>CM066257.1:5104955-5704955 GCA_033675135.1 Frankliniella intonsa
CATGTTCAAGCTTTAACAAATTTCTTTTAACGTAGAATAACATACAAAACTAATAAACAAATATATAAATTAAATTGCCGTTCAGTCTCAGTGAGCAGGCGAGGAGGAGTGTAGTGGTGTTCAGACGTTCAAACCCAGATGAAGAGCAGGACGAGGACGGCGGCGAGCGCGAGTCCGGGGAGCAGCCCGAGCAGCGAGGCGCCGGCCGCGGCCAGGGCGGCGAACAGCAGCGCGTGGCAGAACCAGTGCACGAGCCGCCAGCTGCAACGCAATGCGACATGCGCACCATCATTAGCGCGATAACGAGCACGTGACCTGTCCGTCTCCTCAAGTGTGTAAAGGTCGCACACTTGCATGTGAGTGACTTTTTTTTCTCCCAGTTAATTTGCATTAATTTTAATTTCTCGCGCACCTCGCAAGTGCAGGAAAAAACATTTCTAACCTGTGTGAAAAACTTCACGGACCTTAAGGGTGTGAAAAATTTCACTCACCCATAAACGTTTGGAAAAATTCACGCACATTAAGTGACATTTATACAGTTGGGAGTACTCACACGCGCAGCTGCAGGCGGGCGCGCGGCAGGGTGTCGGGCCGCTCCTTGTGGTAGTGCTCGCGCACCCCCAGCACGCAGCGCTCCAGGTACTCGGGCCAGGTGTAGTTGGCCGGGTCGAAGTAGAAGTCCTCGCGGTCCGCGGGGCTGAGGCGCGCCGCCAGCTCCGCCATGCCCTCCGTGCGGAAGCGCCACTCGTTGCCCGTGAACATGCGCACCAGCTGCATGCCCGTCAGGTACTTGCGCTGGATGTCGAACAGCCTGCAAAAATTTAAATCTTGTCACCTTGCATTTTACGCATTTTCCCCCCTAGAATCCTACTTTTAAAAATTTCCTTTCAAAAATTATGAATTTTTTTTTAGCATGTTAGAGTTGTGCCTGTGAGGAGGAGCACACCGCCAGCACGGCGCCCGCGCGCGATGGGTTGCCTACCCGCCCGGCGGCGGCGGCAGGTACAATAACAATCCGCCGGCATTGTTGAGTGAACCCTACGATACCCGCGGCCGCCCCGCCACTCCCCGCCCCCGCCGCCGGCTGCATTTCTTTTTTCCCCCGCCGCTGCCGCCACCCGCCCCCCGCCCGGCCAGGTTCCCGTTGGTGCCCGGGGCGCGCGCGCGCCCGGCCCCGCGCCGCCAGCATGAGGTTCTGCAGGGCCAAGACCGCCGAGTCCGCGACCAAGGGCGCCAAGCGGCGGTCCGGCCAGGACGCGGCGCCGCTCGCGGCCGACGACCAGCCGCAGTGCGGTGAGGACGCCGTCCAGGACGCCGTCCAGGCCGCGGTAGGACCGCGAGGACCCCGGAGGCTGACGTGCCGGCGTGCTATCCGCAGGCGTGGCGGGCGCGTCCGGGACCGCGCGGCGCCAGGAGCAGGCCAAGGACCCCTACCGGCGCCAGAGGACGCCGCTGTGGAAGCGGACCTCCAAGACGGCGCCGCGGCCCGCGCCGGAGCCCCTGGGCCTGGACGCCGCCATCGCCCCGGCCGCCGGGGATGTAGAGGTGCGCGACAGCGGGCGGAAACCTTGTGTAGACCCACGTGTAGACCCGCGAGTAGACCTTCAAAACTGCAATGTGACCCGCGGCTACGGTTCACCCCTCCCTCCCCCGTGCAGAAGGTGACCAAGCCGTTCAAAACCAAGACCCCGGCCGCGGCCGCGTCGGTGCTGAGCGTGTCCGAGGAGGCCCTGGCGCTGGAGGAGCCGGAGCTGGTGCACCGCGAGCAGCAGACGTCGTGCACGAGCGTGTACGAGGGCGAGGGCGCCACCGTGCTGGAGGGCTACGGTGTCGAGCTCCCCGCCGACCCGGACCAGACCCCGCCGGGGCCGTCGCGCCCGGCCGACGACGAGGATGACGACGACTCGGACACGGACGACACCGCGACGGACGAGGCCGTGGGCAGCACGCCGTCCACCGCGGTAGGGCAGGGACCGCGGCCCGCTCGTCCTCCACGCGTCCGCGCCACCACTGACCTCGGCCACTTCCACCAGACCGTGTGCACGTCCGTGGGCGAGACGGCGGCCTCGGACAGGCTGTCGGCCGAGCTCAAGGTCCTGGTCAGCATGGTGGAGATGACGACGGGGAGCCCGGTGCGCTGCACGTCCTCCACCAGGGCCTCGACGGGCGAGGCCGGCAGGAAGGCGGAGGCCGCGGCCGCGGACACCCCCGCGGCGGAGGGCGACGGCGAGGGCCTGCGCACGTGGCAGCGGAACTTCCTGGGCCGGCTGACGCGCGCCCGGCAGCGCAGGGACATCCGGCTGAACCGCAAGGAGGTCCTCAGCATGCAGCTGCTGCTGGAGACGGTGCTGCGGCAGCACATGGCGCTCAGCCGGGAGGTGGAGGCCGTCAAGGCCAACATCCAGCGCGAGGGCGTGGAGCCCGTGTCCCTGAGCCGCGCGCTGTCGCGGCTGCAGGCCGAGCGCACCGAGGAGGCCGCCGCCCTGGACAAGATCCTGGCCTGCAAGGACAGGGAGCTGCGCGGCGCGCAGGCGCAGCTGGAGCAGGCGCGCAGGCAGGTCGGCGTCCTGGAGCAGAGCTGCCGCGAGAAGGACGCCGACCTGGAGAAGGCGGCGCTGGCCCTGGCCACGGTGCACTCCATGCACCGCAAGGGCATGCAGGACAAGGACCGCCAGCTCCAGGAGCAGCTGGAGGCGCTGCGGGCCGAGACGGCCGCGCGACACCAGGCCGACCTCGCCAGCCAGCTGGACGAGCTGAGGAGGGCGACGAAGGCCGAGGTACGGGCTGCGGGCCTATCGCTCACGGGGCCGTCCGGGGCCATGCCGGAGAAATAGTTTGAAACAGGCTTTCATCATCCAGGGGGAGACAACTCTGAATTTTAATGCACAGCTGTCGTGAATTTTTAAATGAAGTGTTTGCTTAGATTTTTCCTGTATTTCTCTGACGTTTTCCTGAATTTTCCTAAGTTTTTCTGAATGATAAGATGTACGAAAATGCACCTGCAGCTGGAGGCCGCGGCGGCGCGGCGCGAGGAGCGCGAGGCGGCCCTGCTGGCGCGGCTCAGCACGCTGCGCACGGACGCGGCCGCCAAGGAGTCCCGCCTGGAGATGGAGAGCCTGCGCATGAGCCGCGCGCTCACGGAGCACGAGGCGCACCTGGCCCGCCTCATGACCACCGTGGAGCAGCTGCAGCTGCAGCTGCGGGACGCGCGCGCCGAGGCGGCGGCCAGCGCGGCGGCGCTGCAGGCGGCGCGCGCCGACCAGGAGGACGCGGCCGTGCTCGTGAGCAAGGCGCTGAGCGCGCGCGACCAGGACGCACAGCACGCGCGCGAGGCGGCCGAGGCCGCGCGCCGGGAGTACGAGAGCCAGCTGCAGGAGCTGCGCGCAGCGGCCGAGGTCCTGCGCTCGCAGCAGGACGTGCAGGCGCTCGGCTACAGCCAGGCGCTCAACGAGAAAGACCTTCGCATCTCTGCCATGATCATCGACGTGGAGGACCTGCGCGCCGCGCTCGCGGACGCCGACGCCCGCCTGACCGAGGCCAAGGAGGCCAACGCCGACCTGCTCAAGACGGTCGAGGCCATGAACGGCCAGCTGCAGCACAGCTTCGGGCAGCTGGGGGCGCAGGCGGCGCAGCTGCAGGCGCAGGGCGCGCAGCTGGAGTCCCAGGACGCGCAGCTGCAGGCGCAGGGCGCGCAGATGGAGGCCCAGGCCGCGCAGCTGGACGCGCAGGCCGCTGACGCAGAGCAGCTGCGCGGCCGGCTGGCGCAGGCCCAGGGCGACGCGGAGGAGGCCCGCCGCGCCTACAAGGAGGCCCGCGCCGAGGCGGAGCGGCTCCGGCGCGCGCAGCAGGACGCGGTGGCCGAGCGCGACCGGGTGCTCGTCGCGCTCAACGACCTGCACGCCAACAGCGAGGCCGAGATCGCGCGCCTGCAGCGCGGCCTCCGCGAGCACCAGCACGACGTCGAGGAGGCGGCGCGCCTGCGCCGGGCGCTCGACAAGCTGCGGACCAGCAGCGCGGCCGAGGCCGAGGCCCTGCGCAAGGAGATGCAGGGCCTGCACGACGGCCACCTGGCCGAGGTGACGCGCGTGCAGGCCGCGCTGCGCGAGGCCAAGGACAAGCGCAAGGCCGAGGCCGAGCACTTCCGCAAGGCGCTGCACGAGAAGGACGTGCAGATCCGCGACATCCAGGACCAGTTCGCAAAATTTCGCCTGGACCAGGACGAGGCCCGCGACGAGCTACAGGCCAGGAAGGAGGCCCTGGAACGGGAGGTCGGGGTTTTAAAAAACTCCGTGAGCCAAATGAAGTCGGCGCACAAGGAGCGCGTGAGCGAGCTGGACAAGAAGGCCGGCGAGCTGGGCGAGCAGGCGCGGAGGCTCAAGCAGGACGCGGAGCAGGCGCGCGCCGAGCAGCGGGAGCAGGCGCAGCGGGCGCGGGAGGCGGAGCGGGCGCGCGCGCAGGCCGAGCAGGACCGCGCCCGCCTGGAGGAGCGGCTTAGCGACCTGCAGCGCCAGCGCGACGAGCTCCTGGTGGACGCGGAGCACCTCACCAAGCAGAGGGACAACTGCCAGGTACGGAGCATGTTTCCTCGATTTTCCGGAATTTTTCCTGAACTTTTCTAGAATTTTCCCGAAAATTTTCTTGCATTTTTCCTGGTTTTTTCCTGAAATTTTCCTAAATTTTTCCTTAGCTTTTGAGTTCTAAGGTGTGCTTTACGGCTCTGCGCAGGTCGTGGTGGACGAGAAGGAGCACGAGGTCCTCGCGCTTCGCGACAAGATCGAGCGCCTGGAGGCGCGCGCCCTGCAGGAGCAGGACGGCGGGCTGCAGGAGGCGCTGCAGGAGGCGCGGCAGGAGCTGCAGGGGCGCGCGGAGGAGGCGGCGCGCCTGCGCTCCGAGCTGGGCGAGGCCCTGGAGCAGCGGGAGGCGCTGCTCGCCAAGGTGTCCAAGCTGTTCAAGGTGGTGCGCCGCTCCTTCGACCGGAGGACCTCGGAGAAGGCCGCGCTGGAGTTGGAGCTGAACGAGGCCCGCGCCCAGCTCAGCAGCGCCGTGCAGAGCCACCAGGCCGAGCAGGACAAGGTGCCGCACCCTCACACTTTTCTATCATGAGAGTAGGGCTTTCTGGAGCGGCTACGAGCTATTCATACTCTCATTTTTTCCTGGCAAAAATTATTAATTCTTCGCGTTTTTGTCCGCCCCTGCAGCTGATGAAGATGATGCTGGGCAAGGAGAACGAAATGAAGCAGCTCCGCGAGAACCTCCACCAGTACGAGGACCACCTGCGCAGCACCCGGGAGGAGATGGACGCCACCAACGCGCTGCTCAAGCGCAACATCGTGGAGCTGGAGCGCGAGGTGCGGCGCCGCGACGCCGACCTGCGCCACCGCGACGCCGAGCTGGAGCGGCTGCAGGCGGTGCAGGAGGAGGTCGTCAGGCTGCAGGCCGCCGAGCAGCAGGCGCTGGAGCGCGCCGCCCAGCTGGAGGCCAGCCTGGAGGCCGGCCGGCGGCGCCAGGATGAGCTGGAGCTGGAGCTCGAGGTGGGCCGCACCCTGCTCAAGAAGAACACCGAGGAGAGCCGGCTCAAGATGGAGAAGCTGCAGCAGGGTGTCGAGAACGTGCGCGCCGAGCGGGACTCGGAGCTGACCGTGCTCAAGGACGCCGTGGCCAGGATGCAGACCGAGCTGGTGGACCGCGACCGGCAGCTGCAGCAGGTGAAGGCGGAGGGCGCGAGCCAGGTGCTGGGGCTGCAGCACGCGCTCAACGGCCGCCAGGACGAGGCCGAGCGCCTCACGGACGAGTCCGAGCGGCTGCACCGCGAGAACGAGGCCCTGCGCGCCAAGGAGGCCGAGCTGCGCGAGTCCATCGCGTACCTGGAGGGTGAGGCCGAGGCCGTGCGGGAGCGCGACCAGCGCATCGCGGTGCTGGAGGAGGAGCAGCGCCGCATGGCCGAGGTCCTGCAGGACGCGGTCCGCCGCGACGAGCAGGAGCACCAGCACGTGGCCGAGGCCCTGCAGGAGGCGGCGCGCGCCAAGGAGGCCGAGCTGGCCGCGCTCAGGGACGACCACCGGCGCCAGGTCGCGGACGCGGCCGAGGCCGCCCGGCGCAAAGACGAGCAGATCGCGGCCCTGGAGGAGACCGTGGAGACCCTGCGCACCGGGCTCGACCTCGACCTGCTCCGGCTCAAGGACCAGCTGAGCGACAGCGAGAACGAGCGGATGCAGCTGTCCGCGCAGGCCTCCATGCTCGAGGCGCAGCTGCAGGACCAGATCTCGCTCATGTCCAAGCAGATCGCGGACAAGGACGAGGAGATCAGGGAGCTGGCCGAGGCCAGGCGGGAGCGCGCCGAGCTGGCCGAGGAGAACGCGCAGCTCCTCGGCATCATGCAGCGCATGAAGAAGGAGCGGGAGGCGATGCAGGCCGAGATGCAGGAGGCCATCAAGACCACCAACGGCGCGCTGCGCGCCAAGGAGGACCGCCTCGAGTCCCTGCGGGAGGAGGCCGCCGAGGCCGCGGCCCTGCGCCAGCGCCTGGAGGAGGCCGAGAGGGCCGCGGCCGAGGCCAGCGAGCTGCGCGAGCGCCTGGACGCGCTGGAGGCCATCAACTCCAGGCAGCACAAGGAGCAGGATTTTCTCCGGGCGCAGCTGGAAAAGTCGCGAAGAGACGCGCACGAGGCCGACAGAAGAGCCGCTGAGGCCGTGCGCGCCCCCGGCCAGGAGGAGGGCGACGTCGGCCACCTGGAGGCGCAACTGCGCGCGCGCCAGCTGGAGGTGGACAAGCTCAAGCAGACGGTGGAGATGCTCCGCGCGGACGTGGGCCTCCAGAAGCAGCTGCTCCTCACGTTCCACGAGGGGCGCGCGTACCTGGGCGCCATCTCCGAGCACGACAGCCTCTCCAAGACGGCCAGGTTCATCTTCGACCCCCGGAACACGGCCGAGCTGACGGCGCTGCCCCAGCCCCAGGACGGCGACCACTGCCCGCCCGGCCTCGGCCCCGGCGCGCGCCCGCACCGCCGGCCTCAGTTCGAGCTCAAGCGCACGCACTCGGACGGCGACAACGTGCACCTCATGAGCGACATGTCCATCTCTACGACCTCGGGGTTCACCGTCAGCTCCCTCGACTCCGAGTTCTCGACAACGCAGCAGGACCCCTTCGCTGTCGCCAACCCTTTGTAACTCTGTAATCTTGTCGTTTTGTTTTGTGATCGCGTTTTTCGTTGTGTGACCCGTCCTTATTTATTTCCCTCGTCTACTTGTACTGTCCCCGACCCCTGCTGTAGAATAAAGCCCTTGTGACCTCGCGACCAGTCCGACTCGACTCTATACTCACTCAGGCTTGTGGCCCGCGAGGCGCGCGAGCAGGTCCACGAAGATGGCCGGGAACAGGTGGAACAGGTAGGCGACGAGGAGGCAGCGGTGGTAGCTGCTGCGCACCTTGGCGTCCGGGTACCAGGTCATGCCCGTGCACGGCGTCTCGTGGCACTTCTGCACCGTGAGCCCGACGTACTCGCGCCACAGCAGCGGGTTGCTGTTGCCCGAGGTCATGTGGTACACCTGCACGTCCGTCAGGTTCCTACCAAAAACAGAGTTTCCAGAGATTTTTATAAAAATAATAAAAGTAAAAAAATATCGCAGCGGACGTCGCGGTCTTCGGCGGAGTAATTTTTTTAGGGGTTTTGTGCCGAGACCACAGTTTTTTCGCCGTGACCACATAGTGGCCACGCCGTTAGAATGCTTCTTACTCTGCCACGGCGGCGCCCCAGCCCGCCGCGATGGTGAGGTTGGCGACGTGGTCGGCGGGCACCATGTCGGCGACCTTGTCCGGGTCGGCGAGCGCCACCCGGAACACGCCCTTGATGGCGCCGGCGATGAAGGCGAACGAGCCCGACTTGACGTTGTCCACCCAGCCGGGGATGGGGGCGGACCACGTGCCCATCACTGCAGGGGAGGGAAAAAATGAAATAAAAATGTTAATAAAAAATTGAATTCGGTGGGAACTTGGACGCGGTGGGCTGCAAGTGTTTCACAGCGCCGCGCCGCGGAAGTGGGCCTGCGTGCAGGATGTTGGGGAAGGTCAGCACCAGGCGCGGCGCGTGCGTGCGAATGCCGAACGCCGTGCGCTCGACACGGCTTTCGCAAGCTCTCCGGCGAAACCCTCGACACGTTAATAATCATGATCGTGACTCACCGATGGACGGGCGCACGATGGCGACGCGCACCTCGCCGCGCTCGGCCAGCAGGACGTTCTCGGCGAGCTGCTTGGTGAAGGAGTACGTGTTGGGGTGGCCGCCGAGCAGGCCGGGCGTCATGTCGCGCAGCGCGTCGGGCGCCGTGTCGCGCACGATGCCGATGATGCTGTCCGGGTCGTGGCCGGACGGGTACACGCGCTCGCGCACCGTGTCCTGGAGCGTGCAGTTGCAGTAGGCGGTGGAGACGTACACCAGGGCGCGCAGCGCGCGCATGTCGCGGCACAGCTGCAGCACGCGCCGCGTGCCCAGGACGTTGGTGTTGACGGCCGCGGACAGCGCCGCGTTGAAGTTGATGGTGGCCGCCGCGTGGAAGACGACGCGGACCTCGCGGAGGAGGTCGGCGCGGTCCTCGGCGGACAGGCCGAGGCCCGGCAGGCCGACGTCACCCGACACGGGGTGCACGCGCTCCAGCGACTCGCGGCTGTGGCCCGCGAACAGCTGGAGAGAAGGGCAAAGGGTTTAAAATTTGAAAAAAAAAAAGAAAAGACAAAAAAATCAAGGAAAATTTGTGGAAATTTTAAGGAAAAAAAAGTTTTAGAAAAATTGAAAAAAAAAAATCCAGGAAAAATCAGGAAAAAAATTGCAAAAAAAATTACGGAAGAAATAACGAAAACTTTAGTAAACGTCATGTAATTTGTACACCTAAATTCCGAGTGTGTGCGTAGTGCTCACCGGCTTGTCGAGCAGCTGGCGGACGCGGGCGTGGATGTCCATGCCGCCCCGGGGCCGCACCAGCAGGTACACCCGGGACAGCCGCGGGCACGACCGCAGCAGCTTCTCCACCAGGACGCCGCCGAGGAAGCCCGTGCCGCCCGTCACCAGCACGGCCGCGTCGGCCAGCAGCTCGCCGATGGTCGGCGTCCCCGGGGCCGGCGACTGCCTGCCGGGCGGCGCCGGCGGCGCGATGGTGGACGACATTCTGGGCGAGATCTGCAAGAAGAGAAATGTTTCACTCTTCCACTACGGAGAAGGTAAATCCTGTAGCAAAGTCCCCTGTACAGTACAGCGCGGTCGGCGTGACAGAAACGTAGAGTCAAGTGGAAACATGCACACACGTTCCGAACGACCTCCGGTCGCCCGACCTGGCCGCGTACGCGTCGCGTCTCTGGAAACATAGCCGCGCCACTCCCGGTCGCGAAACCGCGTCCAAAATAAACTATCGCATAACTATAACAAGAGACAGTGTCTAGAAGATGTACAGGCCGGGAGGTCACGACGCACCGCGATATCTGAGTCGCAGTCAGCCACAACGTCGCGCTTTTGAATTCTCGCCCCGAATATCATCCTGCAGCCGGCGCCGGCGGGCGCGGCCGGTAATTCCCCGCCGCGGCCATGTTGTCCACGACGCCACGCCCCCTCCTCCTCCCCGGAGCTCCTCCGCGCCTCCCCCGCCTCCTGCGAGCGCGTCTATATATCCCGGGCGCCGGCGCGGGCGCAGGCAGTGCACCGAGCGCAGACAGAGCAGCATGGCGCCCCGCAGGATGCTCGTGCTGGTCCTGGCCGCGGTGGCCGCCGTCCTGCTGGCGCAGCAGGCGCCGCAGGCGCGCGCGCAGGACATCGCGCAGTGCCCGTGCGCCGACCCCAGCCTCGCCTTCTGCCTGCCGCGCGGCGGCGTCCTGCTGCAGAGGTTCGCGGCCGCCGCGCCCCTGTGCGAGAGCAAGGACGCGGCCTGCGCCGACGGCCAGGTGCGGGTGTGTCTCAAGAACGCCCCCGCGCCCGCCGCCGACGCCCCGGCGTCCGCCTGACCGACGCGATGAAGGCCAGCAGCAACGAGGACAGGTCCACGGCACCATCAATGATAACAACTAAAACACATTCACATTTTGAGTGTAGACGTCGCTGTTGTGGCCGCCTCCGCTTCGTCGTGAACTGTACTGTGGCGTGTGCTGTCGCGTGACGTCACTACCGATCGACTCTGCGACACTTTCTCCGCATCCGGAGCCCGGAGCAGCCGGAGGGCAGCCCGGAGCAGCCCGGCGCATCCGCACTAGTCACCCGCTCGTCATCCGCCAAAACCATCCCCACACCGTGCTGTATGAAACTTTCTTGTGATACTCAACAATAAAGTACAAGTTTTCGTAATTGTTCCCACGTGGTTCCACTTCTCGCCCCTGCCCGGAGCCCCCCTGGATCACCCGCTCCGCTCACCAGGCTCACACAGTCGTCGTGGTGCTCCAGGGCGCCCGGGGCCCCGGGCCGGGTCGGGTCCGAGAGGCTCTTACCTGCGACGTGGACGGCCGCGTGGACCGCTCCTAACTGCGGTGCGCGGGCGGGCGGCGGGCCCCACCCCCGGAGCCGACGGGCGCTCCGGGCCGCCTCCGGGTCCCCGGACTCCCCTCTCACTCTCCGCCCTGCACGGGGTGGGCAGGTGTCCGCAAGAGAGACGAAGACGGGGAGGGAAATGGTTTTGGGGATGGCACCGTCACCGCCAATGTCACAAGCCGGTTTACCCCACCACACCCCGCCCCGCCCGCCCCGGCCCGCCCCTGCTATGGCGCCCAACACTAATTTCACTTTTGTTGGGTCCGGTGCAGCGCAGTGCACGTTACGCCACAGAAATGCAATCGAGTTACACTGCTATCCGTAACGCCCACACGGGGCCACGCGTTCGTTCGTCCCCGCTCCCGCTACTCGGCTGGTGCGCTGGAGAAACCGCATTCATAAAGTTCCAGTCAAGGTGCTCCGCGGCCGGGACTTAGACAAAAAAGGCTTCCCGACGCAAGTATCGGCTCGAAAAATTGTCAACAACATATCGAAAGCATTCAAACATTTTCGAGCTTAAACTTGAAAAATTACGTACGTGCTCTGCAAGTGAAAGGGTGGCGTGAAAACATGGAAAATTTTTGCGACAGTAAACCTCCCGAAGGAGGTTGCGGTTCCCGCCAGGCACAGGGCTTTTACCCCCCGTGGCAGCCAACTACTTCGGTGTTCTTATGGGAACCGGTGCTTTTCTGGCCGCGATCCTGTCGCGCAATTCGACAGATTTGATCCCCGTACTGTCAGATTTAGTCGTACGGTGGTTAACCGAACTGCCCTGTCCCCAGAGCATGGAATAGCTATTTTTGGAGCCAGATTCTAGGACTTATGACCCCACGACCGACCACCAGTCGTGGGCATGGGACGGAACTTCCTGGCAACCCGCTGTCGCTACCAGTGAAGAACCTACCTGGGTTTGAACCAGGCCCCATGTGCCGAGTCTCACAGACACCCCACGGCTTTCGCGGCACCACTAGACCACTAGACCGTCGGCTATTCCACGAGGGAGCTCGGTTGAAATGGGGGGCTTGAATTCCACTCTCCAAATTGTTGTCCTCAGAAAAATTAAATGTTTTGGTAAGATTCGAACCTCCGTCCTGCGACTCTCCGCGCGGACACTATGCCGGCACGGCTACGACGCCACGGTACCAGATGCCGGACCACTAGGAGTCATGCTGCGCGAGAAGCCACAGTCACCGAAGAAACGAACCCGGTGTCATCAGTACGCCTGCTCTCCGTGCGCTGCTAGGCCGGCCGCGTAGCGTCATTGGTATCGACACTGCTCATACCACCAGGTGGGTAGTGGTTCAAATACCGCGTACTTATTTTTATTTTATTTTTATTTATTTTTTAACTTTTTTTTCTGTGGACCAATTGTTATTTTCAGGTACCGTCACAAGGAGTGTTCCGGCAGGCCTCATCCGGGGGTGGCCGCGGGGCGGGCCGCTACCCTTGGCCGAGCCGACGCCGGCGCTACCCCGCGCTGCGCGGCCGCGGCCCGCCGCGCGGTGCTGCCCCCTGGGCGTCGCGGCGTCGCGGCGTCGGTGGCCGCAGCGCAGAGGCGTCGGCGTCGGGCCGGGCGGCGCGGGGAAAAATCGATAGGCTTGTCCGGGGCGGGAAGCGGCGCGGAGCGAGCGGTGCTTCGCTGCGCCGAGATGCGTCGCCGTGCCGGGCCGGCCCCGGGTGTCATTTCGAACGGAGCCCGGGCGGGCTGGCCGCCCCGCCCCGCCACACCCCGCCGCACCCCGCCCCGCCCCGCTGTGTATCAATCAAACAGCGTAATTCAGTTGTCTTTGACGCCCGCTATGAAATAACCATAAAGATGCCATCTGCCATCGCGATTACGGACACGCACGGCGGGCGCGGTGGCGAGTGCTCGGTGCCACTCGAGCGCGGGGCGGGGCGGGGCGGGGCGGGGCGGGGCGCGGTGGGGCGGGGCGGGGCGGACATAGCTGTGTCCGGCGGGCTGGCCGCCCTCCCGGCGCACGCTTCCACCACGTGCGCGGTATGGCGCGGGCCGGCGGCGCGGCGCGAGACAGAACGCCCCGGTCACCTAGGATTTATTTAAAAAGCAATCGATCTCACGCCGGAGAGTTAATTTTTGAATGAGTTCTCGGGTGGGGATGGCCACCCCGCCCCGCCCCGCCCCGCCCGCGCCGCCACGCCCTCACCCCCGGGCGGGGCGCACGGCTGCCACAGCCACGGGAGGCTGAGGGGCCCGCCGCGCCCTGCTCGACCCGGACGGCCGTCGACGGCGACGCGCCGGAGGTGGGCGCCGCGGCGGCCAGGCCGCCGACGGAGGCCGTGGCGTCCGCGGCGCGGGGCAGTCCTCGCCCCGGCGCCTCCGCCGGAAATGCACCGTGAATTTCCCCTCTTGGCAACCCTGTCTCGCACATGTGGGAAAATTGATCGGGGGTGGGCGGTAGGATCGCCCTGGGGCCGGGCGGGGCGGGGCGGGGCGGGGCGGGGCCGGGCCGGGCGGCGGCCTACAGCAGGGCGGCCGCGAGCTGACCCCGGGCGCCGCGCCGCCCCGCGCGCGCCGCCGGCACCGCGGGGGTAAGCTTGTGGGCGCCGCGCTGTAGCGGCGTCTTGCGCAGCTCGCCACGGCCAAGACGACCACCCCCCGCCGCGCCCCTCCCCGGGCCGGGCACCACCCGCACCACCCCTGTCGCACCCCGCCCCGCCCCGCCCCGCCCCGCCCCGCCCCGCCCCGCCCCACCCCTCTCCCCGCGGACCCAGACTCGATGCGCTCCTGTTTCTGGTTGCTGCCAAACATGGCTGTCGGTGGGCCAGTGGGTTTTGGATGTTTCAGGTTTCCTTTGATTTCTCCCGCGTTACGCCCGTTAAGTTGATAAAGTGATGCCTTCTTGCCCTTCGCCATCGCCCGCCACTCCTGTCGCCGCTCGGACAGACTCGTAAGTAGCGTTCTTCCCCGGGGGCGAGGCTCGCGAGGGCTCGTCCTGGGCTGGCAGGGGCGGATCGGCCCCAGCCCCGCTCCGTCCCGTCCCGTCAGCCCGCCCGACCCCGTCCCGTACCCGACCAGCCAACCCCCTCTCCCGGGGCTCAAACCCTTTCTCGGGCGGGAAACCCGGTTTCGGGTACCGGCCGGCCTCCGCAGGGTTCGCCCGAACCGTTACCGGGCGCGCGGTGGAGCGCTGGAGCCGCGGCGCTGCGAGGCGGTCGCGGAAAGCTGGGAAAACTGTGAGTGGAACCTCCCTTACCGCCCCGAGGCCGTCTGCTGTCTGCTGGGTCTGTAACGTAGTCTTTGCGATTTTCGCGACGCCCCGCCGGCCCCCGCGGTGTCCCCGCCGCGGCCGCGCGGCTGTCCGCGAATTATTTCGCGGATTTGTTTCAGTCTCGCTGAGGGTTAAAGGGTTGTGCACCAGGGGGATGCTGTGTCCCCTAACCAACAAATCTGACGGGGGCGTGCTACAGCTCGCTTTTAAACGCGGCGATTTTTTCGTTTTCGCCGGTTGGTGCCCTGCTTGCGTGTTTATTTATCGATAGCAGACGAAATTTTTCGAAAGGGTTATGTTTACTTTTGGGCTAAGAGTCCTTTTTATGGACTGATTTAAGGGTTGATGTTAGGTGCACTATGAGGTTAGGACCCTCCCTTCTGTAGCAGCCGAACTCCCTTATGCGATTTCACCTTTCCTTTTTAAAAATTTTGATTAGCAATGTGACTGACTGAATTTTCTAAACAATTCTGCTAAGGATTTCTAGTTTTTCTAAATCTATTAGTTTAAATTTTTGTAACATACACTTATGGCTTGAAATGAATGCGAAATAATTAATTTAGATGTACTATCGTATATTGAAGCGGGTATGCTCTGGTAGAACAATCAGCCAAAATTGCAAATTAAGAAAAAGTTTGGATTGCAATACGGGTGTAGCTTAGCTGTCAAAAATTTTCTTCCCAGGGGCACTTATTGTAGATTACCTGAAGTAGTGGTAGTGCGATGCAATGCGATGACGACAAATATAACCGTTGTTTAATATTGAATTATTATCGGTTTCTCAGTTGTTAATAAAATTTGTAGATTTGTTCTGTAGACACATATTTTAATATTTCTATTCAACTTTAAATCTATTTAACCATATTAAGAAAATTTATAGTAGTTGTTTACTCAGTTGTGAAATGTGGTTTGTTTTGTAGAATCATATTGTAACATTGCCTTAAAACATTTGTCGTGAATAAAGCATGCTTTTATTTTATGATGTGTTGTTTGCACTTTTTTTATGTTTGCTTTTTTTCCTTTTGTTTGTTTTTTTATTTAGTTGTTGCAACATGGACTTTGTGGACAAGTCTCGGGGGCTACCCCATTGGGCGAAGCTCCATTATCAACTTTATGAGGGCTGTTATGTGGAACACCCACCGTGACCAACTAACAGATTGTTGCCAAAATGTGAAACAACCTTGCCAGATGCCCCATCTGTGTTTATCATGGGTTTAAAGGGAAAAGAGGTAATGTACAAAAAATTCCATCTTCAATTTGCTACTTCTGCAATCATCTGGGAAATCTTCCTTTTGAACGCTGTCCACAAGGCATTTTAATACTTGTTATCTTTCCTTCTTCAAAAACTTTTATTTCCTCTTCATCTTTCATTTCTATAATGTTAAGGTTAAATGTGTTTTTTTTTTTAAATTAGATAGTTAGCTTTTTTTTTCCATTTTCTTTTGTTTTGCCAATTTTATTTTAAACTTTATTTTTAATTTTGCATGTTTGCATGCCCTTTTTGCGTAGTTAAGACAACTATCTGCTTCCTCCATGCTTCCCTCGGTGTTGAGGTCATTAGCTATAAGAGGTGAAGGTGGTCAGTATCTCCTCCAGTGCGCGTCTCGGTTCTGCGCCAGTGCCCCCCTCGCCCCTGGGCTCCTGGCAGCCCAACTTACGCCCCGCCCGCGCCCGGTCTGTAGGCAGCCCAACGTGCACGCTCCAGGCGTCCCTCCCCGCCCCGCACCGCGGGGGAAGTCTCAGGCCGTTGGCCTCTTACTCGACTCCATTCAAGCCAGACCAGACCGCTGACGTTCTCTCAATTTTTCTTTCCCTCTGTCTTTTTACGAAAGCTATCTATCGTGAGGTCGCGAAGGACTTCGAGTCAAACTGTGAATGGGAGCGCGGGGAGGATCGTAGTAACGGGGATGAAGACAACGAGGGACTCATGATTCATTGAGGTGCGGCGCGAAACGCAAAGCCAATCCCGTGCGAAATAACCCGAATTCGCTGACGCGTTGCCCCGCCCCGCCCCGCCCCGCCGCGCCCCGCCGCGCCCCGCGTAACCAGGCGGGCGGGGCGGTCACAGGCGCGCCGCTCCGCGCCGGCCGGCACTTTCTTCTGCGAGACGCGCGGCGAGTGAAAGATCCGAAAGGGGAAAGACGCGAAGAGTGGCGGGGCGGGGCGGGGTGGGCTGGTGAGTGTACCGAACTGTTCTGGTCATACAGCAGGAGAGACTCGCGTGTCTGTGAGTGAGGCGGACCGGAAATACCTACCGGCCGCGGCGCGAAAAAGCTGCAGTAGATACCGCCAAAGCTCGCTGTAGTCTGATCTCTCCTCCAAGTTGGAGCGCCGCCCCGCCCCGCCCCGCCCGTCCGCCCGCCCGCCTGCAACCCCCCAAGTCGACGACCTCGTCCTCTTGACGGCTCACCCGCCCGTCACCTCCCCGTCGACGCGATGCACACCGGACGATGCACCCGTTCCGTCACCGCCCCGTCGACGTCAACCTCGTCCTTGTCGGCTCACCCTCCCGTCACCTCCCCGTCGACGACAACCTCGTCCTTGTCGGCTCACCCTCCCGTCACCTCCCCGTCGACGACAACCTCGTCCTTGTCGGCTCACCCTCCCGTCACCTCCCCGTCGACGACAACCTTGTCCTTGTCGGCTCACCTCCCCGTCGACGACCGTGCACGTGATGGCGCACCCCTCCCGTCACCTCCCCGTCGACGACCTTGTTCTTGACCCGTGGCGCTGTCCGGGCCGTGCGGCCAGCGCATGTCGTCCGCTCCGCTCCGCTCCATCTAAGCCGCCGTTTTGTTTTGTTGCTGCTTCCAGATTCCGCTGAACGGGCGCCTCCCAACACGCATCCACTCACCCATTGCAGGTGAGTCTCGCCGACCGCCAAAATTTCTCGAGCGGCGCGGCGCCCCTCCGCCCATCTGTCAGATCTGTTTGCTGTTTGGATGCGGAATGTAGGTTGCGCCAAGAGTATTTGGCCAGACGTCCAGCCGTTTAAGCCGTGGCGCCATGGTGGCGCGGCGGTTTGTTGGGGCGGGGCGGGGCGGGGCGGGGCGGCGGGGACGAACACCTCCCCGAGGTGAACGCCGTGTCTCGTCAGCGGCTCGCGATGAGCTAGCGGTCACCCGCCGCGGCCCGGGTCGGGTCGGGTATCCCCCGCCTTGACTTCGTGACCGTGGCCGCGGACACTGAATCCCTTTGCGTATGAATCGCTGCCCTACATTTCTCCCGTAAACGATTAAACTACGCATCGGAAAACCAAGTGTGTGAATCTTGCACACTTGTAGATGTGTCTGAATTTCCCTTGAGCTAGTCGGGTAGCGTAGTGAATTTTCCAAGGGATTTCGCACTCGAAGGGACAAGTCTAGGAGCGGGAAGTCACACGCCTACCACGCGCCTGGCTTTCCAGTGTACTCCTGGAGGCGAGGTGCTGGGCTCGTTGGAGAGCGTCTCCGAGTATGTTTCTATGGCCGTTGCGCTACCTCCTGTAATGACTTCGACGGGCAGGGTCTGTTTGTCCAGGAGGGCACCGCAGGAGGGTAAGGCGAGGCAAGGACGAGTCTAGCCCGCCCCGCCCCGCCCCGCCCCGCCCCGCCCCGCCTCCTGCCTTTTGGGCCGGTAGGCCCTTAGGGTCTGGGACCCAGCGTCGCTGCCCGGCCCCCCCACCGCACCCCGCCCCGCCCCGCCACGCCCCGCCACGCCCGCTCTCGCCTCCTGGCGTCGGCCCGCGCGGTCCCGGCGTCGGCCCCGGCTCTGCCCTGCCCCGGCCGCAGTCGGCGTGCTCAGTTCAGTTGTGTCCGTTCAAAGCGCAGCACTTGCCCTGCTCCGTGCTCCGAGCGCTTGCGTGCGTGCGTGTGTGTGTGTGTGAGTGCCCCAGCCTCCCTAAGGATTACCTTACCACTTGCAGCCCTGCCGCCCGGCCTACAGGTACATCACAGCCCTGCTTCTATCGAGCAGGAAGTCATATACGTTTCACTCCCCAAGTGTGTGAATAATGTCGCACACGTGCAGGTGTGTGACTTTCCAATCGTGCACTTGACCCGACAGGCTTGTGTGAACTTCCTAGGAAAATGAATACTCGTTCTTGTTGAAGTGTACGAATCTAAAGTCACACACCTAAAAGTGTGCGACATTCACACACTTGCGAGGACCACCCGCCTGCGCTGGGCCGCGCGCGGCTGCGCTGGTCACAGTACTGTCACAGTGTTGTCACAGTATTGTCACAGTGTTGCCCGATGGGGGGCAACAGGTCATCTCATTTCGCGTCGTTAGCCTCTCCTTCATCCCAGGCTAATCTCGCCCCGCCCCACCCCACCCCACCCCGCTTTACCCCACCGAGGATCAGCGGCCCTTACCCCGTCCGTTCCCTCCCCTCCGCCTCCGCCCGACTTCGTGCGTCCAGACTTTCTCGGCGCCGTACCCGCCCCACCCCGCCCGCCCCGCCCCGCCCAGCAGCGTCGCGGTGGTCTACCTTACGTCGTTCTCCACGCGCCTTCCAGTATATCGCCCTTGTATTTCGTCATTCAAGTGTTACCCGGACTTACCCGATGACGATGAGATCCGTATGCCACGACTTATACCCGCCGGCTGGGACTTCCCTATAGGAGATACGGAGAGCAGCAGCGCCCCGCGCCGTAATGTCGCGCACTTGTAGGTGTGTGAATCTCGATTCGCACACTTGAACCAGTTAAAAGAATGAATTTTATCGAAGACATTTCACACACCTTAAGATGCAAGTCTATACGATTAAAAATTCACACAGACACACGTGTGTGACTTCACACACTTGGGTCCCCAGAGCACGCGCGCGCGTGTGTGTGAGAGAGAGCATTTTCCCTGACCGCACGTCGGCAGGTCCTTGGCCTATGTGCGTGCAGTGTGTGCTTTCTCTCCGAACTGTCACTCGGGGCAGCTTCACGTGTCAAGACGTCACGTGCCCGTTTCATTATAAAGACGCATTTTTTTGTGAATGGAGAGATAGTAAATGAATGAAGTGGTGTCTCACTCTTTTTTTTACACGTGTAGTCTGACAGAAGGGTGTAAATAGTGCTGAGCGGGTGCGTTCCCCCGCCGCGCCGGGCAGACGCAGGTGCGCAGGTGTCTGACTCACTGTTGTGAGAGAGAGTGACCAGTTCATTCGCCGGCGCACGGCGCGGCGCGGGCTGCGGCGAAAGAGAGAGGACAACAAAGATCTTAAGGAAAGAAAGAAAAAAAAGGTCGGAAACGGGTTTTGCGAACGTATGTGGGTTACTGTGGCGCCCAGGTGGCGGGGCGGGGCGGGGCGGGGCGCCGTGCGCGGAACCCCGTGAGCAGGGGGCCACGTGAGCCCCGAGTCATCTCCGAGAACTAGAGGGAGCTGGTGATGACGCCGTGCTCAGACTAACGGGCGGGGCGGGGCGGGGCGGGCTGGGCGCGCAGGGCGGGGCGGCAGAACACCTGCGGCGGCCCCACCCCACCCCGCCCCGCCTCGCCAATGTCCGCGGCCGCGAGCCCGCGAGGCGTTCCCCGGAAACACAAGCGTGTGAATGTCGCACACTTGTTGGTGTGTGAAATTTTAGCGCCCTTAAGTGTGCGTGAACTTTCCAGGAAAGTTCACCTGGTGACTTGACTCAAGTACACGTTCACACACCTACAAGTGTGCGATATTCACTCACTTGCGTGGGCTTGAGTCAGGCGCGTCCGACGGTGTGGTTCCTTACAGTAGCCCGGCGCGGGGCGGGGCGGGGCGGGGCGGCGCGTCGTGACGGTGCAAGTTAAGTGGGAGAGGAGGGGAGGTGGATGCACAGGTTAGGTTCACCGACCTGACCCACTTGATGGTGGCGTGCATCATCACCTCGAGCGTAACTGTGGCGGGGCGGGGCGGGGCGGGGCAGACAATGATGATGCCCCCTCCCGATGATAACCATGTGATCATCACCTGCTGGACTCCCCCCTCCTGGAGCCGCCCTTTCTCCGCGCCGGGCCGGGCCGGGCGGCCTAGTGCATTCCTGGACCTGGAATCAATGTCAAGGCCCTGGCGCGGCCGCCCCTGCCCCCCTCCGCCCCCCTCCCTGTGAGGATACATATATACACACCGCAGGGAAAGTATGTGGGCTTGGCCGGGCTGGACCAGGCAGCGCCCCCTCCTCCTCTCTCTCCCTTCCTCTCTCCCTCTCTCCCTCTCCTCTTTCGTCCCGTCGGCGAGGCCTCCTCACTACGGCCCGTCTGGTCCAGCAGCTGCGGTGTTGGGTACCGGGTGGTGACTCGTTCCCGCATCCATGATCTTAACGTGCCCTCCTCGGCGGCGGCCTCCTCGACGGCGGCCTCCAGGGCGGCGGCCTCCACGGTGGCGGTCGGCCTCCGCGGCGGCGGCCTAAAAGGCGGCGGCCTCCACGGCGGCAACCTCCAGGGCGGCGGCCTCCAGGGTGGCGGCCTCCCCGTTGGTGGCCTCCATGGCCGTGGCCTCCGCGGCGGTGTCACGGCGACGCGCCGCCGGGCCCGGTGCGGCCTGGGGGGGCACCGTTACACCTAACTGTCCGGGCGAGCGGGGCGGGGCGGGGCGGGGAGGCGCTGTGCCTGCTGGCTCTGCCCCACTAACGCCCCTCCCCTCCCCTCCCCCTCCTCTTCCCCTCCAGTTTTCTCCTTTTCACCGACGCCCCCCCCCCCTCCCCTCCCTCTATGTGTCGGCCGCTACTCCCGTCAGCTGTTCCGTGGTGAGGTGGTGTTCTGCTACGCCTCCTGGACTCGCGCACGATGCTGCCGGGGCGCGGCGGGGCGTGGCGGGGCGTGCTCCTGGACGCCCCGCCCCGGCACACCTGCCGTCAGTGATAAGGCCCCGATAAGGCGCGCCCGCCCCGCCCCGCCACGCCCCGCCACGCCCTTGCCCCGGGCTGCCCGCCGCCACCCGTCCACAAACACGCAGTGCTGCGGGCTGACGGGGAGGTGACGTGTCCCGGTGACGGACCCCGCCCCGCCCCGCCCAGTGTGTGTCTTGTCCCGCCCCGCCCCGCCCGCCGTGTTCTCCAGCCGCCCCCAGGAATGGGGCCCCCTGCCAGGGCGCCGCCGACCGTGCCAACATCATTGACCCCTTTCGGGGGAGGGGCCCCCCGCCCCCTCCCCCCGGCAGGCAGCTATCTCCTCCGGCCCGGCCCGGCCCTGCCAGCGCAGGTCGACCGTTCCAGGACCCCGCTCCAGGACCCCGCTCCTGGAACCGTCTGCGCTGGGACAACAGTAACTCATTGGGTGTCGAGCGGAAGGTGGTGGTAGCGGGCGGGGGCGGGGGCGTCCCGGGGGCGGTCGTGGCCCACCGCGGAGGACAAGGTGTAGGGGCTCATCTCGGTGAGCAAAGCCAGGTCGCGCCGCCCCCGCGCCGCCCCCGCGCCGCCCCCGCGCCGCCCCCTCACCGGGCTCGCTCCCACGACCTTGCCCACCCTTCTGCCCAAAACGATTCTTCACGGCCGCCCCGCCCCGCCCCGCCCCGCCCCACCCCGCCCCACCCCGCCCGTCCCTTCAGCACACACTTACAGCCCTTATCGTAAGCTACACGCCCGTGAAGACGTGTGCAGAGTGCGCTACGACCGGGCTGCACGTCCGCGCGTACATCGCGAAAGGCTTCTTAAGCCGTCGATGTCTGAGCTGAGCGTGTAAATCGCCTACTTAACCCCGCACAGTGTTAGCGCGCGCACCCGGAAGTTTCGCGATTGAAATGCGATGCGTTGCTGAGCAGTGTAGTAGCGCCACAATGGGCGGACGGCGGGGTCCCGGGCGGGGCGGGGCGGGGCGGGGCGGGGCGGGGCGGGGCGGGCCCTCGGCGGGGACTTGCGCCCTCCCCTCTGCCCCACCGCACTTGCGTGCGCAAGTTGAATTGGCACTGTGCGCTGGGCCGGGCCGGGGGTCGGCCCTCGACTGTCGACACCCCTCGCCTCGGCTCGCGCGACTTTACCTGCAGGGAGAACCAGGCCACCACACACACACACTCATACCAACCTGTATTATAATACTGTTAATTATATAATTTTCGTAGAAATGACGAATTTATTATTTTTATTTTTGTCGCGTTGCACTCGAGTTGGGGTGGTGGTAATTACGTAGGGTGCTGTTCTCACCTCACCCTCCTCCATTAGCGGGGCGGGGCGGGGCGAGGCGGGGCGGGGTGGAGGTCGGAAATGGAACTGTAGCAGCCAGGGTCCCGCCCGCGACAGTCCCCACCCGCGGGCGCCTACGCTTCCCCTGCGCCAGCCTCTCTCCCGATTCCGCGTGTCGCAAACTATATAATTCGATATCTCGCTCGAAACTCGAGTGCGTGTGACTATGTCGCACGTTTGTAGGTGTGTGAATTCCCGCCCGAGCACTTAATCGCATTTAAAGTGTGATTTTTCTTACGAACGGAAATTGACGCACATACTAGTGTGTGACAGCCGCACGCACACTTGGGTTTCCGGTGCAGTGTACTTTTACCCCGGATCTACACTCGTAGCGCGGGGTGGGTCCCCTCTCTCTCCGCGCCTTATATATCTCCATCCATCTATCCATCTATCCCTTCTTCTGTTTACGGCGGTGTAGGACATACCGCAGGGTGGCGTATCCCTCCGCATCCGCACAGCCGGGCGCCGCGCCCCGCCGCACCCCGCCGCACCCCGCCGCACCCCGCCGCACCCCGCCGCGTGGAAGGGGCTCATGCACGCAAGGCCGCCACCCTCGGCACCTGAAGGGGCCCCGCGCCGCCCCGCCCCGCCCCGCCCGCCTAGCCACGCCCACGCACTAGAACCCCCAAGTCCATCCAAATTTCCATTCCTTCATTGCTCCCTTACTATTCAAAATTCCTAGGAAAAATTTGTATTGCATCTTTACATCTATACGTGTGCGAATGGCACTTGACGCGCACCTGGATTTCCAGAGGTGTCTAAAGCGCAGACTGTAGGCAGGTGGCAGGTCCAGCATCTGCAGCTGCGGCCACGCCGCGGCTCTCAACCTGTTGCAGTCCTGCGGGGCGGGGCGGGGCGGGCCGTCAAAGTCATCACCGCAAACAGCCAAAGCGTCGGCAGTGGAACCCCCCACTCCCCCCCCACACACACACACACACACCTTTACCCTCCCATAGCTCGCGCTGCGCTGCGGGCGGGCCAGGCCGCACCCTACGCTTTCTCCGCCGGCACGCCGCGCCGCCGCTGCCCGCCCACATCTGCAGCTGTGCGGGTGCTGGGTAGGCAGACCCGCCAAGCACCGCTGCTCTACGGGCCTGCCTACCCTCCCGGGGCCCCACTCCCTCGGCAATCTGCAGCTGCAGGTCCCCTGCGCCCCCGCCCATCTGCAGCTGCAGGTCCTCCGCCCCGCCCATCTGCAGCTGCAGGTCCCCTCCAACCCCGCCCAGCTGCAGCTGCAGGTCCTCCAACCCCGCCCAGCTGCAGCTGCAAGTCCTCCGCCCCCGCCCAGCTGCAGGTCCTCCGCCCCGCCCAGCTGCAGGTCCTCCGCCCCGCCCAGCTGCAGGTCCTCCGCCCCCGCCCAGCTGCAGCTGCAGGTCCCCTGCGCCCCCGCCCAGCTGCAGGTCCTCCGCCCCCGCCCAGCTGCAGCTGCAGGTCCTCCGCCCCCGCCCAGCTGCAGGTCCTCCGCCCCCGCCCAGCTGCAGCTGCTATCAGGCGCCACGGCCGTTGTCGTCACGCTTACGTAACCTTTTTTCATAATTGCATTTTCGCTTAGTTGCTCTTGTCGTGGATCGATGACCCTCCTGCGCTCTCTCTCTCCCTCTCCTCTGGTCTCCTCCCCCGGTGGACACTGTCCTGCTGCGGGGGCGTGGCGGGGCGGGGTGGGGCGGGGGTGCGGGGCCCACCCCGCCTGCAGCAGGCCTGTCGCCCCCGCCCCGCCCGGGGCCCGGC
The DNA here is from genome assembly GCA_033675135.1 of Frankliniella intonsa. Lineage (NCBI taxonomy): Eukaryota > Metazoa > Arthropoda > Insecta > Thysanoptera > Thripidae > Frankliniella > Frankliniella intonsa. The sequence continues at coordinate 5,128,535 of CM066257.1, forward strand.
CCCGCTGGCGCAGGGTAGGGTGTGCTGCAGTGCACTGCCAGCTCCCGCATGCTCCCGCCCACGCCCGCGCCCAGGGGCCCCAACCCCCAACTTCCTGCTGCAGTCTAGTACATCGTACATAACCATTACGGGCGGGGCGGGGTGCGGTGGGGTGGGGTGGGCGTGGAACACCCCCTGCCCCCGGCGGGCCTACCGGCCTCCTTTGCACTCTCAGGGCAGAGCCGCAGGGCCGCTCCTGACCCCGCCCCGCCCCGCCCCGCCCCGCGCAACGGCGTTCCTCATTCACTCGGGCCGCGACGGCCGCGGTTACGCCCCCTTCTCTCCCTCTCTCTCGCACTCACGAGCCCGTCCCGCTCTCTTTCCCTTCCGCCGTCAAAGTCGCCGTTTCCTCATTTAGTTTTATCCTCTCTGGCGCGGTGCTGGCCGCCCGCCGGGCCGGGCCCGGCCCAGCCGGCCCGTCGGAGGACGCAGGGCAGGGCGCAGCCGCACGGCTGGATCTGGCCGGATCTGGCCGGATCCGCGGGCGCTGCTCTCCGGTGCAATCCGCCCTGATCCGAACCAAACCCAGCCACATGCAGCCCGATGCGACGCGCCCGACGCCCGGCGTCGGCATCCGACGTGGGGGGAGGGGAGGGGGGGGGGGCTGAGGGGCGCGCACGCCTGGCGGTAGTTTCTCTGCGACCTCCTCCTGACCAGAATGTAGGTCAGTGAACCGACTGGGTAGGCGCGCGGGCAGCGGACCGCAGCCTGCCGTGCCCTCTGCCCCCCCCTCTCTCTCTGTCCGCCCCTACTGCCACCTCTCTCTCTCTCGCTCTCTTGCTCTCTCTGGCTCTCTCTCGCTCTCCTTGGCATTGCCCTTTGGTGGGGTCCCGAATGAAGGCCAGGGCCAACCCCAAGGCCGCGGCGGGCTCGGGCACCCGCTGCCCTTAGGGACCTCTCGTTCAAGTCTGATTCATTTTTCCCGCATGTCAGTCCCCCTGTGGTCTGTGGTGCTGTGCTTTCCATTCTAATGCATGACTTTGCCTTCTGTCTGTTGCAGACTGGAAAGATCTGGGTTGGAGCCATCATACGTGCCAGCATTGAGAGGAATACCAACAGTCAAGACGCAGCCAACATGTTTCCATCAACCCCGTCTCCAAAGCTGAAAGCACTAAATTGTCTTTAAATTTTATTCGGACATTTAAAAAAAAAAAAAAAAAAAAGCAAAGTTGACCTTTCAATCAGGGGTCTAACACAAATTAAGATATGTTTTAATTTACAAAATTGTAGATTTTATTTGAGAGACGTGAGACCTTCGTTTTGAACCTTTTTAAAGAATTATAGTTAAACCTAGTCAAATTTATAAAATTGTTTGTAGTCTTGTTATTTGAATAATGGAATCTCGTATAAGTGTTTCATTCAAATTCATTAATTTTGCTTTGTGATAGCAAGAGGCATTCTAAGGATCAAAGTAGAACTTATATTTGGTATATTTTCTACTTCTTGTCTTTTCCAAATCTTACCTATTTGAGGAATTAATTGTTCTTAAACAGTAGACACAATGGCAGCTACTGCAACAGTAAACCCAGTGGACTATGTCCCTGTTAGCAACTTTTATCAAGACCGTTCTGTATTTGTCACGGGAGGAACTGGTTTCATGGGAAAGGTGCTTGTAGAAAAGTTGTTGAGATCTTGCCCAGGAATCAAGAATATTTATCTCCTCATGCGACCAAAACGAGGTCAAGATATCAATGCAAGACTCACTGAACTTCTAAATGCCCCTGTAAGCCTCAACACTTTCTGTCTACTTTTACACTTTGACTTTGTTTTGATGATCGCTCCTAATATTTGTAAATTATTTTTTTTTCAGCTCTTTGACAAGCTCCGGAAAGAAAGACCACATGAGTTAAACAAAATTATTCCTATTCTTGGAGATGTCACAGAACCAGAGCTTGGCATTAGTCAATCAGATCAAAACCTTCTCATCCGCACTGTGTCAGTTGTGTTCCACTCGGCAGCCACCGTGAAATTTGACGAGGCTTTGAAACTGTCAGTCACAATCAACATGTTGGGAACCAAGAGGCTTGTTGAACTCTGTCACAGAATGCTAGGTTTAGAGGTAAGTTTTAAAGTGTTGTAAATTTTTGTATTGACTCTTATATGCTTTGCTATTAAACTGTCAAGTGTGTATTGAAAACTGTTTCTTACTACATCAATTTGTGCAAATTTTAAATTAAATATCTGAAAATTTTCAGGCTCTCATTCATGTTTCTACGGCATATTGCAACTGTGACCGAGAAGAAGTGGCTGAAGTCATCTACCCTCCACCTTACGACCCTGAGAAGATAATTCAGAGTATGGAATGGATGGACGATGATCTCATTGATACAATCACTCCAAGGCTCATAGGAAGTCGGCCAAATACTTACACTTTTACAAAGGCCTTGGCTGAAACAATGCTACTTAAAGAAAGTGGAAATCTTCCAGTAGCTATTGTTAGGCCTTCCATAGGTATGCATTATTTTCTTACTAACATTTTTCCATATTGTATTCTTAAATCTTTGTACCATAATGCTTATGTATACTGTATTTTTATTTCAGTTTTGTCATCGTTTCGAGAACCTGTGGCTGGATGGGTAGATAATTGGAATGGGCCAACAGGAATAATTGCAGCTGCAGGCAAAGGTTTCTTCCGCACTATGATGTGTCATGAAGGCAAAGTTGCGGATCTTGTTCCTGTTGACATGGTTATCAACCTTATGATTGCTGCTGCATGGAGGACTGCCACTAATAGGTATGGCATACTAAATGACTTTTTATGGCAAGCTTTTTCCCCAAGTGTTTCCCTCTTTGTTTTGAAGTCTGTTTTAAAAACTGAATTGGCTAATCTTTCTTTCTTTTTTTTGTTTTGTTTTGTATAGGCCTGATGGTATTACAGTGTATAATTGTGCAACTGGGATGCAGAATCCTATCACATGGAAAGAGTTTGTAGATCACTCTTTTGTTTATATGCGCAAGCATCCTCTGGGTGACCTAATATGGTATCCAGATGGCCAAATACACACAAACTGGATGTATAACAAAGTGTGTGTAATGGCATTACATGTTCTACCGGCCTATATTCTTGATGGAGTCAGTATGTTGTTAGGAAAGAAAAGAATGTAAGTTTAAATGTAATTTATTTTTTTTGGAAAGTGATGCCTATGCATGTCAATAGACTATTTAATTTTTTTTTCCCTTTAATCAGAATGGTCAGAGTACAAGCAAAATTGGAAAAAGCTGCCAAATGTTTGGAATACTTCTCTACACAGCAGTGGCGCTTTTCTGATGAAAATGTTCGCCATTTAAATTCTATGCTCAGCGTTGAAGACCGTAACACATTTATGTTTGATGTCCGTCAAATTAACTGGACACAATATCTCGAAAGCTATGTGCTTGGCATACGGCAGTTCATTTTCAAGGAGCATCCCAGCTCAATACCCAAAACTCGGAAGCAGTTGACAAGGTCAGTTTTCCAAGTCTTTTACAGCTCATGTGCTGTGTTTGGTGAAAATGTATGGTAATCCCTTTTTTCTTTTTTCTTTAATTGCACAGGTTGCTATGGCTTCATCGTTTTTCACAAGTGCTGGGTGTTTTTTTGATGTGGAGGGCTCTTATGTTGCGCTCAAATGCAGCTCGGCGACTATGGTGCATTCTCCTGGACATAATGGTCCGTATGGCAAGAATGATACCATATGTTTGACATGTCTTGGACATTAACCACTGAGTGCATCTTGAAGATTTGCTACTTGTTAAATGTGAAAAGACATTTACTTCGCAGAACAAGTGCTCATTGTTGTTATGAGGATTGGACCTAGGCAATTTGATAGAAGTGATCACATTAGGAACGCGTTTCGGTTTTGAGCCATGCGCTCTGTGCTCAGAACTTGTTCAGTGCTGATTTTTAGTTGATGCAGTGCTGTACAAAAATGTTCAGTGCTCCATATCTCACAGCCCTGCAAACATCTGTGTGGCTCATGTGCAATTGTGTCCAAAGGTTTGTAAGGCGGGCAGATAGCTTTGTTTGAAATTTTCTCGTTGTTTATTTATTGATAAAGATGCTTTTTTGAGTATTTTGTCTGAAAAATACTGTGTGCTTTCCAAGCAACACTTTTTGTTACTACACATGCTGTGTTTTAGTCTATATCTCTGCTGTTGTGAAAGGAGTAAGGTAGGGGCAATATTTTAGTAGCTTCAATAAATGAAGTGTGCCAACCGTCCCCCTCATTACCATTCCATCAATCAAGCATACCGCTGTTGGTCGTTTTTTGGTGGGCTTACCGGCTGAGAGCTCATCATATGGGCGTCTTCTTATTTTCCTCCTCAGAAGCCTCAGCCTGACAGCTACTTTCTTGCCCACAGACTGTCCATGCTGTTGTTTTGATGATGAACATCACTGTCTGTGTACTTTTGTAATATTATTTTAAAGATATTGCCTTAGTGCAAGTGTTTTAAGTAAATGGCAGCATTGTTGGGGACTTGTTTTTACTGTGCTGTTGGTCGTCACAATTGTGTCACATGCTCACATTTTTGTGTCTGCGTTCCTGGTAATGAGAGAATGACGAGTGCCTGTATGTATTTGTTATGTGCATTCAAAATATTTGTGTACATGTGTGTGAAAATTTGTGTAATCATCAATTTTGCTAGTCCCCATTGCAGCTCAAATTCAGTGCAAGACTAAACTAAAGGCTTTTGAAAAATTAAAGGGAGTCATTCTTCTCTTTGGAAATTTTAAGTTTTATGTATACCAAAAGAATTTTTAGTGGAAACAAGCATCCTAGCTTTATTTTACAATTTTCTGCTGTACTTTCATTTTTAAAGGTATAGAACAGTTGACAATGTGTCTCTTACATTATTGGTTTACTACGGCATTACTGCAACCTGTTAACATTTTCAAATGTTTTTATTTGCTCCTCTTTTTTTTTCAACCTTTTCTTTAGCACTGGAGAGCTGTATTAAAGAACACATTGTTATCTCTGTATCCATCAATATTAATAATGCTCACTTCTCTTATCCTTCACTTGAAGCTCAAATGAAACAAACTCTTCATTCAATAAGTAAAACATGTATTTAGCAACTGCATTGTATTTATTAGAGTGAAAATAAGTTGGTTCTGGCTTCTAAGTTTCATAAAGTAAGGATAATGAGCAGTGTCAAAGCTTTAAGCATTTTTTTTTGTTTCAACTTTATGTGTGCAAAATGCTGTTTTATGTTACCTTATTATATACCATTATGATTACCTGCTAATTATTTCTATCTTTTATTATGTGATGATGTTACATCAAAATCATACTCACTTGATAACTGTTTAATTTGTTTTCTCCGGTGTACATAATAAACCTGGATGGACAATTTAAAACAAATCCTTTTATGTGAAACCATTTGTTTTGGCTTGGCTATTTTTCATAAACTTCTTACAATTATAATTAGTTTCATTGTTGTCATTTTTTGAAAGAATATTTTCTCAGTGCTTCACATAGTTTTGGGTATTTTAGGTATCTTGTGTTCAAATCATCATGTTGCCTTTCTTGGTATAGTTTTCTCAAGTTCAGTGCTGAGTTAGTCTGAAGTAAATGATCATTCAAACTTTGAATGAATCAGTTTTTTATCCATAAATGGTCTCATAAATTCCTTGCCTTGCAAATTCATTCATCTTAAATTATTTATTATTTATTTAGTTTAACCTTGGTGTAATTTTTATTATTTCTTTTTAGCCTGAAGCAAAAGGTTCAAGTTGTTAAATGTGTGACAGGCAAAACAGATCCCAAAAAGGTTGTGTTAGCTCAGTAGCTTTTTATGTCCTCAAGGCCACCTTGTGTCCCTAATAATGCAATAATGCACATATTGCCTTAAAATCTTATAAGCTGAGTTATCTCATAAGCAACCTACTGCCATCTGATATTGATGTCGATTGTTTTGATAGTACAGTAAGTGCAAAAAATATTGCCAAATTAGTGAGATGTGTAGGTGTTAAATTGTTGCTATTCTGTATTGAGTCTAAGTATTACAATCATCTTTGCATTTACAATATTGATTAATTTGTGTTTTATTCTTGGTTTTGTAATGGAGCCTGCTTTTCACTCAAATTTTGAGGCGAAACATGTTGTTACCTTGTCAGAGGTATCCATATTGTGACCATAATGTATGAATAAGGCGTTAATTGATTTGGAAGATGTGCTGTTGCAAGTATTTTGAGCTTTTTATTGCCTTGTAATGTAAAATTACATACTGCCATTTACATGTGAAAGGAAAGATACCAGGGCAGATGTTATGTGAGCATAATGTGCGTGTTTGTCTGTGTAAATTTGCAAAAAATACTTGGCGGCAGGACTCAATATAATTGAATGTAGCTATGTCCAATCCTATAGTGCTAGAACAATCGTATCATGATACTCAAATGTGTCAAATCAAACCATTTTTTTCCATCTTTCAGCCTTGTTGGTGTTACCTCCTATTTTGAATTGTTCATGTTTGTGAGGTGAGACAGGCCATACTGAGAGAACTATTTTTGGTCCTGAGCTCTTGCATAGGAAGTTCTTATGCTATCCATTATTTATTTCCCAAAAAACAAAAACAGATTTTTGTTGTTTAACATAGTGGAGTTGGTACCAACACAGTTTTCACTTTATCATTTCATTTTCCTTATATTGATGACTCTGATCTCTAATTAGAGGCAGAAATGGCATTCTCATACAAACCCATTTCTCGAGAGTGATTTTTTCCTTGTTATATTTGTGAAAAGTTAGTAAATTGTGTAACTCCTCTGAGCTCAAATATCAGATACCTTCAAATTAAAGAAAAATTGATTGTAGTTAAAAAGGGTGATTGATGTGCAATGGGTTATAGATTTTGATGAGAGTATTATCACAGTGTAGTGGATGAGACTCACTCAGTTGAATATTTTTGAGGATACTTAAAAATGTAAAAAAAACCTATTAAATGTAAAGAACAATGAAAGGCGAAAGGTGTACTTTGTACACCTCCAAAAATTGTTCGAGGCATTCCAAAGCCTTCACACCTTTTAGCTGTGATCAGAACTTCTAAAATATAATAACAATAAGAGTACTTGCCAAATATAATGTGCGATAATACAGGTTTTCTTAGTTTCAAAATTTTTAATGCTGAAATTGCTACCTATACATGATTTTACATGTTGGGTTAAACAAAGTAAAGTGCATTGCAAAATATCCTAGTTTGTCGTTGATGTATTAGGTGTCCTTTCGAAGGAAAGAGGTGGACTTGTCTTTGGATTATGAAACCTGAGCTTGAAGTGAGAAATCAGCCTTTAAACTTCAGCAATACTAAGACAGTGACTGTAAGGTCTTATGTGCAATTGAATAATCACAGGGAAAGTTTTCAAATAATTACAGAATGTGTTTGTGCTTTAGCTTGTTTTATTAAATTCAAGCAATGTCATGCATACTCCGTGGTATTGCACATTTTCATTGGAGACCTTCCTTTGACTGCGACACCACAGAAAATTTAGATATCAGACAAGCTCGTGAGAAATGTGTGAAATTGTTCAATTGCGTCACTAGACCAATACCTGTAAGTTTCATTTTTCATTCTGAGTTTTAATTTGTACTTATATAGAAATTTAGGTCTAGATTCATTTCATTTAATTTAAGAGCCTTATGCATTCACTTGTTGCAAAATCGCATGTTGGTAAATCAATAAAATTGGTACCTTTGTGACCAAAATATAAATTTAAAAAAAAATAAAAATGGATTATTGCAATTGCTACTATATGCCCCTATTCCCTGTCAGTTACAAACATCAAGTTTCTTTTCTTTTTTTTATTTATTTAAAGACGGATATACAATCTGCTTTGGTGTCTCACTTTTGCTTCCAGACTGTAGCATTTATTTTTATCCAACTCCTGTAATCCATGCAATGTCCTTAAAATGCGTTATGGAAACCCTCCTTTGTTAAATAAAATGTTAGATAAAATAATGTATTTATTCAGCACAAGTTTCGAACCAGAAGTCAGCCTGTCGTTCGCAGACGCGCTTCTTAGACACTCTGAGGCAGTGAAAAGCCCACTACGCACATAGTTGTCGTGTCGAGTTGGATAGCAGACTTATCGGAACGAGAAAGCTTCGGAAAAATATTGAAGTCAGTGGGAGTTGAACACAGGGCCCGCGAGCGGCGAGCGGATGCGGTACCGACTGTCCCCGACAGAAGATCTTGACACAGTCGGAGGCAAAAGTCGTACCAACTGAGTCAAAATAGTCGTAACAGCATTGTAATGGTCGTAATTAACTCAATGTAACCTAAAAAGGGAATAATTTTAATGTATAAATTACCAAATTAGGGAATTTTTTTACCACCGTACAGGCAGAAAATAACAAATAATTACCTTACGCCAACGTAATTACCGTACTGGTTGGCAACACTGACTGGTACCGTTAACAAGCACAGCAGCCCAGTAACAGCACAGCACGTCTCGATTACGGCGATTACGCCCTGCATCACCTGCGCCCTGCCGTGCCCCATTCACTGCGGGCGGAGTAGAGCCCGTGATTTGGATGTTCCCACCCCCGCCCCCGCAGTGGCGGGAAGCTAGGGCCGTCCCGTCCCGTCTGCCGGCGCGCCGCCCCCACCCCGTTCCAGACCTCCAGACCGCACAGCCGAGCCGAGCCCGCCCGCCTGCTCCGCCCCAGTCGACTGTTGACTGCCCTCCCGCTCGGAGCTGCCCCACCGGCCCCGCGCCGCCCCGCCCCGCCGCACCTCACCGCGCGCTCGCACCCCTTCGCGTCGGCCCGCGAGACACACGACACTCGGCCCCCCGCGCGCGCGAGGCCGAGGTCATGTAGCCCACCCTGGCGGTGGTCATGCCCGTGGTCTCGGCCCTGGACGCCCGGCCCCGGCCCCGGCCCGGCCCGCGGCGGGGTCGCGGCGGCACACGACAGGATCCCGTCTAGGAGGTGGCAACCGCGCCGGACACCTGGGAGGGTCGTGCTAATTGGCGCCGGGTCACCAGCGGCGCACCGCGCGCCGCTCACCAGGAGGTTCCCGGCCGTCAAGCTCACCGCCAACGGCTCGCCAACGGGGCGCCCCTCGCGGACCTGCTCACCAGCGGCTCACCAGCGGCTCACCAGCGGCTCACCAGCGGCTCACCAGCGGCTCACCAGCGGCTCACCAGCGGCTCACCAGCGGCTCACCAGCGGCTCACCAGCGGCTCACCAACGGCTCACCGCAGGACAGGCTGCTGAGGGCCCGCTCAACAGGTGCGGCCCTGGGACCTAGGTGAGTGCGATGACGGCTTTGAACCGGAGTGACTCTGTAACGGCGGACGGACGCGGAATTTAAACGCGCGTTTAACCGTTACGCGAGCCCGTTTGTCTCCGCTTTATCTACTGGGCAAATTTGTAAATAAACAAATAAGTGCGGGCGCGCGCTGCGTTTCAGTGCTGGTCACCCTCGGTGTGACCACCATGTTCCCACGGCCCCGCGCGCCCGTGTCCTGAGGAGGTGGTCCTGGGTGCTGCTGTAGGCCGCGTCGGTTTGTTGTCGTGTTGGTGCGAGCGTGGCGTGGCGTGGCGTGGCGTGGCGCGGCGGCGCGGCCTTGCGAGGCATCATCGCCGACCTTAAGGGATCACGATGTCAGTTCGTGGCCGTCGTCGTCTCGTCTCGTCACTGGGCGGGGCGTGGCGGGGCGGGGCGGGGCGGAACGCCCGGGGCGGGGCCCCCCACTGCATTCAACTTAACGATAAAAAAACGTTTGTGGCGATGGACCCCTAATCGGCTGTGCGCCATTTTTAACACCACTCAACTTTTAATAGCACTCACTTCCCGCCAAAATGTGGCGTGATGGCGTCATATTGCTCCTGGTGGTGACATTGCCGTCTCATCGCCAATATCGGAAAGGCATTCGTTTCATCGCCGAAATGCGCTCACTGCGGGCAGTAGTGGTTATCGCCGTGCTTAACATTATAAACAGTGGACGTCATCGGCGACCTTAAGGCGTCGGGCCGGGCCGGGCCGGGTCCGTTACCGGGGCGCTCATGCGGACCTTGGGGGCTGTTGGGACGCCGTCGGCGGCTCGCTGCTGGCTGCAGGCGAGAGCGGCGCCGTAATGGACCCTGCCCCCGCCCCGCCCCCGCCCCCGGCCCCGCCCCCGGCCCTGCCCCCGCCCCCGGCCCTCACCCCTGACCCCCGAGGGCCATGAGGGGGTGTGCGACATGGGGCTTTGGGGGACCTTTGACCTGACGTGAGTGGATAGGATAGGACCACACGCCTTGCCGCCTCCCCGCCCCGCCCCGCCCCGCCCCGCCCGGCACATGCTTCATTAGCATGCGATCTCGCCCCGAGTTAGAGGGCCTGAGCCGGGGTGGGGCGGGGCGGGGCGGGGCGGGGCGGGGCGGGGCGGGGAGGCGTCGCCGCCAACTATTCCTCCGCTTCTACGTGCTTCTACGCGCCTCTGATGGCAGAGCTTTTAGAGAGCTCTCCGGAGAGAGCCGGCCCCGCCCGGGAGGCGACGCAGAGCCTTGTGCTGGCGGGGCGGGGCGGGGCGGGGCGGGGCGGCCCCACACCCCTGCTGCCCTAAACTGGTTCGGCACGGGTGCTTTACTCCGAGCTTACTGCGCTCACTTGGTGTGTCGCGGGGAGGAAAGGCCGTCGGGAGGACTTTGGGGGAGGCGTGCAGGCGCGCGAGCGTGAGCGTGAAAGTGGGCGTGAGCCTGAGCGTGACAGCATGAGCGTGAGCGTAGGCGTGACCGCAAGCGTCAGCGTGAACGTAAGCGTGAACGTGAGCCTGGACATAAGCGTGATCGTGGATGTAAGCGTGAACGCGGGCGTAGCGAGCGTGAGCTGCTCGGGCGCCGTCTGGCGGCGGGGCGGGGCGGGGCGGGGCGGCGTCGGCCCTCCCCTCGACGTCCTCTGAGAGCGCGCTGCTCATCTTACGCGGGGCGGGGCGGGGCGGGGCGGGGCGGCGACCACCCGCTGCTGATCGTAAACGTATCACAGCGGAACAGCTGTTGGAGTCGGTGTGACGCGGGTGTCACATGGCCTACTCCTCCTCCAGCCCCACCCCGCCCCACCCCGCCCCGCCCCGCCCTCGGTCCGTCCCCTCTTTCCTGTCTTATCACCTTATCGGAAAAACTTTGCCGTTGCAGCACCTGCAGTTCGGCGTATGGCGCGTCATAAGGGGGCCATCGAGGAAATGTGTGACTTCGACAACACGTACACTGTCGGGAATTTTTTTCAAATAAAAAAATCCGCTTACACCGGAAACCAAACTGTCGCACGTTTGTAGGTGTGAGAAATACGGGGAAATATTTTTCTTTTTTTATTCCGGAGGATTGCGGATATCATTGGTGGTCCAGAAGGTCCCCAGGGAGCTGACGCTGGGGCTGGGGGTAACCCCGGGTACCGCACCCCGCCCCGCCCCGCTCCCCTGGGGGCCCCACCCCTCGCTCAGGGGTAGTGAGGGACGCAGCCGCGGCCGCACAGGGGATGTAGCAGGTTTTTGAACCCACATATAGTGCGGGCAGAGGACGGCGCGCCCCCAGGGGGCAGAGAGAGAGAGAGGGAGAGAGGGGGGGAGAGGGAAGTGAGAGAGAAAAAAGAGAGAGGCGTGCGCATCCCTCGACGTTTGTTTTTCGTATCCACGTCCGCCTCGGAGGGTTGGCGTGGCGTGGCGCGGCGCGGCGTGGGGACCAATTGAATTGAAGGCGCTGGACTCGTGGCGCGTGGGGCGGCCGCCACGGGGAGGCGGAGAGAGAGAGAGCGAGAGTAAGAGAGATAGGGGGGAGAGAGAGAGGGAGAGGGAGGACCCCGGAGTGAGATTTGTGGCGCGTAGCTGGTGGATATGGGACCGCTGCTCCGGGCTGCGGCTTGGCAATATCGTCGCTCGTGCCTCCTGGGAAGTCGAGGACGGTTTGGCCCTTTCTTAAGACACCTTCTAGCACCAGAGTCCTTAAGGGAAGACCTTCACCTCTGTGTTGTTCCTAGCCAGGCAAACCTCAATCCCGCCTTAAGAACAATATATTTTTGTAAGATCGGCGTACTGGTGCTCATCGTTTGTCCGACCTCTTTTTGTCCGAGCTTAAACTTGAAATATTACGTACGTGCTCTGCAAGTGAAATAGTGGCGTGAAAACATGGAAAATTTTTGCGGCAGTAAACCTCCCGAAGGAGGTTGCGGTTCCCGCCAGGCACAGGGCTTTTACCCCCCGTGGCAGCCAACTACTTCGGTGTTCTTATGGGAACCGGTGCTTTTCTGACTGCGATCCTGTCGCGCAATTCGACAGATTTGATCCCCGTACTGCCAGATTTAGTCGTACGGTGGTTAACCGAACTGCCCTGTCCCCAGGGCATGGAAACGCTATTTTTGGAGCCAGATTCTAGGACTTATGACCCCACGACCGACCACCAGTCGTGGGCATGGGACGGAACTTCCTGGCAACCCGCTGTCGCTACCAGTGAAGAACCTACCTGGCGTTGAACCAGGCCCCATGTGCCGAGTCTCACAGACACCCCACGGTTTTCGCGGCACCACTAGACCACTAGACCGTCGGCGATTCCACGAGGGAGCTCGGTTGAAATGGGGGGTTTGAATTCCACTCCAAGTTGTCCTCAGAAAAATTAAATTTTTTGGTAAGATTCGAACCGTCGTTCTGCGACTCTCCGGGTGGACACTATGCCGGCACGGCTACGACGCCACGGTAACACATGCCGGACCACTAGGAGTCATGCTGCGCGAGAAGCCACAGTCACCGAAGAAACGAACTCGGTGTCATCAGTATGCCTGCTCTCCGTTCGTGTGCTGCTAGGCCGGCCGCGTAGCGTCATTGGTATCGACACTGCTCAAACCACCAGGTGGGCAGTGGTTCAAATACCGCGTGATTGTTTTAATTTTTTTATTATTTTTTTCTGTGGACCAATTGTTCTGAATAATTTTTCTTCTTATTTCTTTTTGAATTTCGCGATTTATACATTTCGAAAATATCAGTATTGTCAACGCTCTGGGTGCGAGCCGTGTTCGTGCGCGCCTTGAAGACCATACCCCCTCCTCAGCCCGGAAGATAACCCGCGCGCTGCGACCTGCACTTCCGGTCCCCGCCCAGCCCCGCCCGGGGTGTGCCACCCTTAATTTGAAACTGGACGCGCGCGTGTGGCGGGCTTGCCTACCTGGCAGGGGCGGCGGGGCGGGGCGGTGGATCAAGTTGCGCGGTCTCCGTGTCCGTCCACGCCCGCCCCGCCCCGCCCCGCCCCGCCCCGCCCCGCCCCGCCCCGCCCCTCTCCGGTATCTCCTCGCCGGCGGCCTCGCGTCGCGTCGGGGAGCTTGCGCTCCTGATTTACTGCCGCTGCTGCTGCTTCGCGGTACACTGCGAGAAATGATCGTTGCGATAACGATCGTAATGAGATGATCGTAACGATCCTCGTCTCTCTGAGATCGTAATAATTATCATCCGCAGCGCCGCGGAAGAACAAACGATGATACGTTATGGGAGGAGGTGCGGCTGTGGCCCTGGCGCCCAGCCAGCCAGCGCGGGGCGGGGCGGGGCGGGGCGGGGCGGGGTGCCCTTGGGATAGCTCCAGGATATAACTAAAAACCTTAAAAAAAAAAAAAAACCTGGAACAAACAACTAAACCTATTGTGTGGTGATTTTAGATTTTTGTTGTTCTGTGCTGGGATGGGAGTACACGTTAAAGTCCTCAAAAGCACCCGTTCCCTGGCGGATTAAATTCCCCGACTCTAGCCAAGCGTTCTAGTATTGTAAAAGTCGCTGTACACGCTTCCTCGTCGTTTAGTCCAGCAAGGTGGCGGAGCAGCAGAGCGAGCAACACCAGCAGTGCAATATCGCCCCGCCCCGCCCCGCCCCGCCCCGCCCCGCCCCGCCCCACCCCGCCCCACCCGGCCAGCAGCCGCCGCCGCGCCTCTCGCTTTGCAGTCGCTTATATGAGCAAAGTCAGCCAGCGCGGCGCAGCAGCGCCACCAGCGCCCCACCCCACCCCGCCCCGCCCCGCCCCGCCCCGCCCCACCCCACCCCACTGAAACCGTTCTAGCAGGCGAATCAACTTTGGGCAACACGATGCGCGCCCGCCCGCGCGCGGATCACTTGGGACCCTCCGTGCCCCGCCCCGCCCCAGCCCACCCCGCCTCACCCCGCCACGCCCCGCCCACAGTTGGTGCAGCCGGCTTTGCGCGTGCATCCGGAATCAGATCAGCGCCATGAGTATTGGCGCGAAATAATGAGAGTAGTTGGGTGCGGGTATTTGGCGAGGCTGGCTATCTCGCGGATACCCCACGCTCCGGACTGCGAGTATATTTGTTTTTATTCCCCCCTCGCCCGCCCCCGCGAGTACCTCTGAGTCGTTTTGTTTCCGCGGGCAGCCGCGTGCCTAGCACGTGTCCAATTAGTGTACAAAGTCATGCGGAACAGGGCGCGGCGGTTCGGTTGTTCGACTGCTGTTGCACCCGGCCGCCACTGCACAAGCGGTGAGGGGCAAAGTCTTTGAGCCGGTATGTATCTGGCGCGGTCGGACCGATAGCTCGCCGGCGCGCACAAGACCCCCCGGCCGCTCGACAGGACCCGCGGCCAGGATCGGTTACGACCCCCAGTCCTTGAGGAAGACAGACAATAAAAGAAGAGATTTGGAGGGCGGGTCAGGGCGGGGCGGGGCGGGGCGGGGCGGCAGAGGGTGGAAGTGATGTGATAGAGCGAGGAAGATGGATGGTGGTGGGGAGAGGCGGGGCGGGGCGGGGTGAGGTGGGGCGGGCGGGGCGGGGTGGGCCTGATTACATCTCTCTAATATATATTCTCTCTCTAATTGCTCCTCTCGTCGCCGGCCGCGTCTATAATAACATTAATATCATCCCCACCCGCACGCGGGGCGGGGGTGTGGGAAGGGCTGCCCTTTTGTCCTCGAGGAACCCGTCGTCAGGACGAGCAGGGTCCTCGTGTAAGCGCCTCTGGGAGGTGATGAATCTACTGCGTGGATACCCCGCGCGCTAGGGACTCTCCATGCTCTCCTCACGGCGAGTCTCTCGCGCGCGGGGTAGGGTCACCCCTACTCCTACCGCTTCCCGCGTACCCTACCCTCTGCTGCTCTTTCTCCGGCCAGACCCCGCACCGCACCTTTCACCTTTCGGACTGCAAAGAGACCTTAAGGAGTCACATTCCTCCAACCCCCAATTTTTTAATATTATTATTTTTCCCCGATTTTCCATAAATATTCAAGAGCAAGCAGACAAAGAAAACATTTATAAGGGGGAGGAAAATCGAGTCTTTTAATTAACGCGCCGGGGCGCAGCCGCGCTAGGTCCTTTGACTGCCACACCTTTATCTCTCTCTCTCTCTCTCTCTCTCTCTCTCTCTCTCTCTCTCTCTCTCTCTCTCTCGGACGACGGTCACTTTCTCTCCCCTCCCTGGGTATGATACCCGTGCTGTCTCAGACACATTTTCTTTCTGATTAAGTATCTCGTCAGACGGTCTCCCTTCCCCCTCCCCCCTTCTCCAGAGAGTGCCCCTACCTTTCATGGTTGCGGTTCTGACCCCCTTCTCCAGGATTACGCCCCTCCCCTCCCAGACATCCCAGCGATGGCCTTTAGGACGTCCCCACACGCGGCTCCTCCTGGATGTCCTTCCAGCAGCGTCTCCAGGACGTCCTCAGGGCTCCTCCAGGATGTCCCCGGGAGCCCCGGCGAGCCCCTGCACATGCTCCGGAATTGATTACGCCTCGCAGCCCGCCCCGCCCCGCCCCGCCCCGCCCCGCCCCGCCCCGCCTGGAAGTGAACTGATCTCCGGGGATTAGTTTCTAAATTTAGTTCTCGAGCGAGAGCGGCGCGGTGCGGCGCGGTGCGGCGCGGGGGAGCGGCTCGCGCTTATCGCAGGCCCTCGCCCTCGAAAATAACCCCTGAAGTTGATGAGGGTGAGGAAGATGAGGAGATGAGCTGTCCAGCCCTGACCAGCCCGCCAGCCCGCCCAGCACTCGCACGGGCTATTTGCGTGAGCGAGAGAGGGAGAGAGAGAGAGAGAGAGAGACACGGCGTGCTCATGGCCTACATCGGCCGCTCTCCGGACCCGCCCCTGTGCTCGGCTGTGCGCCGCGGGCGGGGCGCCCCGCCCAGTCTCACACGAGGGAGAGCCGCCGTTCTGCCGGACCCTTCTCCAAAGGGAGAGGAGTCGGTCCTGGCGGGGCGGGGCGGGGTGGGCCAGGCGGGGCGGGCCGAGGAATGCCCCTGCCACGCCCCGCCCCGCCCCGCCGCGCCTCGCCCGGGGGCGGAAGTGCCTACATGCATGGTTTTTGCTGGCTGCCCCAACCCTGCTCCAAGGCACCTCCCCGCGCCCTGCGCCCCGCGCCCCTGAGTCCTCGGACACGCACTTGGACTCCTTAAACCGTCCCGCGGAGCAGCCCTGCCCAGCGCCCCCCCCCCCCCTTCCGGTCCGGGACTCCTCCTTGTTTGCCTGGCCCTACCTTTCTAGCTCCAGTGGCTCCAGGGGTCGCTCCAGGGGTGGCTCCAGGCGCGGCTCCTGGCGCGGCCCCAGGGGTGGCTCCAGGGGGCTCCAGGGGCGGCTCCAGGGGTGGCTCCAGGGGTGGCTCCAGGCGCGGCTCCTGGCGCGGCCCCAGGGGCGGCTCCAGGGGTGGCTCCAGGGGTGGCTCCAGGCGCGGTTCCAGGCGGGGCTCCAGGGGCGGCTCCAGGGGTGGCTCCAGGGGTGGCTCCAGGGGTGGCTCCAGGCGCGGCTCCAGGGGGGGCTCCAGGGGCGGCTCCAGGGGCGGCTGCCCCCTACGCCGCACGTTCCCCCGCCATCACCAATGGCGAGTCCCACCGCGCCCTCCCCAATCACCATCACACTGCGTTTGTGTTTATACACAGCCTGCCCCCGGCGGGGCGGGGCGGGGCGGGGCGGGGCGCGATACGCCAGGGGACCCCGGCGTCGATAGCGCGAGAGTGTCTCTGCCCCGGGCCGTCCGGTCCCTCCCCGCCCCGCCTCAGCCCGCCCCGCCCCTCCCGCCACGCCCCGCCCCGCCGATGAGAAGCGTCCTTCGTGAACATCCTCTCCCAACTCTGCGTATAGAAGCTTTGTACCGCGAGGCTGTGGGGGACGCGTCCCTGTATAAAGTCTCAGAAACTGAAAACTAAAAGTAAAGCAATCCCTGAAAATTACAGTGCACAGCATACCCATTTACCCTATCTCGAATACTGATCTGCCGTACATACGAAGTGGGTTCACGACTTAATGGTTACATTGCCGAAGTGTTAGTTAATCCTTTACGGGTGCGCTCTGGCTGGAGGCTGCGTCGCGACTGTTCGTTCGGCTGAGGCCTCGCGTCCAGCCGCGCCTGCATTTCGCCAGGCCTGCACTTTTGGCCAGTCTCTCTATCCGTCCATCTGAGTACCGGGCCCTACAACACCCCCGCCCCCGCCCCCGCCCCCGCCCACGCCTCCAGGACTCGTCTGATATTTGCAACTGACTGTCGGGCAGGGCGTTGCTGCGCACTTGAAAACGCAAGTGTGAGAATGCCACACTCTTGTAGGTGTGTTAATTTCTATTCGTACTCATGCCCCCTTAAGAGCATGTGAAAAATCTGGGAGAATTCAGATCCTTACCAAGTTGCAAGAAAGTAAATGCACAACCGCAAGTGTGCGACATTCACGCACTTTAGGCCTCCAGGCACGCTGGCCTGCAGTTATACCTGTGTCTTATTCATTCCGTTTCTGCTCGGGAGCGTGGAAAAAAACGTGTCACTGGCGATTTGTTTCATGTTTTTATTAACAGGTCGCATTCGGGTGTGGTGAGGGTCATGGAGGTGGGCCACAGTTTAGCTCGAGGGACTTGAGCTCCACGCCGGTGGTAGTGGAGGCCCTGCCGGCCGCCCCCGGGCACTGCTCCGAGCCGGCGAGCTGGTACACGATGTGGTTATTCTTGGGGCAGCAGAGCACCGGGTGACGCGCGCGCGCCCGCACTGACACCCACACACACACGCACACGCACGCGAGCGCGCAGACCACCAGCAGCACGCGCTCCCACACGACGGCGGGGCTGGTGGTGGCGGGGCTGGTGCTGGCGGGGCTGGTGGTGGCGGGGCTGGCGGGGCTGGCGGCGGGGCTGGTGGTGGCGGGGCTGGTGGTGGCGGGGCTGGTGGTGGCGGGGCTGGTGGTGGCGGGGCTGGTGGTGGCGGGGCTGGTGGTGGCGGGGCTGGTGGTGGCGGGGCTGGTGGTGGCGGGGCTGGTGCTGGCGGGGCTGGTGCTGGCGGGGCTGGTTCTGGCGGGGCTGGTGGTGGCGGGGCTGGTGGTGGCGGGGCTGGTGGTGGCGGGGCTGGTGGTGGCGGGGCTGGTGGTGGCGGGGCTGGTGGTGGCGGGGCTGGTGGGCCGTGGTGTGGTGGCGGCCTGCTCCATGCACCCGCACCCGCACCACTGCTCGTCCATCTCGCACCTGTTATTGCACTCCTCCGTGCTGCAGCGGTCGTAGCACGCGCGCCATTTCCCCAAGCAGTCCCTCTCCTCGTAACACTGGTACCACCGGCTGTAGTCCAGGCCGCTGGTGTGCAGGCCCAGGCAGCCGCACCTGCAGTTGTGCTGGCACAACACCCCGCAGCCCCAGTCCCCGCCGCACTCGCTGCAGGTGGCACTCAGGCACTGTAACACGCGGGCGGGGCGGGGCGGGGCGGTCAGCGCGCGGGGCGGGGCGGGGCGGGGCGGGCTCCGTCTCCCTCGCGCTCACGGGGACTCACCTGGCGCTCCCTCTGACACTCCTTGTACTTCTGCTTCTCCTCCGAGGCGCTGCGGCGCGCGCGGTGGCGGCTCAGCAGGGCGGCGCTGATCGGGCGGCCCGGTGCGGCGTCCTCGGGGTGGCACGGGCCGGGGTGCGCGGCGGCGACACCTGGGGGCGCACAAGCACGCCGTCGGTCACACAGAGCTGCCCCGCGCTCGTACCTGCGGCCGGCGCGGCGGGGTGCACTGACCGGGCGGGGCGGTGCAGTCCAGGTCGCACGCGCTGGGGTAGGTCTTGTTGTTGCTGCCGCAGACCGTGGCAGCGGCGGGCGCGGGCGGGCAGGGGCAGGCGGCCAGCGCCAGCGGCAGCAGCGCCAGGGTCAGCAGCGCGGACAGCATCTCGGCAGTCACTGAGCGGAGCAGGCGGAGGGCTGGTCCTGTAGCGGGAGGGTCTGGAGCTGGACTGCCACGCGCGGGTACTACGAGCTCTGCAGCACCGTCTGTGATAAGCCTTTGGCAGGGGGCGGATACAAGGTCACGGAAAACGGAAGAACACTGCGCAGCCTGATAGCCTAGGCTCATTCGTAAATCACAAACACGATGTAAGTTGTAAATTTGATATTTTTTACCGTGATAAAGTGTGTGAAAATCGTTCCCTTGGAGTCGTATGAATTTCAAGTCGGACTCTCTTATAAGCAAGACTATCGGCCCCTGTCGCTGGCCGCCAGCCTTTGTCGCGCCGCGCGCCTGGCAGCCCCTGGTCCTTGGGCCTCTTGGTTCAGGGATGAAGTTATTTGGTTCCTTTCGGGCGTGTGGCTCAGTTTCTATTAACATTATACTTGGTTGTGTTACTATTGTTTATTGGGTTCATGCCCATATACCCTATCTCGAATACTGATCTGCCGTACATTCTACGGTTCACGACTTAATGGTTACATTGCCTAAGTGTTAGTTAATCCTTTACGGGTGCGCTCGGGCTGGAGGCTGCGTCGCGACTGCGCGCTCGGCTGAGGCGAGGCCTCGCGTCCAGCCGCGCCTGCATTCCGCCAGGCTTGCACTTTTGGCCAGTCCCTCTATCCGTCCATCTGAGCCACGGGGCCCTACAACACCCCCGCCCCTGCCCCCGCCCACGCCCACGCCTCCAGGACTCGTCTGATATTTGCAACTTACTGTTGGGCAGGGCGTTGCTGCGCACTTGAAAAGTGTGAGAATGCCACACTCTTGTAGGTGTGTAAGTTTCTATTCGTACTCATGCCCCCTTAAGAGCATGTGAAAAATCTGGGAGAACTCAGAACCTTACCAAGTTGCAAGAAAGTAAATGCACAACCGCAAGTGTGCGACATTCACGCACTTTAGGCCTCCAGGCACGCTGGCCTGCAGTTATACCTGTGTCTTATTCATTCCGTTTCTGCTCGGGAGCGTGGAAAAAAACGTGTCACTGGCGATTTGTTTCATGTTTTTATTAACAGGTCGCATTCGGGTGTGGTGAGGGTCATGGAGGTGGGCCACAGTTTAGCTCGAGGGACTTGAGCTCCACGCCGGTTGTAGTGGAGGCCCTGCCCGCCACCCCCGGGCACTGCTCCGAGCCGGCGAGCTGGTACACGGCATTGATGGTCTTTGGGCAGCAGAGCACCGGGTGACGCGCGCGCGCCCGCACTGACACCCACACACACACGCACACGCACGCGAGCGCGCAGCCCACCAGCAGCACGCGCTCCCACACGACGGCGGGGCTGGTGCTGGCGGGGCTGGTGCTGGCGGGGCTGGTGCTGGCGGGGCTGGTGGTGGCGGGGCTGGTGGTGGCGGGGCTGGTGGTGGCGGGGCTGGTGGTGGCGGGGCTGGTGGTGGCGGGGCTGGTGGTGGCGGGGCTGGCGGGGCTGGTGGTGGCGGGGCTGGTGGTGGCGGGGCTGGTGGTGGCGGGGCTGGTGGGCCGTGGTGTGGTGGCGGCCTGCTCCATGCACCCGCAGCTGCACCACACCCCGTCCATCCAGCACCTGTCCCTGCACTCCTGCGTGCTGCAGCGGTCATCGCACGCGCTAGATTTCTCCCAGCACTCCCTCTCCGTGTCACATTGCTTCCACCGGCTGTGGTCCAGGCCGCTGGTCTGCAGGCCCAGGCAGCCGCACGCGCAGTTGCGCCGGCACATCAACTCGCAGGTCCAGTCCCCGCACTCGCTGCAGGTGGCACTGGAGCACTGTAACACGCGGGCGGGGCGGGGCGGTCAGCGCGCGGGGCGGGGCGGGGCGGGGCGGGCTCCGTCTCCCTCGCGCTCACGGGGACTCACCTGGCGCTCCTCTGTACACTCGTCCAACTTCCGCTTCTCCTCCGAGGCGCTGCGGCGCGCGCGGTGGCGGCTCAGCAGGGCGGCGCTGATCGGGCGGCCCGGTGCGGCGTCCTCGGGGTGGCACGGGCCGGGGTGCGCGGCGGCGACACCTGGGGGCGCACAAGCACGCCGTCGGTCACACAGAGCTGCCCCGCGCTCGTACCTGCGGCCGGCGCGGCGGGGTGCACTGACCGGGCGGGGCGGTGCAGTCCAGGTCGCACGCGCTGGGGTAGGTCTTGTTGTTGCTGCCGCAGACCGTGGCAGCGGCGGGCGCGGGCGGGCAGGGGCAGGCGGCCAGCGCCAGCGGCAGCAGCGCCAGGGTCAGCAGCGCGGACAGCATCTCGGCAGTCACTGAGCGGAGCAGGCGGAGGACTGGTCCTTCAGTGTGAGGGTCTGGAGCTGGACTGCCACGCGCGGGAACGCTCTGCAGCACCGTCTGTGATAAGCCTTTGGCAGGGGGCGGATACAAGGTCACGGAAAACGGAAGAACACTGCGCAGCCTGATAGCCGACATGTGACTGACTCTGAGCAATCATATTCGGGTTACGTAGAAAACAGCGTGCCACTTTGCGTCCTGTCTACGACCTGACTTTTTAAATGAAAATAAAGTTTTATGAAAAAATAAATAAATACCGATCCAGACAGCAAAATTAAGGAGCGAGTGAGAAAAGAGCAAAAATGTCGAGGTAATTTCCGTCCGGGCTCCGCCCCGCCCCGCCCCGCCCCGCCCCGCCCCGTCGGCGCCCAGCTTATCCCTTCACTCCAGAGTGAGAGACTGGGACTGGGGCGCTGGACGCCACGACACCTGTCGGCGGGGGCGGGGCGGGGTGGGGGCGGGGCGGGGCGGGACCAGCAGCACACTCCTTGCCTACGTCATTTTTTTTTCTGGAGGGGTCGTGTCACCGCGCTCTGGCGCGTGGTGGTGGGGTGGTGGCGGGGCTTTGACGCGCCACACCCCGCCCCACCCCGCCCCGCCCCGCCCCGCCTCTGAGACCGCCAGCGCAGCCGACTCCTGCCATCTTTTGACGTTTCATTCCGCCCGTGTTTGACGGCCGCTACAACCCACCTCACCCCGCCCCGCCGCGCCCCACCCCGCCCCGCCCCGCCCCGGCGCGTGCGGCCTCGACCCGCCTGCAGGTACAGACGGTGCAGCTGCGTGAGATATTTCAGTCTGTTTTCATCTGTTTTTATTTGCACGTTGGTACGTGTCGTCGCTGTAGTACAGTACAATGAAAGTCCACGTGTTTGATCGCCACACTCTCGGAGGTGTGTTAATTTGTATTTACACACATGTCACGTCAGTTGCATGATTTTCCAATGAAAATACGCACTTTTACTTATTTGAGTGTTTCAAATTACTGCAACAAGTGTGTGACAGACACTCAGACACTTGTGTTTCCAGCAGCGCAGCGTCGAGCTGGCGCCCCGTCCCGCTCCTTGTCCAATCTGTCAGACCGCCCCGCCCCGCCCCGCCCCGCCCCGCCCAGCCCCGCCACGCGCCTTCCTCTCTACCCCCAGCCGGAAGCTGGAGGGGAAATGTCTTGACTGGTGTCGCCGGTGGTTGGGGCGGAGCGCAGACAGGGCTGCTTGTTGGGCTCCGTCGCCGCGCCGCCCCACCCCCCCCCCCCCCCCCCCGCCCCGCCCCCCCCCGCCCCGCCCGCCCCGCCCCGCCCCGTCGGCGCCCAGCTTATCCCTTCACTCCAGAGTGAGAGACTGGGACTGGGGCGCTGGACGCCACGACACCTGTCGGCGGGGCAGGGCAGGGGCAGGCAAGGGCAGAGACTGAGAACCAGCAAGCACACTCCTTGCCTACGTCATTTTTTCTGGAGGGGTCGTGTCACCGCGCTCTGGCGCGTGGTGGTGGGGTGGTGGCGGGCTTTGACGCGCCCCACCTCGCCCCACCCCGCCCGCCCACCCCGCCTCTGAGACCGCCAGCGCAGCCGACTCCTGCCATCTTTTGACGTTTCATTCCGCCCGTGTTTGACGGCCGCTACAACCCACCTCACCCCGCCCGCCGCGCCCCGCCCCGCCCCGCCCCGGCGCGTGCGGCCTCGACCCGCCTGCAGATACAGACGGTGCAGCTGCGTGACATATTTTCAGTCTGTTTTCATCTGTTTTTATTTGCACGTTGGTACGAGTCGTCGCTGTAGTACTGTACAATGATAGTCCACGTGTTTAATCGCCACACTCTTGGAGGTGTGTTAATTTGTATTCACACACATGTCACGTCAGTTGCATGATTTTCCACTGAAAATACGCACTTTTACTTATTTGCGTGTTTCAAATTACTGCAATAAGTGTGTGACAGACACTCAGACACTTGTGTTTCCAGTGTAGCGTTTTGTTCGGCGATGCGCCGACACAGCAGCGCAGCGTCGAGCTGGCGCCCCGCCCTGCTCCTTGTCCAATCTGTCAGACCGCCCCGCCCCGCCCCGCCCCGCCCCGCCCAGCCCCGCCACGCGCCTTTCTCTCTACCGCCAGCCGGAAGCTGGAGGGAAAATGTCTTGACTGATGTCGCCGATGTTTGGGGCGGAGCGCAGACAGGACTGCTTGTTGTGCTCTGTCGCCGCCCCGCCCCACCCCGCCCCACCCCGCCCCGCCCCGCCCCGCCCCACCCCGCCCCGCCCCGCCCCGCCACTGTGTGCCTTTCTTATTTCTTCGCGCCACCTTTCCTCGTGCGCTCGGCGACATCTCTATCGATAGACGGCTGATGCCAGCAAATTGGGACAAAACTGGCGCTGAAATTGGAGGACTGTGCTGAATAGTTAATGCCAATATGTGCGCGCGTGTGTGTGTGTAAGAAGGCTGCACAAACAAATAAGATCAAGAAGGACGTGAAGTGCCTTGTTCGAAGGTTTGGTACTGGATTATTCCCTCCCCACTCTGCATTAGGAGCCTGCACGGCATGGCCCCTGGGGGGTAGGCAACGGCCGGAGGCGCATCACGGCCGCGTCTTGCGGGCCGGCCTACGCGTCAGGGGCTTTCTCTCCATGACGCGCCGCGCAGAGCTGCGTAGAACTCGATTCTTCCTTCCTTTTATGTTTATGAGCTGCCCACACACGCTGAAATATATTGTGAACTCTAAGAAAAAAAAATCTTAGCGACAGTTTTCTTCCCAACATGATATATTACGCATAATTATAATGCGCATAAAATTATGCGTAATGTAACATGTTGGGGAAAATAAAACTGTCGCTGCTCATTGGAAAAGTGGATAGAAATAAATTAGTGCGGGGGTGTTGGAAAAGAAGAAGAAGAAGAAGAAGGGCGCCTGGCGCTAGCCACGCATTACTACCAATCACTGTGGGGCCAGCCAGTGCGGACAGCCCTTTGGCACTCTCACGAAAGGGGGGGGGGGGGGGGGATATACGTTGTTTTTTGGATGCTTTTTTATTGGTCGCTGACCTCTTTTCGGGCTCTGATTCAGTTGGCAAAAAGAATTATTTTTTTTCACTTGGGTTTCCAGGCAATTTTCTCTGCTTTTTTTTTTTTTTTTTTCGAGTGTCGCTCTGTCGCGCTCATGGCAGTCTCGCTTAACAAGATGTCGCCACCTCCGCTCACTCCACCTCTCGCGTCCCGGTGCGGTTAGGGATACGTGGAGAGAGAGAGAGAGAGAGAGAGAGAGAGAGAGAGAGAGAGAGAGAGAGAGAGAGAGAGAGACGCATTGTCGTGCGTGCCCACGGGTTGATCGGAAATGTGCTTACTGTGTGCAGTGGTGCTGGAGCCGCGGTGGTGGAGGGGCACATTGTGGCTCAGGAGACACGTGTTCGAGTGCGGGATTATAATGGCGGAGCCTGTGCGAGGATCGTGGGGGGAACACATGGGGCCCGCCCCGCCCCGCCACACCCCGCTCCGCCCCGCCCCGCCTCACACACCCGGCCAGCTCCAAAGCCACCGGCCCGGCCGGAGTTCTAAAGCAATAGGATAATGCGGAGGTGTAATTGCGGGTGGGGCGGGGCGGGGCGGGGCGTGGTGGGGTGGTGTTCCACTTGCTCCGACACCCCCGGCCCCGCCTCAGAAAGTTAGCCCAGACCCAGCTTGCAACAGAGCAGAGTGCGGAACACACAACAGGGGACTGAATATTGTGGATCATGCACCGGAAAATCAAAGGTGGTGTCACATAACACCTTTTATAGGGCTGTTCCTCTTCTTTTTCGACATGCTTTGTTTTTAAAGAAAATGAGGGTGTTGAAATTATTGCCTGTGCGGTAAATTTTAATGTTTTTGGACATTGCATTCAACTTTTAAAGCACCTTAAGTTTTTCTAGTCTCGCTTTTTTTTGCGGTGTCTTGGCGGTCCGTGCCCCGAGCCTTGCCATTTGACGCCGCCGCGCTAACTCGCGCGGTGGACTCGTGTTTAGTACGCAGGGCCAGCGGCAGGTGTGTGAATGTAGCACACCTGCAGGTGTGTGAGAAAGATTATTTTTCTTTATTTTTCTGAGCTTTTTTCTTGATTTTCCCCCCAATTTTTTCTTCTGAATTTTTACTGAGTTTTTCTAAGGGTGATAATACTGATTTTTTTTTTAAAAGAAAAGGACCCTTTGGTGAGAGCTGCCTTGCAACCGCAGGTCAGGTTTCCCCTGTGTCGGTTATTTATTTTATTATTTATTGCGGATATCGAGTCGTGGCGTGGCGCTGTGGCGCTGACACGGGCCGCACCCGCCCTGACGCTTTTCCAATTATAGTTGCCAACTGTTGCCGTCCTGTCCTGGTCCTGCGACCCAACCCCGCGCAATCGGATGTCGATTCAAGTGCGATTTGTCAGGGACTCTGAAGAAAAAAAAAACGATTAGTGAAAGCCGAGGAACCGAGTGTGTTTATCTTCACGCGGCCGTGGGGATCCGACTGCCGAAGCTCACCCCCACGAAGTGTGTGAATTTCCGACATTTGTAGGTGTGGTAATTTATACTCGCTCACTTGCTCAGTGAAGCGTGCGAAAATTTACGAAAATTCCTTATGTACTTGGACTAGTGTGCAAATGAAAATTCACCCTCTCGACAGACGTCTTGTGGTTCCAAGCGCAGAGCTCACATATTATTATTATTATTATTATTATTTTTTGAAATTAAAATGAATATTTTTGACAGTGTTGATTCTGTCCGGAGAGGCACTTCCCGGCACGCCGGTCCCTGGAGGATCGGTGGGTCCGGGTCTGTGTGGGGCCCGGCTGGGCCGCCTTGCAGTGGGTCCCATTTAAAGTCCCCGCTGCCCCACCCTGGCGCTCCGGGGCGGGGCGGGGCGGGGCGGGGCGGGGGGAGCCTCCACAAAGCCCTACGGGGGACGCCACCCGTGACGGGAACACCCTCCGCCCCATCATCACCCTCATCACCCTCCCGTATGAGAAATTTACATGTCAAACCTTCCCCTACTCGTACGTGTGGGAATGTCACACTCTTGTAGGCGTGCAGACTGACATTCTTACACTTCTGAAAGCGTGAATTTACCTAAGTGTATGAATGGGGACATTGACCAACTCACAAGTGCGTGACATTCACACACTTCTGGGTTTGTTATTGTGCGTTTCGGCCCCAGCGGGCGACCCCTGACGCAAACTGAATAAGGGATGATTCTTGGAATTTTCGACGGTCGATCAAGAAACCCCAACATTTTTTTCCCAGGATTTTTTTATTTTGTCGGGTATAGTAGCAAACTTATGCGAGACTCCGCTGCTGCAACAAGTCTCCCCTTTTAGATAGTTTCTCTTTTGTGATGACGTGGGGCGGGGCTAGCGGCGGGGAGATGGCTTTATGGATAACGCATACAGATCGCTAGTTTCTCTTCCTTTATTCCCACCGCCTTTCTCTCAATTTTTTTTCTTCTCCTTTTTGAAGATAGATGGCTAGAGAGAGATCCATCAAAAGGAAGCCGCATGATGGTGGTTGGGAGGGGGGAGGGAGTCGGAGCGGATTCATCTCCATCCAGCACTACTTGATGCTGGGGAAGGATCCTGTGGGAGTGGGGGGGGGGGGAGTGCGTCAGTCCACCCGGACACCAGATGGTCCTTCCTGCGATAGCCCGCCTCCTGCAGCCTGCGAAGCCTGGAACTGCAATAGAAAATCAAGTGCGTAAATATCACACACTTGTAGGTGTGTGAATTGACTCGCCTACAAGAGTGTGACATTCACACACTTGTGCGTGCTTGCTGCTCGCACAGGCAGAAGGCCGATGGCTTTTTCCATTCTCCCTCTCTCCCTTCTAATTGCAATTTGCCGGGGAAAGTGAGACTCGGGGATCCAGACAAGCTCATTACCTGGACGCGGGGCTCCGGGGCGCTGCGCTAGAGGGGGATTTTTTTTTTCACCCTTTTGCTCCTCCTACGACACGCCTGCCTCCGTAGTATCTGAGAGCTGAACACGTCTCTCTCTCTCTCTCTCTCTCTCTCTCTCTCTCTCTCTCTCTCTCTCTCTCTCTCTCTCTCTCTCTCTCTCTCTCTCTCTCTCTTTGCAGGGCGGGGTTATGGTGTGTACCAGCCCGACTGCGTGGGGGTCTATAATAACGCCTTAACGACATGCTCCTGTATACACGCGCGTATAAACCCGATGGAGGGAGTAGTGGGAATGTGGGTGGCTGGTGCCGGCCTGACCGCTCCTAGGAGGCGGGAGGGGGATGGGGGCAGTCTTGTTGCTTGCCCACAGCCAGGCTTTCCGTTTGAGGTTGCTGTTGACGAAAGTTATTTTTTTTTTCGACCAAAGTTGACTAAAAAAAAATATAACAAACGCCCACCGTTGAAAAAAAAAAATGCCGTGGTTTTGTACAGGTATAGTGCGTATAAGTACGTTATCTCCTCCAACCCCAATTTTTTCCCATACTTTTTTTTTTTAGTGTGCCCTTTGAGTTAGCGAGCGACGCGCCGACGCCCTGCTCCCGTCAGAGGGCGCTGACTCGTAGCGGGCCGTGCAGAAAAAGTGTTTTATTCATATTGGGGGGGGGCAGGGGCGACGCCCCCGTCTTGAAGGCGTGGGCGCCATAGCGGCCCCCGCCCCCCTGCCGCCCGTCCCCGCCCCCTGCGACCTGCCGGCTGACAGTCGTATCAGTAGAGACACATGTGTCGCACTGCTAATCCAAAAGTGTGAATGCCGGCACACTTTTGTGGGCGTGTGAATTTTCATTCGTGCGCCCTGAAACAAACCAGAACTTTTTCAAAAAATAATTTAAGAATTTTTATTTAGAACTTTAAAAGTTTATAAATTAAAAAGTAAATCTTTCTAATTTATGAAGATTTTAATACTAGAAAGGATAAGTTCAGGAATGAGAGAGGACACTCATACAAGTCGTGCACAGCATATTGATTCGCTCTTGAGCCTGCAGGGAGTCTGGTATACTGACCGCACGTCGCGGCCGGTGTGGAGTGAGTCTCGGAAGCAAAAGTTAGCGCGCCCGTGCTATTGGACAGCGCGGTGAGCCCCCCTCCCCCCCTCCCCACACGCTTGCTTACGATGCATGAGGACCGGCGCTGGCGCCCCACTGCCCCCCACCCCCGCTACCCCTTTCCGTACAAACAACGCTGTTTATTTATTTTGCCTCCGCGCGGGCACACGTCAAAAAATACTATGTACGCAAGAAAACGAAGAATAAGGGGTACAACGAAAACCACAACCATGGAGTATACTCTCGTGCCGCAACGACAGTCTATACGCTCGCACGGGGATGCGCCGTCCGATCCCCTCTGTCAGGGCGTCCTATGCCTCTGCCCCGCCCCGCCCCACCCCACCCCGCCTGCTCGGCCTCGACTTTGAAAAGGAATTCGTTAACCGCGGGGGTAGCAACGGGTCCAGCAACCAGAGCCTAGCGGTTTCTTTTATATAGGGCGGGGCGGGGCGGGGCGGGGCGGCCTCTGGTGGGCTGGCAGGGCGGGCTTACTCTTACCTCCACCTGCCCCGTAGCGTCCCCGCCGCCCGGCCGCAGCCGCAGACCCGCCCCACAGCCCTGCGCGCCCGGTTGCCTACCCCGGAGTCCACGGGCGCTCCACATAGAAACACGCTCCTGGGCTCGCCACACGGCCAATCTCTATGGCGACGTTTTATTTCTTTTTATTTTTATTCATTTCTTTTAAAGCAGGGTCGTCTGGGGATAGCGACTACTGTAGTCTGTCATACGGTTAGCAGCCGCCATAGTGTGTTTGCCATCAGCGATTGCGTTGTTTTGGGGATATCTGCGAGAGAGAGAGAGAGAGAGAGAGAGAGAGAGAGAGAGAGAGAGAGAGAGAGAGAGAGAAGAGGGGGAAGATGTCTGCTCGCCATATCCATCAAAGCCGTCCGCAATCTGTTTCCCGATCCTCCGTCGCGTATTTTAGTGATGATGTGGTCTGCTGGGCTCCTCTGTGCTGGCCGGCGGGGCGGGGCGGGGCGGGCCGGCTTTCATCAGGCGGTCCTGATGAGGTCTCTTTCAGCACCTGTGCGCTGTCCCTGTAGCGTGGCGGGGTGGGGCGGGGCGGGGCGGGGCGGGGCGTGGCGGCCACATGGCCCCACCACGCCCGTGCGGACTCGTCAAACATTAAATGAGTATCGAGAACGCCTCGCCCCGCCTCGCTCCGACCCGCCCCGACCCGCCCCGCCCCGCCCCGCCCCACCCCGTGATACCGGCTTTCCCGCCACTCCGCCAGCGTCCCCACGAGACCGGATTGCCTCCGCGACACAATCGAAAAGTTAATATTTTAAAAAATATAAAAAATATAAAAAATACAATAAAAAAATAGCCTGCTATTGCCTGTACGATAAAGATGAGTCGAGGTTCAGCACTGCCTCCGGTGAGTGGTGATGCGTACAAAGGCGGGATGTGCTGCGCCAGGCCGCGCTGGGCTGCCCGAGCCGCTGCTCTTGATCGTCGCCCTATTACCCCTTCTATTCAATGAGAAGCAGGGCGCTATCCTCGCGGCCTTTGACGGCACGGCACTACGCCGCGCGCCCCGCCCCGCCCCGCCCGCCCCGCCCCGCCCCGCCCCGCCCTGCACCGCCTGCTTCTGCCGCCCATTTCCCGCCCCGGCCTGCCTCCAGCCGCTGGCCTCCTCCCAGCCCCACTCCAACACCGTGCCGGTCATGCTCAAGAAGTGTGAGAAGCACGAGAGAAAAACCGAACAGGGCGAGAAGATAAATAATCTCTACAAAAAGAGGAGGGGGGGGGGACTACACAATTTTCGTAGGCAGTTTTCTCAAAGGGGCTTTCTCTAGTGGCTGGAGGAAATTAAGGCGCACCGGACATTTAGCAACACAATATCTCTTCCCCCTCCCCCCCGCCAAAAAAATGTACTTAAACCGGATGGCCGTCAATTTTTTCCAGGCGAGTGGGTCTGCTTTTCTCTTCCATTCTCTTCCAGCCTCTCTGTGGTTGTGGTCGGGGTGGCCTCGCCCCGACCCGCCCCGCCCAGAGGACTGGAATGCTCTCTAGTTTTAAGGCTGCCTCGCATACATAACATGAATTCCAGTCGCGCCCCCATCCCCCTCCCCTTTCTGACCCCGCCCGCGTCTTCCCCACCTGTTTACTCTCTCTCGTTCTCTCTCGTTCTGTCTCGCTCTCTCTCGCTCTCTGAAAGCTCATCCACGTGTGATGTGATGCGGCGGCTCTCATGCGGGCGATGGGGTTTTGCTCAAGTACGGATGTGACTTCCCCTCTGCCCCCTTCCCACTCTCTCTCTCCCTCTCTCTCTCTCTCTCTCTCTCTCTCTCTCTCTCTCTCTCTCTCTCTCTCTCTCTCTCACTCTCTCTCTCTCTCTCTCTCCATTCCGCAACACTCCAAATCCGCCCCCGGATAGCCGCACGCCCGCGCGCCGGTCGGGGAAGCGGGAATGCCGGTGCAGAAGCGGTAGATTTCCGGCGGAGTGGCCCGGCGGTGGTACTTCCCCTGGCTCCGGGGGGCTGACCGGAGGATGCTCCGGGCCCCGCCGCGGAGACGCCCGTGCTGCTAACCAATAACCCCGCGGCGCGGCCCGCTCCGGGCGTTACGGCTGCGGCTCCGGCCCGGACCAGGCGATCTACGAGTTATGTCGTTAGGGTGGCTTTACGAGGCGGGGAGTGCGTCCCGGAGCCGAGTCCCCGGAGCCGAGCGGCCCGCCCGGTGCACGTTATTATGATGGCGGCATTGCGCGACAGATTCGGCGCCGCGGTGTTGGCGGCCGCGCGTCCCGACCACGTTATTATGTTGGTAGCAGTGCAGAGGAGGGGAGTGGTATTGGCAGTGCTGCGGCCGCGGTACACTAGAAATAAATCCAATTGTATAAATGTCACATACCTGCAAATATACGTATTTTATTTTCATAAAATGTAAAAAGAAATCCTCTGGTATTTTTTTAAAGTTTTAAAGTGGATTGTTTTTAACAGCGCTGCCAACTAACTACATTTACAATTTTTTTTTTCCACTTTTGGCCTGATTATTTTTTTGCTGTGTGCGCGGCCCGCGGCCCCAGCCTGGTGCGGTGCCGGTGCGCCCGGGTACAAAGTGGCTCAGCGTGTTGGCCACCCTGAATCCTCTTACTCGCCCCAAAGCCCCGGGGAGAGCGTAATGTGAGAACGAGACGTAACTGGCCGGCCGGCCGGGTCAGAAATTGGAAAGCCAGTCGTATACAAGTCCTTGGGGCGGACTGGGGGGGGGGGGGGGCGCCGCTGAGCCCAGATCTGAGGGTCTATTTCGTGCCTTGTGGGGTTCTTGTGTACAGTAAGTTAGACATTGATACCGTTGGGGTCGTATCATATTCATTTTTTGCCCCTTATGTACAATCGATTTCCTTCGAAACGCAAAAGTGTGCGGATTTCGCACACATACAGCAGGTCTGTGATTTGTTTTCCATTCGTATACTTGCACACCTTTCCTCTAGCAATTTCACACACTTAAAGCCGTACGAACGGAAATTCTCACACCAGTGTATCTTCGCTTCGCTGAAACGTATTTTCAAAGTAATAATGTACTTTTAGAAAAAAATCTTTTTAAATTTTCAGAATGTTTTTTTCACCGTGTTAAACTTTACCCGGGGTATTATAAACTTATAGCGCGAGGCGGAAAGGTGATAGAAAAAGGTTAGACGATGATGGCAGTAACTCTGCCCTGTGTGGTGTGGTGTGGTGTGGTGGCCGCCCTGTTGCGTGCAAGCCGCGAACTTTACGCGCGGCTCTAGGGATAACCCAGCAGCACCTTGCGCTCTCTCTCTCTCTCTCTCTCGCTCGCTCGCTCTCTCTCTTTCTCGCTCTCTCTCTCTCTCTCTCTCTCTCTCTCGCTCGCTCTCTCTCTCTCTCTCTCTCTCTCTCTCTCTCTCTCTCTCTCTCACGCTCTCCGCGCGATATTGCGACGGTCGCATTAGCCGGTAGCTGTAAACAACGTCTGGAGCCCCAGACTAAAGGTAGCAGCGGCGGCGGACACACACCGTGGACACTGTTAACAGTTTTTTAAATTTCTTTTTTTTTTCAATGATGGTCCTACGTTCTGCACAAGTCACAGAAAACTTCAAAGGTGGGGCAAAAGACGAAAATTTCTGAAAGTCGGCTACCTACTACGTGGCGCCACAATTTTCATAAATAAAAAAAAATAAAAATACGCGTGTTTTGAACTACTGCCCACCTAGCGCTATGAGCAGTGACGATACCAATGACGCTACGCGGCCGGCTCAGTACTGCCCGGAGAGCGGGCGTACTCATGACACCGGGTTCGTTTCTTCGGTGACTGTGGCTTCTCGCGCAGCATGACTCCTAGTGGTCCGGCAGCTGGTACCGTGGCGTCGTAGCCCTGTCGGCATAGTGTCCGCCTGAACAGTCGGTGGTCGGTGGTTCGAATCTTTGCAAAATATTTAATTTTTCTGAGGACAACTCGGAGTGGAATTCAAACCCCCCATTTCAACCGAGCTTCCTCGTGGAATCGCCGACGGTCTAGTGGTCTTAGTGCCGCGAAAACCGTGGGGTGTCTGTGAGACTCGGCACATGGGGCCTGGTTCAAACCCAGGTAGGTTCTTCACTGGCAGCGACAGAGGGTTGCCAGGAAGTTCCGTCCCATGCCCACGACTGGTGGTCGGTCGTGGGGTCATAAGTCCTAGAATCTGGCTCCAAAAACAGCTTTTCCATGCTCTGGGGACAGGGCAGTTCGGTTAACCACCGTACGACTAAATCTGGCAGTACGGGGATCAAATCTGTCGAATTGCGCGACAGGATCGCAGTCAGAAAAGCACCGGTTCCCATAAGAACACCGAAGTAGCTGGCTGCCACACTGTGAGAAATATTTGTAAGAGTTACGGGAAAATTTTCCATGAGAAATGTCGTAAAGTTACGATGTCAAATTGTAAAATTACAAAATTTTAAGGACACTTGGTATCGACTTGTGATTCTTAAACGAGCACAAATAGGCTTTCGTTAATTTACGATTTCGGTCGTAAAGTTACAACACCGTTTGTAAATCACAAATTACGAAAAAAGTCGTAAACTTACAGAGATATTTTTCACAGTGCACGGGGGGTAAAAGCCCTGTGCCTGGCGGGAACCGCAACCTCCTTCGGGAGGTTTACTGCCGCAAAAATTTTCCATGTTTTCACGCCACCCTTTCACTTGCAGAGCACGGGCGTAATTTTTCAATTTTAAGGCGGGAGCTCATCATTCAAGCTGAAGGCTTGCTTGCCGTTCGTAGTCTAGGGGGTGATCCGCACCCCCTATATTATTTTAGGGGGTGCTCAGCGCATCCCCTGATTCCCACTTCCAACGCCCCTGGAAAACTTGTCTGGCATCAGCTTGTGATTGTCTTTTTCTTACGGCGAAAAGGTAAAATAGTCGCAGTAGGTGGGGCGGGATGGGGCGGGGCCTGGCGGGGCGGGGCGCCTGTCTGCAGCAGGGAGGGCCCAAATTAGATAAAATGAATGAGAGCTTGGAAGGAGTGAGGGTCAGTGGAGGGGGTAGAGAGAGAGAGGGAAGGCCGAATTGTAAATTCGCGTCATGCGCTGTATTCTTTTGTTTCTGGGCGGGCTGCAGTGTCTGCTCCGGGGCGGGGCGGGGCGGGGCGGGGCCAGCCGCCTGCCTGGAGTCCCTGGAGTCCCTGGAGTACACTCCCGCCACGCACGTGGCGCTGCTGCTGGAATACCTGCGAACAGGAACGCCCGCCCCGCCCCGCCCCGCCCCACCACGCCCCGCCCCGCTCGGCTCGCCTGACCGGCCTGGGGAACATACCTCACTTAGGGGAACGTAGACTGATTGGAGTGTTGTGTGTTGCGGTCGGAAGGAAAATTTTCCCAGACTTTGAGAAAGTAAACTTTGAAATTTGTAGCAGCGAGCGATGCGATATTTTGCGATTTCAAGGAGTTGAAAAACCCATTTTTGTCGTGAGATTATGTTGGCGGTTATAGTACAGCGATGATTGGGAATGATTGGAACGCCGGGGTGTCGCACAGTGGCTGGTGAGAGGTGAGGCTAGGCGCGGGGCGGCGCGGGGCGGGGCGGGGCGGGGCGGGGCGGGGTGCGCTCCGGGGAGCCAGGCCCGTTCCAAAGACATTCCGGTCTGCCTCCGGGGCGGGGGGAGGCCAGGGCCCGCTGCGGCTGGGGGGGAATCCCCTCGGGCTGCTGCTGCTGCTTAGCATGGCGCGGCCGGTATTCGAACCCGCGGCGCCCTTCCTGGCCGAGCCGATCTGAGTGGCGCCTTTTGTCGCCTTTTACCCGCCTCGCCCCGCCCCGCCCCGCCCCGCCCGCACTCGAACGCGCCGCGCCCTCTCGAAGGAGGCTCTCTCCTCCTCGCCCAGCCAGCCAGCCAGCCGGAGGACAAGTGGTGGCTCCTCGGGGTGGGGTGGGGTGGGGGCGACCTCCTTCAGGACGGTGGGCTTCTTGACGTCCGCGGCGGTTTTGCCTTTTGTGACCTCCTTCCTCTCCCCCCGCCCCCCCTTACCCCTTCTAAGTGCGTGAGAGGCTGGACTGCCACGGCTCGCCGCCCCCCCTTACCGCAAATCCCCTCCTCCTCCTCCTCCTCCTCCTCCTCCTCCTCCTCCTCCTCCTCCTCCTCCTCCTCCCACCCCCTCCCCCTCCCCCTCACAGCCACTCCACTCACTCCCACCAATTACTGAGGGCGAGTTGGAGTGCGTATGTCCAGGGGATGGAGATGTTGTCTGGACCAAGTACGACTCTCTCTCTCTCTCTCTCTCTCTCTCTCTCTCTCTCTCTCTCTCTCTCTCTCTCTCTCTCTCTCTCTCTCTCTCTCTCTCTCTCTCTCTCTCTCTCTCTCTCTCTCTCTGCGAACACTAGAGCTGTGTGACTCGACCCGTAATCCGGTGCGGTAATTCAGGTAAATAGTAATCCGGCTGACGCGGTGTTTGACACTCGTTTTCCTCTTTGGTTTTTCTCGGTGTGGACCCGGCGCAGGGGACAGGACAGATATCTGTGCGCGGGCGGGGCGTGGTGGAGTAGGGCGGGGCGGGGCGGGGTGGGGCGGGGGCGGACCTTGTGAGAAGCCCTGCACGTGTAGTGGAGAGTGGCCTTCGGGATTCTCTTACAAGACTGGCCCGCGCAACATCGCCTGTTATCCGGCGCGGGTTACACAATGGGGGTGGGGCGGGGTGGGGTGGGGCGAGTCGTTCTGACTCTAAAATGCGCACGGTGAGTTGCACTGTCAGTTACAGTGAACCCTTTACCGCCCTGGAACTTACACGGTGATTTCCCACCGTAAGCTTTAAGTTAAAGTCACTGTAAGAGATACTGTAAACCAGGGAGCGTTACCGTTAACTTCCGCAGTGCTCAGTGCCGCTCATCGCGCAGCTTACGGTGCGGACAGATTCGTAACGCTCGCGCCAAAATTCTCGAGCTGTCGTCTTGCGAACAGATTTCCACATAGCGTTACATCTGAGCGCACCGCCTTGCTGTAGTGTAACACCCTGGCCTCGGCGTGCAGCGCGTGAAGGGGTCTGCCGTTGCCGGGCAACGGTTGACTGCCTGCGGTGGCGCGGGGTGGGGCGGGGTGGAAGCGGTGGCAGGGCGTACCGGCTGGCTGGTAGGGTTTTTAATTTCACGTCGCATATCGCGTATGGCATGCGGCATGCCGCACAATACCCCAGGAGGGCCGCGCGCGCTCCCGCCCCGCCGCACCCCGCCCCGCCCCGCCCCGACCGGAACATTCTGGACGCACGTGCATGGTGCCATGCGGGCCGATAAAAAGGGGTAAAAAGAAATAAAATTGTTTGGTGGCTGCCTTTCTCGTCCGTGCTTTGCCGCTCACTGGGCGTTCGGGCGTTCTACTGCCCGTGGGACGAGGAACGCCCCGCCCCACCCCGCTCCGCCCCCGCGCGTGTACAGTGCAGGAGGGCTCGCGGGCGTGGCGGGGCGTGGCGGCGTCCGTCCCTTAAGTAGGGGTGAGTCTTAGTGGGCCACTGCCTTGTCTGGAACGACCCGCCGGAGAGAGAGAGAGAGAGAGAGAGAGAGAGAGAGAGAGAGAGGGCGCGGAGGAGGGCGACAGAGGCGCTTAGCACGATAAAGGTGTCCCCGGGGAGAGGCTTGGTGTGAAGCAAGCGGTTAATCCTGGGCCAGCAGCACCCGCCCGACGACGCAGCCAGGTGATATCACGTGACGGGCGGGGCGGGGCGGGGCGGGGCGGACCCTGAGGGGAAACATTACTCTAGCCGGAAAATAGGGACATCATCATTCTCAAATAACAGCAGACGTATCTCATATACATTCCTTTCTTTAATAAAAAAAAAATAATACAGACAATACTAAAAATAAAAATAATCATCTCGCTTTCGTATTGCGCGTGAGATTATTATACAATCTCAATTTTATCACAACACGACAGACTACGCTTCGAAAAAAAAAAAAAAAAGAAAAGGACGTTTGGTCTGCAAGTTTCTTTTCTTATTTTTTTAAGAGAGTGTAGGGCGGTGTTTGTGTGTGTGTTCCTGATGAGGCGGTAGGGCTCGCCGGCGAAACCTCACTCTGCGCCAGCAAAGGGGAAGGGGGCATTAATTTTTCTTTCATTGAGTTGTCGACGCATGAGTGCGAGAGAGAGAGAGAGAGAGAGAGAGAGAGAGAGAGAGAGCGGGAGCAGGGCTGAGTGTGTGTTTGTGGGGCGGGGAGCGAACGAGCCGCAACTTAAGGAAGAGCGTGCTTTGTGCCCGCTGTATGGGGGGCACGCGTTGGCAGGGCGGGGCGGTGGTGCGGCGGGGAAAGAAAAGCCACTGTTAAAAAAATGAAGATGAAGTTGAGAGAGCGGGGGGTTGCGTTGCGGGTCGGGGCGCCGCGCGAAAGAAAACAAACATGTAAAGTGCTTGGGGAGGAAGGGGGTGCGAGATGGATGGGGGTGACGTGTGGTGTGCAGCAGAGAGAGAGAGAGAGAGAGAGAGAGAGAGAGAGAGAGAGCGCATCTCCTCCCCAGGGTGGCGCACATAGTGGGTCGCAGTAGTTTTTTTTCATATCGTCAGCTGATGAAGTACCCGTCTCCCGTTTCCCTCCTCACAGGGTTGACTTTACGGCGGCCGCGCTCCCGCTGCAGCGGCGCTGCGCTCCGGTCGGTTTTCCTCCTCGGAGGAGGTCGACGAGCAGGACGGGAAACGCCTGCAGTTTCCATGATAATCCGAGTGGCGCTCTGAGAACGCCCTCGAGGTTACCCGCCCCGCCCCGCCCCGCCCCGCCCCGCCCCGCCACAGTCAGATATTCATAGCGTGGAAAACGGGTACGAAAAACAAAAGTGAGGCGAGCGGAGAGAAGGGTAGCTGGAAGCGCTTTCTCCTCGGCGCCGGGACGCCTCCGTGTCACCGACGCTAGGCGTCGCGGCGCGCAGCTCCGCAGGGACCGTCCGTTATTGTTCTAACTTACATTTTCCTGCATCCAGGGCAACGCAACGCAAGTTGATATAAAATACTTTTTTTTTAAACCGTGTATCCCTATTTCGCTTCTTGCTCTCAGATCGTGATATTATTTTTTTCTGTACCATTTTCCTCGCTCCGTTCTTAATTCCAATTATCTTAAGTATTTTTTTGGTGGGGGGCGGTTGGTGGTGGTGGTCCCGGCACCGCTGCGCCTGAAACGGAAGAAGGGGTTGTTTGGTTTTACCGCCACTGTGAGGCGCTGTTGCGGGGCGCTGCCGCAGCGCCGGTGGTGGCGGGACCAAAACCAGGGTTTTCGGCACCCGCGCGCGAGAGAGACGAGAGACGTCCTGCGGAAATAAAAGTTACGAGACAACGTTCGCTCCAACTGCATGGTTAGACCGAGACGCGACGGCTTAACTAAAAGAAACAGCAACAACCCCGAAAGAGTTGTACGATTGTTTTGTTCTCGGGAATTTAAAACAAAATAGAAGAAGAAAAAACACACCCACGAGCGTTGCTCTGACACTAAAAAGACTGCGCAAGGGTGGTTGGGGGGTAGGTGGGAGGTAGGGGGTAGTTACGCCCCAAGTCCGAAGGGAGGCATCGCATCGCGCTCGTAAAAATAGAAAGTTGGAAACTGCCTCCAGCGATTCCGCGCAAAGTCGGGGATTTACCGCCCATTATCGGCCCATTGTGGACGCTTAGCGACATATATGGGTCGTGAGAGAGAGAGAGAGAGAAAGTGTGCGGAAGGTTTTACGGAGTACGTGTATGTGGTCGTTGCCAGTAATTATCGTGGTAGAGTGTACCCATGTCGCGAAAATATGGGCTCTTAGGTCCTTAGCGCACCCGTGCCGCCGCTCCGAGTGTTGGCAGCCTGTTGAGGAGGAGGAGGAGGAGGAGGAGGAGGAGGAGGAGGCAGAGGAGGGGAGTGATGACGGCCTCTCTTCGGAACGTGTTCGAGAGTCGGGAGCTAAGCGCTCAAGCGGAATTCCGGCTTAAGACCGCGCTTATATAAGAACGCGCTTACGGCCTTAAGATGCGGCAGAGCAGACCGATGTTTGGTGAAGAGGGCGTATGTGGTGAGAGGGGAGGAGAGGGAGAGAGAGAGAGGGGGGCGCCCAGGGAACGTGAGGAGGCCCACAAATCTCGGAAATTACATGGTCGCCTACACGGTCCCCCTCCCGCTGCTGCTGCTGCTGCTGCTGGTGGTGGCCTGGCCCCCTTTTCGGCCGGCCCATGTGAGACTAAGTACTGTTTGCTTCCGTTATGAGTGGCCTGGAGGAGGGCCAACCCCCACCCCCTACCCCCTGAGGGGGCGGTCCAAAGACCCTCGGAGCCCCCCGGGAGTCAGGGGGTAGGCTCCAGCCGCCAGGGGACGCTCCAGCAGAAGGGCCTGCTGACTGATGGACGTATTGTCTCGTCTCCAGAGCTGTCCAGGACGCCTCTTCTGTTGCGCCTCTCTCTCTCTCTCTCTCTCTCTCTCTCTCTCTCTCTCTCTCTCTCTCTCTCTCTCTCTCTCTCTCTCTCTCTCTCTCTCTCTCTCTCTCCCTTTAAAAAATGTGGGGGATTTAGCATTTCTTTTTACCTCATAGGAGTCAGAAAGCCTATCAACTGTGTGTCTTGTGATTATTTTTAATTTTTTATTTTTTTGGGAAAAAATTAAAGATGAACATCCTACGGCGCCGTGGTGAAGAAATACAGTTTTATTTTGACGCTGGCGGAGGCGGGAAGTTTAACCGGTGGCTAACGCGGCGTGACACCTGTCGCACTCGCGCGCCCCGCCCCGCCCC
Source organism: Frankliniella intonsa (assembly GCA_033675135.1). NCBI lineage: Eukaryota > Metazoa > Arthropoda > Insecta > Thysanoptera > Thripidae > Frankliniella > Frankliniella intonsa. The sequence goes on from CM066257.1 coordinate 5,168,076, forward strand.
GCCCCGCCCACAGCTGGAGAACGGACGCGTCTCTGAGGTCAGAGTCTCTGGAGCTGGCGGGGCGGGGCGGGGCGGGGCGGGGCGGGGCGTTCCCGCGCGCGGTGCGCTTTGCTTTTGTTTGGTCCACAATATGAATGAGCAGTCTGGCTGGACAGCGCCGCGCCACGCCACGCCACGCCTTACGAACCCAAACAAAAGTCGACCGGAGTTTCCAGTTCCGCCTGGAGTCGCCCGGAGCCGTCCGCAGCAGCAGCAGCGACCCGCTAGCTGCAGCGCGTGCGGCATTGTGCGGCGAGAGAGAGAGAGAGAGAGAGAGAGAGAGAGAGAGAGAGAGAGAGAGGAGCAAACAATGTCTCGTGCAATTCGCACTGGGACGACGAATGAGAACTGACTGTGCGTGGTGCTGCTGCGGACTCGCACGTGTAGTTTTGTTTTATCGCGGGGCTTAACAATTATTATTAGTTTTTGTTTTATAACAAAATGTTAATGATGTCGTATATTGTACCGTTGCGTCGCCCGGAGGCAGGGCAAATTTTTTGTGGCTTTGTAAAATATGTTGGTGAATGAACGCCAGTGTAAGCCGCGCGGTCACCGTGTTGGAATTCTGCTGAGGCCAGAAACTTTCTTTTAATATAATAGTAATGATGAAAAAAAAAGTACTGTGGCCCGTTTTATTTTATCAAGTTTGTTTCCGACTCGCCGCCGGTCGGCCGATAGAGGGCGGGGCGGGGCGGGGCGGGGCGGGGGCGGAGTCGGCAACCTCGTTTGCATATCGACAGTAAATATCCAGCAGATGTTCTCAGGAAGCACCGGCGAGGCGCCGTCGGGTCGCTCACAGTCCAGCAGTCGCCATCTTGTAATCCGACTTTTTTTCTTCTATTTTTACTTATTTTTTTCTTCTCTTCTTGAAGAAGTTACAACTGAATCCGCACGCTACTACGGCGTTATAGGCTGTTCTTATACTGAAAACCGAAGGGTCTTTCTCTAAAATAAGTTTCTTGAATTTCAAGACCCGATCCTGGATCTCACATGGAGAACGGCAATGGCTTATAAGACCGCAGATCTTGAAATTCAAGAAGCTTTTTTTTACGGTGTGCACAGAGGCGCTAGCGGGTGAAATGGCGAAGTGAAAATGGCCCACTGTGCTGTGCGGCGAGAGAGCTGAGCCGGGCGGCGTGGGGCGACTTTGACGTATGTGGTGACAAGCCAGCCGAGAGATGCTGCTTCTGCGTCATAGCCTTGGGGTAGCCGCGGGCGGGGGCGGGGGCGGCGGGGTGCCCCCTGTGCTCCCCCAACCCCCGCCCCGACGTGCTCCGTGGTATCTGTCTCACTGAGAGCGGCGGGCTGGGGCGCGGGGCGGGGCGGCGGGGTCGCGCTGGGGTGGGGTGGGCGCCCCGCTCCGCCCCGCCCCGCCCAAGCGCCTAGCGCCCCGGCGACACCTGGGAACGTCCGGCGGGGCGGGGCGGGGCGGGGCGGGGCGGGCCCTACCTGTCCCGTCCTGGGCAATAACACTGAGGGACGCGGGTCGGGTCCACACCGGGGACGGGACGGGACGGCCTTCCCTTCCCTTCACGGTCGCGTCTCTGTTGTTGGCGGCCAGGGACTTACAAGTCTCTCTAGGCCGCGTTTGCAATGTGTCTCGCCGTCGCGTACGGTTACAATCCATCTTGCTTGTAAAAAAAAAGTTTGTACCATCGCTGTCGTAAATTTACAAGCAGACCACAACACAAATCGCTCGTTTATGTAATTGTGTATAATTTTTCTGTGTAACAAATTGAATTTGTGTATTATTGGCGTGACTATTTGTGACAGTGTGTGCAGTTGTGTCCCTGCACTGCGCGGCCGGCCCGCCCCTGCGGTCTGGGGCAGCTGGTGCGGAATGCTGTCGCTGTCATTAGAATGCTTTAGGTGCGGTGCGGCGGGATTTAGTCCAGCGGGGCGGGGCGGGGCGGGCACCGTGTTATAGGCGGGAGGGTGCAGGAGGAGAGGTATTTCCGAGTATTCCTGGGTATTCGACACACACACACACAGGGAGTCCTACAGATTCCCTATCCACGCTTATTGTCCCCCGCGCGCTCCGCTCCGGGGCTGCTCCGTGCGCCCTGCATGCCCTGCTCCAATATCACATTGCCCGGAGATTCCCTGGACCTGCCCCGGGATGGGTTCCAGGAGCCGCGCTCACTGCGCACTTCACACCTCTCACTTTTCCAGTTCCAGTATCCCGCGCCCTACGAGTGACGCCGGCACGGCACGCTCGCCGTCAAACCAAGTGTGTGAATCGCTTTGCACGCGTGCTGGTGCGTAATTGCCTCTTTGCAAAAACTGACCTAGCCTAGAGATTCGTAGAATTTTTAACTGTGAGCAGCCACCGGCCATTCATGAAAATTAAAGTGTTTTTTTTTTTTAATTTTTAATTTAAATGACAAGCATGCCCGTGCATAGAGCGCCTGTGAAGTGCAGGGTAGGCAGCCCGGCGCGCTCCGGTGTGCAGTGCCGGCGCGTGCTGCCTACCCTGCAGGCGCTCCCACGTGTCGCTCCACGTGGAGCTGCTGAGGTGGTGGGTGGCGTGCAGCTGGGCGCGCTGCTCTCTCTCTCTCTCTCTCTCTCTCTCTCTCTCTCTCTCTCTCTCTCTCTCTCTCTCTCTCTCTCTCTCTCTCTCTCTCTCTCCCTCGCAGTCCTCTCTTTTTCTGCAGACGCAGCAGCACGGCCCGCCCCCTCCGGCACCAGACCCACCTGTAAAAGTTATTTTTTCCTGCTAAAAATTACAGAAACCATTTTTTTAAGAAATGTAATAAGGGCAGAGTGGTTGTGTCGTAGGGAACTGTCACCTTGACCAGAAGACGCTGGTCATTGGCCGAACTAGTCCGTGCCCCGTACGCTGTAAAAAAACATATTCGTAAATTGTCAAAAAACGTTTTTCGAGAGATTGTCCGAAAGTCCGAGACGTTCCGTCCGGCGTAGTTGTGTTAGGCCCCTGTACCGGGCGTCGCCTTGAGGCTGAGTGGACTGTAGCCGAGAGAGAAATAGTCCTGTCTGCTGCATGCGAGCGGAGCCGTCCCGCCCCGCCCCGCCACGCCCCGCCACGCCACGTCCCGCCCCGCCACGCCCCACCACGCCCCGCCACGCCCTCCCACGCCCGCCCAAGGTCCAGCCATGGCCGCGCCGGTGGGCCCGGGCCTGGCGCTAACGACATTACGTCAGACAACATCAACAAGACCGCCGCCAACAACAACACCCCTGCGTGGGCGTTGTGTTGTGACCCTGTATTGCTTTCACATTAAAGTGAAGAAGTGCCCTGCGCATATGCGCCTGTGGTCTGCTTGCCAAACAGCAGTCGAGTCTAGGCCCCTCCCTCTCTCTCTCTCTCTCTCTCTCTCTCTCTCTCTCTCTCTCTCTCTCTCTCTCTCTCTCTCTCTCTCTCTCTCTCTCTCTCTCTCTCTCTCTCCCTCTCTCGCTCTCTGGTGCGCACTTCCTGTCACCCTGTGCCAGCCTCTCTCCCCCTATAGATATCCCCCCCCCTCCCTTTCCTTGCACAAGCCCCATAACTCCGATGAATATTGTCGGGCCGTGTTGGTTCGCTGACTATTTGGACCGTGGAATGCGAATAAAAATAAAAATATCCACACCATGTGCAACAAATGCGTAACTTCACTAGAAATCCAGAACTCCAACAAGTAAATGTGTGCGGATTTCAAGGAATTTTTAGACATGTGAAGGGACGAGTGTCCAGTTGAAAATTCACACACGTACAAGTGTGCGACACGATTGAGACACTTGGGCGTCCAGCACGTAGTGGTTTACCGTCCGGAGTTTTTCGCCGTATCGTGTCCTCCCGCTGCCCTCCTCACAGGACGTTACGCCGCGCGCGTAAGGTGAGTGTGAGCCGGTGGGGCTGCGGGGGCCCGGGCCCCGGGGGAGACGGTGTGGGCCCCGCGCGGGGCTCGGACTGCTGTGCGCCCCGCCCCGCCCCGCCCCGCCACGCCCCGCCCCGCCCCGCCCCGCCCCGCCCCGCGCTATCGCCGACTCGACACCGGCAGCATGACCCTACTCAACTTTTATGCCCCAGCGATTCGCGTCATGGATGTTCACACGTGTGTGTGCGCGCGCGCCGGCGACTCGACGTGTGGACAGTCGACATCGACACACACTGCATTTTCACGAATTTTATTCAGAAAAAAAAATCTATAAAAATAAAAATCACTCTTTGAAACTTTTTATCGATCATGCGGAATATAAATTTATAACGTGAGACTCTCTATTTTTCTACAATTTTTTTGTCTTGAAATTTCCGATGTCAGAACTCGTTCTAGATTATTGGAACGCTCCTGCTTTGCAGTGTAGGAGGGCCCTACCCCGGCGGCGCAGCGGCCTCTGCTCGGCGGAGGCGGCCGGCCTCGGCCTGGCAAAGGCCTCCGGTCTGCAGGGGCGGGAGCGGGGCGTGAAGCGTTCGCCTTTAATTATTTTCATATTATCTCCGAGAGGAGGGAGGCCGGGGCGAGTCCCAGGTCTGGCGTTGGAGGTCGTCTGGAGGTAATCCAATAAGCGTGTAAAGAAAAATCACACACTTGTAAGGAGTGTGAATTTCAATTCGCACTCTTCAAGGAAAAGCAAAAGGGTGAATTTTTGTAGGAATACGCACGCATACGGACACGTGTGTGACAGTCACACGCTTGGATTTCCAGAGGGAAGAAAACACTCTGCCCTTACTTCGTTGAAGAGAACTGTATTTTTCTAAGGTTTAAGAGGAAAAATAACAGAGAGAGAGAGGGGGAGGAGAGAGAGAGAGAGAGAGAGAGAGAGAGAGAGAGAGAGAGAGTAAGGGAGGTGGGGGAGGGGGAAGGTCCCAGCTCGGCAGGTCGTGGTGGGCCAGGGTGTCAGTGGAGCGATTGTCTGACGGGCTTTTGTGCACTGCAGAGTGGTCGTGCTATGAGAGAGAGAAAGAGAGAGAGAGAGGGGGAGAGAGGGCCGTAATATTAAGGCCTAGCGCCCCGCCCGCAGCCCTGGACCGCCGCCGCGTCCCATTTCCACTTCCGGCCGCTGCTTCCGTTGCGGCCGCGGGGACTCCCCCATCTCTCTCTCTCTCTCTCTCTCTCTCTCTCTCTCCTCTCTCCTCTCTCTCCCTCTCTCTCCCTCTCTCTCTCTCTCCCTCTCTCTCTCCCTCTCCCTCTTCCTGTCCCTCCCACCCCGCCCCTCCCCTCCTCAGCTGGTTGACATACCCGCTCTGTCGCTCCAGCATTACCCTAATGAGTGTTGAGATGGGCTTGGCAGGCAGCATCCAACAGGTTGCACGCGTACACTGTTTGAAATACGAGGCGCGCGCGGAAAAAGAAACCGATTGCTTTTCTCTGTTATAAAGCTTTTTATTTTTATTTCTTTGTTTCTTCCCCCGTAGGCCGCCTTAGACCGGACCGTCCGTCCCAGACGGTGGGCTGGTCTGCTGCGCCCGATTACTCTGCGTTAGGAGGGGCGCTGGAGACCAGCCTCCAGCAGCCGCTCCAGCAGCCGCTCCAGAGGGCGTAAAGAACTTAGCCGACGTCTCCAGTATTTTTTTTTCTCTCCGCGCGCGCGCCCGCTGCCCATTTTAACTTTGCAGACTCCTATAGCCTCGAACCGGGCCCCGCCTTTTGTTGCCCGCCCCGCCCCGCCCCGGCGGTCCGCACCGTAGGTCGCGGGGATGGTCATGATCACCATGACGGTGGAAAAGGTCGAAGCTGGGCGGGCGGGGCGGGGCGGGGCGCTCTGAAATATCGCCGGGAGCAGGGGGCGGGGCGGGGGTAGGGGGTGCTCCTCCACAGATTCACGGAGCCTGTTGACTCAGGACCGACGGACCGTACTTAGTAGAGGGCGGTGTTCCGAAGGCCTCGTCTTCCACCGCGTGGAGAGAGAGAGAGAGAGAGAGAGAGAGAGAGAGAGAGAGAGAGAGAGAGAGAGAGAGGAAGAGAGAGAGAGAGGGGGGAGGGGGGCGTTGTCGGTCTGTGTTCCGGAAGTTATTCAGCAGTGGGAAGGGGAGAGAGGTCACATTGGCTGCTCGTGCTTTCTATAGGGAGGGAAAAATTATCATCGAAAAAGAGACTCGAAACTCGCGGGGGAGCTCCTCGCGCACGAGCCGGGGGAAACTCCGCGGAGCCCAGGACGTCGTTAGGGTGGGGGGGGAGGGGAGCAGGGGGAGGCTCTCATAAGCGACACTGTCGCTACAGCAGCTGCTTGTCTTATGTGAGCGAACACGAACCACTACCCGGGCTCTCAGCGCGCGACCTGAAACCACCCTTTCTCCGCTCTCTCTCTCTCCTCCGCTCGCTCTCCCTCTCTCCCTCCCTCTCTCCCTCTCTCTCCGCCCTCTCCCACTCCTTTTTCATATCTCCTCAGTGTCAGAAAGCAGTACCCTGCGCCCAGCCCACGTCCTTCCATTTATCACGAGGGCCTCCCTGCCTGACGCCCTGTCTCGCACATTGTCTGCTATTTAATAGTCGCTGTGGCCTGTGGTGGGGCGGGGCGGGGCGTTCCCGGGGTGCGGCGGGGCGGGGCCCTAAGCTGCGTTACTTTGCGCTCAGCTGTCGGTCTGGTCGGGACGCAGAGCCGCGTCGCTGGACGGGATTTGCTCCGATTGTTATCCGACCGTTTCTCTTCCTCTCTCTCTCTCTCTCTCTCTCTCTCTCTCTCTCTCTCTCTCTCTCTCTCTCTCTCTCTCTCTTGCTCGCTCACTCTACATTAAGAGATCCGCGAGAAATGTTTTTCGCCTTTTTCTGGCGTTATATAATATTTTTCGAGCGCTCTTTTTGAGGAGGGAGTAGTGTTGCTGAATGACCATGCTGAAATATGTGAGCGCCCTTCCCCGCTCCTTTCTGCTCTCGTTTCCATTCATTATCCGACCCGCCACGAGCACAGCACAGGCAGATCGGAGTCTACATCGGTTGCCCGACTGTCAACCACAGGACCAGAGATCAATTCCAACCTACTTCATTTTTATTTTCATTCTCAAGCTTTTCTTGCTTCGGTTGGAATTGTTTGAAGTGTCGGATCGAAAAAAATTGTTAACACAAGATATCGAAAATTTTTGAGCTTAAACCCGAATAATTACGTTCATGCTCTGCAAGTGAAAGGGTGGCCTGAAAACATGGAAAATTTTTGCGGCAGTAAACCTCCCGAAGGAGGTTGCGGTTCCCGCCAGGCACAGGGCTTTTACCCCCCGTGGCAGCCAACTACTTCGGTGTTCTTATGGGAACCGGTGCTTTTCTGACTGCGATCCTGTCGCGCAATTCGACAGATTTGATCCCCGTACTGCCAGATTTAGTCGTACGGTGGTTAACCGAACTGCCCTGTCCCCAGAGCATGGAAAAGCTGTTTTTGGAGCCAGATTCTAGGACTTATGACCCCACGACCGACCACCAGTCGTGGGCATGGGACGGAACTTCCTGGCAACCCGCTGTCGCTACCAGTGAAGAACCTACCTGGGTTTGAACCAGGCCCCATGTGCCGAGTCTCACAGACACCCCACGGCTTTCGCGGCACCACTAGACCACTAGACCGTCGGCGATTCCACGAGGGAGCTCGGTTGAAATGGGGGGTTTGAATTCCACTCCGAGTTGTCCTCAGAAAAATTAAATTTTTTGGTAAGATTCGAACCTTCGTTCCGCCACTCTGCGGGCGGACACTATGCCGACACGGCTACGACGCCACGGTAGCAGATACCGGACCACTAGGAGTCATGCTGCGCGAGAAGCCACAGTCACCGAAGAAACGAACCCGGTGTCATCAGTGCGCCTGCTCTTCGTGCGCTGCTATAGGCCGGCCGCGTAGCGTCATTGGTATCGACACTGCTCATGGCACAGTTGGGCCGTGGTTCAAAAACCGCGTATTTCTTTTTTTTATATAGACTTTTTTTGTTGACTAATTGGTCTTTTCAGCTATACCGTCCTTGTGACTCGGGCAACTGTAAAATAGCACAGCGAATGACTAAAAAAAAAACCTTTACTAAACATAAATGTAACTTGGAAATTTTTTTTCTGTGTCCAGGCTGACCGTGGGGCCAATCCAGGCCTGCAAAGCTCACCGCAACGAGGCAGGCGTGCAGAGAAACAGGTGAGTCGCGTATGAAGTGCACGACTGAACACTCACACGCCTACAAGCATGTGACATTCACACACTATACTTGCGTTTCCAGTGTGTGCGGTGGGTTGGTTTTTTTTTTTTTTGGTGCCACCGCCGCCGCGGCGGACTCCCTGAGGGGGGTAAAGTGTAATTACACTGAGTGCGCAATATTGCTTCTTGCAATGGTAAGCGTTTTAGGGGGTAGGGGCGGGACCAGAGAGGGGGAAGGGAGGGGGGGAGAGGGGGGAGCTGAGTGGAGACACAGGGAGGAGGCGTGGACAGATTCCGCACCCAGGTCGTGCGGGCGGGTCTGCTTAGGTGTGTGTGTGTGTGTGTGAGAGAGAGAGAGAGAGAGAGAGAGAGAGAGAGAGAGAGAGAGGGGAGAGGGAGAGAGAGAGAGAGTATGGGTGTGGTGCGGGCGCGGACGCCCCCCGGCGCACAAAAGGATTCTAGCTCTGTCGACAGCAGCTTCTTCATTGTGCCATGGCCGTTTTGCAAAAAACCTCAGCGAGGGGCTGGCCGCGCGGTCTCATAGAGCATGGAGCGCCTAATGCGCGGCAGAGCCAAGTGTGTGAATGAATATCCACACACTACGTGTCCGCCCGGCTGTGCGGGAGGGAGGCAGGGAGAGAGAGAGGGAGGTGGGGGAGCATGGCTTTGCCGTACTCACCCACTCGCTTTCCACCTGGAGAGAAGTGTTTCCCCCTAGTGTTTTTGTATCCCGGTCTCGAGTCCTCTCCTCTCACACTCTGCCTTGGGCTTCCCTCCCTGAACCCCGCTGCTTTTTCTCTCCACGAGTTGTTTCGTCTGCCGCTAAGTTTGCTAACGACTCCGGCATGTTAATGCGCCGCTCCCAGGTCTCGCAGGGCGTCGCCCCCGCCACGCCTCGCCCCGCCCCGCCCCGCCCCGGCGTGCGCATCCCACTACCACCACACCCCGACACCCCGGCCCGGTCCGGTACGGGCGCACCGCCGGCTGTCAAACTCAGTGACTGTCGCCGGCCTGCCTGCCGCCCCGCCCGCCTGGATGTGTCGCAGAGTGGTCGCTCGCCCCGGCCCGGCCCGGCCCGGCCCTCGGGGCATCAGCCCTGTAGAGTGTACCGGGGTATTCACGGGTCAATAATATACCCAGACATTTCCTGGAAAATTTTTGAAAATTTTTTAACAGTGTGCTTTTGCGACTGATGGTACTACAAGCACTTGCGCTCACGTAATCCGGGGCAGATTAATGTACCCGCCGGTACCCGCCGTGGAGTTTTGAACAAAACGCGTAATCCTGGCGGTTTATCGCGCACGGGTAGCGTACGCGTACGAAACGCCCTTAATTCGGGACACGCGCCAAACAAGAAAATCACCACCACATGCATTGCCAACATTATTCGAAAACATCCGGGCGGAATAAAACATGAGAAAGAAGAAAAAAGAAAAAATAAAGGTGCCGACGCAACGCTTTGGGAGCGTTAGACGCGTGGTGGAGCGCTCGGCGCGGTATGCATTCAGAGCGCGAGCTAAAGAGCTCCCAGGCGAGCCCACGCGCCCGCCGCACTGTTCTCACACCCCAGTTAATTCTGGGGGGGGGGGGGGGGAGCCGGGCCCTGATTGGCTCTGCGTCTTGCCCACTAAATTAAACCTCCTAATCGGTTCGGTCGGATGGACCGTGCGAGCCCCAGTACCGGCGCTTACGAGAGAGAGAGAGAGAGAGAGGGGGAGAGAGAGGGAGGGGGGGATGGGGGGAGGCATTCAGTGCTTCGTCACACTCTCTTTGGCCGACGGATTTTTGAGCTGGGATCAGCCATGCAGGGTTAATTTTGCAATAACCCGGCGGGGCCCCGGCCGCGCGCGCGCGAGCTAGCCCCCGTGTTTAATAAGGTGCTCTCTTTCCCGCCCTTTAGCTCTCTCGAAACGCCACCGCCTCGTAAGGTAATTACAGAGGAGCCACTCTTCTCGGATCCCTGGGAAGTCAGGGGAAAGTCGATGGAAATTGAAAGTGTCTGAAAGGTCAGGATGAATGTGGGACTTTGACTGGAAAACCGTGACAAGTGGCCGAGATAACGCCAGATAGCAAAAGTTCATTTTTTTCGTACTTGTGATGGCCTCGTTTAGATCGTCTGGAATCTCTGGAAAAGTTTTCTGTACAGAGTGGCCACTCTATTCTTACAAGGTTGGTGTAAGAGAGTCTTGCGGGTGAGGGCTCCGGGGGTGGGAGAGGAACGCCCCTCTCACTCTCGGGAGGTGGGGAGGGGGTAGGCTGGAAGCGAAAGCTCGCTGCAGGCCGCCGTTTTCATCGTGCAAACTCGTCCAGTAACTTTGTAAAGTTTTTTTCTCTCGTTCCCCTCTTTCGCTGAGGCCTCCGATAGCCATGGGACATACAAGTCCTTAGGCCGGACCGGCCGGCCGCCCCCCCCCCTCTCTCTCTCTCTCTATCTCTCTCTCTCTCTCCCTCTCCCTCTCCCTCTCCCTCTCTCTCTCTCTCTCTCTCTCTCTGTCGTGCAGCGCTCCCTCACGCACGCACACGGGGGATCAACTCGCTAGCATGTCTTGTGGAGGACGCGCGCTCCCTCTCTCGAAGCTCGTTCGATTTCTCTTTTTCGATATCGATAGTAATGAACAGATTGGAGAGCTGGCGGTGCAGAGGGCGCGCTCGCTGATTGGCTGCCGGGAGTTTTATGCGCGCAGCGCATCGTGCGCCCCGCTATCGGGCCGCCGTAAAAAGAAGAGAGAGAGAGAGAGAGAGAGAGAGAGAGAGAGAGAGAGAGGGGAGGGGGGGAAAGGTACAACCCGTTCACTGTGACAGAAAGTCCCCCGCACTGTCGCGGCAGCAATGCTTTCTCGACTACCCCGAACACACAGGCACACACACACACACACACACGCTCACTCTTCACGTACGTCGCGCACAACACTTTAGACCATGAGTGATCACCGCAGTTCCCTCAAAGTCATACCGCACACGGCTCTTTTCTCTTCTTTCTGTTTGGGGGGGCAGAAAGTAAGTTTCGTATGAGGTATGGGGACCAATCAATTTGGGACCAGGTGCCGCACCTGAGACGCAAACTCTCTCTTTCTCTCTCGCTCTCGCTCGCTCCCTCTCTCGCGCTCTCTCTCTCTCTCTCGCTCTCTCTCTCCCTTGCTCTCTTTCTCATACCTCCAACGGGGCCCGACTCTTGACGTGGTTTGGTTATTGTCCCTTGAACTTTCCCTTTTATTGAATTGCTTTCATGTCATCACTCAGGCGAACATCTTTTTTCTTCTTCTGGAAATGTGTGCATCCTGTGTCACAAATTAACGGCGGCCACTTAAAATATCAGTTTGGGAAAAAGTATCTCATCCTCCTGGACGAATTAATTAATTACTTCCTAAAAAGCGGAAAGAGGGAAGGCCTGCCTTTTCAGCTGTAAGCACTCTTCCTCCTATAAAGGGCGCACCAGGGAAAGGGCGGGCGGTGCGCGTGGTCTTTGTAGCTCGGCCGCACTCTGACGGGGCTCCCTGATTTAATTCCAATAGAAAATATTGCGCTCTTGATAATAATTTTTTTTTTTGGCAGAGTGTTTCACTCGATAACGCTCCATCCGAGTGCTCGGTGACGCGACCAAGAGGGTGTGAAGTGGCGAGGGCTGGTGGAGTGGGCTGCGGCCCGCCCCACCCCGCCCCGCCCCACCCCGCCCCGCCTCACCCCACCCCGCCCCACCACGACGCCCCCGCCAGGCCCAGCCCCCAGCCCCGCGCAACTACAATTCGACCTCAACTCCGTGCACGCGATTGATAAATTCGAATACTGAAACAAAATTTCACACAATTTACCTTTTTCTAAATAAAATTTAAAACAATTTTAGAATAAATTTTTGTGAAAGTTTTGGGTATCTAAAAGCAATGGCGAGCCTCCCGTACGGTGCGTGGTGGGGTGTGGCGGGGTGGGGTGTGGCGGGGTGGGGTGTGGTGGGGTGGGGCGGGGTGTGGCGGATGCGTCTGCTGGATCCTTTGGTGGAGTGGCCCTTAACCAGCCCATCCGTCTGCCCGGCCGACACACACGCCATCGTCTCATTTATAAATAAAAAAGTGGGGAAAAACTGGAAGAGGAAAAGTGGCAGGGCCCTGGGCGGACCAGACGGCCTGATGAAGTTGAGGAACTTTGGACCACGACACTGTAAAAAAAGGTGCCGGGTTTTACGGAAAATTTCGTGATAAATTACAATTTAAAGTTGTAAATTTATACCGGCACCTCGTATGCTCCCCTGAAATTCGTTGACGAGCACGAATGGACTGTCTCTAATTTAAAACAAATTTAGTAAACTGTGATTTACAAGATGGATTGTAAATCTACGAGAGTATTTTTCACAGTGGAGTGCGCGTCCCGTCGACCGGAATCGGCTTACAACTACGTCGCATTTATGATGACGAACTTGGCGGCGCTGGGCACCGGGGCGAGCAGCGCGGGCGGGGCGGGGCGGGGCGGGCGCCTGTCCGCGGCATGCCCGCGGCACGCCCTGCCCCCCCCCGCCCCGCCCCGCCCCGCCCGCGGAGGGAGTTTTGTGTAAGTTGCAGCACAAGTGGAGAAGTGGGTAGGACAGGGACGACTGCCTAGTCACTACCCGCCCCGCCCGGCCCGGCCCCGCCCCGCCCCACGCCGGCCCGCGCCGGCCCACCCTGCATCCATTTCAGTGCTCAGACAATGTGGGTTGGAAAAAGTTGGGAGTGTGTAGTTATAGCAGGTGATTTGATTATGCGCGGCTGAGTTGGTAGTACACGAATGTTGCTCGGCTGTAGGAGAGTAACGTTTCGTACGCATTTGTTGGTGTGCAAATACCCATTATGAGTACAAAATTATTTTTTTTTACAAAATTTTAAGAAAACTCACAAAAAATCACGACATTTGTTCACCAAAATTCAGGGTTGTTTTCCCCTCGTATTAAAATGTGTGTAAAAAATTCCTACTCTTACAAGTGAACAGCATTGATTCGCACACTAGCGCGCGGCTCGTGAGGTACACGCGCGCGCGCCGCTTAGCGCTTTACTGCGGCCGTGCCATAAATCCCTCGGTGTGCGAATAGGCTGCCCGTGGCGGGGCGGGGCGAGGCGGGGCGGGGCGGGCCGCGGGGGCCTTAAACAAGTCTGTGCGCCTGGACGGCTTATCGCGTTTGAATGGGGCGGGGCGGGGCGGGGCGGGGCGGGCTGCCGGAGACATACGGGCAGCGGCGCAGGGTAACGCGCGCGCGGGCGTTCCGTGCGGGAACAGATGCAGTCATTTACAGTATCGATCGGTTAACAGGGAGCAGGAGAAAGTAAAAAGCCAAGTGTTGTATTGGGATTTGCTGGCAGAGTAAGCTGCGGCTTAGACATTGTTATCTCTGGAGTGGGGTGGGGCGGGGCGGGGCGGGGCGGGGCGGGGCGGGGCGGGGCAGCACATCCAGCCCGTGGCAGACGTCACGGCGGCTCATCACGGTAAACCTGTTGGGATCAAAAGGAGACGAAGGCTGTTAGGGGGGAGAGCGTCGAGGGGCATTACCGGGAGAGAGAGAGAGAGTGAGAGAGAGAGGGGAGGGATTGCGGCGTAAGGATCCTTGAAAACCCTCGTAAGCGACCGGCAAGAATTGGCCTCTCTCTCTCTCTCTCTCTCTCTCTCTCTCTCTCTCTCTCTCTCTCTCTCTCTCTCTCTCTCTCTCTCTCTCTCTCTCTCTCTCTCTCTCTCTCTCTCTCTCTCTCTCTCTCTCTCTCTCTCTCTCTCTCTCTCTCTCTCTCTCTCTCTCTCTCTCTCTCTCTCTCGCTCTCTCTCCGCGGGGGTAAGCCCTCTGGCACCCCTCTAGTCACGGTAGTCTAGGGTGTGCCGCCATGTTGTGTGTGTGAGTAAGAGAGAGATAGACTGAGGAGAACGAGCTTGTTTAGCGTTTGAGAATACATGAGACCCCTGATTTTCGTTTGTTTTTTTAAACCCCGCACAATATTTGTTTAGCGATTAAACTTTGCCCTGCGTGATGATGGGGGAGCAAGCCTGCTGCGGAGGGACAAGTTGAGGTGCGCCACGCGGCCTCTGCCCGCCCCGCCCCGCCCCCGGCGCCAGGGCGTGCGCGGGTGGGGCGGGGTGGGGTGGGGCGGGGCGGCTAGGCGGGTCACTTTACCAAATTGGTCGCCCGCACTGTCGCCCGTGAATCAATGTGCCGCCTAACTGATTTGGTCATGGAGACCCTGGCGCATAGGGGATTTAATTGAGAGAGCGAGAGAGAGAGGGGGGGGGAGGAGGGGATGGGAGAGGGAGAGAGAGGAGAAAGAGAGATATTCCGCCGAACGTACGCTCCGGTACAGCACATTCGACGCGCATTCCGCCCCGGCCGCTTTTCGGCAAAGCCGTTTGGTTTCGCGGAACTGAAGGCGAGCAGAGGGTAGGGTAACGCGGCCCAGTGGGCACTATAGGAGTGAGTAGTCGACACGGCGCTATACGCTGCTCTCTGTACAATCAGTAGCCCGAACACAGTTGAGTAGGCAACCAGCACGCACACGCGTTAAAGTGTTGCCTAGTAGGCAGGCGCAGGTGCAGCAGCCCGCCTCACTCCACTGTGTTCGGGCTGCTTATTGCCTACTTTTCTGGCGGCACCGCCGGTGCGTGGCACGGCCCTCACGGCCTCTGCGCATGCGCACGCCGACCTCGACATTGTCGTTTTACGACTTTTGGCGCAGCGGCAGAAACATGTCGAACGGGCGGGGCGGGGGGGCGGGGCGGGGCCGGCACGGGGATCCACTTGTAGGGGGAAATAGCGGCTGCAGCAGCGCGATATAAAACGAGAAAATAAGGAAGTCCTCTGGCTGTGCTGACGGGGCGGGGCGGTTGTGTTGCAGATGGCCGGGGACACGACGCTGAGGCCGTGACCATGGCGCTGGCCTTGATGAGGGGCGTGACGCTGCTGCTGCTCGCCCACGGCCTCGGCCCCGGCGGCACTTCCTCCACGGTGAGCCCGACCTCGGCCGGCACCGGCGCCCCGGCCACGAGCTCCACGGCCTCCATGGGCTTGAGCGCGGACCGGCTCGACGCCGGCGCCAGCGCGACCTCGGCCAACATCATGGCCTCGGCCGCGAGCTCGACACCAGACCCGCACGCCACCAGGAGTCTGGAGCTGCATTCCACCAGCACCAGCACGACCTCCACCACCGCGCAGAGGCATGCCGCGACCTCCACGACCTCGGCCCCGGGCACGTCGCCCACCGCTCACGCTCACCGGAGCTCCACGGCCTCCACCAACTCGACCTCCAGCGAGGCCTCCGCCATGCCTCGAACATCCACCATCTCGCCACTTAGTCATCAGCCGCCGCCCACCACGCCCATGGCGGTCACCCTGGCGGCCGCGGCCTCCACGACGAGGCCCTCGTCGACGACGGCCTCGACCACCACCTCCCCGTCGCCCGAGGCAGTGATAAGACCGCCGCCCCCGGCGCCCCCCGCAGCGTCCAGAGCACCGCTGACGACCTCGGCCACGACACCCAACTTGCCACCCACCTTGCCCACGGCCTCCACCAGCTGGCGGACGCTGTCGCCGGCTGAGCAGCCCCACGAGGCGGCGCTGAGGCCGGCGGCGGGGACGGGCACCGGCCCGCTCAGCACACCGGCCTCGGCCGCGGGCTCCAGGGGCTCGCACGCCGCTCAGCACGCCGCGCACCGGGCCGCGGGCCGGGCCGGCTCCGCCACCGCGCACCGGAGGTTCAACTCCACCACGAGGCTCCCGACCTCCACCACGCGGCCCCCGCCGCCGGGCCCCGCCAGGGACCGCCTCTTCGTCGACGAGACGGACGTGCTCGTCGTCGACGTGTCGCCCGCGCCGTCCGACAACGACTCGGCGCAGCAGGTCGATGGCTGGAACGCCACCTACTTCAACGAGTCGTGCCGCAACTACACCAACGACTACTGCGTCTCGGACGAGGAGTACCTCGACATGATGCTCAACTACATGCAGCCCACCAAGTGGGAGTGGGTCATCATCGCCATGCACGCCACCGTGTTCGTCGGCGGGCTGGTGGGCAACGCGCTCGTCTGCCTGGCCGTGTACCGCAACCACACCATGCGGACCGTCACCAACTACTTCATCGTCAACCTGGCCGTGGCCGACTTCCTCGTCATCCTCATGTGCCTGCCGCCCACCGTGCTCTGGGACGTGACGGAGACCTGGTTCATGGGCACCGCCCTCTGCAAGGTCGTCCTGTACTTCCAGGTAAGGAGGGAGGGGGTGTCACATGACCTCACCACCACGCCAACGTGACCGCGTGACCCCGACCCGACCCGACCCGACACTGTTGTTCTTCATTATCCCGAATAATATTCCGCAGGCCGTTTTCCGAAGGGCGCGATATTGTGAAAGGACCGGAGGCCTAGGGGGAAAGAGGGGCGTTCACTTCGGAGAAAGAGCGAGCGAGAGAGAGAGAGAGAGAGAGAGAGAGAGAGAGAGAGAGAGAGAGAGAGAGAGAGAGAGCTGCCCGATTACTGCTCTGAGCCCGCAGCGGACGCGGCTGCGGGTGGAAGTAGGTGGTGGTTATCCATGTCGGGCTGCCCCGCGACGTGCCCGGGATACCGAGGCCGCCCCGCCCCATCCCGCCCCGCCCCGCCCCGCCCCGCCCCGGCCTGCGGCTCGCAGAGTGGACCTGGCTCCCCCGGGAGCAATGGTATGGAGCCGGTGCTCTCAGCGCGCCCGGTGGTGTTTGAACCCGTGAACTCGACGGGGCGGGGCGGGGCGGGGCGGGGCGGGTTCATTGTGTACTGTATTGAGCGAGGTCGGCAGCCCCTCTTGGGGCACCTGTCACACTAACTACCGCGACAGGACGTTCTCCCCCCCCCCCCCTCTCCTCCCGCCCCCTCAAGGCCCGTTAACGGCACCCTTTGATTCGCAGCCAATCAGCATCACAATGCCTTCATCTCCCTCATCACCCCCGTCAGCCTCTACCAGGCCCGCGGCGGGCAAGCCTCGGTGCCTTTGAAGGGGCGCGCGCGCTCACACACACACGCCCGCACATACACACACACACTGCAACGCGGCCTGCGGCGAAAGCTCGCCCCCACATACCGCGGTGCAGGGGATGCAACTCCAGAAAATTTTGGCGAGGAAATGACGTGAATATTTTCCTGGGGAAATTTTCTTGACTTTCTTCCGAATTTTTTATCGACTTGTTTTTTGTTGGTAATCACGTGATGTACGAAGGCATGAGAGTAGGGCGCCCTACTCTCATGATCAGGGCAGGTAGATGTGTTGCGGGGCGGAGGTCGCTTGGGAAAGAAAATCCGCGCCTGCTCGTCTGTCTCGTCTGGCAGGTGCCGATACTCATGTGGTGATTATTCGCAGGAGGCCTCGTTGACGCCCAAGGCCGCAGGCAGCCCTCCCCACCCCCAACAGTTTTTATTCACCCCTAGCTGCGTGCATCGCTCCCCTCCCGATCACCATAAACAACCCCTAACGCCCCCTGGGGGTAGCAGCCCCTGTGCAGGTGGATGCCATGCATGTACCGATCGTGTTATTGGGGTTGGAAAAAAAGTGCAGGTGTCCCGAGGGGGTTGGAGAGCGCTTTAAAAGCTGGTCCATGACCGCCCCACCCCACCCCGCCCCGCCCCGCCGCAGAGGATTGACGGCAACCAAACGTCCGCGCCGTCAGGTGAAGTGCAGCGGGGCGGGGCGGGGCGGGGCGGGGCGGGGCGGGGCGGTCTCGAGAGCGCGCCCGCAGCCTGCAAAGCAGCAGAGCAGGGGATGATAATTTAATAATTTCCACAGGCGGGTGGCGTTCCAGTGACCGCCCCGCCCCGCCCCGCCCCGCCCCGCCCCGCCCCGCCCCGCACGTCACCTGCAGGGATTAGCAATTCTGCCCGCATATGTATGTCAAGTACGTACGTGGCGGGGCGGGGCGGGGTGCTCCTGGCTGCCACTGCGCGTGGGTCCGGCGCGCCCCCTAGGAGTGGCGGGGTGGGGCGGGGCGGGGTGGGGCGGGGCGGGCTCCACTGAACGGCTCTGCATATTTCCTGTTGTTATTTATATGCCACCCTCTGACCTTCGGCGGCTGGCCGCTGATAGTGGCCGTCCGGATCAGATTTCGCCACAGCATGGAAAACAATTCAAGGGCTTCACGCGAATTTTATACCGTATATTGTGTTTTAAGTGTGTAAAGGAAGAAAATATTATTAACAAAAGGAAAAGTAAATTCCATGTGAGGTGTGCGGATGAAAAACAAAAAAAGTGGCAAAAAAACTTCTCCTCAAACTAATATTGGTGTGAAACAGAGCTGATTAGGCCGTTGTAGATCGTAGGCCACCCCCCAACTCCCGCGGTGGAGGCAGGGGGCGGCAGGGGGCGTGGGGGCGTGCCCCATTACCCCCGCAACAGATAACTAGACGAGCCTTGACCCTCTGCCCCCGGCCCGCCCCCGGCCCGCCCCCGGCCCGCCCCCGGCCCCAGCCTGGAATGCCGCCAGATGGCAGGGCGCGCCGGGGCACTCCGGGCAGGAATGCGGTCCGTGGAGAGTGAGGCGGCCGAACTTCTCCAGGGAGGACCTCAGTGGAAGGGTAGCGGGCCGCGCGCTGCGGGGTAACTTTAACGGGCCCCCACCTCCCCCCACCCCCACCCCCATGGGGTGAGGCCCCACCCCCGACCAGGAGCACGTCGGCGCCGTTGTCCGGGACCTGGACGCTATCTCCAGAGGCCGAGGCCTCTGATCTCCAGCCCCCTCTCTCTCTCTCTCTCTCTCTCTCTCTCTCTCTCTCTCTCTCTCTCTCTCTCTCTCTCTCTCTCTCTCTCTCTCTCTCTCTCTCTCTCTCTCTCTCTCTCTCCCTCTCTCTCTCTCTCTCTCTCCCTCTCTCCCCGCACAACTTGCTGATTTGGCGGCGCGGGCCGCCTGCCTCCCCCACAGTGCGCATTGCTTCCGAGCCAACGAGCCCCAACGACCTATGAGCTGATGGCATGACATCACTCCAGGACCACACTGTGGTCACGGCCGTGTTGGGGTATTCGGGGGCCTTGCGTAAGCGCTCAGGCAGGGAGGGCCAGAGGAGGGTCTCTCTCTTTCGCATCATGCAGGCCTCCTTGTGGCTATAGCCCCTGTAGGGGAGGTATAATTATCCTGCATGATCATCGCACCCCCGTTATTTTTTTACACGGTTACCATGTCCATGACTTAAGCGGCATTATTCTCCTGGGGGTTGGTTCTTTACCTCACACCGCGGCCCCCCTGCTGGAGGTTGTCGCTGCGATAACCAGCACGGAGAGATGGGGGAACTTTTCGACTGCTGTTTGGGTATCTGACTCTTCCCTTTCTCTCTCCCTCTCTCTCTCTCTCTCTCGCTCCGGGTGAAACTTACACCGCCTTGCTACGTCGTTTATCTATCTGCTTCCCAACACTTTGTCCTCCTCCCTTCATACTCGCCTCATATCCCCCCACCCCCTCCCCTAGGTGTGCCCGGGCGGGTGTATACGAGCTCACAGATAGGGAGAGAGAGGGAGAGAAGAGAGGAGAGGAGAGGAAAGGAGAGGTCAACGTCTTGGAACAGCCCTTCTCTTCTCTTCTCTTCCTCCTTCCCTGCATCTTCCCTATTGCTCCCCACTTTTTTTCTCCGCTCACTCTATCATTTTTTACACATCATCAAAAACTCGTGTGCCGGCCGCCAGTGCGCCGTAAAACGGCCCCTCCCCTCCCCCCTCCCCTCCCCCCTCCCCTCCGTCCCATCCTTCCCTATCCTCAGGCAACGGTTCCTCCCTCCTGACACACCGGCCTTCAGACGGTGCAGTGCGCTGTAGCCTCACGTGTTTGCAAAGGAACGCCCTCTGGCTTGAGGGCGCGGCACGCCCCGCCCGGGCCGAACCCACCCCGCCCCACCCCGCCCCGCCTCACCCACCTAATCAGCGTGCCGCCCATGACTAACTAGACAAGGTCTGCAATCACGACCCCGCCCGAGTCACCGGGGCGGGGCGGGGCGGGGCGGGGCGGGGCGGGGCGGGGTGGAGGTGCAGGCAGCTTGTGACCTTCCGCCCCACTAGCCGTCCTCGCTCCACGCGCGGCTCAGCGCTGGCCCCTCCCCGCCACAGGCCACAGCCCTACTCAAACCTGCCATCGCTTTTGCCACAACTACAACAAAAAAAATTGTCTTAGATCAATGTCTTAGAATCTAGGCTTTAAAAAAAGAGGGTTTGGCCCGTGTTCAATTTTATTGGCTGAGCTAAATTTATTGGCTGAGCTAAATTTAAATTTAAATTTAATTTGAACTTTAAATGCTCAGCCCTGTCAGAATGCGCCAAGGGGAGACCGACGGGAAGACGGCGTGAAGTGAGGCGCCAGGCGTGAGACGTGGGATGAGAGGTGTGAACAGGCTTGCCAACCACCAATGCACAACCAGTTGTAGATGATCGGTGTTTTAGCTTCCAGCTTTAGCGCCCGATTAAAAACGTTAGAGTCCTATACAAGTCCGAACGAGGAACAGCCCGACTGCAGCCCGATGGAACAGTCCGAAAGTAACTCCAAAAACCTCCCGGTTCGGCCAGGTTTTGTGCAAAGTCCGATAGCCGGGCTAGCTGCCTCCACGGACTCCGTTCGGACTGTCCTCCTCGGACTTGTTCCGAAACGCACCCGACAGATGCGTTCACTGTAAAAAATTTGTTTGGAAAATTTCATAAAAATGTCTGTGAATTTTTCTATACAGCTGTGTAGGATATGTACCATTTGTGTGTCGTAGTATTCCCACTTACGTATAGGAATTTTCTGGGCGTTTTGAGACAAAAACGGAAATTCGCCAGACTTCATCGTTCGCATTTTAACTTGCTGCTTCCTTGCCCTTCCCTTGCTTACATCCCATTAGGTTCATGTTTTAAGTCGAAACTTACTTTTTTTACCTTATCGGACGGGGAGTTGAACCACGGACTGCGCGCGCCGCAGGCCAAGGTAGACGCACTTTTAGATCAGCCTCACACGGTTTTAACGTGCGTCTACCTTGTAATAATCTAAAATATTGCACTGAAAATAACATACGTACTCAGTTTCGCGCAATCATCCTTCTGCTTCCTATATTTTCTTCTCCCTCTCTCTCTTTCTCAGCCGTCAGGGTGTATCAGCACTTTTCGTGTGGATTATCGAGCTCCCACCACCTTCTCTCTCTCTCGCTCTCTCTCCCTCTCTCTCCCTTTCTCTCTCTCTCTCTCTCTCTCTCTCTCTCTCTCTCTCTCTCTCGCTCTCTCTCCCTCTCTCTCCCTTTCTCTCTTTACCATCTTCCTCTCGGTCACACGTTTTTCGCTCGGCGTCGAGCAGTTTATCTTCCGGCGAACGAAAAGCTTCCCTTCCCATCTCTCCGGCGGGGCGCGCGGCGCAGCGCAACGCGGCGTGGAAAACTTTGGCGCGGGGAGGTGTCTGGGTGAGGGGGGGGTCTGTTGTCTCACTGCGCGGGAAACAAAATCCTGAACGGAAGGGGGCCGAGGAGTGGCCGCATAGCGCCCGGGGCGGGGCGGGGCGGGGCGGGGCGGGGCGGGGCGGCGGGCGGGGCGGGCCAGGCCCCAAGCAGAGCTCACAGAGCAGCCCGTGTCGGTGTGCATGATGCACCATCAGTCGCGAAAAGAAATGCCACGCAGGGAGGGAAATTCAAGAAATTGCTTGGTTGAACCTTGTCTACTAACGTCTACTAACGCAGTAGAGCCAATTGACGGCGATGATGTGAATTTTCGTCCAGTTTCGAAAGATTTTTCGAACGCAACTTTTTTCCATTGCTGAGTAAAACTCCAAATTATTGTTTTTCGTCTTCAGGACATCGAGATACACCTTCCATGTGATTTTCAGAGTTTTTCCCAGCATAGGAGAGACGCTAGGGGAAATAATGTGAATTTTCGCCGAATTTTGAACAATTATTCGAACGCATTTTTATTCCATTTCTGGGTAAAGGCGCCATGCCATGGTCGACGCTTAAAAAAAATTCCATGCCAACTTTATCTTGGTCCACTTCTGGTGAATAATAGGAAAGTAGTTTAAAAATATCGTACTGGCACGAATAATCCCGTAGTTGTTTCCCTCTGGCAACTACTAGTGGGGAGAAGGTCAGTGAGTCTTTGGGCGGGGCTGCAGGTGCGGCGGGCGCGTCTGCGGTGTCTGCGGCGCGGCCACCGCCCCCGGGGGCAGCTTGTCCTCAATGTGCGCGCTGGGGTCATCCGTCCTGTGTTGGTCACACACACACACACACACACACACACACACACACACACACACAGTGGCAGCGCCCGCCGCCTTCGCCCCGTTTACGTCCCAGACCGTCGTAAAGACGTAATTCAGTATCCATTCTAAGTGGGCGCGGGCGTGGCGGGGCGGGGCGGGCTGCGCGCGGGAGGGTCCAGAGAGGCCACCCCGCCCCGCCCCGCCCCGCCCCCTCCCCGGGACAGACCGCTGTGGCGGGACTGGGATTGTGCGGGCGGGGTGGGACCTGCCCGAGGTACCTCTCAGTAGTAATACACTCGTAATACCTCGTCATACGTCTTGGAATACTATCTTATCGGAATCCCCCTGCAGCGCTTGTTGGTCAGACTGTATGTGTCTTGTCTGCTGTATTGTGCATTCCGTATGCGCGATACTGTCCTCGTTGGGTATTCCCCAGCGGGCCCTTGTGCCGCCCCGTCCCGCCCCGCCCCGCCCCGCCCCGCCCCGCCTCGTGGGACGGGCCTATAGAGCTCCACATTGTCGTCAATTCACTTGGCGGCCGCTGAGTGATAAGAACGAAGACGACTATATGCGGGCTTTGGCGGGGCGGGGCGTGGCGGGGCGTGGCGGGGCGGGGCGGGCTGCCGCTAATCTCCACGATCAGAACGTGTGGGCCCGCCGGCTTTGTATGGCTGGCTGTTCCGCCCTGGTGTGGTGGCCGGCCCGCTGCCATGGAGCCAGGCCGGGCTGGGTCTGTGAACGCCCCGCCCCGCCCCGCCCCGCCCCGCCCCTCCTCCAACCCATCCGATACACGCCCTTCTTGGCCTTCCAGACGCCTGCCTGGCGGGGCGGGGCGGCGGCTGGGGTAGAAAAAGGATGGGTGGACATGGCTTTTGATAGCAGCTCGTCAAATCTGAAGTAAGTTGCGCTGTTCTGTGCGGGTGGCGGGGCGGGGCGGGGCGGGGTCTGTCGCACCGGCCGCACCCCCCACCCCACCCCACCCCACCCCACCCCCGCAGAGCCGGAAGTAGGCGTCAGCTGTCGAGGCTGCCCGCCAGGCCCGCCCGGCCGCCCTGCCGACTGTGACTCTAGAGGGATAATCTGGGCTTCATAACAGAGATTTATTCTCCCTTTCTCTGGCGAGCAGCCTGTTAAAACATATTATCCTGGGAACTTAAGTGAGTGAACGTTGCACTCTTGTAGATGTGTGAATCGAGAGGGAAACCACTCTGCATATTTCTATTTTTTTTGTAATTTGTCCTGCACATTTTGCTTGATTCTTCCTGAGTTTCTCTGAATTTTTCGCAATTTTTCCTAAAAATTATTCCAAATTTCTCTGCATTTTTCTGATTTTTTTTCTAATCTGAATCACAAGGTGAACAAAAATTTGAGGGTTGTTTTCCCCTCGGTGTGAATTCCGCCGCGGTGCGCGGCCCGCCCCGGGCTCTTTTTCTTTACGGACTGGAGCTGGTGGCCGCGGCCGGGGCGGGCTGGGGTATTGCGCGGTATTGCACACTCCCCGGTGTATTCCGGGCGGCGCGGCTGCTCGCGGACATGACGCGGCCGTGTTTGACTATGAGGGAATGGAATGGAATCGGGGCGTGGGGGGGAATGCCGGCGTATTTCCTCGTGCTGACCGGCACGTCTGTCACCGGGGCGGGGCGGGGCGGGGCGGGGCGGGGCGGGCGAGTGTTATCAGGGAGGGCCTGCCCGTCAAAAGAGAACTCCTCGGATCGATCACTAGGGGGGAAAAACGATCGGATTAAGCCCGGTGTCAACTACGCAGTTGGCTTTACACTGCTCGGAAAACTAGCGGTGTAGGGAGGGCAATTTCGCTCGGCATTTGCGCGCTGACAGAGGCGAATGCCAACTGTTTTTCTGTTTCCCCCTTTTGGTTTTGGTAGAAAATTAGTCAGTTTGCGGTTATGTTGGCAGTTCCGAGGTGATTGACAGGGGGCCGCCCTGCCAGTTTCCGGCTCTGCCCGCGGGCCCGGCCGGGGCGGGCGCCACCCGTTCGCGTCGTGCTCGCACAGATCCTCCCCCGAGTACGATCAGCCGCCCATCGCTCTTCGGGGAAAGCGAAGGGCGGGCCTGCGGGCCTCGGCTAGCGCTCGGGGGAGGATTAGTGGAGTTGAAATCACTCACTTCAGTCAGGACGACGCCGCCGGCGGGGCGGGCAGGGGGAGTAAGGGAATGCGGGTGAGGACTGAGAGGGTTGGTTGGTGACTACAGGGGGGAGGGGCAAGAGAGAGAGAGAGAGAGAGAGAGAGAGAGAGAGAGAGAGAGAGAGAGAGAGAGAGCACTGCAGCCCAGGCCAGGCCAGCAGTGGAGCTGAGCGCCTGTCGGCTGGAGGCTGGCCGGCGGAGCGCAGGGGAGTGCGGCGGGGTGCCTACCCCAGCTTCTGCAGGCGGTTGGGCACTTACTAGTCAACCCCGTTCGAGGGCACAGAGAGATATTACAGTCGCTGAAAACCATCCCTTTTCTCCCATTTCCCGGTGACGCCAGGCTGCGCCGCGGCAGGACGCGGCTGCGTTTGGGAGCAATTAAACCGGTGCCGGGGGCGATGGGGGGGGGGGGGGGGGGGAGGCGATCAGTAGTGATGGATGGGTGTTAACGAGGAGCCAGAGAAGCGGGGAACTATACTCTATCAGCTTACCCCCCCCCCTCTCTCTGTCTCCCTGTCCCCCTTTCCCTCGCTTCTCCTCTCTTTATCTTGCCTGCCAGTATTTCATTATCACTTTTCACTACAGCAAAAGGTTAACAACTCTGCAATAGTTTTGTGCCCTCAAACCGCAGTTCAGCGCAATGCGTCGACATTTCCCTCGCTCTCTGGACGTATTTACAGTGATTATATTCAGAGCTACCTCACTCACCCACAATAATCTGCCCAACCGTTGCCACAGCTCGCCACATAGGGTTTTCATTCTTTTAATTTTTATTCTTTACAATATTTTTTTGCCGTGTTTCTAATTGCGCACACGTGCAGCGCAGATTGTAAAAGAAAGAACACGTGTCGGGAGCGTGCGTATCCACGCCCTCCGCCTCGGTGGCGGAGTGTTCAGTGCCTCCCCGCGACAAAGCGCCCGCTCCCCACGGTTCGGTTCTGAATATGACGGAGGAGTGGTTCGCGGGGGGGAGTTAGGCCCGTCGCGCTGGGGTAGAGATGGATTCTGCGATTTCCCCGGAGCCCCCCCTGCAGGCAGGCAGGCAGGCGTCGAGCGGGCCGACGCCGACGGCGTTGAGTGGGCGTCGGGGCGCGTCGCGCAGCGGGCCGTATTAATAAGCCTCGGAGCCGAAACATCACGGGGGAGGGTCGAAATATCACCGGGGTGGTGGGGGGGGGGGGGTCGTAATATCACGGCGAGCGCGGCGCGTGCGAGGCCCTAGGCCCTAGGCCCTGCCCTTCAAGCAGGCCGGCCGGCACTACGACGACAGCCAAATATTAAAAAGAAACGTTCTTTTTCATTATTAATGGCGACGTAGTATTACTATTTGTTTCGCCGAGAGTCGAGTCCTGTCGTAATATAAAATGAGATCTCGCCCCCCGTGGGAAGTGAGACACGTGCTCGGGGTAGGGGAGGTGGGGGGTGGGCGTCGTACATCCATATTTATGAACAAAGCGACTTGACGGAATGAAAGCCAATAAGGCCGTGTGTACCTGTCGCCGGTGCTGGACCTGACTCGACTGGCCAATTTAAGTTTTACAGAAGAAAAGTAAGGCGACGATATTAAACAACGGGGATGTAATAATGTGGTACTGCATTTTTTTTTTTTTTTTTAATGTTTGTAAATATGGGAGTCGGTTACATAGTCGAGATTTTTGTGGGGTTTTACAAGAGAGGGGAAGAGAGAAAGAGAGAGAGAGAGAGAGAGAGAGAGAGAGAGAGAGAGAGAGAGAGAGAGAGAGAGAGAGAGAGAGAGGTGGCTCATGCAGCGCATGGTTGGTCAGCACTGACGTGTGAGCTAATTGAGCCGTTCGGCGCCTCTCCGCGCTCATTTCGAAGTTAGATTAAACGGAAGCGTTGGTTTTCTTTTTCATCAGTTCTTTTTCTCTTTTTCTTCGATTTTTAAACCCACTGCAGCCCTGGATTCGCCTATTGGACAGGGGAGTTGTCGATAAATCTGCGTTGGTAATGCGCCCGGAACTGGTGGCTGGCTGCTGGGCTGCCCGACTTCCGGCCGGGAGCGCATAATGCTGGCTTGAGGAAAAGTTCCTCCTCTATTTTCTTTTTATTTACTACACACCCGCACGTGTGCGACAGTCACACACTTGGGCCTCCGGCGCGGGGCGGGGGAGGCTGCCGACCCGGCTCCGTACCGCCGCCTCGGGGCGTTCCAGCAAAATGAAAATAGTGCCTGGGCAGCAGCATATTGCCGCGTGTGTCCCGCTGCAGGCGGGGCGGGGCGGGGCGGGGCGGCCTCTGAGGAAGGACGAAGCCCCCTACCCACAAGGCCAGCCCCGGACGCGGCACGGACGTGACCCGACGGCCCGTCAAACCCGTTCCACCCCGACGTTTCCGGTTCCTCTTCTTGTTTTTTCTTATTTCTGGTATACAAGGAAAATATGATGGTGTTGCTGCGTTAAGCGGGATCGCCGTATTGGTAATCCACCGCCGCCGCCTCGATCCCGCCCGCCATTTGCATGTCGAGTGCACACACACACACACACACACGCCGCGACGCCTGGCGACGCGACGCCCCCGGCACGGCGTCGGGACGCGCGCAAATTGCCTCTTGACGTTTGATGTGCGCGAGCGTGCAGCAAGACGCAATCAAAGTCCCGTCTAACCCAACGGCTGGGCTGGGGGAGGTCCGGGGAAGGACAGGGGGCTAGCTAATCAATTTTGTACGCAACACAATGCAGGAATTTTGTCATTAAATATTTTTTCGGAAAAATTTACAGCAAATTTAAAAAAAAATAAAAAAAAACGCAATAAAAAAAATTTTGGTGTCTCGTTAAAAAAGAAAATTGAGCACACTTAAAATTTATCGATAGTGAAGTTCGGCCCCGTGCTGGTGGGCGCGCTAACATACGGGAGATTTGTGTGTGTGTGTGTGTGTGTGTGTGTGTGTGTGTGTGTGTGTGTGTGTGTGTGTGTGTGTGTGTGTGTGTGTGTGTGTGTGAGGGCTGAGCGCCAATCCCATTAGGAGTACCCACCGGCCCCGAGGGGGGCGCGGCGCGGCACGGCACGCCAGGCGAGTGAGTGCGCTCTGCCATGCAGTGCAGTGTAGTGCGCGCCGTAATGTGTCATCTCGCAGGTGGAGGGTCCAGGGCTGCAGCGGCAGGGCGCGCAGCTGCAGGTGGAGGGTCTACCTCTGCGTCAGCAGTGAGCGCCGCGCCCCGCCCCGCCCGCCCCGCCCGCCCCGCAATTTTACGATTTGCATTTGTAATTTTACAACTGCATTTTGTGGAAAATTTTACCGTAAACCTACGACTATTTTTGACAGTGAACCTTTGGTCGGAGGTGCGACTTACCGGGTGACGTGGGCCTGGGCCGAGGCTGGTCAGGTGGGGCACTCACTTACGACTCACCTCTCTCTCTCTCTCTCTCTCTCTCTCTCTCTCTCTCTCTCTCTCTCTCTCTCTCTCTCTCTCTCTCTCTCTCTCTCGACTCGTCTACACTCTTACTTCAATTGAACTTTATACATGCGTCGGACAATTTTATTTCGTGCTTCGTTCATGCTGTCGTCAAGATTTTTAACAGCGGAGAGCTCAGCTCCCCCGGCCCTGCGGCGAGGCTAGGAGCAAGCAGGGCCGGCCAGCGGCCTCCTCTCCCGGCGCGGCCGCTAGGGCTCCTCCGCCTGCACACGGTCACACCCGTCGCACAGCACCCGCAGCCCCGGCAGCGCTAGCGCCTCCCGCACCGCCGCGCGCTGCTCCCCGCAGGCTGTGCCGCCGCTGCACCTCATCCACCTCCACAGCACGAGCCTCCTGAGCGCCCGCAGCCCGCACTGCTGCAGCAGGGAGGGCAGGTCGCTGCAGCTGAGTGGCCACCCCAACGACAGCGGCGTGCCCACCGCCAGCTCCAGCTCCTCCAGCGTGCCGGCGTGGGCCCGCAGCAGGGACTGCGTGGTGGCGCGGGGGAGGCGCACGCTGAGCCACCGCAGGCCGCTGTGTCCCGGCGGCAGCGCGCCCAGCTCGGGGGGCTGAGCGTACAGGGCGCGATCATCACAGTACACGCGCAGCCTCCGCAGCCGCGGCATGGCGTGCACGGCGCGCAGGTGTTCCTCGCGGGGGAAGAACACCCCCAGCCGCTCCACCGTGGGCGCGGCGCGCTGCAGCAGCTGCAGGCTCCAGGCGGGGTCACTGTGGCAATACACCTCCACCAGCCGCACCACCTGCAGCAGGACAGAGAGTCACTCGGGGCGCACAGCGGGGCGCACACTACAGTGTACAACCAGAGGCACAAATTGTTTATCTTAAAATTAAAACAGGTTTCCTTTGTTTTGCCGCAAATCGCCCGGTCTGCGCTGTGCTAAATTTGCTTGAACCAGTCGATAAGATTTCTAGCCTCCCGCTCACAGGTGGTCGGCGCTACCCCGAGACGACTAACCTTCGTTTGTAGAAAAAGTTTTCTGCAAGTCTGAACCTGAACTTGAGTGCATTATGATGGGACAAACAGACTAACTACACTCCCGTTTACTCTCACCGCAATAAGTCAGTGTTTAACAGTGTACGTGCAGCGCGCGGCCCGGCGGGCTGGTGCTGGTCCTGGTCACTCACCCCCTGCGCCTGCTGCAGCGCGGCCGCCTTCTCCTCCTGGTCCTCGCCGGCTGCAGTCACGCTGAGGTCATACACATCCATCTCCCGCGGGGGCGGCGCCTCGGCAGGTGGGGGGTCCAGGGCTGCAGCGGGAGGGCGCGCAGCTGCAGGTGGGGGGTCCAGGGCTGCAGCTGCAGGTGAGGGCTGCGCGCAGCTGCAGGTGGGGGTGCAGGCTGCTGCGGGAGGCGCGCAGCTGCAGGTGGGGGTTCAGGGCTGCAGCGGGAGGGCGCGCAGCTGCAGGTGGGGGGTGCAGGGCTGCTGCGGGAGGGCGCGCAGCTGCAGGTGGGGGTCCTGCACTGCGCTTTGATCCTTAAACACCAAAATATATTTAAATTCCATTTGTCTTGTACCTTAATTTGGCAGCTTTAATATTCTCTTAAATGACCATGGTGCATTTTATGATGCGCCCGTCTGGCGCCCTACCTCTGTGAGCGCGGCCCTGGTGGCCACCACGACCCAGAGGGCTTTAGTCAGGGGGTCCTCGTCGTTGGCCAGAGTGCCGTGGAGCTGGCGGGCGCCAGCGCGCAGGGTGAGGTCCCAGGAGGGCTCCGACAGGAGCGTAAGTGCGTGCAGGACCTCCTCGCCCTGGCACTGCATGTCCTGGAGCAGGGCGGCCGCCTCCTGCAGCGCGCCCGCGGGCACCTGCTCCCTCAGCTTCCTGTTGGCGGCCTTTGCGTTGAGCACGGCGTGCTCGTCCCAGCAGCTGCGCGCGGCGGCGGCGCGGCAGTCCGAGCACCAGCCGCGGGGGGCCCTGGGGGGCAGGGCAGGGTCGTCGGTGAGCTCGTGGACACGCGCAGCGGCGCGCCCCGCGGCCGCCCGGCTCTAGATAAAGGCGCTCACCAGTCGTCGGCCTGGTCCCGCATCATCTTCAGGACGGCGAAGTTGTGGGGCAGAGCATCGGGCGCAACGCGGATCTCCTGGAAGTGAAAGGTGCCTCTGAGTCCCGGCGGCCAGGGAATACCTCTGCACCAGCAGTGAGCGCCCCGCCCCGCCCCGCCCGCCCCGCCCGCCCCGCCCCGCCCCTCACCGCGCGGCACTGGGGGCACTCCCTGCGCTGGCTCCGCTTCAGGCACTCCAGGCAGCACGTGTGTCCGCAGGCCGCCACCTTGGGCACGCGCTGCTTGTGGTCGAACGCCTCGAGGCAGATGTCGCACTCCATGGCGGCGCGGTGTGTGGCGGACTGCGCGCGCGCCCCGCCTAGTCCCGGCCCGGCCCGCCGCCACCGGCCAGCGATAGCGATAGCGACCTGAAGAGCAGATAAGGACGCCGCGGGTCCTAGCCTAACCCAGGTCCCGCTGTGGTCTGCAGGTGGGGCCGTGCTGGCGGCGGGGGGGCTGGCGAGGAAGACCTGAGGCACCCGAGGCGTCACCGTCAGGAGACACAGTGGGGATAGACTCGGCAATGCGCCCCTCACGGAGCCCTGCTGACTGCAGCGGGGCCTAGCGTACGACGAGTACACTGTTTAAAAAAATCTTGTAAATTAACAAGAAAAATCTTCTTAATTTTCGTAGCAAAACATTTCGTTTTGAAACAAGTATCTTGTAACACTACAAGTAATTTGTTAAGGGGAAAAGAGGGGGAAAATGTGTTGTTGTTTTTTATTTCTGTCCTGTTTGTTTTTAAAAAATATTACTTTGTCAAGCTTTTTATAAGATTTTCCTTGTTTAGTTACAACACAGCGCTACTTGGTCGTTGCTACTGTGGACCAAACTAAGCAATCCGAAAATAGTTTTGTGAGGAAATTTATAAAAACAACTCTTTCGTTTTCAAACAAGAGTCTCATCATACAGAATGTGATCAGGTGACAAACTTTTTTGGGACGACTCGAACTGAGGCGCTACCTGACTTTCGTACCGGGTGTTTCAGCAAATACACGACAGTCAGTTGGGTTGCCTATCGTCTGGTCTGCAGGCGCACTGGCTCGGAGCGCACGGCTCCGCTCGGCTCGCAGTGCCGCGCCATGCCGCGCGCCCCGCTGAACTGCGCCAGGCTGCTCGTAGGCAACCTGCCATGCGGTTCGCCTACCGGCCGCCGCTCGATTCGCGACATTAAAGTCTCTCCAGCGGTCGAAATTTCGATTTCCGACCCCGAGTGTGCAATATCAAACTACTCATTTGGGTTCACTGCAAATCCAAGAGTGAGATATCTTATCTAAAAGGAGCGAGATTTTTTTCCGTCGTCCCATTTAAGTGAGACTTTAGGAACCTCGCTCTTATTGAGAAAGAATCTGCAACATGACTCAAATTGAGTTCGATCAGAAAGGGCGAGGTTTCTCAATCCTCGCTCTAACAGGGCAAGATTTTTGAATTTATTGCTCCAATTAAGCGAGAAAACCACACCTCGCTCTTAAAGAGAGAGGGAAAATATCTCGCTCTCCTGAGGGCGAGGATCCTCGCTTTGGTATTTACAGTGTTGTCGTAAATTTACAAAATATATCGTAAAACAACAGAGATATTTTCACATGTAACGTCCAGCGAGCTCTTTGAAAGCTTGGACTTCAAATTGATTTATTTACTTGCGAGCGCTTGATTTAGTACATGTAGTAGCTGTGGCGGAGCGGGGCAGGGCGATCCTGGCTGGTGAACAGTGTTGCCTGATAGGCACGGGTGCGGGGGTGTTGCCTGGCAGGCAGGCGGGGTGGGTGCACGGCCGCTGCACGGCCGCTGCACGGCGTGACCCAGGGCAGGGAGGGGCCGGGCCGGGCGCCGCGGCCGCTAGGGGTCCTCCGCCTGCACACGGTCACACCTGCCGCACAGCACCTGCAGCCCCGGCAGCGCTAGCGCCTCCCGCACCGCCGCGCGCTGCTCCCCGCAGCCTGAGTGGTTGAAGCCACCCCTCCACAGCACGAGCCTCCTGAGCGCCCGCAGCCCGCACTGCTGCAGCAGGGAGGGCAGGTCGCTGCAGCTGTATGGCCACTCCATCTCCCCCGGCGTGCCCACATACAGCAGCAGCTCCTCCAGCGTGCCGGCGTGGGCCCGCAGCAGGGACTGCGTGGTGGCCAGGGGGAGGTTCTCCACGCGGAGCCACCGCAGGCCGCTGTGTCCCGGCGGCAGCGCGCCCAGCTCGGGGGGCTGAGCGGCCAGGGCGCGATCAGCACACAGCACGCGCAGCCTCCGCAGCCGCGGCATGGCGTGCACGGCGCGCAGGTGTTCCTCGCGAGGGTTGCTCACCCACAGCCGCTCCACCGTGGGCGCGGCGCGCTGCAGCAGCTGCAGGCTCCAGGCGGGGTCCATGTCGCACCACACCTGCACCAGCCGCACCACCTGCAGCAGGACAGAGAGTCACTCGGGGCGCACAGCGGGGCGCACACTACAGTGTACAACCAGAGGCACAAATTGTTTATCTTTAAATTAAAAAAGGTTTCCTTTGTTTTGCCGCAAATCGCCCGGTCTGCGCTGTGCTTAATTTGTTTGAACCAGTCGATAAGATTCCTAGCCTCCCGCTCACAGGTGGTCGGCGCTACCCCAAGACGACTAACTCTCGTTTGTAGAAAAAGTTATCTGCAAGTCTGAACCTGAACTTGAGTGCATTATGATGGGACAAACAGACTAACTTTACTCCCGTTTTCTCTCGCTTTAAGTCAGAGTTTAACAGTGTACGCGGTGTACGCGTAGCGCGGCCCGGCGGGCTGGTGCTGGTCCTGGTCACTCACCCCCTGCGCCTGCTGCAGCGCGGCCGCCTTCTCCTCCTGGTCCTCGCCGGCTGCAGTCTGGCTAAGGTCATTCACATTCATCTCCCGCGGGGGCGGCGCCTCGGCAGGTGGGGGGTCCAGGGCTGCTGCGGGAGGGCGCGCTGCTGCAGGTGGGGGGTGCAGGGCTGCTGCGGAAGGGCGCGCAGCTGCAGGTGAGGGTTCCAGGGCTGCAGCGGGAGGGCGCGCAGCTGCAGGTGGGGGTTCCAGGGCTGCACGGAGTGCGCGCAGCTGCAGGTGGGGGTTCCAGGGCTGCAGCGGGAGGGCGCGCAGCTGCAGGTGGGGGTTCCAGGGCTGCAGCGGGAGGGCGCGCAGCTGCTGGTGGGGGGTCCAGGGCTGCAGCGGGAGGGCGCGCAGCTGCAGATGGGCGGTCCTGCTCTGCGCTTTGATCCTTAAACACCAAAATATATTTAAATTCCATTTGTCTTGTACCTTAATTTGGCAGCTTTAATATTCTCTTAAATGACCATGGTGCATTTTATGATGCGCCCGTCTGGCGCCCTACCTCTGTGAGCGCGGCCCTGGTGGCCACCACGACCCAGAGGGCCTTGGTCAGGGGGTCCTCGTCGTTGGCCAGGGTGCCGTGGAGCTGGCGGCCGCCAGCGCGCAGGGTGAGGTCCCAGGAGGGCTCCGAGAGCAGCGTGAGTGCGTGCAGGACCTCCTCGCCCTGGCACTGCAGGTCCTGGAGCAGGGCGGCCGCCTCCTGCAGCGCGCCCGCGGGCACCTGCTCCCTCAGCTTCCTGTTGGCGGCCTTGGCGTTGAGCACGTCGTGCTCGTCCCAGCAGCGGCGCGCGGCGGCGGCGCGGCAGTCCGAGCACCAGCCGCGGGGGGCCCTGGGGGGCAGGGCAGGGTCGTCGGTGAGCTCGTGGACACGCGCAGCGGCGCCCCACGGCCGTCCGGCTCTAGATAAAGGCGCTCACCAGTCGTCGGCCTGGTCCCGCATCATCTTCAGGACGGCGAAGTTGTGGGGCAGAGCATCGGGCGCAACGCGGATCTCCTGGAAGTGAAAGGTGCCTCTGAGTCCCGGCGGGCAGGGAATACCTCTGCACCAGCAGTGAGCGCCCCGCCCGCCCCGCCCGCCCCGCCCGCCCCGCCCCGCCCCTCACCGCGCGGCACTGGGGGCACTCCCTGCGCTGGCTCCGCTTCAGGCACTCCAGGCAGCACGTGTGTCCGCAGGCCGCCACCTTGGGCACGCGCTGCTTGTGGTCGAACGCCTCGAGGCAGATGTCGCACTCCATGGCGGCGCGGTGTGTGGCGGACTGCGCGCGCGCCCCGCCTAGTCCCGGCCCGGCCCCGGCCACCGGCCACCGGCCAGCGATAGCGATAGCGACCTGAAGAGCAGATAAGGACGCCGCGGGTCCTAGCCTAACCCAGGTCCCGCTGTGGTCTGCAGGTGGGGCCGTGCTGGCGGCGGGGGGGCTGGCGAGGAAGACCTGAGGCACCCGAGGCGTCACCGTCAGGAGACACAGCAGGGATAAACTCGGCAATGCGCCCCTCACGGAGCCCTGCTGCTGACTGCAGCGGGGCCGAGCGTACGACGAGTACACTGTTTAAAAAAATCTTGTAAATTAACAAGAAAAATCTTGTTAATTTTCGTAGCAAAACATTTCGTTTTGAAACAAGTATCTTGTAACACTACAAGTAATTTGTTAAGGGGAAAAGAGGCTAAAAATGTGTTGTTGTTTTTTATTTCTGTCCTGTTTGTTTTTAAAAATATTACTTTGTCAAGCTTTTTATAAGATTTTCCTTGTTTAGTTACAACACAGCGCTACTTGGTCGTTGCTTCTGTGGACCAAACTAAGCAATCCGAAAATAGTTTTGTGAGGAAATTTATAAAAACAACTCTTTCGTTTTCAAACAAGAGTCTCATCATACAGATTGTGATCAGGTGACAAACTTTTTTGGGACGACTCGAACTGAGGCGCTACCTGACTTTCGTACCGGGTGTTTCAGCAAATACACGACAGTCAGTTGGGTTGCCTATCGTCTGGTCTGCAGGCGCACTGGCTCGGAGCGCACGGCTCCGCTCGGCTCGCAGTGCCGCGCCATGCCGCGCGCCCCGCTGAACTGCGCCAGGCTGCTCGTAGGCAACCTGCCATGCGGCTCACCACGCTGCGCACGGCTCCGCTCGGCTCGCAGTGCCGCGCCATGCCGCGCGCCCCGCTGAACTGCGCCAGGCTGCTCGTAGGCAACCTGCCATGCGGCTCACCACGCTCCGCTCGGCTCGCAGTGCCGCGCCATGCCGCGCGCCCCGCTGAACTGCGCCAGGCTGCTCGTAGGCAACCTGCCATGCGGTTCGCCTACCGGCCGCCGCTCGATTCGCGACATTAAAGTCTCTCCAGCGGTCGTAATTTCGATTTCCGACCCCGAGTGTGCAATATCAAACTACTCATTTGGGTTGTCGTAAATTTACAAAATATATCGTAAAACAACAGAGATATTTTCACATGTAACGTCCAGCGAGCTCTTTGAAAGCTTGGACTTCAAATTGATTTATTTACTTGCGAGCGCTTGATTTAGTACAGGTAGTAAATGTGGCGGAGCGGGGCAGGGCGATCCTGGCTGGTGAACAGTGTTGCCTGATAGGCACGGGTGCGGGGGTGTTGCCTGGCAGGCAGGCGGGGTGGGTGCACGGCCGCTGCACGGCCGCTGCACGGCGTGACCCAGGGCAGGGAGGGGCCGGGCCGGGCGCCGCGGCCGCTAGGGGGCCTCTGGCGGCACACGGTCACACCAGTCGCACAGCACCTGCAGCCCCGGCAGCGCTAGCGCCTCCCGCACCGCCGCGCGCTGCTCCCCGCAGGCTGAGCCTGTGTGCCTGTACTGAAAGTACCTCCACAGCACGAGCCTCCTGAGCGCCCGCAGCCCGCACTGATGCAGCAGGGAGGGCAGGTCGCTGCAGCTGACTGGCCACTCCCACTTCCCCGGCGTGCCCACCCACAGCACCAGCTCCTCCAGCGTGCCGGCGTGGGCCCGCAGCAGGGACTGCGTGGTGGCGCGGGGGAGGATGGACACGCGGAGCCACCGCAGGCCGCTGTGTCCCGGCGGCAGCGGGTCCAGCTCGGGGGGCTGAGCGAACAGGGCGCGATCAACACCCGACACGTCCAGCCTCCGCAGCCGCGGCATGGCGTGCACGGCGCGCAGGTGTTCCTCGCGGGGGTTGCACACATACAGCCGCTCCACCGTGGGCGCGGCGCGCTGCAGCAGCTGCAGGCTCCAGGCGGGGTCCTCGTGGCAGAACACATTGACCAGCCGCACCACCTGCAGCAGGACAGAGAGTCACTCGGGGCGCACAGCGGGGCGCACACTACAGTGTACAACCAGAGGCACAAATTGTTTATCTTAAAATTAAAAAAGGTTTCCTTTGTTTTGCCGCAAATCGCCCGGTCTGCGCTGTGCTTAATTTGTTTGAACCAGTCGATAAGATGCCTAGCCTCCCGCTCACAGGTGGTCGGCGCTACCCCAAGACGACTAACTCTCGTTTGTAGAAAAAGTTATCTGCAAGTCTGAACCTGAACTTGAGTGCATTATGATGGGACAAACAGACTAACTTTACTCCCGTTTACTCTCGCCGCAATAAGTCAGTGTTTAACAGTGTACGTGCAGCGCGCGGCCCGGCGGGCTGGTGCTGGTCCTGGTCACTCACCCCCTGCGCCTGCTGCAGCGCGGCCGCCTTCTCCTCCTGGCGGGCGCCGGGTGAAGTCCAGCTGAAGCCATTCACATCCATCTCCCGCAGGGGCGGCGCCTCGGCAGGTGGGGGGTCTAGGGCTGCAGCGGGAGGGCGCGCAGCTGCAGGTGGGGGGTCCAGGGCTGCAGCGGTAGGGCGCGCAGCTGCAGGTGGGTGCATGGCTGCAGCAGGAGGGCGCGCAGCTGCAGGTGGGGGGTCCAGGGCTGCAGCGGGAGGGCGCGCAGCTGCAGGTGGGGGGTCCAGGGCTGCAGCGGGAGGGCGCGCAGCTGCAGGTGGGGGGTCCTGCACTGCGCTTTGATCCTTAAACACCAATATATATATAAATTCCATTTGTCTTGTACTTAATTCGGCAACTGTAATTTTCTCTTAAATGACCATGGTGCATTTTATGATGCGCCCGTCTGGCGCCCTACCTCTGTGAGCGCGGCCCTGGTGGCCACCACGACCCAGAGGGCCTTGGTCAGGGGGTCCTCGGCGTTGGCCAGGGTGCCGTGGAGCTGGCGGCCGCCAGCGCGCAGGGTGAGGTCCCAGGAGGGCTCCGAGAGCAGCGTGAGTGCGTGCAGGACCTCCTCGCCCTGGCACTGCAGGTCCTGGAGCAGGGCGGCCGCCTCCTGCAGCGCGCCCGCGGGCACCTGCTCCCTCAGCTTCCTCTTGGCGGCCTTGGCGTTGAGCACGGCGTGCTCGTCCCAGCAGCGGCGCGCGGCGGCGGCGCGGCAGTCCGAGCACCAGCCGCGGGGGGCCCTGGGGGGCAGGGCAGGGTCGTCGGTGAGCTCGTGGACACGCGCAGCGGCGCGCCCCGCGGCCGTCCGGCTCTAGATAAAGGCGCTCACCAGTCGTCGGCCTGGTCCCGCATCATCTTCAGGACGGCGAAGTTGTGGGGCAGAGCATCGGGCGCAACGCGGATCTCCTGGAAGTGAAAGGTGCCTCTGAGTCCCCGGCGGCCAGGGAATACCTCTGCACCAGCAGTGAGCGCCCCGCCCCGCCCCGCCCCGCCCCGCCCCGCCCCGCCCCGCCCCTCACCGCGCGGCACTGGGGGCACTCCCTGCGCTGGCTCCGCTTCAGGCACTCCAGGCAGCACGTGTGTCCGCAGGCCGCCACCTTGGGCACGCGCTGCTTGTGGTCGAACGCCTCGAGGCAGATGTCGCACTCCATGGCGGCGCGGTGTGTGGCGGACTGCGCGCGCGCCCCGCCTAGTCCCGGCCCGGCCCCGGCCACCGGCCAGCGATAGCGATAGCGATAGCGACCTGAAGAGCAGATAAGGACGCCGCGGGTCCTAGCCTAACCCAGGTCCCGCTGTGGTCTGCAGGTGGGGCCCTGGTGGCGGCGGGAGGCAGGGCGAGTAGGAGTAGGGGTTGGGGGCGCTGTTTGAGACCCCGCGAGCTCGCTACGCACCCCCGGACACGTTCCCCGCGAGAGCGCGAACCTCCCCTGCGAAAACGCGAACGGTCCGTGTGAGGGCGCGGACATGACTCGCGGGGGAGGCTTGCGAACTCGCGAAGGGGGCTTTGCCGTCTCGCGGGGGATGTTCGCGCTCTCGCGGGGAGGTTCCCCCCCCCCCCCTCGTCTCGCTCTGCCTGCCGGCTGTAATCCCCGCCTGACTGCACATTCACATTCGCATTCGCGGCGGAGATGTCTGTCTGGCCTGGTCTCGGCACATTCTCCGTAACATCTCATTGCAGTTGCGGGCGGGCTGGTTTTATTGGTGCCCCTGGATACGGAAATACGTGACATATGTGTGTCCTCCTTCAGTTCCTCCCAACTTTCTTTTTATTTGTTTTTATTACATACATTCCCCAAGAGCAAAGCTTTTTTTTTTAAATGTTTTCTTTTGTCATTTTCTTTTGTAATTCTTTCACTTAATTTCTTTGTAATTTCCCGCCACTTTGCAGACGGTGTCGGTGACGGTGTCCGTGCTCACGCTCACCTTCATCTCCGTGGACCGCTGGTACGCCATCTGCTTCCCGCTCAAGTTCAAGTCCACGACGAGCAGGGCCAAGAAGGCCATCATCTTCATATGGCTGCTCGCCCTCTCGTTCGGTAAAAAAAAAAAAGAACAATTACAAAAATATTTTTTT
The DNA here is from genome assembly GCA_033675135.1 of Frankliniella intonsa. Classification (NCBI taxonomy): domain Eukaryota; kingdom Metazoa; phylum Arthropoda; class Insecta; order Thysanoptera; family Thripidae; genus Frankliniella; species Frankliniella intonsa. Next base: position 5,206,495 of record CM066257.1, read on the forward strand.
TTTAATAAGTCATGGTGGTAAAAATTATTACGGGGGCTCATTAGGTTCAGGATTTCCATCAGAACAGCTCAATAATATTTTAACATTTTTTTTTTCAGATGTGCCGGAGCTGGTGGTGCTGGAGACGCGGCGCAAGCCGCTGGGCATCGACACCATCTTCTTCACGCAGTGCCTGCCCACGTGGGGGGACTCCTCCGACACCACCTTCCACTGCGTCAAGACCCTGTTCCTCTTCTTCCTGCCGCTGGCCTTCATGACGTACGCCTACGTGGAGATCGTCAAGGTGCTCTGGAGCAAGACCAACATCCCCGGCCACGCCGAGACCAAGAGCCTGAGCTACCAGTACTGCAACGGCAACGGTGAGCACCCGACCCGGAAGTGGCTTTCCCTGTCAAAATATTGACGTCTTCAGTGTGGGGATCTGGAGTAGCGGTATTGTCAATATTAGCGGAATGGAAAGGTCTGCCATGCACCTTGGAAAAAAAAATGATAAAAGAAAAAAAACAGGACTAGTGTCCAGTTTGCGCTGTAAAATACGCAACGACTTACAAAACTTACACTTTTTTTGTGTTTTAATACACGAAAATAATTTCACAGTAATTGAGGTACACGCCGTGTTCTTTCAGTGAACTATTTTCCCCACGTAGTGTGGAGGAGTGTAAAAGAAAAACGCTCCATTCTTTCGGCGGAAGCGAGGGGGGCGGGGGTGCAGTGCAGCCATCACATCCACGGACATGCCCCAGCCCAAACAGAGACGCGGGCCCTCGCGTGCGTCGGCCCCGGCCCCGGCCCCGGCCCCGGCCCCGCCATGAAGGGCAGTCGGGTATAGGGAAGAGGCAGGAACTCTTTACGCTGCCCCGCACGAACGCTCTCAGCCCGGCTCCGGGGGTTATTGTCCTTTTCTTTTCTCTCTCGGACCAAATAGTGCCGACCAGCACATGAAAACAGAGAAATCCAACAGGATAATGGCCTCGGAAACGGCTCTGATTTTTATATGCGAGTTACGTAAACTTTTTTTGAAGTGTTGTGAATTTTCCCATCCAAAAAATTCTAGAATTTAAAAAATATCATTATTTTTTTTCTCGATTTATTTTTCTGAATAGCGTGGCGTTTAAAAAAAATAAGATTTGTTAACCGCCTTGCAGAAATGGCTGCTTGTAGTTGATGTTAGCGTTGATGTTGTTGTGCCCCAGGCGTGAACAGCACCCGGCGCACCATGAACCGGAGCATCTCGGCCACGTCGCAGATCCTGAGCCGCAGGAAGGCCGCCAAGATGTTGGTGGTGGTGGTGCTCATGTTCTTCATGTGCTACCTGCCCGTGCACCTGCTCAGCATCCTCAGGTTGGTACTGCTCGCCCCGCCCGAACAATCGGAGCCCTGGCCAAGGTTCAACCGAGGCGGAAACCATTATGAATTTTCATATGTCACTGACGTGTATTTTTCTTGTGTATCCGTCTTGAATTTTTATTAAAATTTTCTTAAATTTTGTAAATATTTCTGAATTGATTTTTTTTATTCGAATTTTGTCCGTCCTCAGGTACACGATGACCATCCCCCAGACGGAGCTCATGACGCTGATCGCCATGTTCTCGCACTGGCTGTGCTACGCCAACAGCGCCGTCAACCCCCTCATCTACAACTTCATGAGCGGTGAGTAGAGTTAGAGTTAGAGCGCTTATTCCCCGCCTGTTAGTATGAAGCTAGATGCGGTCGCCTCGGCCATGACTCGATGGCTGACCGCTGCAACTTGTCACTCTTCTTGTCACTATTCGCGGCTCACGCGCCCGCACTCCACGCTCATGCACGCCCGTCGGAACTTTAAAGCACTTTATTTTCTCTTTTTTCATCGGTCTTACGCTAAGTTCTTCTCGGCCCTCCTTATGAGGACGTCTCAATCTCGCATGCCGCTCAAAGCAAAGTAGAAACTTGGTTCACCCTGCGCATTATCTTTTCCACACTTGTAAAATGACGCATTTCTAGTTTTTAAATTTATTTATTTTTGCTTAAAAATATTTTATTTTAAAAACATTTTTTGGGGAAAAAATGCACTGGAAATCCAAGTGCACGAATGTCGCTCACTTGTAGATGAGCGAAAAATTTCACTCACTTGTAGGTGAGCAACTGACCATTCGCACACCTACAAGTGAGCGAATAGTCATTTGCTCACCTACAAGTGAGTGAATTTTTTCGCTCATCTACAAGTGAGCGACATTCGCACACTTGGATTTCAAGTGTGTGACCACGTACCGTGATGCCCGCAGGTAAATTCCGCGGCGAGTTCCGACTGGCGTTCCAGCAGTGCGCGTGCGAGTCTTGGGTGCTGGGCGGCGACACGGTGCGGCCCGCGGCGGGGGGCTGCCCCGGGACCAGAGCCGGTCATGTGGTGCTGGGCATGTCGCAGCTGCAGCACCGCCGCCCGGCCCCGGCCTCGGCCGCCCCCAGCGCCGCCCCCGGCCTCGGCCCCGGCCTCGGCCCCGGGCCCGGCGCCGCCCCCGGCGCGCGCGCCGCCTCCGCCCTGGCCGCCACCGCCACTACCGCGCTCTCCGTGTCCGTGCTGGACGCCGGCCCCTGACGGCAGGTCTCCGCCCCCGGCCCCCCCGGCCCCGCCCCCGGCCTCGCCGCCCCCGTCGCCAGGGCGGAGCGCCGGCGGCTCGCGTCCTACAGGGACCGGAAGTGATGGAATAGGACTGGGCCGGGCCGGGGGCGGGTCGACGGGGTGCTCTCTCGACCCAGCCAATGAGTTGAGAACCACCGAGGGGCTTAACGGAGCTGGGAACAACTCGGAAATTTAGTGCACAAAAATTATATGTGAATTTTCTTTTGAATTTTTAAAAAAATATTTTTGCTTTGATTCTTTTTTTTAAACGGATTGATGGATTGCGTATGCAAAAATTTCAGAGTTGTCGGACGTTTCGCATTCCACCCGATCATGTCATTCCCCGAAGGTAGTGTGGTGCAGTATAACGCCACGCCGAATACCTGAATAACCCGCCGTAGGGTCTGCGCGATGGTGAAGCGAACATCGACGAAGTGCTCTCTAGGGGCAGACTGTCGCGCACGCGAAGCGGCGATGCGAGCCGAATAAGTTGCCTACCCACCGGGCGCCGGCGTCCCCGCGCGCCCGTCTGTGAGTGACCCGCCGCTCTCGAGCTGGGCAGGTCGTCGTGCCTGTGATTTAAATGTATAACGTTGTACTCTTTACGTGTGTGTTAATGTGTGTTGCATTTGTTCACCACAAGCTTACGGTTTGCTGTAAGTGGAGTGGAACGTAGTGATGTTCTGCAGTATTAAACGTGTTATTATTGTGATGTCGATGTCGTAGTCTGCTCGAAAAGAACTTGCCTTTTATGTGTTAATGCTCTCTACTATTTTTCTTTTGAATACAACGAGTTGTATGGCGTGGGACCTGGTGAAAATGTGATGAGTAGATAACTTTTTGGTTATCATGAACTACAGTATGTCCTTAATTTAAGGGTTGATGTCAGTGTACCTTTCTTCGTGCGGAATTAACTGTATCTAGTTTTTTGGTAGCTCCCAGTACAGTAGAAGAATATGTCCTCGTTCCCATGTGAATCAAATAAGAAATTGTGCGATACTACATCGGTTGAGTGTCGTAATCTCACGATTTCGCTCGTAAAATCGACGTAATTTCGGCTTTCAACGTTTACTAATAGTCAATTCGTCGCTCTGAAACAATCTTTCTCGGCCTTGTGTGATAGGCAACACTACAATTAGCAGACTAGTTTATTTTGAGACAAAAACTTGCCAGTGTTTGCCATATTTTCGTGTAGTAGTAGTAGGCGGCTTGCCAGAGGTTGGAGTGCGCAAGAGAGGAAAAAAACATCTCGTAATTTTTGGATAAAAAAATATTTTTTTGATAATTGATTTCCAATAAAATTACGATTGGATTTGTAAATGTACCGTTGTTGGTCGAAAAGAAAATTGATTAAGAAAAGTATATGTATTATTCCTGTACAGTATATCTGCGGGACTTGAGCACATTTTCCTGGTAATGTCCCAGTTTTTGAAATGCTTCTCTCTCTCGCACTCCCGCCTACGCCCCCTGTTCACCCAGACGTTGGTACAATCACCACTACGAATGTTATTTTTCTACAAAGTTGCGCGAGAGGGCGGTGCGCCTAAGTGCGGAGTTTGAGAACGTCCTTTGAAAAAAAAAAACAATTAAAAAAAAAAAAGCAGATGAGAAATGGAATGTCCAACATTTATACGTACAAGAAATGCATTTTCTTTCTACCGCGATGTATCTATTAAACAAATGGATTTTTCTACAAACATGCATGCGGCTCGTGTTATTTCCCTGCTCCGACGCCTCGAGTCCAGGGACGTCCCTTCCAGACCTCGACGCGACTGAAATTTCGCCTCGCGCGCCCGTTTTCCCGTCTGTTGCAGGAAAATTCAGGAGAGAGTTTTCCCACACGTTCGGCTGCGGCTGCCACGGCCGGCAGATCCAGCGGGGCGGCGCCGTGCACTGCCGCGCGACCAACAGGTAGCGCGCGGGAAAAAAAATTAACAAAAAAATTATTTGACATTTAAAAAAAAAAGCTGGTATACTGTATATGTCGAAAGTTACACACTGGAAGTGTGTGAAGGTCGCACGATTTAGGTGTGTGAACAGTCAGTCGTATACAGATGGAAAAGAAAAGGTGTATGAATTTTCAGACGCTTGAATCGGACGTTCACATACCGTCTAGTGTGCGACATTCACACACCTACACGTGTGCAACGTTCACACACCTACACGTGTGTGACATTCACACACTTGCTGACGAGCGTGCCCCGCGCAGGTGCCGGACGCCGTCGTCGCCCTCCAGCCCGTGCACGCCGCCGGCCACCCCCACGCCCACCGAGATGGTGCCGCTGTACACCCCGTCCCCGCGCAGCGCCGGCCGCCCGCCCCAGTGGCCCGGCGCACCGCCCGCAATAAGCGTGTGAATGAATACGCCAGCAAGTGTGTGGATCATGTGTCACACACCAAAAAGTGTGTGAATGATTCGTCACACACCTATTCAAGCAGCTCACCGGCTAACCACCTGCAATTAGCGTGTGAACAATGCTGTCAAACTCCAGCAAGTGTGTGGATCTCTTGTCACACATCAAAAAGTGTGTGAATGATTCGTCACACACCTCCTACAAGCAGCGTGTGCGCGAGAGAAACACTCATCACTCAGTGAGCGACATATGTAACTTGTACACTGACAGGCATCCCAAGTTGCCACGAGGCGGAGGTGCGGTGGGGGTACGTCAACGCGGCCTGGCCTGGCAGCTTACGCCCCGCCGCACCGCGCCGCGCCGGTCCGGGCCGGGATGTACCGGACAGGGCGGGGCGGGGCGGGGCGGGGCGGGGCGGGGCGAGCACCAGCAGTTGGCAGCGCTCTTAATTGGCACACTTGCCTCCCTCCGTCCGTCTGTCCTGTGGTCCGCGATACAGGATCCCCATGACCGAGGCAAGGGCGTTATTGTCCGCCCATGGGCTGCCGCTGGCGGTGGAGCGCCCCGCCCCGCCCCGCCCCGCCCCGCCCCGCCCCGCCCCGCCTCCCGCCGGCCGCGGCACGAACAGAATCTCGTTTCTGTCGCGGGAAAGTTGGACGCGCTGACGACACAGGCAAGTGTTACCAAAGTTTCCAGAGGACGGCGACTGCTAAGGACGGCGCTAGCGTCGACACGACGCGACGCCCGGAGGCGGGGCGGGGCGGGGCGGGGCACTGAGTTCGTACGGCCCGGCCCCGGCCCGGGCGTGGCGGGGCGTGGCGGGACGATGTGACTTTTCATTTCAGCGTTAATTTGACGGGCGTTCGTCATTAGAACTCGCGGGAGTCCAGGACAGTGCTGTGAGGGGAGGGGCCGCCACCGATCAGGGAAAGGGCACCCGATCGTGGCTGGCTCAACTCCAATAAAAAATTGAATTTTAAATTTAAAAAAAAAAAAGACTGTGTTCCAGCTGTTTTCGCGATGTTGACAGCATGGTACATCACACTCAAGAAGGTTGTAGAGTAGAGCTTTTGTAAATAAAATATACCCAAGTCTCTTGTTTATATTATTTTTTTGTGTCAGATAAACCCAGCAGACTTTAAAAAATTACGTGCGTAAACCAGAAAAAAAATGGGGGGGGGGGGACCTAACACATCCCTAGAAGGGACCCCACGGGCTTAACTTCGGAGTTCAGATGGGATCCGGTGTTTCCCCGACGCGTAAGATACACAGGGCAACCGCCTTTCCGCGAGCTACGGAGAACGTCGGGTTAGGTCGGATATATCTCTATTCACTTGAAAAATTACGTACGTGCTCTGCAAGTGAAAACATGGAAAATTTTTGCGGCAGTAAACCTCCCGAAGGAGGTTGCGGTTCCCGCCAGGCACAGGGCTTTTACCCCCCGTGGCAGCCAACTACTTCGGTGTTCTTATGGGAACCGGTGCTTTTCTGACTGCGATCCTGTCGCGCAATTCGACAGATTTGATCCCCGTACTGCCAGATTTAGTCGTACGGTGGTTAACCGAACTGCCCTGTCCCCAGAGCATGGAAAAGCTGTTTTTGGAGCCAGATTCTAGGACTTATGACCCCACGACCGACCACCAGTCGTGGGCATGGGACGGAACTTCCTGGCAACCCGCTGTCGCTACCAGTGAAGAACCTACCTGGCGTTGAACCAGGCCCCATGTGCCGAGTCTCACAGACACCCCACGGCTTTCGCGGCACTAAGACCACTAGACCGTCGGCGATTCCACGAGGGAGCTCGGTCGAAATGGGGGGCTTGAATTCCACTCCAAATTGTTGTCCTCAGAAAAATGAAATTTTTTGATAAGATTCGAACCTCCGACCTCCGACTGTCCGGGCGGACACTATGCCGACACGGCAACGACGCCACGGTACCCGATGCCGGACCACTAGGAGTCATGCTGCGCGAGAAGCCACAGTCACCGAAGAAACGAACCCGGTGTCATCAGTACGCCTGCTCTCCGCGTACAGCTGGACCGGCCGCGTAGCGTCAATAGTAACGACACTGCTCACAGTACCATGTGGGCTACGGTTCAACACCCGCTAGAGTTTTTTTACATACTTTTTTTCCTGTCGACCAATTGTTCTTTCCAGCTATACCGTCGTTTTGACTTGGGCAACTGCAAAAAAGCACAGCGAATGACTAATGAAAGTATGCCTATGATGTCTAGGCTATATAGTCTGCTGGGCGCTACTTCTCGCTGCCAGCCCCGCGGCTGCTGCGTGAGCACGGGGTATCTACTCGCGAGACGGCTGCCGACTCACGCACACACACACACACACACACATCGCCGGGCGGTAGTGGCGGGGCCGCCCGAACCAGCGTCACTTTCACTGCAGTAGCCGCTGCAACAAGCCCGCCTGCAAGAAGCGCCACCGCCCCGCCCCGCCCCGCCCCGCCGCGGGCGGTACCGGCGGGGCGGGGCGGGGTCGAGGCGGGGCGGCCACGACGTCGAACCGAATCTAACCGGTCGCGCGCGGTGGCGGTGCCGACCTACCCCACCCTGCCCCTCCCCCGGGAGAGGTGGGCGGCGTTGTCAGGGAAAGCCTGCCGCCCCGCCCCGCCCCGCCCCGCGCCCCGGCCCTGGTGGCCCTGGTGTCTGTGCCAAGGCGAAGGTAGCCGCGCCGGCCCGCACCCCCTCCTCCCCCCTTTCATCCCCAGCGCCGAGTCGCGTGCCAACTTTTGGCGCCAAATTTTCAAAAGTCGTGCGGCGCGCCACGCCGCGCCCCGCGCCGCGCGTCTTTGTGTGCGCGGTTTTAATTTCGTTTTGTTCAGTTGGCGGTCGTGGCCCGTCGCTGCACGTGTCAGGTGCGCGAAGTGGGGGGCGAGGCGGGGCGGGGCGGGGCGGGGCGGGGGCGGCCCCAGGCGGCGGGCGGGCGCGGACACGTCGGACACAGGCAGACACTCTCAGTGCAGACTGCCACCGAACAAGCAGACGACACTCAGCAGACGACACGCGCTATCGCGAGGGTACGCGAATAATCGTCTCTGCTGGACTTCCCTGCTCCCCCGGGCCGCGCCCGGCCGCTGGCGCTCGGCCAGCACGTCGAGAACCCCAGCGCACAGGTCAGTGGGTCCCCCCCCCCCTCCCGGGGCGCGTATCGGTTCTGACAGTCGAGTTCGCAGCTGACTGCCGGTGTATTCCTCCTATGATTTTCACGAATATGAAACCGCGCGTACTTCACGGAGGTTACGTTTTTGAGGCTGTTACGTGTGCTCTGAAGCACTCGGTACGCACCGCCCCGCCCCGCCCCGCGCCCGACGAGCGGAAAAACACAACACTTAACCATAACAACCGATCACCTTCGGCGAAACGTTTGGATGAAACGCTTGAATTATTTTTGATGACTTTTTCCCCGTACTTTTTATTGTGTGCGAGATCCGAACTCTGATTGAAATGATACTCGTAAAAAAAAAACCGTGGAAATAAATGAAAATGAGGCAGGCGTGAGCGTTTAATCCAAGCGATCGCTAGACCCGAAGTGCCAGCGTTTGTTATTCTCGAGCGTCGAAATGGCTAAAAAAAAGACAGGCTAATCACCCGATATTGATTGTTTTAATCAGGCCTGCGCTGGGCTGATGGGCAACTCAACCGTGCGAATGTCAACATTCCGGGGCGGGGCGGGGCGGGGCGGGGCGGGGCCTCGCATCTGCTGCAGCACGTCCAGGATGGGTCCGGCTACAATTCGAGCATACAGCAGAGCGGGCGGGGCGGGGTGGGGTGGGGCGGGGCGTTCCACGAGCGGCACCCGTGCGGACCGGCTTCGATTGTCAATGAGCTTAAATGGATGCTGCATTCGTTCGAGAGACTGAGAGGGAGAGAGAGAGCGTGGATGTGTGTGTGTGTGTGTGTGAGTGTAGCTTTTCAATTTCGCTCAAGTGCCCTGTGGCTGTACTGGACTGCCCGGGCCGGGCCGGGCCGCGGCGTGGGCCTCCACGGGGGCCTTATATCGCCATGAAAAGGCGGGACCTTTTATAAGAGGCCCGTTGTAGTCCGTACGACGCGCGTGTCTGTCTGTCTGTCTGTCTGTCTGTCTGTCTGTCTGTCTGTCTGTCTGGCAGGGCGGGACGGGTTAGCTCGCTGCGGACGGCGCCTTTGACAGCTGTCAAACTGTACACCAGTGTACAAAATTGTTGCTTTACAGGTTAGGAGTCGTAGATAAAGGCAGCAAAGCCCGGTCACGTTTCTGACAGCGGTGGCTGTTTTTAGTGCGCAGCAGTTTTTTTTTTAATTCTATACAAAGGCCTCATAAAACCTCCACTCCGCATGTCCACGACTGTTGATGTCAGCTGTGCAAATTTCTCAGAGGCGTCCGGGACACTGGACCACCGCGCCGGCCTATCACGCAGAAACGCAAGCTTCGCGAATTCCTGTGTGCCTCTAGCGCCCGAAGGAGGCGTCTTACCACAACACGCCCCGCCCCGCCCCGCCCCGCCCCGCCCCGCCACATCATAAAGGGGTCAAAAATATACGGCGCACAGAGGGTGGTGCGTCTCGTATCAATGAGGGATGAAGTTGCATCATCCCAGTCCGCAGCCAAGAGAACAAGAGAGCGAGAGAGAGAGAGAGAGAGAGAGAGAGAGAGAGAGAGAGAGAGAGAGAGAGGGGGGGGGATGCGAGGCTGCGTCCCCCGCCCCCTGGCAACGGTGTCGCGTGAGGGGTCTCCTTGTCTGGCCGGTACCTCCCCGCCTAATAATTGTTATATACTCTTATTATTGCGCAACTACTGTAACGCATCATGTGTTGTATGACCATGTAAAATGTGTCATCCTTTTTTTTTTTTTTTTTTTGCAGGTCGCGGATTAGCCGAATCCCTGGGCACGTGTGAGCGGCAGCTGGGGCTTTACTAATCACGCTACCCGCCCCGCCCCGCCCCGCCCCGCCCCGCCCCGCCCCGCCCGTGTGTCTGCGCGCGCGCTTGTGAATCTGCGCGCCTCTGAGCCGAGCGGAGCGGAGCGCCTGGCCCCGCCGCCGAGTCTCGCGTCTTTCCGTCAGCGACCGTCGCGGGCGACGGACCTGTGGCCCCGCCCCGCCCCGCCCCGCCCCGCCCCGCCTCGCCGTGCACCGCCACGGAGCCGTACACCACCGCCAGGACCACCAGCAGGACACCATGCTAACCGCGTTACAGGTGAGTGAGTGACAGTAACACACCTGGAGGCGCGTGGATTTACGCCCGTGCGCTTAAGTGGAATTTCCGAGGAAAATTCGTTGACGTCTACTTTGTTCGCGCGTATGGGAGTTCGTGTGTGACATTCACACATTTGGGTTTCAAGTGCGAGAGCTGGACGAGACAGAGGCTCTGAAGTTGAGGGTACGACTGGCGCAACTTATGGCCTTTCTTTTAAACTGCCCTGATTTTTTCTTCCGTTTTTTTAATTTTTTCTGAAATTTTTAAAAAAATTCTGAGTGTTTTTTTTTTTTTAAGAAATGTGTATGAAATTTTTACCGGTGTACGAAAACTACTGAAGCATTCAACACCAGGCTGATCACCATAGACAGGTCGGGCGAGCATACTTTTAAAAGTGTTGTAAGGCCGCTCTGTGTTTCTATGTCTGGGCTGGGCGTCGCGCGTCGAGGAATGCACACGTGAATGAAATGAGTTGGAGTGCCTGCCCGACACGGGAGCTAGAACTAATGATAGATAAAGACGGGTCCTTGTGGGCGTGTAACACTGGCGGCGAGGCGAGCTAGAGTAGAGTAGAGTGCACTCTAGATGACAGCTAGCCTCGCGACACCCGATCAGCTGTTCGTTTAATTTTATCGGGTTGGACTTGGACTACCTGCTGCAAAAAACTTTGGGAATCGCATACTTTCTTTGAAAGAAAAAATACGGCCATGACAAAGTCAGTAGTCAATAGTCACGCGGCTGTCACTGAGGCTGTTAGTGACAGTGATAGGAGTCCTCCGACCTCGCGCCTATAGTCACACGGCTGTCACCGAGTGCGCGGCGCTGAGCCCTGCCTCCCGGGGCCGGGCGCCAAGTGCCTGCACGTGCTGTGACGGGCCGAGCCGCCGCGTGACGGTGACGGCCCCTCTAGAGGCGGACTGTCACGCTCGTTACGCGTCCCCGTTATAGCAGGTTACGGTGATTGGCGCCGATGAGGAATGGAATGCTGTGTTTCGTAAAGCTTTTCTCTGTGATTGACCAGTCTCATTGGGTCAGCAGTCGCCGTCCAGCTCCAGCTGCGGCTGCGGCTCCAGCGCCCTCCTTTATGGGCTTGTCCGCCCGAGCCCGGGGCCGCCTGGAACCTCCTGGAGCCGCCCGGGGCACAGGGCGGGGCGGGGCGGGGCGGGGCGGGGCGGTCCTTATATTCCCTTTCACTCTGCAGGAGAAACGGCTGCGGGCTGACTACCGTCTCTTATCCTGGGAGCCTTCGCACAAAGTGTAGTAATGACCAGACGTGGCGCGCCCCACCCCGCCGCGCCCCGCCGCGCCCCGCCCCGCCCCGCCCCGCCCGCTGGCCCCGCCCCACCGCGACCGGTCCCGGCCGCGGCCGCGGGGACGAGGTCGCATGTTGTCTGAGGACCAGGGTCAGTGACCTCGCTTCGCGGCGCCTCCAAAAGTAGAAAACAGCCGCCCCGCCCCGCCCCGCCCCGCCCCAATACTAACGGCGCAGACAGAAACATAAGCGCGAACCTGTTGCCGTGGAGTTCCCGCTACGGCGGCTGGGGGAGGGTGGGTAACGAGGACTGCGCCGTGGTCCGGATTTAACCCGCGGATTTAACCCGCGCGGATTTGTCATCGTGGGCCATAATAAAAGGATCCCGGGTTGTGCAAGGACTCGTGTCGAGCCGAGGCGTTCGCAGATTATTCGTAACGACCCCGGCGACGCGGGGCGACCTTATCAGGCGTCTAGCGGCGGCGGCGGCGGCCGAGTGCGGTCCTCTACCTTGGCCCCACCCCGCCCCGCCCCGCCCCGCCCCGCCCCGCCCCGCCCCGCCCCGCCCCGCCCCGCCCCCGCCCCGCCCCGCCCGGCGCGACGAGACACGGGGGAGGCGGGATGGAAGCCCTCTTGAGACCCGGGCCACCGCGACAAGCCGATGATGTGGTGTACACCGGTGGAGACTAATCCCTCTCCTGGGGCGGGGCGGGGCGAGGCGGGGCGGGGCGGGGCGGGGCGCGCTGATAGCGGGCGGCGAGCGGGGCTGGGCAGGTACGGTAGTGAGAAGCAGGGGCGGTAGGGCAGGCGGGGGGCGGCTGGGGCCATCTCAATGATTACAGCTTTGACACTGACCAAACCTGCAGACTGATTCAGAAGAGCGCTCTCCTCGCTCTGTCTCCCTCGCACCTATACGGTGCGCCTCATGAGTGCGAGAGAGACAGAGGGAGGAGAGCGCTCTTCTGAATCAGTCTGCTGGCTTATATAGACTTTGGCCTTGGAGATCGAGCCAAAATTTTACGCACGGAATCTTAGCGCATGCGCCAGAATTTTTATCTCTGAAAATCGAAAAATGTTGAAACTTTGACATGTCAACAAATTCAAAAAAAGAAGGACAATTATTCAAGACTAATAAATGTAAAAAAAAAAAACAATAAAAAAAGCAATTGTATTTTTCTAAAACTTGAAAAAATGTTCAGGAAAATTCATGAATACTTACTGGTGATGAACTTGGTGTTGCAGAGGACGGCCGCGTCGCTGTGGAAGGCGACGTGGCGCAAGAAGCACCTGGACGACGGCCCCTCGGAGCTGGCCCGGGTCCTGGGGCTGCTGGACCTCACGGCCCTGGGCGTGGGCTCCACCATGGGCCTGGGCGTGTACGTGCTGGCCGGCACCGTGTCGCGCACGCAGGCCGGCCCCGCCGTCGTCATCTCCTTCCTCATCGCCGCCATCGCCAGCGTCTTCGCGGGTAAGTAAGTACGCCCACCCTATACCAAAGACTCGTCCTCGTAAATGCAAGGCATACAAGCTGTTTTGTGAGTTATTCGCCGGTCACGAAATGCGTTTTGTTGTAAAATTACGACTTCCCAAACACGGTTGTGCCTGTAATTATTTTTACAATTTCAAAATGGAATTTTACAGTGTTAAACTGTAATTTTTGGCTTTATGGAAAATCATCTCGTAAAGCATACAATTATTTTCCACGGTGGCCCCCCACTGCTATTCTTAGAGCGCTCGTACGCGAACCGGGGTCCCACCCTGACCGCCCCACCCCGCCTCGCTCCGCCCCGCCCCGCCCCGCCCCTCACAATGAAGGATGGCCCCTCGCGACCCTGGCCGTGACCGCGTGCTTGCAGGGGCGGGGTGGGGCGGGGCGGGGTGGGGCGGGGCGGGGTGGGGCGGGGCGGCACGGGGCGTGGCGGGTTTTGGGCCGCGTCCACCCTGGGGCTAGAGAGGACAACCCTAACCACCTAGAAAAGCAGTTAGCAGCTTGTCCACTTCTATCTAAAACATATAGCACCTTGTCTAAGAGGTTCGAAACTGTCTGCCGAGCGCATTAAGATACCTTGTCCGTAGGGGCGTCGTTTTGACTTCCAAACTCTTTTCGACGTCTTTTTTTTGGGGGGCCATGCTGATATAACCGACTTCAGCTAGACACGGGCGGGACTGACGTTTGGGGCTGACGGCCAGCTGACGCACAGGGGCAGTGAGCTTGGCGGCGTGGCCAAGGAGCATTGCGCGCGCACACACACACAATCACACTTTAAGCTACAGACCTCCTTGTTCACTACTGGCAGAGAGCTGTAAGTGCAAGTGTATGACTTTTCCAATAAATTTCGTACATGGACTAGGAACGAATGGAAAGTCACCCACCTGCAAGTGTGTGACATTCACGCACTTGGCTTTGCATTGCACCAGCCGGTGTGGTCACGTGGTGCCGCGAGGAGAATCTCCTCGAAGCGGCGCGGCGCGGCGCCGTCCAGGAAGCGCGGCCGGAGCCGTCGGACCCGCCCCGCCCCGCCCCGCCCCGCCCCGTCCCGCCCCACGGCACCCGGCGGCCTTGTGCTTGTTCTGCGAGTACCTGCTGTTGTTGTTGTCGTCTCCGCCTCAACCACAACCACACACACACACACATATTTTCTCCTCACTCGAAGCGTATCCTCCCGATACCCACCCGGTTACCAGCCGGCTTCACCGGCACGCCCTACTGGCTCTGCTTTTTACAAAAACCTCCACCGACCGCGACCGGTTTGCCATGACGTCGGCGACCCGGTCCTGGCCGACATCCTGGTGCAGTGTCCGGCCCCGCCCGCGCCCGCACCCGCGGCCGAGGTCGCACATCTTGTAGGTGTGAGGGTTTTCATTCGGACTTCCCTTACCGTTCACACACTCTTGGGTTTATGGGTTTCTGTAGTGTAAGTCCTGGGGCGCGCCCCGCCCCGCCAGCAGCACTGCCACCGGCTCCGTCCAAAGCCCCTGTCGGTATCGGGGTAGGCAACCGGAGCACGCCCGTGTCGCGCGTCCTCGGCGGTTGCCTACCTGCCGGGCGCTCTGAACGCCAGCGGCGTCTGTTAAAAGAACAATAGCGCGCCCCGCCCCGCCCTCCCCGCCCCGCCCCGCCCGCCCCGCCCCTTCCTAACGCCGTGTGTGCTGTGTTGCAGGTCGTGCCGGCGCGGATGGCCCCCTCCGGCCTGCCTGAGGCTCCTCTTGACCTGCTCGCGGGGTTCAAGGACTATGGGGCGCGCGGCGCGGCGCGGGTACAGGTTGTTGCCTAGAGCTCGTACAGCCGTAGAGCGGTGACCCACCGCCCCGTACCGCACCGCACCGCGGCGTGATGTAAGCGAGTGACGGCTGTGACAGGTGTGACAGGTGTGACAGTCCTGGCTGTGACGAGTGGGGGAGGAGGAGGAGGGGCTAATGGGTCGGAGATGAGCGAAAGACACAGAGGCCATTTGTTCTGCATCCTGCTATACATCCCGCTGGGGCTGCCAAAGGTGCCAGAACGAAACAGATCAACGTTACGGGGGAAAAGTGGAGGCTGCTAGAAAATTTTAGAAAAATTCCAAAAACTTAAAAATATTAAAAATTTAAAAAAAATGTAAATTAAAAAAAAAACAATCTATTAAAAAATTAGAAAAGTTGAAAAAATAATTGAGGAAACTTAGGAAACTTTTAGCTAATGTTTGTAAATTCAAAAAGTCGAAAAGTGACCAGGAAATAAATGCTGTGCCTGCAGGGCTGTGCTACGCTGAGTTCGCGGCGCGCGTCCCCAAGGCGGGCTCCGCCTACGTGTACGCGTACGTGGCCGTGGGCGAGGCCATCGCCTTCATCATCGGCTGGACGCTCATCCTGGAGTACGCCATCGGCACCGCCAGCATGTCGCGCGCCGTGTCCAGCTACGTGGACCAGCTGGCCAGCTACCGCGTCAGCTCCTTCCTCAACAGCACCGTGCCCATGAACGTGCCCTACATGGCCGAGTACGCCGACTTCTTCTCGCTGTTCATCGTCGCCACCATCACGCTGCTGCTCGCCTTCGGCGTCAAGGAGTCCTCCATCGTCAACATGGTGTTCACGTTCGTGAACCTGGCCACCGTCATCACGGCATTCGTCACCAGCTGCATCTACGGTGCGTACCCGGTCCTGGACCTGAGAGAGAGCTGTGACGTCAGCGCGGTGTCTAACCTGTCTAACCCGGCCCCCTGCCTGCAGCCAACCCCCACAACTGGTCGCTCGGCCTGGACGAGATCCCGGCCCAGTACCGGGACGACGCGGGCACCGGGGGCTTCATGCCGTTCGGCTTCAAGGGCGTGATCCAGGGCGCCGCAACCTGCTTCTTCGGCTTCGTGGGCTTCGACTGCATCGCCACCACCAGTGAGTGCGGGCGGGGAGTGAGGGTGGGGGTGCAAATATCACGCACCCTGAAGAGGTTCAGGGTGACCGCCCGAGTTCACGGAGACCCCCGTGATATTTGTACCCCAGGGGGATGCAAATATCACGCCGGTCCATGAGCTCCAGTGGTGATCCTGAACCTTATGAGGGCCCGTAATATTTTTACCCCCACACTATCCCCTGCCTAACCCGGCCTCGGCCTGCGCAGGCGAGGAGACCAAGAACCCCCGGCGCAACATCCCGCTGGCCATCGTGCTGTCGCTCATCATCATCTGCACGGCGTACTGCGGCGTGGCGGCCTCGCTCACGCTCATGTGGCCCTACTACAGCCAGGACCAGGACGCGCCCTTCAGCTTCGCCTTCAAGGAGCTGGGGCTCAACGCCGTCAGCTACGTCGTGACGGTGGGCGCCGTGTTCGCCCTCGCCACCAAGTGAGTCTCGTCACACCCCGTACACCCAGAAAAATGAAAAGCTGCAGCAACCGTCGTATGGTTACTTCAGGGACAACCATAAAATATGGTTGCCGCAACAATAGGACAGTTGTATTAACCAAAAATCCAGTTTTCACCACTGGCTGATCGTTGTCTCAACCATATTTTATGGTTGTCCCTGAAGGAGCCATACGATGGTTGCCACAACTTTTCATTTTTCTGAGTGTAATGTCAATGTGACGTCCCCAAAAAATAGAAAAAAAATTGTTTAAAATTTTGAGCGAATTTTTGGGGAGGAACATTTTAAAATTGTCCTCTTGCTCTTCCCCGCGCTAGCCTGCTCGGCTGCATGTTCCCGCTGCCCCGCATCCTGTACTCCATGTCCACGGACGGCATCCTCTTCAAGTTCCTCGGGCACGTGAACGCGCGCACGCACACGCCCGTGATCAGCACGCTGCTGGCGGGCGCGCTGGCCGGCGTGATGGCCCTGCTGTTCGACCTGTCGCAGCTCATCGAGATGCTGTCCATCGGCACGCTGCTCGCCTACTCCATCGTGGCCCTGTGCGTGCTGGTGCTGAGGTAGGCCCCCGCCCCGCCCCGCCCCGCCCCGCCCCGCCTGGGATCATGTCTCAAATTGGCGCGGTAATTCACACCTGCGCGGCCCGCAGGTACACGGCCTACGTGGAGCCCGCCAAGACGGACAAGGCCGTGGAGGACGAGCCGCCCGCGGGCGGAAGCTGCCTGGCCGTGTGCCGCGCCCTGGGCGCCCTCGTCAACTGGCAGCGCGCGGCCGCGCCCACCGCCGTGTCCACGGGCGCGGCCGGCATCCTCGTCGCCGCCTTCGGTGAGTACCGGGTGACGCTCCCGTCACGCGGCCGCCACCACGTGCCGCCGACGTTCTCGTCACGGAGGTGGCACGTGGCCGTCGCATGGGCGGCAAGTGTCACTTACGTTTTCGTCACGGAGGTGGCACGTGGCCGTCGCATGGACGGCAGGTGTCACTTACGTTTTCACCACGGAGGTGTCACGTGGCCGTCACGTCACCGCCCACTGCCACTGACGTTTTCGTCACGGGGTCGGCACGTGGCCGTCACGTCACCGCCCACTGCCACTGACGTTTTCGTCACGGGGTCGGCACGTGGCCGTCACGTCACCGCCCACTGCCACTGACGTTTTCGTCACGGGGTCGGCACGTGGCCGTCACGTCACCGCCCACTGCCACTGACGTTTTCGTCACGGGGTCGGCACGTGGCCGTCACGTCACCGCCCACTGCCACTGACGTTTTCGTCACGGGGTCGGCACGTGGCCGTCACGTCACCGCCCACTGCCACTGACGTTTTCGTCACGGAGGTGACATGCGCCCGTGACGTGGTCGCCCGTCACGCGGCCTGGCCTGACTCTTGCCTTCCCTTCCCGCCCGCAGCCGCGCTGGCGCTGGCGCTGTGCGTGCTGCTGGGGGACGCGGGCGCCTCGCTGTACGTGGAGCCCGGGCCCTGGACGGCGCCGCTGCTCGCGCTGGGCGTGCCCCTGGTCGTCGTGCTGGTGCTGCTGTGTCTGCAGCCGCAGGCCAGCGTGCAGCACCTGTCGTTCGCGGTGAGTACATCGCCTATCAGGCAACACGGAGCAGCCCATTGCCTAGGTGTCCGTGACGTGACGACGTCCTTTGTCGCGCAGGTGCCGTGCCTCCCGGTGATCCCCGCGCTCAGCGTGTTCCTCAACTTCTACCTCATGGTGGAGCTGCGGCCCGAGACCTGGGTCCGCTTCACCGTCTGGATGTTCCTCGGTAAGCGCCCTGGGCCTGCACAAGGTACCCGAGTGTGTGACACTGTCACTCCGTGCAATGCTAACCGACGTACCTCTCCATCGCAGGGCTCGTGGTGTACTTCTCGTACAGCGTGCGGCATAGCGGGGAGCGGCCGAGCAACAGGGCGGCCCTCGCCGCGTCCGCCACCGGCCCCGGCACCGACACCCCGCCAGAGTCCCCCACCACCTACAAGCACGCCGAGGGGCTCACACACCTGTGATATAACTTAAAGACTTTCTTACTTATTTAATAGGGGCCTGCCCGCGGGGCCGCCCGGGGCCGCCCGGGGACCGTCGCCAAAACGTGATACGGTACGACGAAACTCGGAGGGAAGGACCGTCCTCTGAGCTTCGTGTGATTTTGTTAAAATTGTGAACGCCCTCAGAAATATTCTGGGGGACGACAACTACTTTTAGAATTTTGTGATCTAATGTGGTAGTATGAATGTATGCATTACATCACATGTATAGGGAGAGCTGCACTTCAGCTACAGTAGTTTTAAGAAATCAGTGTAACTTCTGGACGACAATCGTAGTCGGCTATTGTAATTTTATTTGACCGCTATATTTTTGTACCTCGAAGCGCATTCAATTGATTCAATTGTGTAAAGTAAGCATACATACGTCAATAAAACTTTTATGGTCATTTTTCGGCCTCTTAAGAGGTGTTATAAAACCTGAAGATTACAATAGTACAAAATTTTGATCCACAGTGTATTGCATTTCTTATTTTTTTCCAAATACATCCCCCACAGACCTTTACCGTTTCCAACATATTTAGCTTGACCCATACAACAAAAACAAAATAAAACAAAAATCGCATAAGTGCTCAAATATATTGCTGACCCACTTTGTGGTAGTCGTGCTTCCATCAGGGGGCTGAAGTTACATAGCTATATTTGTATAGCTATTAATTAAACTCCTCAAAGCCGTTTCAGCGGAGGGAATTCCGATCCGACTCGACACCAGCTTCACATTAAAGCTGCCAGTTTTCAAATTTTCGCGCCAATTCAGACATTACGTTTTCCAGCACAGTTGTCAATTGTTTTCAGACCAAGTGGGTTAGGGGCCGTAACTCGAGAAGGAGCAGCAGAAGCATGAGCATTTAACCTTAACACGGCACGAGCGGTAAGTAGTTTTCTTTTTTAAAATCTAAATGTGCGTGTGTATTTTGACGTGAATTCTTGGCAGTTCAAAAAATAAATGCATCTTCTGGGTCATATCCAAGTCTAACAACCAGAAACTCTTTGTGTGAATCGTCATGATATTGGTTAATCAATTGTTTAAGTTTTAAGATGAAAGTTAAAACTTTGTTGTTTTGTTGAGTAAATAATTTTACCTTGCATGGTAATACTAAATATTTTAAACCGCATGACGAAAACAAATGAATTGATTCGACTGTCACAACAGAAATTTGTATCAGAGATATGTTAGGAGTTCCTGTCATACTGATG
Organism: Frankliniella intonsa; assembly: GCA_033675135.1. Taxonomy (NCBI): domain Eukaryota; kingdom Metazoa; phylum Arthropoda; class Insecta; order Thysanoptera; family Thripidae; genus Frankliniella; species Frankliniella intonsa. The sequence goes on from CM066257.1 coordinate 5,225,968, forward strand.
TGTTGTGCTACTCCCCTGTTTTTTCTATTTTCTTAAAAATCAAAATCGTTAATAATATGTTTGTTTTCTATAGAGCATCAATAAGAATCCCTCATGATCCAACAACAAAGTAAACTGTGCCTGGGGGCCATGAAACTGGTGCAATGGCCATCTGTAAAACGAAGTGTTACGAGAATATCATGGCCAAAGTCTGTAAAAACTCACACATCAGCTCAACCATACAGTATGTCTTCAACTATGGCTCAGGTAGAGAAGTCAACCCCGAAGGAAACTTCAGAAACTAAAAAAAAGAGGGAAATCCAAAGTCCAGAACGAGCAACAAAACCAACTCTATCAGACGAGTCAAAGGTGTGATTTAGCCATGCACATATATGACTAGAGTGCAATATTGTAATCCTCATTTCTCTTATCTTCTATTTTAAAAATTTTCATTAATTTATAAAGTATTTGCAGATTCCCAACACCAAAGAAGTTGAAGCAATGATGAAAATAAAATCTTTATCCTCAGCTATTGATATCAGTTCAACATTTAATCCCCAACAGCGTGTTCAGGTATGATAAGACCTTGTTGTAAAACGTATACGGACTTTCTTCTTTCAACATACTAACATTTTGTAACTTGCATACCATCAGGCATTGAAGAATTTGGTTGCAGCGAAAACTAGACCTCTGCCTTTGATTCAAACCCTAACTGAGGGCATAAGAGACGGTACACAAAATTTGAACATCAAAGAATTAAGTGATCTTCTTTTTGCATTAGGGAAGCTGCGCTATATCCACCCCGTGAGTAGTCCAAACTATTGGAATTTTCTAAGTGCTTTTGTTCTGTCTAATGGAACTAACATTATTGATGAATAGGATGTGCTGTCAAGGACTTGTGAAGCGCTCAAAACACAGTTGAAGGATACCACAAATGCTGCTGTTGTTGGCTCTTCAATTACCAGTCTGAGGAATCTTCAATGGAAAGATTCAGGTGGGTGGTCAACATTTGATTAAAATGCTATTATTGTAAATTTAAGTCTAATAATCAGTACCCTTTTATGTTTCAAGATTTGTTGGATGAATATAGTATTTGGATTCAGAAAAACTTTGCCAAGTTTCAAAACCCATCAGGATTTATTTATACCCTAGCACTGCAAAATCATACACCACCAAACTTGGAAGACCTGTTAAAAGTGAGTTCATGTAATCCTTTTTCTGAAATTTCAATTGCCAATTGGTTAAATGTTAATGAATTATTTTTCTGTGAGTCTAACATGATTGTTATTATAGAGTTATTTTATTTAATTTGTAAAAAATGAAAATTATCTAATCTTCTTTCTAATATACATTTTACTATTACTGCTGTAGAAATATTTAATCTTAATCACAGGTTTTTATTGTTTCAGCTCATTTGGAAGAGAATGAAAAATTCCTCCCCAGTAGACTTGGTAAATCTTGTGTGGTCTATTAATGTTCTTAATTGTCCCCACTCTGCAGAAGAGACAAGGAAAGCATTGAACAGTTTCTTTAATCAAAAGTTCTTGAATACAGTTGGCTCAGGTTACGTATCTTCCTATTTTTAAACCATTGAATGTGTACTCATAATTTTAAAAAAAATCATTTTATTTATTTATGTATTTTTTTTTTTTTTTTGCATTTGCAATTATAGGTCCCGAATCTGTGCCAGTTTGGATTAAGTTGTGGAACTTGCAAGCTGTTGCCAAGTCTTTGTGGGGCCAAGCAGGTAATTGTGTGCAATCATTCAACGCTGTAAAGATTTGTACTTGTGTAAAAAAGGATTAAGTTTATTTTAATAATTTTTTTTGTCTACAGAATTGGACATTCCACCTGCACTGAAAAATAAGATATCTAGGACTCTTGTAATGAAAAGTGATAAGGAAGCCATGATTTCTGAGGTCACACAACTTCTCTTTAAAGATATGGACTCAAACCTATATGCAGCCAATGTTCCATCTAACATGGGCTTCCCAATAGGTATGTACCAACTTGTTATAGTTTTCTTGTTCATTTGCTAATTTATTGAATACGGTAAATGCAATAATTTCTTGCTTACAGATTTTATTTTTTGCATTAACAAAGACATGACTGCTGTTCCACTTCATGTGGCTACTCCTGATAACATCAGGTATGTTTCCTAAGTTAATTACTTTAATGCAAAATTGTCACATATTGTTCTCTTAACTCCTATCTGTGTGGTTTTAGGTTAGCTGTCATGATTCATTCATTTCACGAATGTTTGCAACCTTCCAAGGAACCAAATGGATTTAGAGTATTTGAAATGCGACTATTGGAGGAAGAGTATAAAGTAATATCCCTACCTTATCATATTTTGGGAGGAGGTTATGCCCAGGTACACAATTTCTTCGAGTCAATATTAAGCTCTGTTGCACAAAAAAAATAACTTATTGGAATTCACGTGTTGACTAGGTATTGTATCCAAAATGTTTTAACATTAATGCTCGTTAAAAGGTTTTGTATGAAATTAAATGTAAATTCTAAATTTATGTTAATCACACTTTATTTCTCTCTGCCATTTTGTGTATCAACAGCCAAGACATATGTACACATTACATAATTTGCTCTGGTCAAAAATTGAAATTATACAAAGATCATAAATTTACTTTTTCTTACCAACTTGCTTCTTTGCAGCTACTTTCTTAGATCCATCTTTCTTGACAGCAACAATCTTTTTCGGACCTGTTTTTTTGACAACTGCTTTCTTAGCAACAATTTTTTTTGCTGCTACTTTTTTATCGACAGTTTTCTTTCCCACAATTTTCTTGTCACCTTTCAGAGTTGCAGTCTTTACTGACTTGTCAGCAGTAGATTTTTGAGGTTTCACTTTAACTTCCTTTGCCATCTTGCTGGATACTGTCTGTTTCTTATTAATTTGAGCTGAGCTTGATTGTTTCACAATGGGTTTTACACTCGGTGCTGGAGAAGAAGTTCTTGCTTTCTTAGCAGCTGGAGCTGATACTTCAGTTTTTACAGATTTGACTAAGAGCCTTTCACTTGTCCCATCATCAACCTGGATGAAAAAAAATTAATTGGTAATAATTATTTACTCATAATAGCATGATCTTAACATGGTTGGAACACAAATATGAGTCTTACCTGGAACAGGCAATCTACACCCTGGGCTTTAAGTTTCTCTTGTAATTCTATTAAGTGCTGTTTATTGCGGTTTACACGATCTTCAGTTTCATTCTCCGACAGTGGTTTGTTGTGCTTTTTAACTGCTTTCCGTTGATTGATAACACCTATACATGTTTCAGGACCATACTTGGTGCTGTGTAAAAACATCTTCGGATTTTGCTTTTCTGGTGGAATGTAAGTAGCTGCAAACATAATAGATAGATTTCTTGAAGAAGTTGTGCTAATGAATTAAAAAATTGAGAAAAGTTCCAAATTTACCTTTCAAGAGACGATTTCGCATTAAATAGTTGTTCATGGTTTCAGCTACCACCTGAGCAACCTCAGTAAATCGAAATTCCACAAAAGCAAAACCCCTACTATTGCCGGTCTGAAAAAATTCAATGTAAAATTATAGTGCAATTCTGGAAAGGAATGTTTACACAGTAATAGATTGAGGAAGAGTATTACCTTGTTGCTACGCACTAATCTAAGGCGAGTGACATGTCCAAATTGACTAAAGAAAGCTTTCATTTCATTTTCGTAGAAACCATGAGGGATATGAGCAAGATACACAACGCCTCGGTCAACTGAAACTCGAACATTCTTTTTGCCATTTTTAACTGCAGGTTTTGAGTCAGTGCTAGCCTCTTGCTTCACTTTTACTGATGCTGCATTCTTCACACGGTCCTGCAAATTGCATAGATTTTAGCACAAGACAATACACCGCCTGAATGGAGAATATACATGTGACACACAGGTTATGGGGTGGGGGAGAGAGAAAAAACAATACAAGTAAAATGCAACAGGTGAAGAACCAAACCAAAATATGTGGTACTATACGATTGAATACTGTGTTGAAGTATATTTTCCTACCGAACAACATTCATCACATTCCAAGAACTCACCTGCAGGAGCTTGTTTATGTTCTTGACGGCTTTGTTGAGAGCCGTGTGGGTGTTCTTCTTTGCCTGTTGTTTGGTATCCATTTTTTAGTTCAAACGAAATTTTAATGACTCATTAATTCTATTAACCGGCAGAGTTATTAGGCGGTGACAGGAGAAGCACGCCAAGGATTGACGAGTTTACTTTTCAGCTGAACACCACGAGGGTTTCCTTTCACGTCTACCGTTCAACTGGACGGACGAACGAAAGTCAATATGGATATATCGCTCGCTGGACGTTGTAGAGAGGCTAGAGGTTTGTTATGAAAAACTTTTTGAAAAAACATTTTCAAATGTGTTTTTTTAACAGTCTTCTATTTTACTTGTTTGCTCGTTACAACGTTTAGTTAAAATTATTTTTAATGAATTTTACTAAAGCTTCTTCCTCTGGAAATCGGCCTACATATACTACATACACATGTAAAAAATTTAAAAAATCACCTTCTTTGAGGCTAGTGAGTCTACGATATATGAGAACTTTCTCCTATGAGATCTATGAGATAGTCGCTTGTCTGCTTGTTTACAGGTGGCACTCCCTCAGTTTTGCGAGGTTAGCTAATTCTGTCAGTTGTTCACAGCTGGCTTTTCCTTTAGGGAATAGTCAACTAATCTTCCATTCCAACAGAATGGCCTAAAATTGTGTTGTAATGCATCTTTAATACGCAACATAGACTTGTTATCTGGAAGGTAAACCTTTATTTTCTTTGTATTTCTCTCTATCTGAAGTGTTGTCCGGGATCAGGTATCAAGGTTATTCAATCTCGAGGTTGAGACTTATTCAGAACCTTTGTTTTATAAACAATTCAGAACCGCTAGACCTTAACCAAAACCGGGCAACAAGGATGGCGAATCAACTTCGTGACGCCCCTATTGGTCTCAGATGTGTCATATCTGCTGGTAGCAAGTGTTTTCCTCGCCAGAGAGTGAATAGAAATGTGTGGTAAGCATTTTCCTTACTCTTTATGTCTGAATCACATATTTTGTACATCAAAAATTCAATGTTTGTGTGTTCGGCTTTAGGTTTAAGGGAGCCACTTTATTGCTCACTTTCATGGCATATACGTGTTACCATATGAACCGTAAACCTATCAGTGTCTTCAAAAATGTTATCAATCGTAACTGTTCCAATCTTGTCCCACCTCCTGGACAAGATGTTGATCCTACTGATGATACTTGGTGTGATTGGGCTCCATTTGGTAAGAATGTAACTTAAATGTGTTGATTATTTAAGATCTGTCAGCATACTAATAATTATTTGTTTCTTGACCTCTAGACCACAGTGGTTCAGATGCACTACTGGGAACACTTGATTCTTCATTTTTGTTTGCCTATGCCATAGCTATGTTTATGAGGTAAAGCTGGTGCCAGTATCTTTACTTTTCTCTGAAACCATAATACATTTTGTTTCTAAGAACCTGTGTCTGATTGCTGCCTTTTTTCCCTTCTAATTTTATTGTAGTGGCTTTGTGGCTGAAAGAGTGAATTTGAGATATTTTTTGTCATTTGGCATGATTCTTTCTGGAATCGCATCATATTTTTTTGGACTTGCCCATGTTCTTAACATTCACGACTATTCTTATTTTGTGATTGTACAAGTGTTTGGGGGAATAGTACAAACCACTGGTTGGCCAGGAGTAGTGACAGTGGTTGGAAACTGGTTTGGTAAAAATAAACGTGGTAAGATCTAAATCTAAGCTTCTACTGGATCAGACTTACATTGAAAGCCTACTGATTAAAAATCTTTTTTACAGGGTTCATATTTGGAGTTTGGAACTCTCATACTTCTCTTGGTAACATTCTTGGGACCTCTTTGGCTAGTCACTACGTGGAGTACGATTGGGGCTTATCCTTCATAATGCCAGGGCTTGTCATGGCCGTCTGTGGCCTTATCATCTTCCTATTTCTTGCTCCCCATCCTAAAACTGTAGGGTGTGGGAGACCCACTCATATACAAGTAAGTAATTGCATGTCTGTTTCTTTACTGTTAATTTTAAGTACAAATACATCCAGATTGGTGAATTGCTTTGGTTCAAAAGGCAAGATAAGATGAATGTGGCAGGGCTTTATGGAGAGGGACAGAGAAAGAGACAGATAGTCAAGCTGGCCTTTGCTCTGTGTGTCCAGTGTTGTGGGGGGGTATGTGACCTTGTCTGGGCAATTGCTTCACTGCTTTTAATGGGAACAATATCATGATATTATCACAAGTACTGGGGTCTGCTTACTGGTGCTTGTGAAAAACATAACACTACAATCAAAAAAGAAAACCTTTTCAGTAATTAAATAATTTTCTTCAAAAAAGTTTTAAAAAAATACTGTTTTGACCAGTTATGTGGGTTTTAGCCTACATTTTTGCTGTATAATTTCAACCAGCTGTTTCTTCCACTGGACTCTTATCTGTTTGGATAGTGAAAGGTGAAACCTTGTCTGGAAGTGATAGGAGTGTTGCAGCTGTGGCCTACGGCCATGTTGCACCAGTCCCTTGTGTTTACCTTGCCATTGTGTGGGGAGCGAGCAGTGCTCTTTCTCTTTATCACCTTGTCATATTGAGGTCAAAAACATTTTCCCCAAAATAAGAAAGCCATTTGAAAAAATTTAACTCTTCATTTATTATTTTATTTTAATTTTTTTTTCCCATACTACTCTATTTAAAATTTAATAGTTATTGGTTTTGCATGATATTTTAAGGGCCACAATTTATTTCAATGCTTTCATCTGGAAGGGAATATGAATGTTTGTGTGAAGAACACTTTTAATGCTGCAACAATACCTTATTGCAATCTTTCAGGAAGCAAATGAATCAACAGGAAGTATAAATGCACCTCGCCGTGTTCGCTCTCAAGTGTCCCCCCCTTCCGAGTCTGACACTGTTGACACGAACAGTTCCAGCATAGATGATCCAGATTTGAACGAAGATGATTCTCCGGTATTTACTGTAGCATTGTCATAATTCTAGACTCCTATTTCACTTGCTTGGTAAAGGTGCTTTTATGATCTATCAAATGCAATTTGCATTGTTGCAATTGGGTGTTGGGTTGAGCTTGCGGGAAACTATTTATTAATTTAGTTGCTTCTGGTTACTTTTCAATAATAATTATCTGTTTAACGGAATGAGAAATTTTTATGTTCACCATATTATAATTTTTTTCTCATTTTAAAACATTTCTCATTTTTTTCTAATTTTGCTCCTTTTGGAAACTAGGAGTCATCGCGCCTCCTTGAACCAGATGGAACAAGCCTCGCAGGGGATCGAGGTCAAAATGCCATTGGTTTTTGGGGAGCACTCCAAATTCCAGTAAGATGATATATGTATCTTTATATCACATCCGTGTTTTTGTGTTTGTGTCACTCTGTTTGTAACTAGAATATATTTGTTCTTTTTCTAGGGAGTAATTGAATTTTCCATGAGCTTATTTTTTTCTAAACTTGTCAGCTACACATTCCTGTACTGGCTCCCCAAGTACATCCAAAGCTCAAGTAAGTCACCACATATTATTATACAAATGTGTTAACGGTTAGATATAATTTCTCTCTCTCCCTCTCTCCCTCTTTTCCCTTATCCCTATGTAGTGGACAATTTATTACTAACTGACTGAACTAACTTTTTCATTTGATTTTAGCTGGCTTATCACCAAAGAAGAGTGCTGAATTTTCAAATCTGTTTGATTTGGGTGGAATTATTGGAGGAATACTGGCTGGTGTTGTGAGTGACTACAGTGGGATGAGTGCAACAACTTGTTCTGGCATGTTTGTGTTGACTGTGCCAGTGCTTTTCATCTATCAGGCTTATGGCTCCTCTGGCACTGAGGAATCAGGCACAAATGTCTTACTTTTAATGCTTGTCGGTCTTCTGGTAAATGGACCCTATGCTCTCATTACAACGGCAGTTTCTGCTGAACTTGGTACTCATCCTTCTCTTCAAGAAGGCTCACGTGCCATGGCTACTGTTACTGCTATCATTGATGGCACAGGTTCCATAGGTAGGAAAATGTGACTTTTCCTTCCATCTTAAAAAAAAAGGAAATAACATATGCGGTAAATAAATAATGCACTTTTCATTGTCTTTACAGGTGCTGCCGTTGGGCCCTTCATTGCTGGATTTGTAGCACCGTATGGATGGAATAATGTGTTTTACATATTGATGGGCGCTAACATCATGGCACTTTTGGTGTGTGGAAAGAGAAGCATAAACAATCTCATCATTGAGTTATTGAATTTCATTTTCATGGGTTTACTTCTTTGTTTTTCAGTTCTTATGCCGCATTGTGGTCGCTGAAAACCAGAGATTCTTAAGGACTAGGCGAGGAACGTGGACTGCATAGGAAAAGCTATCAGTAGTTGTGGTTGTTGGGTGATCATAAATTATTTTGAAATGTGTCTGTCTGTTTCTATTTACTTTAAATTTGTTTTTGCTGAGGCAGACTTTTAAAAAATTTTTAGCCAATCAGCAAATGTTTTGCTGCTATACAGTGCAGCTAATGTATAGTGTATTTTTGGTAAGGTTTAGAGCATTTGAGTTTTTGCCAATTGAAGTGCCATATCATTTTGTCTAGGTACTGTAGTCATAAATTTCTTGCTGGATCAAAAGTAGGTTTATGGTCAGATAAATTTCAATCTCCCTTAATCACAATATTTTTTTCTTTAATATTTTTGTTATTGTTCTTCTAATATATTGTGAGGACAACCATATTTTGAAGGACTGGATCTGTTTTGTAGGGCTTTTGATAAAATTGGTGCAAAATGCATGTCTTGAGACACTGTTTTAATAACCATATCTTAAGGTTATCTAATGTAATGCCATTTCTTTGCTCTTTTTATCATAGAAAATTTATGTTCCTACCGTTTGTCTGTGATGGAACTCCTCTAGAGTGTGGTAGTGTATGGTATGTATTGATGCTGAAATAGTTAATGACATGTGGTTTACATTCTGCTCCATTGTGATGGTTAGATGTATTTTTTAAATATTTTGAATTATTACCTAGATGAAAATTATGATTACTTACAGGAAAGATCTTAAGCTTGTGTAAGTACAAAATATTTTATTGAACCATGCATTTATTGTGGAAAGATTCCTTAAGCTAGTTGTAGAAAATAAGTTTTACAGGTGGTCTATCTCTTATCCTATTATATGTTCAAATTATCAAAATCCCCTTAGTTTCATACTGATTTATGGAAAGAATGTATGACTTCCCATTGACTTTCTGTATAAATCTTGACCTGCCTATAACATTTGTGTTGTGCAGTCTTGTGAATGGAGCTGTGTGTTCCTTGTTCCCCACTATTTACTTTAATGTTTTAGTTTAATCGTGCACCAAAGAGATATATTTGGAGATTTTTTTCTTATGAATTATGCATCCTATCACCTGTTTCCATATGTCCCCATACCTGAACTCAACTTGAATGATGAAGCATTTTGATTTCTGAATGGGTACTGTGTTGATCATAATAGAATTGTTTCCCAATTTAGGCATTCTGCCCAATTCTAGGCATGCAATGAAATTTCTTGATTGGATGTACGTATATCATAATTGGGAAAAATTTGTTTGAAGGAACATGAGCACAATATATTTTTATAAATTGATATTTAATTAAACAAGGCTATGTGAAAATAATTTTTATGTTATGAATAAAATCTATTTTTCTGATAAAAGAAAACCTTTCGAACCTTATTTCTTACAGCACTTTTTGGGAACAAATTACCAGTCTGCCGTGGGTCAAATTTGCTTCATTATCCTGCAAGAGGGTTTGCATGAACAGTAACTGATTGTAACCTTGTCTCGGTAAGTGGCTTATAATTTTTGGGATTAACTGGCAATTTTTCTAGCTCTTCTAATGCTTCAAAACCATCGATAACTCTGAAAAGACAAAAGTAATTCTGTTATCTCAAACTCCATATCTTGCACATGAAAGAATTAGACAACACTTACTTTCCAAACAAAGTGTACTTGAGATCAAGATGAGGCTGTGGTCCATAAGTTATAAAAAATTGACTAGCATTTGTATCGGGACCATTGTTGGCCATTGATACCATTCCACGAGTACTGTGCTGTGATCAAAAAACGGAGTCTCATTAGGATGGAGTAAATGCAATGACAAAAGTGAATTGAGAATACATACTTTTAAGTTGTCTTTAAACTCATCTTCAAATTTTCTTCCCCAGATGGAGTTTCCACCCTTCCCTGTATGGGTTGGATCGCCTGTCTGGACGATGAAGCCCTTGATATTCCGGTGAAAAAGCGACCCATTGTAATAATCACTGGCACAAAGAGCTAGGAAGTTCTGCGACGAAAAAAAGTAAAGGGAAATGTTTAAGTACTACTGATACTCATAGGGAAGGAAGAGGAACCATAAGGTTAATACCTCACAAGCCTTAGGACAAGCCTCGCAAAACAATTCTATTTTCATGTCGCCAACATCAGTGTGAAGTGTGACAGACTGAAAATTTAAAGGAAAACGACACGTAAGAAATAAATATCCACAAATATTGATCACATGATCATATAGTTTTGTTAACAGCCGTTAGCCATTTATTTCAGAATATAATATATAAACATAACCAAGACAACACATGATCGGTTCCTAAATGCTACTCAACGTACCATGGCTAATTGACAGTTTATATCCTACAGCTATACACAAAATGAAAACTTGACGAAATACTCGTAAAAGGTACAATTCAAGAGGTACTTGAAAATAGCGGCATCGAAGTTTTCCAGACTTTTGACGTTTTCAAGGCTTTCTAGATATCTTAAACAAAGCAGGGGCAGTAAATAAAGTTCATTCCCCTCGTTGAACAACAAGAGAGCACGACAAAGTGGAGTCGCGGCCGGTTTCTGTACTTTTTGTAAAACGTTTTAAGAGAGACAAAGTCTTTTGTAAATACTGAAAATGTTGACAATCCACTTATTTGCTATCGGAGAAAATCACTAGCTCTGAATTTTATAGTATGATGCAATGCTTTTATAGTTGAAAGTGTTTCCCCGAATTATCCTCCGGCAGAGCCCTCTGGACTCCCTTCTCCGCTTCTTCTTTTCGTGACGTCACATATCGATCGCGAGAGTTGGGAATTTGTCGCATTCGCCATTTTGACGATTGTGTAAGAAATATATCTAAAGAATAATAATTTAGTTATCCGGAGACATCCGTCCTTATTTATAACATAAGAAGATAAATTTGATTTCTGTGTTTTTTACCCATCTGGACGGACCAAGGTACAGTGATTGAGCATTTATTGTGCGGAGTGTCTTGGAAACGTAGAAGTTTTTCCTAGCCGTTTCACAGGCTTATCGTAAACTGGACCATTTTAGTCATTGTCAAATATATTTTTACCGGAATTTTTGTAAGTAACCAAATTGATGAAGCACGAAGAAAACAAATTCCAGTTAGGGGCGTAAGGGGTATGTTAAAACTACCTCTGACCTCCTTAGAACTTTGACACAACGTACTGAAGTAAAGAAATTGAAGTTTGGTTGCCGAGGCTGAGGGTGTAGCCTAGGCTAGTGGATCTTCCGAATCAATTTCAAGCCTAAGGTTTTCCTCCGGATCAATGAAAGTCTACGCTATTAGCCTGTCTGAACCATGGTCTGAAACGTACAAGTGCTGGTTAGTCCCTATCTACCGATGTTTCAGCGAAATATAGCTGTGCGTCACCTCCATTGAGTCGACTCGTAGGTCACCTAAGATGTGCCTTATTTGTTTGCTCCACGACGAGTCTTGTTTTTCTCCGTGTTTGTTTGTGTCTGTGTTCATCACAGCACCGATTTTTGTTTGTTTCTTCCTTTTGGGCTAATTTTCCTGTTGTTAGTGGAAGAGTATTGTATGCAAGAAGACCGTATCTAACCTTTCAAAATTTTCAGTGGGTGACGTTGACTCGATCGCATTATTTCTAATTTTTTATCGTAATTTTCTCTGGAATTTCTTGGGCAAAATATTTTAGTTTTAAGTGACATTGACATGGTTCTACCAGCATCTCATCACTTTAGGGAATTTTTTCCTTTCAGTTGGGGTTTGGACCTCTTTGGTACATTTCTGGGAAGTGCAGGAAATTCTCTAAAAAAATTAAGGCTTTATGCTTTTTTTTGTGATTTTGTTCTTATCTTATCTTGGATATTTGCCTTCTTCCCATTTCTTGTCAATTTTCATGGCACATACTGGTTTGAATTGTATTGTGCTACTCTGGGTTTCCGAAATTAATTGGCAACTTTTCTTTTATAGGTTATGTTCTGATTTTATTTTACTTCAAATTTTTAACAAAATTAAGCGCTTTGCTCTAACATATTTACTGATTGCTGTTAATGTTTACATTGCCAATGTGCTTCAGTCTGACTAAGTTTTTTCTTTACAGAAATAGGGTTCGTTCCACGGGTGTCTGTTTTCTAAATGGTTGCCTGCAGACAGCATGTCTACTCTGTCAGGGATTGCATCGAAGGGGGAGAAAGGAAAAGCAAAGTATCAATCCCTAGATATAAATAATTTGTACCGGGTGAGTAGGGTGAGTAGAAACAACTTTTTTATTTTTCTTTTGTTTGTTTTATTTTATTCTCTTATCAGCATTTTAGCTTGTACATACCATAATTATGGACCAGAAAATATTTTCTGATGTGTTGCTTTAAGTTTTGCAAAATTTATTGTTTTTGTGTATATCAATTTAAACTCTCTGGTCTGTGTACCGGTTGGCTTCAAGATGTGATCCTCTGGCAAGGTTATCATTTCGTGAAATCTTTATCAGTAGCTGTTGCACCATAGTCATTATCATTAATTCATTATTTGAAGTCTTGCCTGACACAAAGGATCCTATTTTTTAAATATTTTTTTAAAATGGTTTGGAGAGCTGTATTCCTGAGCTTTACATGCTGATTCTTATTATTTTGTTTATTTAATATTATTTTTTTTTTTAAATAATTTTTATTTATGATTATTTTCTATTTTTCTACATTTGTGAATTCTTGAAGAATTTTGGCTATCCTCACCTTTATTTTGTAAGAATCCTGACAATTTCCATGCACATTTTTCTCTTGTAGGGCGAGTCTTTGGAACCACACCAGCAGAAAAATGCGCTCCCAAGAAAGATTGGCATGCAATGCCTGGGCAAACTGCCCTCAGCTCGCCGCCCTCCAGCTAACCTCCCAAGCTTAAAATCTGAGCATAGTGGAAACGATCCAGCAGTAAGTTTAGTTCCAAGTGGTGGTTCAGGATGGGGTGCGAGCAAACTTGGAGATGCAACCTCTGCATCGGGGACATCAGCATCAACATCAAATGTAAATACTGTTTTGGCTCACTGTAAAAGCTAGAATCAGTTTTACATGTATTTACTATATTGTTAACTTTGTAGTTTGTTGTATTTTTCTACAATTTTTTCTTTTTCTGTTTTAAGTTTGTACTTTGACAATCGGCCTTTCACCAGTGCACATTTTGTTTGGCAATACTATTTGCACCTTGCACCTTAAATTGCATTTAGTATTTTCCTATTTCTTCTGGTAGTACTGTGCCTGTATAGTCTCTCATTTCAACTGCATTCATTTTAATGATGCATTAGTATAGGTGTACTGTGGTAGGATTTGTCTGTAGAGAGTTAAGGATTGCTCTGCCACCTTCATCTGAACTTTAGTCTGTGTGTTTATGTGTATTTTAAAGTTTTGTCACACTTCTTACAATTATTTAAAAGTTCAACAAGTGGTAGTTAACTTGAATATTATGTGTTTAGGTATCAGCAACACCCCCAACAGCACCTCAAGCAACTGCAACACTCTCTCCTGCTACACAAGCTGCTGCTTCAAGTGCAGCTGCAAACGCACCTATTCCACCTACCGCAGCGCAAGTGTGTATCCCACTCAGGTTTCATTGTGCCATTGTTGTTGCGTGCTACTCTGTTGCTCACCGAATCGTACCTTGTTTACAGCTACATCAACCTCAACACCACTACGGCAGCTCAGGAGACAAATCATGGAGCAGTATAATGGTTGGCGGTGGGGGGAGCGACCCTGCCAGTGTTGCTGCCCCGTCCTTCCTAGCCCACCAGTCTCCGCTATTCCAGCAGGAGTTTCCCTCCTTGTCAAGTGGCGATGGACAGGGTCCTGCTGCTGGACAGAAAGGTGGATCCGGCCCAGGAGGCTCAGGTCCAGGAGGACCAGAGTCACAGTATGGACCGGGACCCAATCTCCGTCCTCAAAGTAAGTCAAACAAATAATTATTTTTATATTTAAAATACAGACAGCTTATAGGCCTACTCGAAAGCACTTTTTCTATTGAACTGTCTAATATCTTAACACATTGTGTTTCAGGCGGAGATCTCGGTGGCGGTCGGAGCAACTTGGGCCCAATGGGACCCCAGGGTGCGGGCATGGGCCAGGGAGGCCAAGCCAACGGCCCTGGATCGGGCCCTCTGGCGGGCCAGGTGGGACCCATGGGAGCCTTTAGGGGGGTGATGCCCCCCTTCATGTACAGAGGAGGTTTCCCAGGCCCCTTCCCTCCCAACTTCCAGGGACAGGGTCCAGGCCCCCGCCCCCGCTTCCCCTACGAACAGGGCGGCAGGTGAGCGCAATTCTACCTTGCCTCGAGAAAAGATGAGATTCAGAGTGTATAGTCGGGCAGTGCTGTAATCTTGCTGACATTTTCAGATTCCCTCCACCACGCATGGGACCTCAATCTGATGGCCGAGGCAGACGGCAAGACGGAGACAGGGAACATGAAGAGAGAGAGGTTGACATTATCTTACCAAGACCCATTATTAAAGAAGAAGATCTTAACCGCATGGATGACATTGGCCGCGATGCGGGCTGGGCTGTGAGTGATGATATAGACTACAAGTAAGTGGAACCACCACCACATCAAGAATTCTAAATTACTATTTTTGAGTTGTATTTTTATTTCTCATTTTTTAATTTTCTTTCAGTCAAAAATTAACCTTTAGTGATGATGAATCAACTGATGACAAGAAGAAATCAGACAAAGATCCCCGTGAGTCTCGCGACTCTAGGGGCGGACGCGAGGACCGCGACCGTGAACGCCCCATTGAGCGTGACAGGGATCGTGACAGGGATCCTGATAAGATGGACAGGGAGGACCATCCTAGGGTAAGTCGCATTTGTATCTTTGGGAAATTTAGATTTGTCCTTTTCAGAGCATTGGGTGGGAATGCTTATGTGACGTTTTGCCTTTGGTTCTTGTATGAGGGTGGGAATGTCCATACTATGCTAGAGTATGCCTAGAACAAGTCGTTTTAGAGTTTCGATTGTACCTTACCTGTCCCTCTTTGTCATCCTAATGCTTTTCCTGTCATCCATCTAACCTCTCATTCAAAACCTATCTATGCCTGACAAGAGCTTTTATTTATTTATTTATTTATTTTTTTAAATCAATACATTTAAAAAAAAATTAATACATATCTCATTCCTTTGGAACGTGTGACTGGGTTTCTGTCCTGTGAGTGCATGCTGGGCTGGGCCGGGGGTTTGTGCTTGCGGTACGGCTGTAGCGGTGTCTTGGGCTGTTCCAGAACGACCGTCGGAGTGGTGGTGACAAGCGCTGGCAGGGTGGGCGACCACCCCCGTCCGATTTTCGCTCACCACCCCACTCGGCACCTTTGGGTGGGCCCAACCGGGCAGCCCCTCACGGTGTAAGTACCCGTACCTGTCTGTCTAGTGTGGTGATCGCCATTCCATGTCGTCCTTCGCCCTCTGCATGTCCATGTCCTTGTTCGTTCTGGGTGCACGGAGGGGTGAATTGCTCTGATTTTGTTTGGTTTTACACCGCGCTATTGGGAAGAATTATCAAAAAAATTGGTGAAAATACTTTCTAAAAAAATCAAAATTATAGAAAAAAATTAAAATAGATCTAGACTTAAAAAAGAAAGTTCTGGAAGTTTTTTTGGAATTTCAGGAATAATTTTGTTTTTTGTTTTGGAAATATTTTTTTTTTTTTAATACAAAAATTCCTTGTGGTGCATGAGTAGGCCTGGTCGCAGTGCAGAGCGTTGACGTGCGGGGCGGGGCTCTGTTGCAGGGCCGGGTGGTGGAGGAGGAGGAGCTCTGGTCGGAGCAGCGGCGCAAGCAGAACGAGCAGATGGCCGCCATCGTGGAGCGCGCCAAGCTGCGCCGCGAGGAGGAGGAGAAGCGCTTCGAGGAGCGCCAGGCCAAGGCCAAGAAGAAGCTGGCCGAGCTGGACGCGCGCAAGGCCAAGGAGGCCGGCGGCGCGGACGACGTGTCCTCGGCGGGCGGCGCGGCCGAGGCCGGCGACGACAAGCCGAGCCGGGAGGCCGTCGACTTCCACCAGCTTACCAAGATCGAGCGGCCCACCTTTGTAAGGGAGCAGGAGCGCCAGCGACAGAGGGAGCTGGAGCGGGAGCGCGAGCGGGAGAGGGAGCGCGAGCGTGACCGGGAGCGTGACCGCGAGCGTGACCGGGACCGCGACCGCGACCGTGACCGCGGGGACCGCGACCGCGAGCGGGACCGCGACCGGGAGCTGCGCTCGGAGCGCGACCGCGAGCGCGAGCTGCGCGCCGAGAGGATGGCGGGCCACCCCGAGGCCGGGCCGCCCTTCAGCCGCCACTTTCAGAGCAACCTGCCGCCTCGCTTCCAGAAGCAGCAGGCGGAGCGCGGCGGCGGCGGGGGCGGGGAGCGACACGCGCCCGCCTCCAACAACCACCCCGCCAGCCAGCCGCCCAGCCAGGCCTTCGAGCAGCGCTGGGCCATCCCCACCACCAACAACGCGCCCGTGTACCAGGGTGAGTGCCGGCCGACCGTCCGGCCTGACGGGGGCCTTGTCCTCCCCCAGGAGCGTGCTCACTCTTGTCTTGGTGTTGCAGCAGGCAAGGGTCCGCTGGGCAGGCGAGGAGGCCGCCCGGACGACCCCCCGAGCGAGCGTGACCGCGAGCGCGACCGTGACCGGGAGCGTGAGCCGCTGGACGACAGGCCGCCCAGCCGCGACCCTCGGGACCCTCACCGGGAGCGTGACCGGGACCGGGAGCGTGACAGGCGGGACCGGACCACCCCCGAGGCCAATGACAGGTAAGGATAGCGCGTAAGCGGCGCGGCGCGGCGTTGGCCGGCGAGCTTGAAAGGGACTAGGGGATGTTTAGTCAGAGAAAGAGAACTAGGGCCGTTGCGTTCCAGGTTCCGGCCTGCCCGCGCGCCTGAGCGCGACTACAGGGAGGGCGCCGGCCGGAAGGGGTATTACGATAGCGCCGAGTACGGCCGGTTCGGCCGCGGGGACTATCGCGGACCTGAGTATGACAGAAAGTGAGTCCTCTGCTTTCTATGTGTGACACCAAGCTTGTATTTTGGTTATTTTTCCTATTTTTTTTTATTTTTTTTTTTATTATTTTTGGCTCAGTATTTATATTTGATTGCTATCGTTACAGCATTTTTTTCTTTCCTTTTTGTTTTAATTTGAGGTCTTCATTCTCTTTTTTTGGAAACTCCCTTTCCTTTTTATTTAAAATAAAATTATTATTTGTATATGGCTTGTTTAGTTCCGTTATTTTTGGCGTAGTTGCGGTGGGGCGTCGACAGTCGGTTTTCATGCGCTTGTTCTTGTCCGCAGGGAGCGCGAGGAGTGGGACCGGCACCACGACGAGCGCCGGGGCGACCCCAAGAAGGACTACAAGTCACATGTAAGTGACTCACAAATCAGATTTAAAAATTTAATGTTTTAAAATTTATTTTGTTTAGAATTTAAAATTGGTGAGCAAACCTCACAACAGTGGTTAAGTTTTAGTGCTGAGCCCCAGGGCGTGTCCTGTCCTCTCTTTGTGCAGGAGGAGTATGACGAGAGGGAGCTGAGCCGGCAGGACAGTGGCAGCGGCGGTGGCGAGTGGCGGGACAAGGACCGCGACAAGGGAGACCGCCGCGACCGGAGGGACTCGCGGGAGCGCGACGTCCGGGACATCCGGGACCGGGACCTGATGGAGCGTGACCGCTTCCGTGACCCGCGTGACCTGCACGGCCGCGACTCGCGTGACCTCCGGGAGCGCGAGCGCGACCCGAGGGACGCTCGCGACGTCCGCGACCGGGAGCGGGACAGCCGCGACCGGGACATCCGGGACCGCGACCGGCGGGGCGGCCGCGACGAGCCGCGCGACCGGGACGTCCGCGACCGCGAGATGTTCCACGAGCGTCCGCAGCGGCCCGACAGCCGCGACAGCCGCGCCTCCAGGGACTCGCGCAACTCCAGGGACGATGTCAAGATGGACCCCTCCGGCTCGTGGGCCGAGGCGTCGTTCGACCCGCACTACGACTCCAAGGACAAGAAGCACCGCGAGTTCTACCGCGACCGGCGCGACGGCCCCGTGGTGAGTTGGAGCCAGGTGTGCGAGGACAAGCCCCGCAGGGCGTCCAGGCCCGCCCCCGCCGCCCCCTCCCAGCCCCACGTCCCCGGCCCCATCACCCAAGAGAAGCTTCTGGCCCTGGACCGGCTGCAGGCCGCGGGCGCGCCGTGCGCCATGCAGCAGCTCGGCCCCCAGCCCGCCCCCAAACCCCCCGCCCCCGCCCCCGGCCCCGCCCACCCCCAGGTACCCCTCAGCGCCCCCGCCCCTCCTGCGCCGGACACCCCTCTCACCCCGCCCGTGCTCTCTTTCAGAACGACAAGATGGACCGGGACTCCATGAAGCAGCCCGAGACGTGGCGGTCGCCGCCCAGCAAAGGCGTCGACTCGATCATCGCCGAGAAGGAGGCGGGCAAGGCGTGGGCCGACCAGGGCGCCCCGGGCGACCAGCACCTCAGCCTCGACCCCAAGGACCTGGGCGTCGGGGACAAGAGCAAGGACATGACCAAGGAGGTGGACAGGATCACCGGCATGCTCGGTAAGGACCGCGTCGAGCAGCGCGGAGCTGCGCCGGGCTGTGGGGAGGAGAGTCACGCTAACCTGGACCCTGTTTGCAGGAGACAAGCTGGAGCTGAACGACGGCCACGGTGACCACCGCGACGGCCGGCTGGACGATGACAAAGTGGACGACAAGCTTGACGACGGCAAGTCCAAGAGTGGGCGTCGTAGCGGCCGCGGCGGACGGTCCGGTGACCAGCCCCGCGGCGGGGGCGGCGGTGGCGGCGCCGGCCAGGGCTCTGGCTCCCGACGCTCTGGTCGCTCCTACGGCGGCAGGCGCTCGGGCCGAGGCCGGGGAGGCGACTACGAGGGCAGCGTGTCCGAGGCCTCGGGCGACGAGATCTCCGTGTCGACCGAGTCCGGCAAGGAGGACCTACGCGGCGGCGCCGGAGGTCCCGCGGACGGCGGCAAGGGCCGGCGCGGACCCCGGTCTCCCAAGGCCCGGCGGAGAAAGGACGACGACAAGAAGAAGGACGACAAGGACTATGACGGCCGGGGCGGCCCCAAGGACCCGCTGTCCGGCCCCAAGGACCCCCTCAAGGACCAGGGCAGGGACATGCTGCGCGACCCGACGCGCGAGCCCCAGCCCCCCAGCCAGGCCATCAAGGAGGGCTTCGCCCCGCGCGGCGAACCGTCCCGGCGCGGGCGCGGCGGCATGGGCGCCGTGTCCTCGGGCCGCGGCCCGCCCGGCGGCATGGCCAACCCCGGCCCCGTGGGCCGCCGCATGGACGGCTACGGCCCCCCGCCCTCCAAGAGCCCCTTCGGCCAGGCCTCGGGCCCCGCGTCCGACCGCCAGGACAAGGACGGCCACGACGCCGGCATGGAATCTCAGGGCCTCGGCCTGGACGCGGACGACAAGAAGGTCCCCGGCGCGCTGGGCGGCGTGATCGGCAGCGGCCTGCGGTCTGGACCCCCGGGCGTCAGCACCGGCCCCGGCAAACCCGGCGCGCCGCCAGGCTCGCAGGGCTCGACGCAGGGCGCGCCCCCGGGCCCGGGCGCACCCAGGGGCGGCGGAGGACCCGGCCGCAAGGGCGACGGCGAGCGCAAGGAGCCGCGGCGCCGTGACCGGGACCGCGACCGCGACCGGGACCGTCCCCGCGGCCAGGGCAACCAGGGCATCAAGAACTCCGTGGAGGGCGCCGAGGAGTACGACAGCGTCTCGGAAGTGAGCGAGGGCGACGACCGCCACGACCCGCGCAACGGCCAGGGTGGCCGGCGGGCGGGCGCGGGCGGCCCCGGCGGCTTCAGGGACAAGACCAGCGGCGGCCCGCCCGGGCAGAACCTGGGCCGCCAGGAGGCCGGGCGGAGCGGCAGCGGGCGCCGCGGCGGCGGCAAGGACGGCCAGGGCGGCCGCGACCGGGACCGGGACCGTGACCGGGACCGTGACCGTGACAAGCGCCGTGACGGAGGCGGCGGCCAGCCTGGCGGCGGCCGCGGGGCGGGGGCGGGGGCGGGCGCGCCCCAGACCAACGGCAGGGCCGGAGGCGGGCGCCAGGGCGGCCCTCCACACCCCCAGCAGGGCAAGGTGGCCCAGAGCACCGTCGCTGTCAACCGCCTGGACGAGGTGAAGGTCAGCGACCCGGGCCTGGTGTCGCAGGCCATCACTGACCTGTCCAAGAAGGAGAAGGAGAAGACTAACAACCTTGAGGGCATTGATCTCAACAACTTTGCAAGTGAGTGCCTTCTTTTACATCTAACTTCTCTCTTTTTCTATCTTCCTTTCTTTGTGGCTTGTGGCCAAATTTCAGTTCATTAATGTTACAATTATTATCATCATTATTTTTAGTCTAGAATTTATTCATGTTGGCTGGGATGATATTGATCTCAAGTCAACGTATTGCTTTGCTGTTTCTTGTCTTGGAGTGGCATGTTTAAAATTCAAGTATTAGTTTTGAATTAATTTAAATTTGCAATATTGACCATTTTTTTATCAGCTAAAGTTCTTACCTTGTTTGCTTAGCTTGCATCATAAATTTTGGACCTTATTCACTTTAATATGATTAATTATGGCATGTTTCTATTTTGCTTCACATTGTTTAAACAGTTTTCCTTTTGATAAAAAGGATTTGTTATTCTGTTTGAGTCCCTTAACTTGAGATTTTCCTAAAATCTAAATCTTTTGCTTTTCTTTCTTCTAAACAATAAAATCTTATTTATTATAACTTTGACTATGATAAACCTTATCACTGCATTTGTGCACTGTAGTAAAGCAACGCACTTAGTGCATGAAGTGTGTGGTATTGTTTCTGGTGGCTGCGCTCTAGTTTGTGTTGTGTGTGCGTGTGTGGCACCTAGGTGTGGTGGTAGTTGATGACCATCCAGAGGTGGCAGTCCAAGAAGACCCTTCACTTTTTGATGCAGACAATGGCTTCCAAGAGGTCCGCAACAAGAAGATGACTAAAGACACAAAGAAAGAAGAACCTGCCCCCAAAGGAGGTCGTGGAAAATCCCAGTCGCAAAGTCAACCATCTCAGTCCGGGTCCTCTCAACCTCAGCCTGGTCAACAACCAGCCCAACAACCTACTCCATTGATGTCAATCAATGCTCAGCCTCCATCTAAACAGAGCTTTGAGCGGTCGAGGCCCTCCAAACTTCCTCCTCGCTTAGCCAAACAGCGGGAGAATAATCGTCTGCAGAAACAGGCAGCAGCTGCTCAGCAGCACGACATTAGTGAAATGAACAAAGTTAATCAAAACATTAGCATGTACCCCATGAAAGGTAAGAGAGAAAATTATTAAAGCCCACTAAGCTCAGTTTGAGAAGAGTTTAATTTGTTGACTGTCCTAACAAACTTCTCTTGTGTGTTCTAGATTCATCCGGGCCTGCTCCTCCTCCTCCCGTCAATGCTTGGGATAAGCCAATAAATGCTAGTTTAAGGCCCAGTTCACCAAGCACTACCAACATATCTAGTGGGCTTCAACTTGTTGCAAGCATAACGGATAACTGGTAAGTTCACTCAGGATTGGAAGGTTAGTTTCCTTTGGACTCTCAAATAGTACAAACATCATTTCTTTTTGTTTCAGTAGTAATATTGATGGCGCCGGTTCTGGGGGTTCAAGCCAGCGCAGCAGCCCTGCTGTTGATAAGTTAGGCCGAGAAGTTCGGGAGCCCCGAGATGCAAGAGATGCACATGAACAAGCAGGTTCTGTTGCAGCTAAAGATGCAGTACTTGATGGTGCGTCTCCACCGGTACAAACAATCATATTTGAAAACACAAATTACAAGCAAGCTCCAACTGCATCAAATAAATTTTCAAGTCACCCTAAAGGTGGCTCTAGGGTAGACAAACCAAGAGGTAAGATGTCACCTTTCGGTTTGTTTGGTATTTTTTTTTTCCTTTTTTTTTTCTTTCTTCCTTTTTTTGTTTGTTACATAAAAGCCCCTTTAATGACTGGTGGCTACACTAGTGTTTAGATAGAACTGCACAATTTGTGATATCTTTGGAACTGCTCATTACACTTGATATTTTTGGAAGTTAGAACACATCTTGAAACATTTTCCACTGACCTTTCCTATTTTACCCACACTCCGGCTCTTTAGTTTGCCTTTGCAATAATACATCTGTTTTATTTTTCAGACTTAGATGACAACTCGGCCCATTCACATCAGCATCCTCACCCATCAAATCTTGGATTTGACATTAAATCAGATGCCATGGATGGAAATGACATGAAGCTTGACTTCACTTTTGAATGCCCTGATTTGGACGACAAGGCCGGAAAAAGCATGGGATTGCCTCGCTCGATGCACTCTACACACCCATCCACTGTTGACTTGACCTCAAAAATTGCTGCAGTGAAAAAAGTGTGGGAAACTCCAACTGGATATTCACATACTGATGAAAACCAAGCCTACCCTCCGCCATTCACATCAGAGGCTGGGCTTGATGCTGCAGCATTCAGGAAAGCAGTGGAATCTCCTCAAATGCAGATGGATGAGAATTCTGAGGTGGTTTACTCACCTGGGCCTCAGATGCAACCCAACCCCAACAGTTATGGCGTATCAGGGGTGACTGGCGTGTCAGCCGTACCTGGAAACTCTGCGTCTCCTAACGTGTGCAAAGTGAAGCCTCAGCCGTCAGTGATGCCTCCAGGACCTCAGCTCTCTCCGCCACCCTTTAACTCACAGCCAACAAGCCACATGGCCAACTTCCAGGTACCTCGCTTTCTCTGCTTAGTCTTCCTTCAATGAAGTTCCACAGTAAGAGCTCTGTATTAACGGTAACTAGTCGTTTCTCTCTATGCAGCCTACCATGAGCAGCCCAGCTGCTCAGTTTGGTGGTATCTCTGCTATTCCCTCACCACCTACAGTGCTGTACAATTCATCCCAAGCTGGCCTCTATCAGACATTCTTGGGAGATGCTCCTGTTCTTGGAGGGCAGCCTTTGGGTGGACAGCCACTTGGAGGACAGCCCTTGGGTGGACAGGCCCTGGGAGGACAGCCACTTGGTGGTCAACCTTTGGGAGGACAACCCCTTGGAGCCCAAGGCTTGGGAGGACAGCCGCTTGGCGGGCAGCCCCTTGGAGGACAGCCTTTAGGAGGACAACCCCTTGGTGGACAGCCGCTTGGCGGACAACCTCTTGGTGGGCAGCCCCTTGGAGGACAGCTGGGTGGACAACCACGCTCTCAATTTACCCAGTTTCCTCCGTACCAACTCTCTCAAGGGTTGACGGGATCAACATTCAACCAGCAGTCAGTATATGTGCACCAAAACCCTCCTCATCCCCCTCCAAGTGCTGGACCAGATCTGTACCAACCAATGTCACAGTATCGTATTCAGGTACTAAAACCTTCCATTAAAATTGAAAGATTTGAATTATCTATCTATTTTTATTTTAGAGTCTCTTAATATCCTTGGTTTTATATTATTTTCAGCCTCCGGGTGGACCATTTGGGCAATCACAGCAACTGAATTCCAATCCTAATACTGTCCTCATCTCTTCGTCATCTAATTCCCTAATGTCGGCCAGCGTGAAGCCATCATCACATTCAGGACAGATTGGTGCCATTGGTACCAAAGGAGGCGCTCCAACTCCGTTCCAAACATCAGCCCCTCAGTCTCAGCTCTATATCCAATACGACCCCAACCAAGTCCTAAGTGTGAATCAGAACTATCTGTCAAACTCACCCCTTGTTCAGAGACCTACACCTGTTCAGAACATGCAATCATCAAGCTTTTACTCAACTACAGCAGGTATGTGTGTTGAAGTCGTCACTTACACCAAAAATATTGTTCCTGTTCATAATTGTTGTATTCTGGCAGGTGCTCAACCTGGGTTCTACCAAACTGGGTCCTCACTTCAGGCAGCCCCTGCAGCACCTCAGTTACATCAAACTGCAGGGCCCTTTGGGCTTCAGAGCTTCAGCCAACATGCACCTGTGAGTAATTGTAAACATTATTTGAATCTACTTTGAATCCAACTCAAGTGGTAGAGATAGAGGTTTGGCTAACTTGTTCACTTGTATGGGGAACAGTTTTTGTCCTCAAATTTGCAGATTGCAGCAGCTGTCCAACAGCAGCAGCAGCAACAGCAACAACAATATCGCAATTCTCAACCTAGCTATTTGAAGGGAGCGCTGGGTCAGCAGTCGCAGCCACCTCCACCCTCATCTCCCTCCTCTCAACAACCAGATATGTTGAATTCGGTTTTTTCTTCAGGTAATGTTTCCGACCCTTAAAATATTGTCATTCTTGTTTTTGGACTGCTTGGTAAAAGTTTTCTTGTTCCAGGGTCCCAAATCCCATCCCCTAAGTCTCGAGATTCTAAGAAGTCTCAGTCGGGACCTCAGGGTGGGCAAGGTGCACAGAACCAGCACAGCCCCACTCCCCAGCACCAGGGTGACCCTAGATCTGGACCTGGAGGACCAGGACCTTCAGGACAGGGGCAGTCTCAAGGACACAAATTCTCAGCATACCAGGGCATGTCCCAATCCTCCCATGTAAGTATCCGTTACATTTGTTTCCTTGCTGTGTTTCTAATTGACTCAATTGTAGTAGCTCTTCCTGCCACCTGACCTACCCTCTCAGCTCCCCTATACTTGACCCACCCCTCCACTTGCCCTGACCCAATCCTCTGCTTTGGCTGCTCTTACATTTCTGCTTTAAAAATGCTTTTTTCAATGCTGTATTATTTTGCTGAGACTAACATACTCCTTTCCTAAAAAGGGCTATGGTCATTTTTTGCAGATGATGCAACAAAATGTACGAGGTAACCAGATGAATGTTGGACCCCGTGGTAACATGGGGCAGTCAGGTCAATCAAGGTATCCCACTCCTATTCAGCGACCAAACTCATACAATCAGACTGGTGTATCTTCTGGTGGTAATATGAATGTGAATAGGCATCGGACCCCTGCTCATAATACGTCTAGACCACCACCATCAGTGGGCAAACAGAACTACTATGGGTCATCACAAAGTAAGAATATGTGATACAAATATCTATAAATTGGTTATGTCTGGAAGTATTGTTTTATTTATTAATTTATTGTTATTTCTCAGGCTCTTCAGTGAAGATGGAAAGTGCTGGTAATAGTGAAACAAGTAAAACCGAAAATAATACCGCTGAGCGCAAGGATACTCCTACTCCAAACAGTGGCACCACTGAAAATAGTGCACCTACAGAAGCAACCAAGGATGAAGCACCAGCTTCAAGTGCTGAATAGTGTAATAATCTCCTCTATTTCCCTTCCCCATGTTCAGACATTTTCCATAAACATTAAACTTGAAACTGGGACAACTTAGTCAAAATAAAACGGCTGTTATGCCCTCCTTCAAGCTTTCTTGGATTTGATGTGAAGATGAATGGTAGTGAGAAACTGGCACATATACTTAGGTGTCATAATTAGAGTGGTACGTGGGATTGTTGTTATGTATTGTTTAGGTTTAACCAAAAGAAAAAAAAAACAAGCACGCCATTAACCACTCCTGGACGCTCAACGGATTTTCCTGGGGCACCAGCCGCTCTGAGGTACCGATCGCGGCGGTACTGAAGATCGATGCGCTCCAATTTAACTTGAACACACTTCATGTTCATCACCTTAACAGATATGTCTAAGTTCCTCAATGAATCGCATTCAGTGTTGAAGACTCGAGTATTTGAGTGTTGTTTGGTATGTGGTGGGACATTTCTTGTCTTGTGATTGTCGGTAATTAGAGGATGGCAGTGAAGTTGATACAGCCCTCTATTGTTTTTGATTGCAAATTTGCACAGTATTCAATCCTACTGCCCATGCCTTCTGCATAGAAAATGGGGCAGTGTATTCAACACGGTTAGGATAATTTGGAATGACTAGTTTAAGATGAACGTTTCTTTTATGTTGTGGAACTGAAAGCAAGTTTGGACTCAGTTTGGCTTGTGAATTGGATTGCTACGAGACTGAGGGCTGAAGTTGAAGACTGAAGCTCTGTCAGATACTGGTGGTGTTTTTGGTAGGGTACCAGCAACACATCTTTTGATTATTCTGCATCAGTTTTAGACTGCAGATGATGTGTGGAGCCTTTCATGCCAATTTTGTTGATATCACCATATTTGGGGATGACCAACGACTAAATGAACTGCCACCCACTATGCAAGTAGCTAACAAGAGCCCCTATTATGATCGTGATTTGATGTTTTTATTGCTTAGTCATGTACTGATCACTTTTTGAAAATTGTCTTATTTATCAGTGTTGTCAAGTGTTGAAATAAATTGTACAATTGTCCCATGAATGTACTCCTTTCAATGGTTTCAGGACTAAAATGTAATGTCAAGTCACAATCTGCATGTTACCTGTTCTGTTTTATTATTATAATTTTTTTTTCTTGCATCAGATTGATTTGTGTCCTGTTACCTTGTTAGTTGTATTCACATTCCAGAAATGGGTCGCCTGAGTTGTATAATTTTTCCAGCCTAAGTGGATTTCTTTGTGTAAAGATTTTGCTCCTCTATCAATTGCCAATGTACATGAATGATCCACCCTATGTGAGTAATTAGTACATGAATGTGTTTGTAAAATAGTGCTCACAATCATTCAATGAAATTTTTTATTTAAGGCACATTGCCTGACTGGAGTCATGTGTGTTTGACCCATGTGGATCACACCCTACTTCATCCCTATTTTACATGTCAACCAGTCAAAGGGAATATTGCTTCCTTTGAAATTCTAGATACTGCCTTTTTAAAATCAATAAACTATTCTATGAAGAGAGATGTAAGAGAAACTCTGATTACTTTCAATACCTATCCCTACTCTCTTAAGTTATACCATAGCCCCATCACTATTTATGGACACTTTTACTCTAGTTGAGTAACTTAAACGCACGCGCTTTTATTTGGAGAAGTCAATGATGAGGAATGCAAAACGTATCTTAAAGACTACGGGTGGCCCCACAATGAACCGCGCGACGCTACCCATCACGCCCATCACCCATCATGATGGTTGGTTTGAGGTTCACATCACGGTCCGGCCGCTAGATGGCGCTTTGACCTGACCCAGCGTTGTTGTGCGCGCGGTGCTATTCAAGCTTGCTCGTGCATAAGTGCTGGCCGATATGCGGAAAGGGTATGCTTACATGGCGCTGAGAGGTTAACCGTATTCATGATGGCGGTTCCTGCACCTGGCTAAGTATCAAGAGAACAAAACTCGGCCACGAGAGATCCATCCAAGGATAAAGTGGTGGGCTTTTCTTGTGTGGTCACTGCGACCGGCCTCGGCCCCACACACGGGATCTGTGCCCTGACAGATGTCAGAAACAACTCCGCCTGTCCCCCCCTCCCCCGGTTGACCCGCTCGCTGAGCGCTTGGAGCAGCCCAAGGCCGTACGTGGTGTGGGGGTGCCACGCCGACTGGCAGCAGGTGGAAACGGTGGGGGGACTTTGGTGCATCCTTTTCCTTATAAGGCCCAGTCAAAACCACGCCACCTGCTTCGTCATTGGTGAGCGCGCAAACATGTGTGGGCGCCTGAAAACTGGCCCAGGCTACGTTTTCCGGGCCGGCCACCAGATGGCGCTCTGGCATGATCAGCGCTGCTGCTTCGCGCGCGGTCCTTGATACGCCAGAATATATAGTGCCCAACACCTATCTTGGTGGTTGATGTGAGGCTCACAACACGGATGGCGCTTTGGCGCTGTCCGTCTACCTAACAGGCTTTTATCTCAGTTTTGCAAACAAAGACAAACTCTCAGGCAGTCTTTGGGTGATGTGGGATTTCGGAGCATCACCGGGAAGCAACGGGCGTGCTTGGTCATTGGCGAGAGCGGGAAAATGAATTGGCGCGAAAGTAGGCTGGGCGAGAAGGCTGTTCTCCGGGTGCCCCACCAGATGGCGCCTTGGCTTGACCATGCGCTGTTGCTGCGCGGGCGGTTCTTGATACGCCAGAACACATAGTTGAAATTCTCACGGGGGGTACTGGTGAGATCGCTCTTGATGGGTGGGTGGGGCTTTCTGCCACACCAACTCTAGATGAGTAACTTATACGAACGAAATTTTTAGTTGGAGGAAGTCAGTGCTGAGAGATGCGAATTGTATTTTAGACGCAACGTTAGCTCTCGCGGCTGACATCAAACACTCAAGTAACCTAGTCAAACTTCGTACTTTGCCACAAACGTTAGCTCTCGCGCGGTCCTTGACACGCCCCAATACATACTTGAAATTCTCACGGGGGGCACCCGTGAGATCGCTCTTGAAGGGTGGGCGGGCCTTTCTGCCACACCAACTCTAGTTGAGTAACTTATATGCACGGATTTTTACTTGGGGAAAGTCAATGATGCGTGATCACAACGTTAGCTCTCGCGGCTGACATCAAACACTCAAATAGCCTAGTCCAAGTGAGTGTCTTATAAGGGTGGGCTCAGGGTGGGGCTTTTGCGGCCACACCAACTCTAGACAAGTAACTTATACGCACGATTTTTGTTTCTTCAGTGTCTTTGACGATGAAATATGAAGAATTATTGAAATTATCAATCAACATTAAAAATTCGTGCGTATAAGTTACTTGTCTAGAGTTGGTGTGGCCGCAAAAGCCCCACCCTGAGCCCACCCTTATAAGACACTCACTTGGACTAGGCTATTTGAGTGTT
Organism: Frankliniella intonsa; assembly: GCA_033675135.1. Taxonomy (NCBI): domain Eukaryota; kingdom Metazoa; phylum Arthropoda; class Insecta; order Thysanoptera; family Thripidae; genus Frankliniella; species Frankliniella intonsa. The sequence goes on from CM066257.1 coordinate 5,254,923, forward strand.
TGATGTCAGCCGCGAGAGCTAACGTTGTGATCTCTCATGATTGACTTTCTCCAAGTAAAAATCCCTGCGTATAAGTTACTCAACCAGAGTTGGTGTGGCAGAAAGGCCCACCCACCCTTCAAGAGCGATCTCACGGGTGCCCCCCGTGAGAATTTGACCTATACATTCTGGCGTATCAAGGACCGCGCGAGAGCTAACAGTGCGTGGTCAACCAAAGTGCCAAGGTGCCCGGGTTGCGACCACGCACTGTTAGCTCTCGCGCGGTCCTTGATACGCCAGAATGTATAGGTCAAATTCTCACGGGGGGCACCCGTGAGATCGCTCTTGAAGGGTGGGTGGGCCTTTCTGCCACACCAACTCTGGTTGAGTAACTTATACGCAGGGATTTTTACTTGGAGAAAGTCAATGATGAGAGATCACAACGTTAGCTCTCGCGGCTGACATCAAACACTCAAATAGCCTAGTCCAAGTGAGTGTCTTATAAGGGTGGGCTCAGGGTGGGGCTTTTGCGGCCACACCAACTCTAGATGAGTAACTTATACGCACGAATTTTTAATGTTGATTGATAATTTCAATAATTCTTCATATTTCATCGTCAAAGACACTGAAGACACAAAAATCGTACGTATAAGTTACTTGTCTAGAGTTGGTGTGGCCGCAAAAGCCCCACCCTGAGCCCACCCTTATAAGACACTCACTTGGACTAGGCTATTTGAGTGTTTGATGTCAGCCGCGAGAGCTAACGTTGTGATCACTCATCATTGACTTTCTCCAAGTAAAAATCCGTGCATATAAGTTACTCAACTAGAGTTGGTGTGGCAGAAAGGCCCGCCCACCCTTCAAGAGCGATCTCACGGGTGCCCCCCGTGAGAATTTCAAGTATGTATTGGGGCGTGTCAAGGACCGCGCGAGAGCTAACGTTTGTGGCAAAGTACGAAGTTTGACTAGGTTACTTGAGTGTTTGATGTCAGCCGCGAGAGCTAACGTTGCGTCTAAAATACAATTCGCATCTCTCAGCACTGACTTCCTCCAACTAAAAATTTCGTTCGTATAAGTTACTCATCTAGAGTTGGTGTGGCAGAAAGCCCCACCCACCCATCAAGAGCGATCTCAACAGTACCCCGTGAGAATTTCAACTATGTGTTCTGGCGTATCAAGAACCGCCCGCGCAGCAACAGCGCATGGTCAAGCCAAGGCGCCATCTGGTGGGGGACCCGGAGAACAGCCTTCTCGCCCAGCCTACTTTCGCGCCAATTCATTTTCCCGCTCTCGCCAATGACCAAGCACGCCCGTTGCTTCCCGGTGATGCTCCGAAATCCCACATCACCCAAAGACTGCCTGAGAGTTTGTCTTTGTTTGCAAAACTGAGATAAAAGCCTGTTAGGTAGACGGACAGCGCCAAAGCGCCATCCGTGTTGTGAGCCTCACATCAACCACCAAGATAGGTGTTGGGCACTATATATTCTGGCGTATCAAGGACCGCGCGCGAAGCAGCAGCGCTGATCATGCCAGAGCGCCATCTGGTGGCCGGCCCGGAAAACGTAGCCTGGGCCAGTTTTCAGGCGCCCACACATGTTTGCGCGCTCACCAATGACGAAGCAGGTGGCGTGGTTTTGACTGGGCCTTATACGGAAAAGGGATGCACCAAAGTCCCCCCACCGTTTCCACCTGCTGCCAGTCGGCGTGGCACCCCCACACCACGTACGGCCTTGGGCTGCTCCAAGCGCTCAGCGAGCGGGTCAACCGGGGGAGGGGGGGACAGGCGGAGTTGTTTCTGACATCTGTCAGGGCACAGATCCCGTGTGTGGGGCCGAGGCCGGTCGCAGTGACCACACAAGAAAAGCCCACCACTTTATCCTTGGATGGATCTCTCGTGGCCGAGTTTTGTTCTCTTGATACTTAGCCAGGTGCAGGAACCGCCATCATGAATACGGTTAACCTCTCAGCGCCATGTAAGCATACCCTTTCCGCATATCGGCCAGCACTTATGCACGAGCAAGCTTGAATAGCACCGCGCGCACAACAACGCTGGGTCAGGTCAAAGCGCCATCTAGCGGCCGGACCGTGATGTGAGCCTCAAACCAACCATCATGATGGGTGATGGGCGTGATGGGTAGCGTCGCGCGGTTCATTGTGGGGCCACCCTAAGTTATATCCATTCCTTGTGGTGAAGCGGCCCGGGAAAAGTGTTGAAGTTTAAGCTGCGTTTGTTTGGGAGAAGTTATAGAGGAAGGAAATTCATGTTTCTATCAAGGGTAAATGGGACTTTGTTACATAATAAAGAATATTTACCAAACCGTTGTTGAATTGAAGCGATCAATTTTATTTGGTTAAACTCACTTAATTTTTGGTCTAATTTTCACATCAGTTTTGATCACGCAACTTTCTGCTACGTTGGCCAAACCGGGGTTGCGGCCTCGATCGCCATCGCGACCACCGGGATGTCAACTGCGGCTGGATAGAGGGTGGCTTCGCAGAGTCTAGGTTCAGACTTAGGGAAAGATTCCGTTAGCTCAGCCAACAAGTCCAACAAGCTCGATAAGGGACTCGATTCAGGAGAAATTCACTTTAGCGGAGGCACTTCTCTCTGCATCGTGCAAAACTGACGTCGCATCTCTGTGCTGGAGATCCCGGTTTTCGCTCCTGACAACCCTCGGGAGTTAGACAGGGGTTACATTAGAGCCCCCCCCCCCCCCCCTGCCCAACCCCCGTGACCTCGGAGAATTCATTTCTTTTCGTCGAAAATCGCAAAACTGCATCGTTTTCATCAAATCTCGATTTTAACAACAGCGGAGGCCTTTTCCTTGTCTGCGAATCCGAGAATGCTGTCTGCCAGCACCCTGTTCATCTCCTGAAAGTCTTTCCACTCCGTGGTATCGGCCAGGGCCCGCAGGTTGTCGAAGATAGTTTTCGAGAGTCGGCGGCGCAGCCGCCTGCCGAGCACCTCGCGCAGCCCCGCCGCGTTGAGGACCCGCAGGGCCTGCTCCGCGTCGTACTGCTCCAGCCTGCGCTCGCCCTCGGCGCGCAGGGCCGGCACCTGGTACTCGTCGGCGAGCCGCAGCAGGTCCACCTCGCAGTCCGCCCACTCCCTCACCTTGTCCGTGTACAGGAACTCTAGGAACTTCTCGACCGCGTCCACCGGGAAGTCCCCCAACTCCAGCCTGTCCACGTCCTCGGCCTCGGCCCCGGCCTCGGCCCCGGCCTCGGCCCCGGCCTCGGCCCCGGCCTCGGAACCGGCCTCGGAACCGGCCTCGTCCTCGGCCTCGTCCTCGGAACCGGACTCGGAACCGGCCTCGGCCGCCGTCAGCATCCTGTCCAGCACGGGGCTGCCGAGGGCCAGCACCAGGCGGTGCGCGGCCAGCTCCCCGCCCTCGGCCACCAGCACCACGTCGCAGTACGTGCCGCCCAGGCGGGCGCGGTTCATGGCGGTGCGTATTCCAGGCCTGGAGAGGACTCTACCTGTGTTCAAGAAATGCAGCAGGGGGAGTGGTTTCAGGCGGGGTACAAATTTCGCTCACGTTCAGATGAGTAAAATTAAAAAAAAAAAAAAAAATTACCTGCAAGAGTGTGAAAAAATAAATCCCTCACCTATTACGACGGGTTTGAGACGGTTGGCGTGTCGCTCTGGCAGTGCGGGGCCCGTCATGGTGGCGGCGAGGAGCGGGTGGGCTGCCTCGAACTCGGCCCACGCGCTGGTGCTGGCGAGGGTCTTCATGTCGGCCAGGACGGCGGCCGTGAGGCGGCGCCGCAGCGGGCTGCCGAGGACGTCACTGAGCCCGGCCGCCATCAGCAGCCCCAGGGCCGCGGGGCCGTCGCTGTCCCAGAGCCGCAGCGTGCACGCCGTGTTCAGCTCCGGCACGCCGTACTTGTGGGCCAGCCGGAGCAGCTCGAACTCGGCGCCCTTCCAGTCCTCCACGTGGTCCGTGTACAGGAACTCCAGGAACGCTGCCGCCGCGTCCCTGGAGAAGTCCTCCAGGAGTATGCGGCCGTCGCCCGCCGCGCCGTGCAGCAGCAGCGGGCTGCGGGCGGCCAGCACGACGCGGTGCGCGTCCAGCTCCGCGCCCTCCACCGCCAGCCGCACGTCGCACAGGCTGCCCTGCAGGCGCGCCTGGTTGAGCCCCCTGGACACCGTGGGCAGCATGCAGCCGCTCATGGAGTACACCAGCACGCGGACGGTGGCCGTGTCCAGCGCCCCCTCCAGCGTCACCACGTCCCTCATCGTCTGGCCGGTCCCGTTACCGCCGCCCAGCACCACCCTGGCCTCCGCCAGCGGGGCGCGGGCGCGGTCGAAGACCTGGCAGTGCACCAGCACGGGGGAGGGGCGCGTGCGGCCGTGCACCTCCAGGTCGAGGCAGGTGTTGTCCTCGCGGTTGACGAGCTCAGTGGTGATGAGCACCCCGCCGTCCGACGTCATGACCCAGTGCTTCACCGTCCACGGCCGCAGGCGGGCCGTCTTCTCCGACAGCAGCACCACGCGGCCGTACGAGTGCGTCTGCATCGTCATGGTGCCCCGCCCACGCCGCCGGAACTGGGGCCGAGCGCAGAGGAAAACTGACGGAAAAAAAAGGAAAATGTGAGTCTGAAAAATGTCGCAGTTTCTCTGAGCTCTCGTGAGCTCGTCAGCCAGCTGATGCAATTGTGTGAATGTTGAAGTTAAAGAGTAAACTTAATACTACTTTCATAAAGCACACTGAGCCAACTGTTTCACACGCGAACAACAATAAACTATAGAATTTGCTCCTGTCGGCCCGGGTTTGTTTTCGTGCGTGTACTTACCGAAACGTCCAATTAAGCGCAGCTTAAGCGTCGCTGCGGCTTCCTGATGGCGGTCTGCACCAAAGACTGGCCAAGAACCGGCTGCTATCCGCGAATCAGCCAAGGCCGGGAGTGGTATGACGTTACAGGGGAATACATATCACTGCACTTGACTATCCCCCCCCCCCCCCAACCACCTCGCGCCTTCTTCTGGTGCCACTCGACTTATTCCCCCAGCAGATATCATTGGCTTGAAAAAAAAGTAACTGGAGATAGAAAGAAAAAGAAAAAAAAAAACAAGATTACGTAGACCGCAGTTTTTATTTATAGTGAAAAATTGTAATTTAAGGAAAATTCGGATGCGCCTGTGAAAAATGTTCATACCTAGGTGAATTTTTTTAATTACTAGTAAAAGTGTTTTTCCCACAATTTTTTTGTTGTTGTTTTTGTTTTGTTTCTTACGCCCCTAGAAGCATTAAAGACGGGACTTGAGTCTCGGTCGATTGCCTTTCAGTGCCGCGTGACGCACGGTGTGAATCACGCTAGTTTTTCATAACGATCGAGTCCCATGTTGTGTTGTGATGCTTTTCCCCAGGTGCGAAAATTGATAAGTTTCATATAAACAGCATCATTGACACGCTGGGATTGTAGCTCCCTTTTCGCCTGGCACTCAACGTGCTAAGCGTGTGAGTGTCACACACTTGTAGGTGGCGGACAACAACTCTTAGAGGCAGTTGGCTCCAGTAAATACTTTAATTTAAATAGAAAAAGACCCCCGGACGGCTTAATGCAAGAAAAAAAAAGACGTTTATTCCAGCCACACGTTAGCGGCCGAGGAGGGGCACGTAGTTGACGTAGTTGACGGGGTTGAGCTGGCCCAGCTCCCTCGCCGCTGAGCTGAAGAGGTTGAGCCCCAGCGCTGGGGCCGCCGCCAGCTGGCTCAGCGTGGCTGTGGGGTGGAGCCGTCAAACTCTCAGTTTTTTTTTTTCAATCTTTTTTTTTCATTGGCAAAAAGTGTAGGCGTTACTCACGGGACTGAGACAGGCACTGGTTGACGGTGAGCATGAGGCTGTTCTGGAAGGTGGGGTCGAAGGCGCGCGAGGGGAACAGCGTGGCCATGAGCGCCGCGGCGCCCTGGGGCTGCAGCGGGGCGCCGGGCTGCATCTGGGCGTCGCGAGGAGAGCAGAGGAGAGGGTAGAGAGTCATTGTCAGGGTTTGTTGAGATTAATACACCCACCCCGCCCCGAGGAGGAAAAAAGGCACGGTGGGGCGGGGCGGGGCGGGGCGGGGCGGGGCGGGGCGGGGCGGGGCGGGGCGGGGCGGGGCGGGCGGGGCGGGGCGGGGGGGGGCGGGGCGGGGCAGAGCGGGGCGGGCGGGGCGGGGCGGGGCAGGGAGGGGCGGGGCGGCGGGGCGGGGCAGGGCGGGGCGGGGCGGGGCGGGGCGGGGCGGGGCGGGGGCGGGGCGGGGCGGGGCGAGGCGGGGCGGGGCGTGGCGGCTCCCCCCTCCGCATACTGTCCTGCCCAGAGTCAATATCGACTCCTGCCCGGAGCGGTCGAGACGATTACATTGTCGTTTCACAAGCCGGTCGCGCAGTTTGCTTTACCGGCTGATTGATGGGCAATGGCTACCCCGCTACCCCGCCACCCCCGCCCCCCCACCCCACCCCACCCCCCCCCACCCCACCCCACCCGCCCCGCCCCGCCCTGCCACCCCGTGTCGCTACTTACGAAGCCCAATCGTTGAGCGGCGCACGCCAGCAGACACTGTTAAAAATAAACAGACTCAATTAGGACGCAGCGCGTGCAAGGACACTGCTAAAAAGACTGACGAGAACACTCACCTGGCCCGCCTGGGACACGGGTAGGACTTGCCGCTGCAGCTCCACAGCGTCTACTGGAAACGCAATGGGAAATACGACTTGAAAAGCGATCTGTCGGAAAGTGTCGGAATATCGTACACGTGGAGGTGTATGAATTTCCATTAGCACGATCGTACATTTTAATGTGTGAAATTTCTTTAAAAAAAAATCACACCTCTACTCGCTCAAGTGGACGAATGGTAATTCCCTGCTCACGTGGGTTTGCAGTGTGGACTTACGGTCAGTGGACGGCACGGTCTGGCGACATTGTAGGAGGACCGTGTTCTGCGGCGAGTAGGGTGTCGGCAGCTGCAGCTGGGGCTGAGGCACCTGCTGCAGCTGGGGCAGCTGGGGCTGAGGTGCCTGCTGCAGCTGGGGCTGGGGCAGCTGGGGCTGAGGTGCCTGCTGCAGCTGCGGCTGAGGTACCTGTTGGGGCTGGGGTACCTGTTGCACCTGGGGCTGGGGTACCTGCTGCACCTGGGGCACAGGACGCTTCAGTCAAATAATCAAGGTCACGACGACGGACGGCACGCTGGAAACCGTAACGTGTGAATACCGCACACTTGTAGGTGTGTGCGAATTTCCATTCAAACACCTCTGCTCCCTCAACAACGCAATATTCCTCAAAAAAAAAAAAAAAAATACTTGTTCAAGTGTTCAGCCACCTATAAGTGTGCGACATTCACACACTTGGGGGTGTTCTCCTTCCCGGACGCACTGACCTGGGCGGCCACGGCGGACCACGCGAGCAGCGCCAGCGCGCAGCTCAACACGCTCCTGCTCGCCATCACCGACACCAAAAGTCTGCACGGGTGGATAAAAGTCGAAACCACCGACACCGATACGCCAGTCGCCAGTCAGTCCTCGCTTCTTCAGAAAACACTCTCATTGCGATGGAAGCTCTTATATAGGCGCGGCACGGCACGGGCCAGGCACGCTCGGCAGGGTCCCTCGCATCCAGCATCTGAGCCCCCCCCCCCCCCCCCGCTCCAACCACCGTCCTCATCTTCCTCAAGTCGCCTCCAATCTCCCGGAGGACTCACCTCACCGCTTGTGTAATTTCGCGGCCGGGTCAAACACACACGACACGAGCAGGACCGCGGCGGCAGAGGACACCGAGAACAGCGCGTGCTCTCCCAGTCTATCCAGTGGTTTATGTTCTCCATTTGCGAGGCGTGCAAAAAAAAAAAAAAAAAAAAAAAAAAAAAATTGCTCGCGGAACACAGCAGTAGTGGAACGCAATAATAAAAGTGTTTGATATCTCAAGGTGAGATCAAAGTGTACCGTGTAGACGGTAAACTTTTTATCACAGTCCCCGATAAGGGTTGTTCTAGCTCACGCCCGCGAGTTCTTCGTAACGATGGCACATTTGTTTTTGGTTTGTTTTTGTCCGGCGCTTAACCCTACAACAGGTTAGCCATGTCGGCACCGCTCAAACACGTGGGCATCACGACACGCCCCCAAGCCGAAATGTCAGCGACCGCTCCTAACCTCCCCCGCCGCCCCCGCCGCCCCCGAGTCCCCCGACGGTCCCCCGGGAACCGTCATTTCATTCACGCAACAGGGCGTTCGAACGCGCCGCCCCCGGCCCCGCCCCCGCCCCCGCCCCCGCCCTAAAGCCTGCGTTCGGCGTATCCGCGCGCACGGAAGCACCTCGTTGCGCACAGGCGAGTCCGAGGCTCGTTCGCCTGTGCTGCTCGACGCACTCTTCGGGCACCACCTCGAGTGCAACAAGGACGGGGGATCCTCCGGCAGGACCGCTCGAGGGCCGCCCCGGCCCCGGCCCCGGCCACCGGCCCCGGTCTCAAGGGCCATCATTGGCAGCTTCTAATGGGGCTGTTCCCGGGGCCCCCGCCGCACGCGACACCCTCGGTTTGTGCGCCCTACCGGGGGCCCCCGGGACCCCGATGAGTCGCTGTCGGGCGCTGTCGCCTGTCACCTGTCACCTGTCGTGCTGACGGCCCGCCCGGGGCCTCGTGCCGCGGCGGCCGCGACTCCATGTCCGCGCTGACGGGCGGGCCGCACGGGCCGCGGACATGACGCTATGGCCGCGAGGAGGCCGCCGACGCCGCCCTGGGTGACGACGCCGACCTGGCCGAGGACGCCGCCGCCGTACCGCAGCGCAGAGCAGCCGCCGCCGCCGCCCCCGGCCTCGCTGACCTGGCCGCCCTGGTCCGCCTCCAGGCACGCCCGGGACGACGCGCTGCTCTGGCGCGTGCGCGCAGGCAAGTACAAGACCGGCGTCGTCGCGGTCAGGGTCAGGGTCAGGTCCGCGATCAGAAAGCTTTAGAGGGAAGACGTACCTGCACTGTGAGGGCGAGAAGCATGCTTCTGGACGAAGCCGCTGTCGTGGCCTGCCTTGCCCCCAGGGGGATGGGCGCCGCCCCCGGCGCCGCCCCCGCCACCGCCGGCGCCCAGCTCCGCGGCCGGCCCCGGCGCCGCCCCCGCCCCGACCACGGGCGTGCTGTACGACCTGACGCCGATGCTGTGGACGCTCCGCCTGGTGCTCATCTTGCCCGTGTCGTACGGGTCGTACGACGGGCGCGCGCCGCGCTTCCGCTGGCTGTCCTGGCCCATGCTGCTGACCGTGGCCCTCTGGCTGGCCCTGGGCGCCAACACGCTCGCCTCCATCCGCTTCCGGATGGCGCCCATCCTCGAGGCGGACAGGCACTTCCACCTCTGGGACCTGGTGCCGAGGTACTCCATGTCCCTCGGCATGAGCTTCGTCTTCCTGATGCCCTTCACGTGCTGGGCCACGGCGCCCACGGCCGTCGCCCTCATCGAGCAGTGGCTGCAGCTCGAGGTGAGTGAGCAGGGCTGTCACGTGACGAAAGGAGAAAACCTCAGTGGGGACAAAATAGAAAAAAAAAAACAAATATAAAAAAAAAAATAACTCCTCCCAAAAAATAAAAAAATTAAACAGAAAACTTTAATGAAAAATTGAAGACCGAAATTGCGAGTTTCTCCCTCCCTCCCTCCCGCCTGGACTTCCACACGTACCTGCAGGCGCTGGTGGCGGAGGTGAGCGGGCCGGTGCAGTTGGTGGGCCTGCGCGCGCGGGCCTGGGCGTTCAGCGGCGTCTGCCTGCTGCTGCCCGTGGTGCTGGAGCTGTGCGCCCTGGCCGCGCTCCCGGAGATCCACGCCTGGATGCTGCCCTCGCTCATACACACGATCGCCTTCTTCCTGGCCACCACGTGCTTCTGGCACGTCACCTGCGGCGCCCTCGCCGACTACAGCCAGCGCCTCGCCGCCAGGATCCCGGCCGACCTCCAGGTAGAGTGAGGAGAGCAGTCAGTGAGGGAAGCAGTCAGTAAGTCAGTGAGGAAGTCAGTCAGTAAGTTAGTCAGTGAGGAAGTCAGTCAGTGAGGAAGTCAGTCAGTGAGGAAGTCAGTCAGTGAGGAAGTCACTCAGTGAGGAAGTCAGTAAGTCAGTCAGTGAGGAAGTCAGTCAGTGAGGAAGTCAGTCAGTGAGGAAAGCAGTCGGTGAGGTAAGCAGTCAGTGAGGAAAGCTGTCAGTGAGGAAATCAGTCAATGAGGAAATCAGTCAATGAGGAAGTCTGTCAGTGAGGAAGTCAGTCAGTGAGGAAATCAGTCAGTGAGGAAAGCAGTCAGTGAGGAAATCAGTCAGTAAAGAGATCAGTCAGTAAAGAGATCAGTCAGTAAAGAGATCAGTCAGTAAAGAGATCAGTCAGTAAAGAGATCAGTCAGTAAAGAGATCAGTCAGTAAAGAGATCAGTCAGTAAAGAGATCAGTCAGTAAAGAGATCAGTCAGTAAAGAGATCAGTCAGTAAAGAGATCAGTCAGTAAAGAGATCAGTCAGTAAAGAGATCAGTCAGTAAAGAGATCAGTCAGTAAAGAGATCAGTCAGTAAAGAGATCAGTCAGTAAAGAGATCAGTCAGTAAAGAGATCAGTCAGTAAAGAGATCAGTCAGTAAAGAGATCAGTCAGCAAGTACACCAGTGAGCGAGTAAAGCAGCCAGCTGCTCCTCTCCTCAGCGCCTGGGCCCGCAGGAGGGCCTGCGCGCGCACCACCAGATCTGGCTGGGTGTGGCGCAGCTGCTCAGACTGCTGGGCGCCTCCTGGGGCCGCCTCCAGACGATGCTCGTCATGCTGTTGTTCGTGTCGAATGTGGCCATCTCCTTCGTCATGGTGCACTACCTCGTGGCCGGCAAGCTCAACAAGCGCTTCTTCTGGATGGTGCCGTTCTCCCTCCTCGTCCAGATCGCCATCGCTACCCTCTGCAACTCGGCGCAGATCGCCACTGACGGGGTGCGAGTACACAGCAAACAAAAGCTCAAAGAGAAGTTCGTCTCAAGTTCAAACAAAATTCACTACGTTCATAAAAATTCATCAAAACGATTTTTTTTTAATCGAATTCAATCGAAGTCCAATTCTATTTTTTTTTTTAAATAATTGAAAAAATGCATGCCAGAAAATATAACGTGTCTTCCATAAGATATATTTTTTTCACGAAAATAACATTTGCTGTAATTGCCACGTTTCTGAGAAAATGATCTGGATTCCCGCAGGTGCGCGACCCGGCCGTCCGGCAGCTCATCGCCATGTCGTTCGAGTACAAGGACGACAGCACCTGCATAGAGGTGAGGCCGTGGGGGAAACAACCAATTTCACTGAATTCTTTGATACTTAAAAAAATTCTAAATTTTTCCGAATTTTTTTGAAACACAAGGTGTACAAAAGGTTGAGAGTTATTCCCCTCTCGGGTGAGGGGCGACGGGAGGAAAGGCTGCCAACGGGCCACCCGGGTCTCGCGTAAGAAATATACGTATATAATAACTGGTGCGCACTTTTCCAGATCGTTCGCTTCCTGGACGACATCCAGCTGGAGAAGCCCGAGCTGACGGCCTGCAGGCTGGGCGTGCTCAACCGCGCTACCATCCTCTCGGTGGGTTCGGCTAGGTCTAGGTCTAGGTCTAGGTCTAGGTCTAGGTCTAGGTCTAGGTCTAGGTCTAGGTCCACCAGGACAGGACGCGACATGGGGCGGTACAGGTTCAGCTCCACAGAGCTCACTCACTCACTGTCCTGTACTGTTCTGTCGGCCTGCAGTTCTTCTCGCTGTCCTGCACCTACCTGGTCGTCCTCTCCCAGTTCACCGTCTCCTCCGAGAGCTCGACGACCGACTTCGACACCCTGGAGGTGTCCATCGACAACTGACGGGACGGGGCGGGTCCCTGCCTGCGCCTCGTCAATGAACTTAACAAGCCGCCGCGCCTGTCCGATAGTGGAAAAAAAAATTGATAATAAAAAAAATTTTTACCAACGGAATCGAGCCGCTCACTCTCATTTCCCTCCGGAACTCTCGTTTTGGTCGCAATCAAGGCGATTGGAGTGTGATGCGCGGAGCGGGCGGTCCCGCCGGGCCCGTCCGCCGTCGAGTCCCGGAGCGCCCCGCCCCGCCCCGCCCCGCCCCGCCCCGCTCACGCTTGAATCCTACTCCATGAGTAATGCTCCGCCCCGCCATCATATCACACGCTGCAGAGCGGCGCGGTCGCGAGTCCTTGAGCGCGGCGGGAGCGCCGAGACAAGTACCGCGCAAAAAATAAGTTGCGTCCGGAACAGACGACATTTTCACGTACGCTCATGAAGTGGCACTGGCAGCGGGCGAAAGGTGGGGGCGGCCTGGTCGGCGCGCCCGCGCTCTACGCCCAGCTGCGCCCAATGTTCGCCGTGCTCCGGGTGTTCGGCGTTCTGCCCGTCACCCTGGACGGCCCGAAGGGTAAGGCCGTCGACAGCGCCTCCATCCGCGCCCACGCCGTGCTCTGGCACCGGCTCCACGACGCCCTCGTCGCGCTCGGCACCGGGTAACGCGTCCACACCGAGTAAAAAACCATTTGCAAATTTAGCGCCTACAACTCAACATCGGCAAAAAAAAGTAGCTGTCACAGCAGACTACACAGCTGATAGTGCGGAGCCTGCAATCGCGATTGCTATGACAGCAATGTTTTTGCTGCCCCAGCAAAGAAAAAAAAATCGTAGGCGCTATATTAGCAATGAAGTCTGCTGATTGCGCCCGGATCTGCTTGTGCAGCTGGGGGAAGACCTGCAGCTCCTTGATGCTGGTCGTCTTCGTGCAGTGGATCGTCGCCTTCTTCACCCTGGCGAGCGTCCTGCTGACGGGTGTGGGGCTCAACCAGGTGGCGCTCATGTCCATCATCGCCGGCATATCCTTCTTCTTGCTCTTCTTCCCCTGCGACAGCGCGCAGCTCGCTATCAACGCGGTTCGAACTTTTTTGGGGGGGTTCGTTCAGTGACGCTGACAGTGAAAATCCAAGGGACCGCGACACTTTTTCTGGACTCAGGTGCGCCGCGGGTCCCGCGACGCGCTGCTGCGCCTTTCGACCGGCCTCATGGACGAGGAGGTCCTCGCGGAGGTGAGTCCCCCACCCACGTGCCCTACTCTCATGTCGCGTTTCTCTTCTGCAGTTTCTCAAGACTTCCGTCACGTATGTCGTGGTCCTCATCCAATTCGCGACATCGGCCCGATAGAGGAGCAGCTGTCACAGGTTTCACAGGTTCGGCCCCGGAAACGGAACCATTCGTGGACCGCAGAGGGAGTGCGCCGTATTGAGCGCTGAGCGCCTGTGGGCGTCAGGGTAGGCAACCGGTCGGGTAAAGCTCACGCGTGTCGGGCGGGATAGCCTATGCACAGGGGTTGAGCCTGGGCCAGACGGTGAAGGCAGTGTCGCAGGGAAAACTCTTGTATTTCTTTTATTGCAAAATAAACTCAAGATTCGGGGTCGGGGGACATGACATAGAGAAAGCTCAGGGTGGGCTGGGCGCGGGCTCGGGGAGCTTGGCCACCTCGGGCGCCGCTCTCGCGGTCGTCGCCTCGGGCGCCGTGGAGGTGCTGTTGGTGTCCGGGGCGGCGTCCAGAGAGTAGGCGAACTGCACCAGCACCACCAAGTACGTGACCATGGTCTCGAGCAGCTGCGAGCACAAGCACGGGGCGGCCGTTAGGTCGGGGGTGCTACCCTCCCGCGGGGACGGTCTGTGAGAGGTAGCTCACCGAGGCGAACAGCGCCCGGTTGACGGTGGCGTAGCCGCTGAGGTTCACGATGGGCGGGTCCATGGCCAGCGCCGTCATGAACATCTGCACCTCGTTCTTGAAGTGCTGCGTGTCGTCGCTGAGCTGCACCATGAGCAGGTCCTCGCGCAGCACCTGCGCCACCTGCGGGACGAGACCGCCAGGGTTAGCGCCGCCCGGCCCGGCCCGCCGGCAACAACTCGGAATTTTGAAGTGCAACTGAAGTAAACTCTTCTAACGTTTTCTGAAATTTCTAATTTTTTCAAACTTAAATGATGGCCTCGGATTGTTCTGAAGTTTTCTGAACCCTCTTGAGTTTTCTTTTTAAAAACAGCAAATAATTTTCTTCAAAATTGTGTTCTTTTTTAAAAGTGCAAATAAAAGTCAAAATTTTTCTTAACTGTTTTGGGTCTCTTCAAAGTTTTAAGTTTTCTTGAAATTTCTGTATTTTTGAAATTTTGGGGGAGTGCTTGAATTTTTCTGAATTGGATGGTGCGCAAAAATTTCACAGTTGTTAGCTCCTAAGCGGCGGAGCCTCCCGTTATCGTCGTGCTTACATAAGCTCCAGTCCCCACCACACCAAAAAAAAAAAAAAAAAAAAAAAAAAATCTACTCACCTTGTCGGCGGACGTCTCGGCCGCGCTGCAGACGATGAAGAGGATGAAGGCGGAGCCGGCGGCCAGGGCGCCGTACGCCATGGTGCGGGGCTCCAGGGTGTGCCGCGCCACGCCGGCCAGCACCCCGAACGAGGTGACGGTCATGAGCAGGAACAGGTACAGCAGCTGGTGGCCGCACTGGTACGTCCACGCGCGCCCGGACTCCTGCGTCAGCTCGGACAGCTCGAGCCACGCCAGCCGGAAGTCCGACAGCCGCTCCGCCGTGCACGTGCCCGTCACCACCATCTGCGGGCAGCAGGACGCGGGTCAGAGGGTGGCGGGGCGGCAGGTGGTGGGGCAGCAGGTGGCGGGGAAGAAGGGTGCAGGTCAGCAGATGGCGGAGCAGAGGGGTGCTGGTCAGCAGGTGGCGGAGGGTGCTGGTCAGCAGATGGCGGGTCTTTAGGTGGCGGGGCAGAAGGGTGCAGGTCAGCAGATGGCGGAGCAGAGGGGTGCTGGTCAGCAGGTGGCGGAGGGTGCTGGTCAGCAGATGGCGGGTCAGCAGATGGCCCTCACCTCGTGCATGGACTCGCGCAGCGCCTCGGCCGCGACGCACAGCGCCTTGGAGCTGAGCAGCCACATGGCCACGAGGCAGATGGCGAGCAGGTACAGGTGCATGTAGGCGAGGCACTGCAGCCAGGACAGGCTCATGTACAGCGGCATGGTGCCCGTGAGGAAGGCGGCCACCCCGAAGGACAGGGCCGTCTGGCGCGCCACGTAGCCGCTCAGGCCCATGTACAGCGGGCGCCGGCACACCTTCTCAAACAGCTCCTGCAGAAGGACCGGGACGAAACGGACAGGAAAGCACGTTGGGGGATGTTTTTTTAAGGCAGTGAAATCGTAAAAGAAATAATCGAGGTTAATTTTAAAAACTTTAACGCTTAAAACCGTGGAAACCGCACATGTCGCTCTTTCACCTCGAACTTGGTCCACGCGTTGAAGTAGCCGGCCACGCAGTAGGCCTCGATCCAGTGCATGAAGGGCATGATCGGGTGGGCGTGCAGCAGCAGCAGGGGGGTCATGTTGTAGATCTGGTCGTGGAAGGTGTTGTCCTCGGCGGCGAGCTGGCGCACGGCCGCGCTCACGGCGTACGTGACGGGCACGGTGAGCACGCCGTACACGGTGAGCGTGTAGATCCAGATGGGGGACAGGACCTTCCACTGGAGGCGGCCGTCGCGGCGCCGCAGCACGGACAGCGCGATGCCGAGCTGCATCAGGGTGATGAGGGGCACCGCCGAGTCCAGGAAGGACGCCCTGCTCCTGGCGCCACCCGGAGACTGCTCGCTGGTCTTCTTGGGCGGGTCTGCGGCCTCTTGCCCAGGTAGTCCATGGGCATGCCCAGGTTGTCGATGGGGGAGCTGACCCCGCCCCCGCGGCCGCCCTGCGGCCCCCAGGCGGCCCGCGCGCCCGCGCCGCCCCCGCGCTTGCGGGCCGCCTCGGCGAGCATTGGTGCGCCCCAGGCATCGTATTTCTTGGAGGAGATGACCCAGGGCGAGTCCCCGACGGACGACATCCCTGCTGTCAGCCTCAGCCTCGGGTCAGCGGCTAGGCCGGCGGCAGCGGCCGCTACCCCTCCGGGGGCCCAGGGGGCTGGTCATGCCGAGCGGGCGGGCGCCTCCAAACTAGGCGCGGCGGGGTCCTGGCGGGGCGGGGCGGGGCGGGGCCCCACGACCACCGCGTCAACGCTCATTGACCGGGGGGCGGGGGGAGGTCCTCATCGGGACACGCAAGCTGGCACGGGGGCGGCGGGGGCCCCAGGGGCCCCTCATTAACCCCGCCCAGCCCCTGTGTGTGTGCACTGGCCCACCATCCACGATAAGGTATCGCCAAAGCGACCTTAATGACAGCAAGCCAAACGTCTCTTGGGAGGCGGGGAGGGGGGGGGTTAACACGCAGCTCGTGGCACGCCACGCCAGGCCAAAACGCGCACGGCACCGAGGGGGAAGCAACTCAGAAATATAGTGTACAGGTGTACTGAATTTCTCTAAATTTTTACTGATTTTCTCTGAATTGTCACTGAATTTCGCTGAATTTTTACTGAACTTCTCTTAATTATTACTTATTTCTTTTCTGAATATTTACTAAATTCCTGTGAATTATTTTTTGTGATTTTTTCCCTCAATTTTCTGAAATACCAGGTGTACAAAAATTTCAGAGTCATTCCCCCCTTTTGCACGGTACGCTCACACTGGCTCACACTGCCGCCGGAAGTTAGGATTCAGTAAAACGCACGGAGTATGACGGGGCCGTGTGGAACGCAAAATGTTTTGTCAGTCTCACCAATTTATTTACCAGCTATTTCTTCCTAGGGTGGAATACAAAATGATTGTGCTATTTTGTAAACATGACATGGAGCTGTGAGGGCAATTATTCAGTATAGATGGCTAGGAGATATGCAGAGATGGCATGAGGATTGGAGTATATAAATACCAAGGCTTGGCCATGGGGGATAATACTTCACGTACTGTTACATCCGTAGACTCACAAACTTACATAACAATCGACGTACGAAAGAAAATGCAATGGACTTGGAATTAATCTATTTCTACAAGCATATTGACTAGCAAATTTTATAAAGTTATAGAAAGCCCTGCAAAGTAATAACTAATATTTAAAGATTAAAATCTATAATGATGGTCATTATGAAGTAAGTAAGTCTACGGAGGACAGCTTCAAAACATAATCAAACGAATATGAGTCTATGGCACAATACAATGACACAATTGTATGACGGAGGAAAGAAAAAGGAACAGAAATACAATAAGAAAATAAAGTGAGTTATAAGAAAGTTCAACTGACAACTGTTTGGTCTAAAGACTTACAATAATATTAGTAACATTGCAAAAAAGGGGAAAGTAATAAAAATGCAAATAATATTAATCATAATAAGTGTCCCACAATATCAGAAATAATAATATAATAGATATAAATATTTGTGTGCCTGGGAATACAGAAGTGCATTTTAAGGTGGGAACAGAAATCCAATAGCCTATTGAAACATTACTGTGGACAGGACAAAGATGACCTTAATTCAAAAGCAAAGATTCTGAATATAGTCACCATTTGGAACAACGTTCATGACCCCGAACCAATATACATGACTATGAGTGTGGTTGAAATGACATGACCTATAAATGTGAATATGAATGTGGTTGGAATACCAAAGCTACTTCAAGAATGACATCCATAAAAGTGAAACTTCAGACTGGTTTACCTAAGACACAGGGAAACACAAGGGCAATGAGACCATGCCACGAATAGAATAACTAAAGTAGTAAAACACCAATGCAAACCTAGATGAGGAGTGTGCATACACTAAAAGACAGTTGTCTTCTGACAAACAGTTCATCTACAAAAAGTTCATCCCGACCACAATGCAAAACTTCCCGAAATCATGTTGCAAACAAAACCTGTTCAGGAATGTTGTAATAAGTGAGTAAAATTGAAAACAAGGGTACAAGGTTCACAATACTTGAAACAAATAACATATAAAAGAAAGGACAAATTCAATGCAGTCCACAGACAACAGTTAAGGTATATTCAACATAATACCTTTACTCCAGAATTGGTAACTCACTAAGCTCACAAAGGACTGGCCAAATATACCACAAACACAGATTGTAGACATGACTCTTTCTTAAGGAATAATCATCCACTTAGTTCTTCCTAAGTTTTTGAAAGATCATCACAAGAATCAAATATAAATTTTAACATTCAAAACACTCATATAATGCTATTTTTAATTTGTATCACATGAATACATGGTTGGAAATCCAAATCAATGACGACCATTTTTCAACCATCAAGTACATACTGCATCTTATCATTCATCAAGGCCACAATAAAAGCTACAGTGCAACTAAGGAGAAGGTACACCCTGTTCGGTAGAAATTGCAAATTTATAAATTGGAAGGGATGTTTTAAAGCTGCAGGAAACACTCTATATCTGGATGTGGTATACTTCGAAATTGACAGGCAGAATACCCATCAATAACAATTATATTGCACGACTCACCATTTCACCAATCACAAGCCTATTTCTAGGAACATTCTAAAGAAAAATTAACAGAAAGAATCTGTAATTTATACTGATAACAATTGTAATGTCATGCACTCTGATATAGTGCTTTGCCCAAACATATAAAAGAATTAAACATAAGACTATGGTCAGCAACAGACACCCAACTAAAATGCAGCATGGAGATACTCAACTGTTTTGTTTTCTTACAGCTACTAATTATAATATGTATAAAAAAGTTTTAATTTGTGACATGGAAAAAAATGAACATTGAACATGGATTTATTACTTGTGATAAATATTATCAGACTTTCTCCTAATGAAGTAGAATGGCAGGCTTAAAAGAATGGTTTCAGATCATAGAAGAATAGGAGAAACAGGAGCAACTCCATAGTATTAGTACCAATACCTTCTCTGTTAAAACTAAAATAGAGACAAAATCATGTTTAATTCAAAATATGATATGGAAATGAGAGGGGGGGGGGGGGGGGGTAGACTTTATTACCCCAAACTTTTAATCCAAAAATAGTATGTAGTAGATTCAGTAATTGTTTTAAAGTAAAAATAAAATGCATGGGGAGTGAAGTACATATGAAGCACATGGCACAGTACCAAAAAGCCATTGAGATTTAAAGGGAAACCTTCTCCCTTCTACATAAAAAAAAATTACAGATACACTACTTTTACAATGAAAAGCCAAGTTCTGGAAGTGGACGGACACAGCAAAATTGTCATACAAAGTATTCATACTCCCATGAATGCTTTAATGAAAAACAAGAAATATTAGTATTTTCTTCTTCTGTTCATGCCAAAAGATTTCCACATATACTTTAGCTCACACCATTACACAACAGAGCTCCACTTCCAGTTTGATTAGTATTAGTAAACTCCCAATTTTAAATGGAGTGCTTAACTTACTCAGAAGGTTGTGGATTTTTCACAGGTGGTTCGACATTAACAGCAGAAGGTGGTACAGGCCCACTGAGAGACGCAGGGGGCGACACCAAACCTGGGGTGATAGGCTCGTGAATGAACCACTCTACACTAGAGCTGGTGCGCAGCTTGCTATTGGGGCGCGACCGCGAGGAGGGGGTGGATTCACGCCGAGGAAGTGTCATAGCAGACCCACCGGACGGGAGTCCAGATGCTGCCTCTTTGATTGACGATAAAGTTTTAGCAAGCCATGGTGGCCAAGAGTTACGTGTTGTTTGAAGTTCTATCAGAGCAGCATGTAGCTGGTGAGTAAGGTCCTGAAAAACACCAGAAACGGAAAGGTGAAAATTATGTTCAGCATATCAGTCAGTTTAAGTCGCCAAAAAAATTTAAACAGACCTGGTTGGTGCACTCAGCCTCCACATGGGCCAATTTTGTCTTTGCCAATTCCAACTCCAGCTCACGAATTCGTTCTTGGGCTCGCCCAAGATTTTCATCTCCTGACCCATTACTAGCCTCGATAAGATCCTCTGCTGAACTAGAAATTCCAATGTCAGCACTAACAGCTGCAGTTAAAGCTGAGCATCGCTCACAATCAGCAACCTGTTTCTGGAAATAGAAGAGACAAATGTTACATTTCACCCCATCTTGCCATGAAAGAACTTTAGTGAATATTAGCACTTACTCTCAATTTACAAAGAGCTGCTTTGGCAGTTGCTTGTTCAGTGTCCATTCTCTGACAAATCTAGAAAAGAAGGCAAGGTAAAAAATGATAACTGACATGTGAACAAAACAGATAGACAGCTAGGAAAATAAAATATATTATTACAGTAGATCTATACACAGCATACCATACCTGCTTATATTCTGATATTATTGTGGCACTTCTAGAACTCTCGCCTTCAGCTTTTGCTATTTCTCGCTTCAACATTTCCTTAACTTTAATTGATTCTTGTAAGAGTTGTTTTTTCTCTTCTTCAGTACGAATAAGAACTTGCTTTAACTGCTCCACTTCTGTTGCATATTGGTCAGCATGGTCTTGTTCCTCTATTAAAAGA
The DNA here is from genome assembly GCA_033675135.1 of Frankliniella intonsa. Lineage (NCBI taxonomy): Eukaryota > Metazoa > Arthropoda > Insecta > Thysanoptera > Thripidae > Frankliniella > Frankliniella intonsa. Next base: position 5,275,242 of record CM066257.1, read on the forward strand.
CACAACAACAAATATTGTAAGATAGTAAATAGATAGCATGGATTTAGATTAAAATGCAAAAAATCACACCTTTGAGTGCAATGAAATCTTGTTCATATTTTTTCAACTTCTTTACTTTAATACGACAGGCCAAGAGCATGATTTGCTGAGAGACATCTTTAGTGCGGCATCGCTTAGGCATTTGGACCCTAAAATACTTCATGATGTTTTCAAAATCTAATTGAAGTAAATCTTTTTTGCAAACCTAATTGAAGAAAAACCATAGCAAGTTAGGAAAGTACCATAAATACAAAGGAAAAGAGGGGAAAAACGGATTTTGTTTTTTGCTTTCACACACTAACCTTGAGAAGAGCAATGGCAACTTGGAAGAGTGTCTCCGTTCCTTGGAGAAGAAAAACATCCAAAATGTGAAAAACAAAATAAAGAGGGAAGCGAGCTGTGAAAAGAGTAAGAAACCACTGGGAGGCAAACATATGAGATTCCACACTCATATCAGAAAAGTGTTGCCATAGTTGAGGTAAATGTTCCTAGAAAATACATGACAAAGTTGAATTTAAGAGATGATAATTCAGCAGTAGACATATTAATTAATTTTTGAAATCTCACCTCCATTAATTTGTTGAGTTGATAAAGTCTCAAATAAAGATTTTCAAATCCATCCTTGTACATATCTCGCAAGCCATAATCATACATTAACTTTACAAGAACACAAAAAGCTTGTTCTTCTGGCATCTGTAATTGTAAAATTTAGATTAAACATGACTTTTATCCATAAACAATGACAGAGTAACCATGATATTCAACTTACATGAAGTAACAAGCTTGCAGCCAAAAAACTTAAACCCTGACAATACCCAACCTCTTTATCATACACTGCATAAGCTTTAGATATTCGATACAAAGAATCCTGACCAAGCCCGCCAGCTTCTTTGAAGAAATCATGAGCTGGGAATGTTCTGTTGATGTCACGCATGATTACATTCTCACAGCTACAGTCCTGCATTTAATGACATTAGAGAGATAGATCAGTACTAAATCATAAGTGATAATCATAGATAGAAAAGACTAGTAGTGAACTTACCTGAGTAATAAGTATGCGGTATTGGTCCATCATAGTATTATCATTTTCACAACCTGCCAACCGTTGCCATACTTCACCACGTAGTGCCTCGGGTATACTCTGTTTAACCAGAGCTGCAAGCTGCTTAGGTCGTTTTTGAGTACTCTGCCATTGCTGAAGGACAGCATTCCATGAGTCTAGTTCTCCCTCAGTGCAGTCCTTTGACACATCACCCGTACCACTGAGGAGAGGCTCGTCGCCATCTAGACATGGAGGAGGATATTATTGAGAGGAGCAGCTCTGGACAAAAGCTCTATCTACGACACAACTTGTGGGATGTTGTAAGGGACTCACCAGAGAGATCATCTTTGGGAGTCATTGACTCCAGGTCTACGTCTGAAGATCGAATGAGACCAGCAAGATTTAATGTCAAGTTGCGTCGGTTACGCTCCAGCTCACCAGTTGTCTTTATAGATACCAGTTCAAAGTCAACTTCATTTGAATCAACTCTTGGTACCTGAAAACATTCCAAAATTGTTACATCCAAAATTGCTGTGCAGCACTTAAAAATTTATTTGTTGTAAAATTGATTTACCTCTTTTAATGTTAGCATAAACTGTTGTAGGAGTGGCCTTCGAGTGAATTGCCAAAATCGCTCGGTTTGTGGAAAGACTTTAATGGGGGTTTCAATAAGAAAACGGACAGGTTCTTGTATACCATTAATAACAAGATCAACTGCTACCGTCATAAAGGTGCAACTTTGATCTCTTGGTGTTTCATGATTCAGAAGTACAAATGCTGGATCTGCAGGATCTAATTGGCCATGTATATAGCAACACTGATGATCTCCACTGCCTGGACCCATTGTTACAGGAAGCTAAGAAAGAAATTTCAAAACATATAAGAAACACAATCATGTTCAAAATAATTTTCAATTGGCCAATTTTTTTCTAGGAGGTAGGTGTACAAGTAAGTAAATTATTACCATCTCCAGCAAATGCATATCACTATGTTTCACTCGCCTCCCTGGGCTGACCAAAACACCGAAACATTTTTCAATTCGAAGATCAACCTCATTATCTGACACTTGTTGCACACTCAGAGACAACTGTTTGGGAAGGTTACTACGAAGTTTAAAGCAAGTACGGTCTTTGGGAACTGCGCTATACCCTCCCTGAAATAAATTACAAACGTTAAATAGCATTACCACATAGAAACATTAGTCATAGAACACATAAGAAATTTAATTATTTGACTGACAAACACACACCCTGTTATCTTCTTCCTTAATTTCAAGGCTGACTTCAAAAACATAGACATTACTGTTTCTTTCAGGCGTGTTTGAACCTAAATCGCCAGTAACTGAACTTGTCATAGAACGTGGCACATGCGGATTAAATGCTCTAGCAAAACCTTTAGATACCTGACCAACCTGATTAAGTCAAACATAAACAGGTTAGCAAAATTTGGAAAATAATTTTCATTTGTTGGTAAAAGTATATCAAAAACTTACAGCCTCAGGAATATCACAACGAAAAACATGACACTGATATATAGTGGATTCCATAGTCTCACAATGGCCTAAAGGGCAAGTAAACGCAAAGCAAGCTTCTTCTGGAGTTCCGACTGGACCATGAGAAAAGTAACAGATGGAGGAGACCTCATATTTTGCTATAAACCGCCCAGCTGCATCATGTAACCTTGGAGTAAAGTGTGTACAAATTAACATATATCAAAATTATCTCAGAAATTATTATTAGCTCTGGTCATGAACTTACTGTACAAAGCCATCAGAAGTATTGGGTACAGACAAAGAGACTTTAATAACTGCATTGCCTTGTTCTCTGTTAAGGATTTTCATATTACGGAGGATTTCTTGTGCTGAGCGAGGCGCATTGATGTTTGCTTTTCCTAATGACGCGATACCCGAAAATATTGTTCCATTTTGCTTTACATCTGGAACTGATTAAAAAAAAAATTTCAAAAATAAATTCTTTAGACTAACACATTTTTATGAACTTAATCCATTTCGTACCGGCCTCTTCCTCATCATCACTTAAGAGAGTAGGACTCGTGGAATAAAATTGGCTCTGTCCGACTTTCTTCACAGTTGTAACAGGAACAGATTGTTTGACAGGTTGTGTGGGACTTATAACTTCCTTCTCTTGTTGTGTTTCTACCACTTGTCTGCAATACAGAAATTACAATATATTAATTAAATGCAAAGAATTTAAGAAAGAAAATGTCCTTCTTCGTTACTTACTCTGAGTTTTCATCCATTTTCTTGCCCTCCTTTTGAGATCCTGATTTGTTTTCTTCACTCAAAACCTCACCAAGACACTTTTTTAAGTCGTCTAAATTTCCATTCGAGATATCTAACAGTGGCTGTTGATGTTTGGTCTGAGGTAAACCTCCACCAGAAACAGCACTGTACTGCTTGTCAGAGCCCTTGCCACTAACAGTCCCGTTCACAAACTCATATTCATCACTTGTCGTGGCAGAATCATTGGATTTGACACTTAAACTATCCTCCATTACGATCTGCAAAGATGAGGACAAGAGCAAAGTTAGAGCGTTCATAATTCATTAATTTAACTAAAAGCAGCAACAAAGGACGTATCCAGCAAACAAATTAATTCCATTGTAAGAGTTTTAGAGCAGAAACAAATTTTGCCTCCTGTTTTGACCAACAGCCACTCACAAAGCAAAACAATACTGAATCTGCATCTTTTAAAAAACTAATCTCAATCCAACATTAAGTCAAAACATGGTGGACGCGAGTGATAAAGATGGTCCACAGTAGGCTTATCTCCAGCTACGCATGACCCGAAAACAGTCATCTTCCATGACAGAGGCAGGGTTCTTGAAACTCCCCCCTGGTCCTAGGCCTAAGGTTTGTTTATGTCACAAGGTTAAGTCTCAAAAGGACACTTACAATCGGCCTGTCAAGACAACTACCTACAAAGGAGTTGTGGCCGGCATGGACATCACTGGTACGATTGTCATTAAGTCTACATTTTCGGTAAGAAATCTGTCCGCTGTTAAATGAAAGCCCGTCAGACGCGAACCGGCCGTCTGCAACGCTGACTGTCAGCAGGTGGTCAGTACATCAGAACAGCGGCCCGTCCGGACGGTACGGTCAGGACAGCGCCCCTGACAACGCTCGGCGAGACACACTACCTTGATCCTGTAGGACTCACGATCTTGCAGGCAGGCCCATTCTCCCGGCGGGCAATCATGGGAATTCAGGGGATCAAAAACCACAACACGCGCAGGGACAAAATGACATATTTGCTGCCACAAGCAGAAAGGTAGGCAACTCTCAACGCAAACAGCATTGATTCATATTCACATCTCGGACTGACGTACGAGAAATCGCGGGGTAAACAAAACGGAGCCGCTGTCAAAACTTGTACTATCCGAAGAATAAGCATATTAGCTGTCAATTGCAACAATTTAACAGATTCCTCTTGAACTACTAGCCAAGGGAATTCCCCGCGTTAACGACCGAACAATCGTGGTGTTCTGAGGATTTCTGTTTTCATACCCCCATACGGCCATGTAGCCTCGCGATAGGCGGTTGAATGGGGCGCTTAAGCTTAAGCCTGCCAGACGTTTTCTGCTGTGTTGTGGAATTGTGGAATTGTTAGTTGTCAGGAAGACGTAGTGTCGTTCGATTTATGCTTCGTGCTCGTTAGATAATTTATTTCCATTTTAAACAATACCGAAAAGAAATGCAGTTGTATCAACCCTTATGTTCCATCCTAAATATTCTAATTTTAGTTTGCCTCTCTTTGGCCCAAAGGGACATAGAACCTAACCAAGATGTTTACACAATTGAAGGCCGTGTTTTTCCACCCGATGGCCCAATTAGTAATTCTTGGTACTCTCAGACCAGAATATTAGCAAATGGTGGAGAATTCATCGGTATATTAAGGTCAGTTTCTTGCAACATCTACCTTACTGTTACTCTCTACGATTTGTAGCATGATGTAATTCGTACTTGTTTTCCTATATTTGACTTGCTTCCTAATCTACATTTAGGAATTTTTTCAATTTATTTTTATTGAAAACTATTTTATTTTATTTTCAGGAAAGACAATAGCTTTGTAATAAACAATGTACCATCTGGCTCATATGTTATTGAAGTTGTGAACCCCACATATGCTTATGAGCCTGTGCGTGTGGAAATTAACTCAAAAGGAAAGCTGAGGGCTCGTAAAGTGAACTACATTCAAACATCGACTGTTGATCCTGTGGCTTACCCACTGGCCCTCACCCCTTTGGCTCGCCACCGGTACTTCCAAGTTAGAGAGCAATGGAGGGCAACAGATTTCTTATACAGTCCAATGGTTTGTTTCATCAATTTTTGTGTTTCTTCTACCTGTATTGTATGTACTTTGCATAAATTAACTTACTTTCTCTTCATTCTTTTAGGTTTTGATGATGGTTCTGCCGCTGGTTATTATAATGATTCTTCCGAAAGTAATGAATGATCCAGAAACCAGAAAAGTAAGTCTCATTCCATCAGTAATGCTGTTTTCTGTCCCTAAATTTCAGTAATATGGTGAGGTTTTAATCAATTTATTTTTTTTTGTCACAGGAAATGGAACACCTTAACAGTTTAACACGCTATGATATGCCAGAAATGTCCGAAGTCCTTACGTCTTTCTTCACTGGAGGCGAAAAACAAAAAGTAAAAGCAACCCGAAACAAAAAGAAAATACAATAATGAGAGACTGCTTAGGGACTTGAAGTTTATTTTATCATTCATTATACAAGAGACTTGTGCCCAAAAGGACTGCACATTTTTTTTCTGTGTATGATAATTGTGAAATATTCAGCTGTTGGGTTCACAATTTGATCAAAGAATGTAAATATTAATTTCTTTTTTGGTATATTTGATTTCTCCATCCAGCCTTTAGTTGCTTGCTTCATTAATTAATTTACATGTTTTGAAAATTTAATCTGTCAGAATTTTTTAAGTTGGTTCACTGAATTGCAGTGTTACTTTGGCTTACACTTTCCATAATGATTTTCTGTATGGAGGCTAAGGAAACAATAAATCTTCTTTTAGGTACCTTATTTAGGTATAGTGTCTACTGACCAACTTTTGTAATTGCTTTGGTTAAAAACCAGACTGTGATTATCTAGCAGCAAGATTATTCATTCTTAACTTTAGATGAAGTTTAGATATTTTATGGAAGTTTGAAAGCTAGTGCATTTTGAGTGTCCTGTCAAATTCCTGACCTAATTTTGGTAGTGAGAGTTATGTAAAATATCAGGTCAGATTTTAAAAAGTGTTTCATATTCATACATCAAACTGACATCTATCTCCTTTAAAGTTTATGCAATTTAAATTATGTGTGTGTATATATAACTTAAAGTTCTTCATAAATTATTGAACAGTTTGTACTCACTTCTTTGTTTTTCTGTATTCATTTAGTAGTTTCTTAAATTGTTCACTTACCCCTAATTGAAAATAATATAAATTACCTTTTTGCTGTATATGTTTAGCAATCTATGGTGTGGCGTGTTATAAACGTATTACGACGCTAGTCTTAAAAAGTTTTCAATTTTGTACAGATTTATCAATGTTCCATCTTTGAATTTCCATTTTGTATAATTCCTGAGCCTCTTATGTTTGTTTCAAGTGGTTGTTATATATAAATTCCCAAAATAATGTGTTTAAATTTTCTTTCTGGTCATCTGTAAAGATGTGTTTCCTCTTGTTCTCTGGCTGCTACACAAGAACTGAGGAAGTCCATGTGCCACAACACTAAAACATAAAAATGAATACAAATTTTCTTGTCAAAATTTGATATTTAGAACAGTATAAATACACTCATTAGCTCAAGTAAAAAAATATATAACAATATTGATTTGGGATTTCAAATTTCTCTACTTACACCTATAATATTAATTCTAAGGATGGCATGTATGACTAGCCAAGCCATAAGAAGGCTTTTATACATGAACTCATTCTTTGATTGTTCATTGAAGTTTCAAGCATACTCCTCCGATGCGCAATAATCTTGTCAGATTGGAAGACATGTTGAGCAAATTTTTTAAAAATGAAATATCCACGTCATAATTAAAAAAAAAAAAAAAAAGGTACTTACACGCTACTACATGCACATTACTTAGCAATGGCACTCACAGGGAAAAGTTTCGTTCTTGTATCACGTCTACCCTTAGAACTAGGGCGGAAATTTGTCACTCCCTCTCAATTCGAAGCTCTTGTCCCAAACTAGAAAGTATACACGTGTAAGCGTGCACTGTGCACCCTACAGAGCCACGTCCCTGTACTTCCGGAAGTCGTCCGAGGCGGCCCCGAGCGAGGTCTTGCTGGAGGCGCCCTTGTACAGCATGCCGGGGTGCACGTAGGGGGAGGGCGCGGGGTACACGAAGTCCCTGCCGTACGCGTCCCGGTAGTACACGGGCTGGTGCGCGGGGCCGAAGTGGCCGGCGTGGACGAACGGGGCGGCGTGGACGCTGGCGCCCAGGTCGGCCATGGACACGGCGCGGCGCGGGCGCAGGCGCCGGTCCAGGCTCCTGGTGGGCAGCATGTAGGCGGCGGGGGCGGGGGCGGGCCGCGAGGGCGCCGTCACCGTCTCCACCCGCCAGTAGTCCCCGAGGCGCGAGGCGGACCGGCTGAGGTCCACGAGGGACTGCGCCCTGCCGGGGCCCCTGCCCGCCCCCCGCCGCCCGGGGGCGACGCCCCCGCCCCCGCCGCCGCCGTCCACGACGTCCTCGGCGGCCGGCTGGCGGAACGACGCCGCCAGCATGCCGTCGAAGGCCGCCGCGTTGAACTCGCTGGCCGAGTCGGTGCGGTGCAGCGGGCCGGGCGAGGGCATCGCCCCCATGTGGGCGCCCAGGGGCAGCGTCCCCATGCGGCTCAGCCCCGGCCCCGGGCGCGCCATGGGCGCCACCGGGTAGCCGTACACCGAGCCGTCCAGCGCGCCCATGGCCGGCAGGCTCACGCACGAGGACGTGGAGCGCCGGGAGACGGACGACGCCGACCTGGCGGCAATGGGCGCGGGGGATTTTTGTTTTACACCACAACATTCAGAAAAATACAGAAAACTTTTAAAAACATTAAGAAAATTACGGGGGGCTAATCAGAAAATTATACGTCATTTTTTGTAGGCTTAAATTTAGAGCTGCTCCACCGCCTGTGCAGCACGTGGGCTTACCTCTTGAGCTTGGCGCCGTGCATGGGCTGCAGGGGCACGGCGTACGTGCCGCCCGGGGGCTTGCCGTTGAGCTGGCTCATGGAGCCCACGAAGCCCTCGTTCTGGTAGGCGAGCCCCAGCCCCGGGTGCGGGAGCGCGTGCGGCCCCAGGTGCACCACCGGGCCCACGCCGTTGACGGAGGCGACGGACCCGCGCCGCCCGTTGGACGTGGACATGGTGGACATGGTGGAGGACTGCGAGGACGCGGGGAAAATTCAGGAATTTTATAGACATTTTTTTTTTAATTTTCCTTTTTTTGAAAAAAAAAAATTTGCACAGGAGAATAAAATTGTCAAAATTTTGGTAGAAGAAATTGAACCTTTCCGAGAGTTACTCACCATGTTAAGGTCCCTGAGCCTCCGCATCACCTCCGACTCCTCGCGCCAGCTGGAGTACAGCGACTGCACGCTCACCACACCCACCGCCTGCGCAGAGAACGCCGTGAGGTAGGCAACCCACCCGACACCCGCGTCTCACCCAGGTGCGAACGGGGCTGTGCTGTGAGTGAACGCTTTTTTGTTTCGTTCACAAAACAGCTGTCATCGTGTACATCATGGGTTTACTGTGCCGTCACCTGGGTGTCAGTTCGACATTAGCAGGTTGTAAAACACACGCCGGTACTCACGTTGATAAAGAGCCTGCAGGCCCAGCACGTGATCTCCGTCAGCCCGTAGAGTGACTGCAGCCTCTGTAAAAGAAAATACAAGGTGCGGTTCGAGATGAACAAGAAGGCCCTGCGCGTCGTAGGCCGGCGCGGCGCGGCGACTCACCCAGTGCTGCAGCGCCATGTACAGGACCATGCCGGCCTCCGGGAGCGCCAGCGCGGCCACGCCCACCAGCCACACCACCAGGCACAGGCTGCGTCTCTGTACGGGGAAAAATAAACAGGTTAACAACAAGTCTGATTATTTTTTAAATACAGAAAATTTAAAAACATCAAGGAAAAATGAGCTAAATTTTTTTTAGTAAAATTTAAAAAATCGGAAAAACTTGGGAAAAAAATCAAGTGAAATTCAAGAATTTTACGAGGAGTATCGAAAAACTTCAGAAAAATCAAGGTTATCTACTACAGTAAAATTCAGAGTTGGTAGCATCCTGACGTCCGCGCCGCGAGACACCCGGGGCGGGGCGCGGGGCAGTGACTCACCACGGTGAGGCCGTGCAGCAGCACGGCGCAGAGCACCAGGCTGACGAAGTAGCCGGCGCAGAGCAGGTGCGCGGGCGCGGGCAGGCCGCCGTCGCTCTCCACGATCCACCACAGCTCCACGGTGAAGGCGATCACGTACGCCACCTGCAGCAGGGCAGGCCGTCAGTCAGGGTGCGCAGAGGAGGCAAAAATCATTTTTACTGGCAAATTTTCAGAGCAAGTTACACATAAAAAGCAAAAAACAAAACAAAACAAAACAAAAAAAAAAAAAAAAAAAAAAAAAAATTCTAAAATAAGTTAAGGAAGTTTGGTCTACCCTAGAGCAGGACATACAGTGCATGGGAGTCAACGGGGTGTTCTCGCCGAACATTAGTCAACGCGTTATCGTGGTTCCCACGAGTTCGTGAGTGTGTGTGTGCGCGCGTGCGTTGTCAGTCGTGCGTACGTGATACCGGCGACCTTGCAAACAGCAGGTCAAGAAGTTATTGTTTATCGCGCGGGCATCTTCTTATGGCTCCCGGGAGCGTCTGTACCGCCGCTGACTTAGGCCCTGCTGGCTGGGAAGAGCGAGCGAGAGAGAGAGCGAGTGAGAGAGAGAGAGATAGAGACCCGTGCGGATCGCCCAGCTGGTCGTCGTTCGGTCGCGCCTCACTGGGCGCGCGCTCTGTTCTGAGGGTTCCGAGTCCCGCACCGGTCCGGCCGGGCCGACGGGGCCCTTCCCTCCCGTCCTGGACGCGCTCCCCACGGCCCGGCTCGGCTGCACTCGGCTCGCAGGAGCGTCGTCGAACCGTCATCATTATTAGCTTTGTGCCTCGCAGTACAAAGCCCTGGGCGGGGCGGGGCGGGGCGGGGCGGGGCGGCAGTTTCACACCCTGTAAGCAGCACCGCGGAGAGCGGTACAACGCAGAGGAATTCCTCTGAAAGCGCTACTACTCCAGGCTCGCGAGGCGCCTCCCGCCCCGCCCCGCCCCGCCTCCCCGTACACCTGTTTCTTTTTCGCAGTGTACACACCGCTGCCTCCCCGCGAAACGGCTCGGCTCGGCAGCGCCGGCAGGCGGGGTGAGTCACCGCCCGCTCAAACATATTCACCGCCGCGTTCGAGCACGTGCTCGCCACCATCTAGCTATCCATCTAGCTACCCGCCCCGCCCCGCCCTTGCGCGTCGAGGTATGCCGCAGTTAGGCCCTTGCTCGTCTTGTCCGTCCGGGGAGCGGCGTGGCGTGGCGCGGCGTGGCGGCGCGGAGCGACTGGCCACCGCACCAATGCTCCGTTACGGCACGCCCCCCCCCCCCCCCGCCACCGCCAAGCCTACGGACCGCCTCGTGAATATCAAGCAGCCATGCGTCGAGCCGAGCGACTTGATTCCATCGATGAGTCGGCGCGGGGTGTGGCGGGGCGGGGTGTGGCGGGGCGGGGCGGGGCGGGGCGTTCCGCCGAGGTCTCCCAAACGAACAGTATCTCGATCGCACCTCCGTATGAATGGCTGATCTCAGAGCTGCTGCCTACTCCCCGGGCCCCCGGCGGGGTAGGCCTTCCCGCTCGGCACCGGCGCGCCGCCGCCACGCGGCTGCCTACCCCCCAGGCGCCCGGCCCGGCCCGAGCTGACATGCTTTTACAGTTCAAGGTCCAGGCGTGACGTCACTGACACTTGGCGCGTTCCTGGAATGCGCCCCGCCCCGCCCCGCCCCGCCGCTCGTGTCTGATCGCCATGCAGATATCCGTTCTAATGGCCGGGCGGCCGGCCGGCGTGGTGGTCAGGTGCGCGCGTAGGGAGGCTCTCGCTAGCGGCCCTACTAGGCGTCCTTGTCCGACTGCGGCCGAGGCGTGGCGGGGCGGGGCGGGGAGCAGGGCGCCGCCGCGGCATATTTGCCTACGCGGAGAGAGGAGAGGGAGAAAGAGAGGCATGATCTACCGAGATAGAGGGATAAGGATGACAGCTGGTACCAGCAGCAGGGGCGGGCAGGGTTAGGTTTCTCACGCGTTAACCTCGTTAAATTTCATGAAATCAGAAGTCACGTCTGGTGATTGACTGGAGTTGTTCTCTTCCTGTAAGAGCAGCTCTAGCCGTGTGAAAAGTGCCCGCCCGCAAGTAAGAGCTGGAGGTTCGCCTTTTACGGTCGACATGGTCCTTGCTTTTACACGCAGCTGTCGAAATTTCGAAAATTCCTCGCGTCCAGGGTCACGGCGAAGGGCAGCACCTCACGCACGGCGTGCCGGTCACCGCCCCGCCCCGCCCCGCCCCGCTACTCCTTCCTGGCCACGCCCGAGGCTCGTCCGCTGCCTTTTGACTTTTAATATGCGACCAACCGGTCCGGTCGCATTTCTCTTTCATCGTCGAAAAATGGTGGAGCGATTCTTGTATCCCCGCCTGACCCCGCCGCACCCCGCCACGCCTCTCCTATTAGCCCTCACCGGCGTCGAGGGCTACGGCTTCGGGAGTGTGTTTAGTTAGTTGTAATCAGCGGACACGGGTTTTCGTTAGAAGTCCTATGAGGCTGCAGTGGTAGGCTCCCTTCTCCTGTGTCGGTCCCGCCCCTCTCCTCCTCCGCCCCTCGGCGCGGTGGCGCGGCGCGGCGGCCAGATGTGCAGCAGGAGGTCAAGGCGGGACTGCGCACGGAGACGGCCCGTTCACTCGCGTTCACTTCCCAGTCAGCCTCCAGCGCGGTCAGCCTCCAGCGCGGTCAGCCTCCAGTCCAGTCAGTCAGCTTCCAGCCCAGGCAGCCAGCCTCCAGCTCAGGCAGTCAGCCTCCAGCCCAGGCAGTCAGCCTCCAGTCCAGTCAGTCAGCTTCCGGCCCAGGCAGTCAGCCTCCAGCTCAGGCAGTCAGCCTCCAGCCCAGTCAGTCAGCCTGCAGCCAAGTTAGTCAGCCTCCAGTCCAGTCAGTCAGCTTCCAGCCCAGGCAGCCAGCCTCCAGCTCAGGCAGTCAGCCTCCAGCCCAGGCAGTCAGCCTCCAGCCCAGCCAGCCTCCAGCACAGCCAGCCTCCAGCCCAGCCAGCCTCCAGCCCGGTCAGCCTCCAGCGCAGTCCGTCAGCCTCCAGCCGGCTCCAGAAACCGAGCCGTGGAATGTAGATGGCATGCCGCCGGCCGCTTCGCCTGGCCTGGCCGCGCCGGTCGGTGGCTTGTGCTTCTTCACGGCAAACATTCGACGCGATGTGTCCCTCAGTGAGCCCGCCGCTGTCCGTCTGTCTGTCTGTCCGCCCGTCCGTGTGGCCGGTGGACGGCGTGGCCTAGCAGTACGTCCTGCCCCCGCCCCGCCCCGCCCCGCCCCGCCGCGCCCGTCAGACCAGACCGCTACCATTAAGGGCCTCGCCGACACACGGACACATCAGAAAAGAAAGTCCCGATCTAGTTGAAGCCCAGCACACCGCACCGGCTCGCTTTAGTCTCCGCTCATCCGCCGCGCGCGGTGCGTCCTGCTCACTACACGGCGGGAAACGCATCGCAGTGCGTTAACACACTTCAGTGCGGGGCAGTTTGATACACTATGATTTAACTCGGGAGCGTGACCACATTGTGGTCATGCACCACCACGTGTGTTCAGCTTCGCACGCACTGTTGCAGACCGGCGCGCTTAAGTAATCGGTAATGACAGTTCAGTAAAATCGCTAATTTTTTTTACAGTGTGAACTCTGTGCTGAGGATTTATAAGCATGCAAGCAAGCCCCCTTCATTGCAGAGCGCGTGTTCGCCAGAGGAGCCCCGCCCCGCCCCGCCCTAGTGCGGCAGCGTGGTGCACCGCGCGGAGGCGTGCCGTGCCGTGCCGTGCCATGACGTGCACTATGATCTCATCTGGCCCCCAGCAGGACGTGCGCCCCCCTCTCCTTCCTCGCGGCCTCCTCCACCTCCTCCAGAGCTCCCCGCGCTGTGCCAGGACCGGCCGCTCCCTTCGACCCGGGCCTCGCCGCGCCGCGCCGTGCTGCTTTTGTTGCGTCAGAGTCCCGCGCCGCGCCGGCAGGCCGCGTCCCGTCCCGGCCCAGCCCGGCCCGGGCAGGCCAGGCCACCAACGCTTTCACTGGCGGGGCGGGCAGGACCGCCGCCGCACCGGGCAGCCGTCGGCCACCCCGCCCCGCCCCGGCCCGGACACTCCGCCGGGACCAGGATGTCGCACAGCACCTCGGCCACGGGCAGCATCCCGATCCCGCGGCACCGCGAGGACCTCGGCCAGCCGGCCGTCCAGGATCGGGATCACGTGGACGCTGGACCGCGCGGACCGCGCAGGGCGTTGCGTTGTCTGGGCGATTAATACCCCCAAGTATAAAACCTCTAGGGATCTTGTACCCCCCTCGATACAGGGGGGTATTAATTGTCTGGGCGAGGGGGGTATATCGGAAGCATCCAGACATTTTCGAGCTTAAACTTGAAAAATTACGTACGTGCTCTGCAAGTGAGAGGGTGGCGGGTAAACATAGAAAATTTTTGCGACAGTAAACCTCCCGAAGGAGGTTGCGGTTCCCGCCAGGCACAGGGCTTTTACCCCCCGTGGCAGCCAGCTACTTCGGTGTTCTTATGGGAACCGGTGCTTTTCTGACTGCGATCCTGTCGCGCAATTCGACAGATTTGATCCCCGTACTGCCAGATTTAGTCGTACGGTGGTTAACCGAACTGCCCTGTCCCCAGAGCATGGAAAAGCTGTTTTTGGAGCCAGATTCTAGGACTTATGACCCCACGACCGACCACCAGTCGTGGGCATGGGACGGAACTTCCTGGCAACCCGCTGTCGCTACCAGTGAAGAACCTACCTGGCGTTGAACCAGGCCCCATGTGCCGAGTCTCACAGACACCCCACGGCTTTCGCGGCACTAAGACCACTAGACCGTCGGCGATTCCACGAGGGAGCTCGGTTGAAATGGGGGGTTTGAATTCCACTCCAAGTTGTTGACCTCAGAAAAATGAAATTTTTGTCTAAGATTCGAACCTTTGTTCTTCCACTCTCCGGGCGGACACTATGCCGGCACGGCTACGACGCCACGGTACCAGATGCCGGACCAATAGGAGTCATGCTGCGCGAGAAGCCAGTCACCGAAGAAACGAACCCGGTGTCATCAGTACGCCTGCTCTCCGTGCGCTGATAGGCCGGCCGCGTAGCGTCCTTGGTATCGACACTGTTCAGGCCACCAGGTGGGCAGTGGTTCAAATACCGCGTTTCTATTTTTTTTTTCTGTGGACAAATGGTTTTTTCTAGCCTTACCGTCCTCGTGCCTTATGGCAACTGCAAAAAGCACAGCGACTGACAAAAAAGAAAAAAAAATGTGACCGGCTTTCGAACCACTGCTTTCGTGTGCTTTCGATATGTCGTTGCCCAGCCGAGCAGGTGGCTGTCAGCGCCGGTGGGGGCGGGGCGGGGGCGGGGCCGCCAGATGCCCCAAAGTACGTCGCCTGCCGCCCCGCCCCGCCGGGACCTTGAGCAGATAGAACGCCCCGGGCCGCGGGCCGCCCCGCCCCGCTCTCTGACTCCTGACGGCAGTTTCCAGAGCGCGGTGCCCGGTGCCGGAGGGTTCCCCTCCCCCCGCCGCCCTGCCCGGCCCTGCCCGGCCCTAGGGCGGGACACTTTTCGTCCTGGGCTAACTGTTCTCATACCGCAGCGGAGGGCAGCGCAGGGCGCGGGCCACCGGCGTAACGGAAGGGCCGGGGCGGGCCGGCAGTACACCGCCAGGAGCGACCGCGGGGGAGCACCCCAAGTGTGTGAATGTCACACACTTGTCGGCGTGTCCATTTCCATTCGTACGCTCGTCCCTTGAAACGCCTAAGGAAAATTCACACTTTTCCTTTTGTTCAAGTGCGATCATACGAGTTGACACACGTGAGAGTTTTCACGACTGCACCCTGGGGACCGCGCTGCCATGTTCCCAGAGGACAAAAGGGACGGTATGGGACTTCATGTAGCTCGCTGGCGTTCAAGTCCCCGCGCTGCCGCCGCGTGAGCGTGCGCTGCTGGCGTGCTGCTGGCGTGCTCGCGTGCTCGGCACACGTAATAGTGCGCGGGCCTGCCTGCCGGGTCAAGGCGCCCGCCCCCTGCTGCCCCCGGGGGGTAGGCAGACCCGCAACACTCTTGTGCTTTACCAGACGGAACAGCCGCACTGCAAGCGCGTTCTCGGAACTTCGATGAAAAAATTCGAGATTGAAGTTTAAGCGCTCGAAGCTTTAGCTTGTAAAAAAACTTCGATCTGTGGAGCCTTGTTTACCTGTACGGTGCTGTCCGCCTGCTATTTTTACGTCAAGTTGACGCGTCACATTTATCTTAATTTTTTTTTTGCGGTGTCCGCCCCGTTGTTATCCTCGCCGGCCCGCACGCCACGCCACGCCACACCCACTTGAGCCCGCATGGCGCCACACCGCGTCCACCGCCCCGCCCCGCCCCGCCGCGCGCGCGAGCGGGGAGTCAAACAGGCGCGCACGCTGGAGGTAATCGTCGACCTCACACCGATCATTTGATTCATACGAGGCGGGGCGAGGCGGGGCGGGGCGGGGTGGGGTGGGGCGGGCGTTGGGAAAGCACACGCTCCGCGGCCTCCACTCCTCTCGGCCGGACCACTCCTAGCCCCTGCCCTCCAGGACTCTCCCCGCCCCGCCCCGCCCCACTGTCCTCTGCCCCGCCCCGCCCCGCCCTGTCCGGCTCTCTCTCGCCGCTATGCGGGGCAGCAGGCGGAGATGCGCGCTGGGATGGGTAAGAACCCTCCTCCTCCCTCCTCGGCGGCGGCATTGATGACAACCCGCAGTGTCGCAGTGGGTAAAAGTACCCACGCCGTGGTACAAAAGTTTTGCACCGAAAACAATTTTTTTTTATTACCCGGCGTGGTAAGAGTACGAGCAAACCACGCGACGCGGAGGGAAGTGGAGAGATGATCGCCAAAGTAAACACACCAGAGTAGAGCAAACACAAGCTTCTGCGTTCGGTCGGTCGCAAAACATGCGGTCTTCTGGTGGTCTCCTCCCCTCTCCCTCTCGCCGCAAAGCTCACCGGCGCGGCGGCCAACGTCGCGCCCACGAGTGTGACTCACTGAGGGTGCCACACACACACAACGCTCTCTCTCTCTCTCTCGCCTCCCGTGCTGGAATCAATGCCCCAGAAGCGGGCGTTGCCATAACTTTGAACACTTGTTGCAGTGGCGGCACACCCCCGGCAGCCTGTCCGTGGGAATGACAGTAAAGCACCAAACCGACCCCGTGAGAGAACGCCCCGCCCCGCCCCGCCCCAGGGTGTTCGGGCGCCACCTGGTCGCCCGCCTTGTTGGGGTGTGCGGTTACCTACCTACGGCTAGCCACCCGTGATGTGAAACACCAGTTACCTGTCAAAAGTTAAAATCATCAACCGCTAGTAACTGACGACCGAAATCGTTCTACTAACCATTTTGTTTTTGAAATGGATAGATTTAGCTGGTAACGCTAAATTTGCGTTACAAGTATTTTTTTTTTATTCGCCGGGTGAAATGATCAAGCCTGAGCGGCGCCGCGGGGGTCCCGTGCTGTCCTCCGTAATGGAAGTCGTGTCCTCCGCGCGGCGCGGTCCAAGCGCCTCACCTCACCCCACCCCACCCCACCCCGCCCCGCCCCGCCCGACTCGTGCGCAATGGCGCTCCCAAGTGTCGACCCTCTCGAATTGGTGAGAGATGCGGCGAGATAATGCAGCCCCTGTTGTGACCAGCGGGAATGAGAGTGCGAGAGAGACAGAGAGAGGGGGTAGGGGGGATAAGAATAATCAGGTGGTTGCACATGGCGGCACAGCGCGGAGCGCCCCAGTGCCTCGCCTCGCCTCGCCCCGTCTCTTCCGTGAGAGTCAGCCCCGCCCCGCCCCGCCCCGCGCCCACTAACCCAAAGGCGAGCAGCTATCAGTTTCATTCATTGTGCTGCCGCCGGCACCGCACCGCCTCCAGCACCTCCGCGTCGTAGCGAGTGCGGGGAAAAAATAGTATTGCCGGCGTAATTTTTTTTTGCGAAATTTTTTTCTTTTAATTTTTTTTTCAAATGGCCAGTTGAGATGTCAACGTCAAACCTGCGGTCTTAAAGTCGACATGACTTGTATCATAAACTGTAGCAGGAGAAACACTGAATGGTCCGTGCCGCGCTACGACGCCAGGCCAGGCCAGCACGACGGCCGCACCGCACCGCCGTGAGGAATCTCTGGCAAGCAGCCCGCGGCCACGCCCCGCCACGCCCCGCCGCGCGGGGGGTGGTACTGATGTAAGCAATATGTGAGCAAGAAATGTGCGGATTCAGAGACAGTAAAAATTGAGGTTAAAATTTGAGGTAAAAGTTAACTCAAAAGGCACAGCTTGTGAAGTTAAGGTAAAAGTTCAGGTAAAAATTAAGGTAAAAGTTAAAATATCAGGTTAGGCACAATTTTTTTTTCCACGGACGGACTTCCCTACTGCTTCGCGCGCACACACACTATCCGTTTCGAGTGCAGCTGGTCGCGCCCGTATCCCTACTCGTCACACACACACACACGCACCACCTGTGTGCCCACGTGTCCCCCCCCCCCCCCGCTACAGGAGGCGTCACGGACGCGCTGCGTAGGCCGGGCGGGGCGGGCGAAGACCGGGCCAATCGCCGCGGAGGGAGCCTCGTCCCATCCGTACGGGACACCCGCGGCCCATCCCATACACTGGAAACGCCAAGTGTGTGAATGTCGTGCGCCTGTAGGTGCGTGAAGTCTCATTCAAACACGTATCTCGCGTGAGTGACACTCCTACAGGGGGAAAAACGAGTGTGCGGCGTATGGAGATTCACGCAACAGCAAGTGTGCGACATTCACACACTTGGGTTCGAGGAGGAGCTGGTGGCAGCTCACCAGCGCGTACACGCCCATGACGAAGGAGGCCACCATGAGGCTGCAGCACAGGCACGAGTCGACGAGCGCCATGGTGCGGGCGCGGAGGTCCTGGTGGTCGACGGTGACGGTGACGTGCTTGACGGGGAGGTTGGCGTACTCCTGGGCGGCGGCGGGGCGGGCTGCCCCGGCTAGCCAGGCTCCTCCTGGCGCGCGCCGGCGCCCATCTGACACTATGTCACTGCACTCACACACACACACACGCACGTGCGTGGTCACGCACGCGGCCCGCACAGCGTGTCCACGGCGGCGTGATCGGGGACGTCACCGGCGGGGCGGTGCACCTCGTCCGACTCCATGACGGGGAGCTGCGCGACGCCCACCTCGGGGTGCAGTCACGGGACTGGGGCCGTCACGTACCGGTGTCACGCCGCGTGACGGCACGCGCGCGACGTGTGCGACTGCGGGGCTGTGACTGGCTGTGACGCAGCCGTAGCCGCTCGGCTCTGTCTGGTGCGCTCCGTGAGGCGGTCCCCCCAACACTGGCGGAGCGGAGGCAGGCGAGCCGGAGGGGCCGCTCCCCCCCCCCACCACCCCCCGCCCCGCCGCGGCCCGCGACTCGCTACCTTGGAACGGCGGCGCGAGGGGCGGCGAGGCGGTGGCGCCCGCGGGCGTGGCGGGGCAGGGCGTACGGGTCAGACCTGCTCTCTCTCTCTCGTCTTTCCTTTCTCCCTCTCCCCCTTTTCCTGCCATGACTTTTCCCCGCACCTCCCTCGCGCCCCGCGCCTCAAACACACACATACTCCAGAGGGGAACGAGATTAGTCAGGTGAAAAATGACGTAACCTTCCTTACATGGCGGGGCGGGGCGGGGCGGGGCCGAGCACCACCCGACTTGACACATGCGCTGCCCCACGCCCCGTAAGGAATCCGGTAGTTTTGTCGTCGCGGGCTACGGCAAAATTCCACTGCAGTTCTGGCGGGTCTGATATTTCCTCGAAATTCGAGACGGCCGTGGTGGATAACGTTTGGCCTTTTCTGTTATTGAGGGGTTTGAAAAACATTATCGATCTCGGCACTGAGGCAGCCGGCCGCGCGGTCTACGTGAAACTCAATATCCGCGCTGCAGCAGCTGCGTTGCACCGTGCCTGCAGCTGCGTCAGCTGCCCCCGCTATAAGTCAGCTGCAGCTGCAGGTGACGGGCGGCCGGCCGGACCACAGGGCGCTGACCGGGCGTCGGCGTCGTGCAGCAGCAGGGCGACAGATGGGCGGGGCGGGGTGTCGCAGGCGGGGCGCCAGCCCGGCGCTAGCGGCAGGGCGGGCCGCAGGGTCCCGCAGGAGGAGGGTGACAGACAGACAGACAGACAGACAGACAGACAGACTCGGTACCAAGGCCGCGGCGAGGGAAATGACACCGGTGAGGAGACGCGCCGCGTGTCCTGCGACGCCTCCCGATCTGCATTGTTGCGGGCGTCGTGTCGGCCGCGCCCCTCGCCTCCTCCCTCCTCCTCCACCTCCCCTTCCTCCTCCCCCTCCACCAGGTCCGCCGACGCTACGCTGTTCGATTGTCGCCACGCCGCGCCGCGTCGCCTCCCCTGTCCGCCGTGTCCCCTCCGAGTTTTGTTGTCCGAGAGTTTCTACTTCTTAACCTCCGCGACGTCGCCCTGGACGCGTCGTCGTCGCCGCCGCGCAGCCGTCACCGCGGACGAGCACCACCCCGTCGACTGAGATAAGTACCCCATGTTCCGGTTCCGGATAGCAGGCCGCGAGCTCGCCTGGAGGCCTGGAGAAGTGACTGCCGTCACTTAAGGAAATTACCTGGATTTTTTTTTGTGCCCGTCTTGCCACACATTCCTTCTGCGGAGTGCATGAGTTATCAGCCCGTTGTCCTGTAGGTGTTTCAGAGTGCGCTTCTTAAGTGCCCGGTGTTTGTAAGGGGCCGGTGAACTGAGTAGCCGGTTATCCACGCGTTTTGACACTTCATCTTTGCAATGTTTAACTTCCGAGGCATACTCTGAAAAAATCGGTACGCACTTTTTTTGGGGTCCAACTAGTTTGTTTGTCACTTGTTGTTTCTACACCTGGTCATGTTGGTAGTCGTTGGTCGCTCCAGATGTGGCCCCCGCACGAAGGCGAGTAGGCAATCCTTCCTGCACAGCCAGCCCCGCGCGCGCCCGGGCGGTAGGCAACTCTTTCTACACCCATCCTGCTCTCGGGCAAGGAGCCTCTGCGTTCACACGCCTCTATCGCCAAGGAAATGTCTGCGTCTACCTCGTAAGCCGTTTCGAACTCGATAATCGCCCGCTACGACAAGTTCCCCCTCGACCTCTCGGGAAAGAAAAGAAAAGAAATTTGAAGAGCGCCTGAGTGTTATGTCTCATGATAAGCCGGTGACTTTAAGGTCGGAGCGGAAGAGACTATCTCCCCGTGTTGGCGGGGCTTGCGCGCCCGAAAAGTTTTTTTAAGCCCTTGCCAATGACAAAGTCACTCCAGTCGTGTTCTGACCGCCGCCGCCTCCGCGCCGGTAGACCCACAAGATGTCGCGGTTAAGGTAAAACGACCCAGACGGACGTATTAATATTAATTTTTTACATTTTCTAAACCACCTGTGTCAGTGACTAACAGTAAGTCAGTAAAGTGGTGGAGCTACTGCTTGAAGGGCGACGCTAGAAATGGCGTAAGAGAAAAGCTGCTGCTTGAGGGGCGGCCATAGAAACGGCGTAAGAGAAAAGCTGCTGCTTGAGGGCGGCCCCAGAAATGGCGTAAGAGAAAAGCTGCTGCTTGAGGGCGGCCCTAGAAATGGCGTAAGAGAAAAGCTGCTGCCTGAGGGGCGGCCCTAGAAATGGCGTAAGAGAAAAGCTGCTGCTTGAGGGGCGGCCCTAGAAATGGCGTAAGAGAAAAGCTGCTGCCTGAGGGGCGGCCCTAGAAATGGCGTAAGAGAAAAGCTGCTGCCTGAGGGGCGGCCCTAGAAATGGCGTAAGAGAAAAGCTGCTGCCTGAGGGGCAACCTGGTGAAAATGGCGACGCAGGGAAAAATCAGAAAGCTGGAAACTCACGACGACTAAAACTGTCTTGGCATTGTCACTCATTTGTCTCCCAAACTTTGTCTTTTCGCATTCTTCTGGGTCACTTTCCATTGTCCACGATTGGTTATGCTGGGAATTTTACGACACTCGTGTTCCAGTATTTAACAATTTTTTTCCGGTACTTCTAGAGCATGGCGCTGGCCGCTGGCCCTCCTCGCCGCGCTGTCCGTCGCCCGGGTGCACAGTGTCAGGTGAGTGACGGCGCTCCTGGCCACCAGCGGACACCCCGACCTGCTGGTATCCGTTTCCGACTATCGCAACGGGGGCCTCACTACGGAAACGGGTGTACACTGACTGGAAGTCATATGACTGGTTGTGTTTCTGCGGGGCTGTCTTTGGCCGGCGCCTGTGGGCGGAGCGGGACGGGATCGCGCGCATGTTGTAGGGCAGGGTGACCACCAACGCCTCGCCGTCATCCTCGCATGTCCTGTCCAGGTGCCCCACCCGCCGGCAGGCGTTCTGCAACGAGCTCAGCAATCAGTACCGGACGTACGACGGCTCCTGCAACAACCTGCTGGACACCACCATGGGCATGTCCAACACCCAGCTGCTCAGGATCCTCAAGCCCAACTACGCCAACGGTACCGTGCTCCCCGCCCCGCCCGGGAGGTAGGCAGCCCACCGCACTCCGCCCCTCTGCCTGCCGCAGGGATCCACGCGCCCCGGCGCGCCAAGTCGAACCAGCCCCTGCCCAGCGCGCGGCGCGTCGTCACGACCCTGCTCAAGGACAAGGACGTGCCCAGCAAGGTGTCCAACATCATGGTCATGACCTGGGCGCAGCTCGTGTCGCACGACGTGTCCCGGATACAGGCGTCGTTCCCGCGCCGTGAGTGTGCACAGCCCGACGGGCCTAAGCGCCGCCCCGGGGCCGCGGGGCGCGCCGGGGTGAGGTTAGGTGAGGTTAGGCGGCTCCGACTAACTGTCCTCCTCCCCGGCGCCCTGCAGCCGGCGGCCAGTGCTGCAGCGTGGCCAACGCCACCGACACGTGCGACCGCATACCCGTGCCCGACGACGACCCCTTCTACTCGCGCTTCGACGTCAAATGCATCGGCGTCGAGAGGTCCGCGTCGTCGCCCTGCACGGTAAGGTCATGTACCTGTCACAGGTGTGACGGTCAAATGTGTGACTGTCACCTGTGTAACTGCCCCCTCCTTCCTCCGCGCAGACGGCCGCCCACGAGCAGCTGAACCTGGTGACGCACTGGATCGACGCGTCCTTCGTGTACGGCTCCACGCAGAACGCCGCCCTCCACCTGCGCGAGCGCCGCGGCGGGCGCATGCGCACGCAGTTCATCCAGGCCGAGGAGTTCCTCCCCCGAGGCGCCAACGGCGGCATGGAGGCAGGTCGGTCAGAGTTAGAGCTGTCAAAATTCCAGCTGCCAAAATTCCAGCGGTCAAAATTCAAGCTGTCAAAACTCCAGCTGTCAAAATTCCAGCTGTCAAAATTCCCCGGTCGCACGTGTTCGCCAGGTGACGGGCGCGTGACCATCACGCCCATGCTGGCCGCGCTGCAGACGCTGTTCATGCGCGAGCACAACCGCGTCGCCAGGAAGCTGTCCGAGATCAACCTGGACTGGAGCGACGAGGACCTGTTCCAGGAGGCGCGCCGCATCGTGGTGGCCGAGTGGCAGCTGCTCACCTACCGCGACTGGCTCCAGTGGCTCATCGGTATTTTTTTTATTTTTTATGGCGGCTTTATCCCTACATATCACATGATAACCGCCCGTTTAGCGGTCGTACGCGATTGTGACCACTTGGTGACCCGCCTGTGACCGCCAGGGACGGACGTGGTGCAGCGCGAGGGCCTGCTGCCGTCCCTGCGCTTCGGCAGCTCCGACTACGACCAGACGGTGGACGCTACGACCGCCAACGACTTCACGTCCGGGGCGTACCGCAGCTTCCACTCTATGATCGCCAACGACGTCTGGTTCATGGACGGGCCGGACCGGGTGCGGGAGCGGCGCCTGCTGAGCGAAGTGAGCGCCGACGCCATCCTGCACCCCGTGTCCTTCAAGCTCACCGTGCTCGGCCTGGTGTACCAGCCGCGCCAGCGCCAGGACCAGTTCATCGCCGAGGAGGTAAGACGCACCAACCCTCGGGCTTGCGCCCCGGAACGCCCTGACTGATCACCGCGAACGCCCCGCCCGCAGATCACCAACAAGATGTTCCGCGGGCGGAACGCCTTCGGCGGCGACCTCATGGCCGTGGACATCGAGCGCGGCCGCGAGCACGGCCTGCCCAGCTACAACAAGTACCGAGAGCACTGCAAGCTGCGCCGCGCCCAGAGCTTCGACCAGTTCAACGACACCATCTCCGCCAAGGTGAGTGCGGCCGCGGCCGGCGCCAGTTGGGTTGCCTACCCGCCCGGCGTCACCGCGCCTCACTCTCTGCCCGCAGAACATCGCCCTGCTGCGGCAGCTCTACAAGTCCCCGGAGGACGTGGACTTCCTGGTGGGCGGGCTCCTGGAGCAGATCGACGACACCGACCCGCTGGCCAGCGTCACCTCCCCCACCCTCCGCTGCGTGGTCGTCGACCAGTTCAAGCGCTGGAAGAAGGGCGATCGCTTCTTCTTCGACCTCAACAAGCGCCAGTTTGGCTTCTCGCCCGGTGCGTGCTAAGTGATCGTTTGTTTTGTTTTTGTGTTGTTGTTGCGTTACTCTAACTCTCGCGTTACAGCCCAGCTGCAGGAGATCGGCAAGGTGACCCTGTCCCGCCTCATCTGCGACAACACCCCCGGCGTCACCAGGATAGCAGACGACGCGTTCCTCAACCTGGGCGTCCTCGGGTGAGTACAGCGTGAGCGCGTCCTCCGAGGCCCCGGGGCACTTGTCGTACTTATTCCGCAATGATTACGAAATTACGAGTCGTTTGCCTCACGCGCGTGAGCTAGCTCCTCGGGGCGGGCGCCTGGAGGTAGGCCAGCCCGCCGCGCAGCTCCCCGCACGGGTTGCCTACCGCGCAGGCGCTCCTACCTGACATCCTTCCCTCACTGTCTCGTCTCGTCTGCCTCCAGGAACCGGGAGGTGTCCTGCAGCGACCTGCCCTCCATGGACCTGCGCGCGTGGCGGGGCCGGTCGCCCAGCGCCGGCTAGCCGGACCGCGAGCGCCAGCGGGGACAAGAAGAAGTGCACCATCGTCAAGAGAGTTGAGGTGTTATTTCCACTCGTATTCGTCCTCCCAGTCCCCGCCGCGCCCCCCGCGTTCGTCGCGGTGCTCCTGCCAGAGGCTGAGGTCTACCTCCGGCAGCTGGTTGCAGGGCACGTTCTCATTTCTGTACAGAAAAAGGAAAAGAAAACTGTAAATAGGACCGAATAAAATATTTACACAAAAAACACAGACTGAGTGTTTGTTACATGACGCCTACCCTCGGAAGCCAAGTTTGATGAACGGGTCCCTCGGGACAAAGTCGAAGCCCGCGACGTTGTCGCAGAGGAGCCTGCCGACAGAGGTTCCCTCCAGCGCGACCATTTGCTCTGCCACGAATCGAACACGATTTATCGATCAGTAAAATAAGCGATAGCTGGGCGTGCGACAAGTTCACTTCCGCGACGACGACTCGGCTCACCTGTCCGCAGGGAGTGAGCGAAGCCGGCGAAGTTGTAGAAGAAGCGGTCGGCGAACCTCCAGCGCCAGAACTGGTCCTCGAGCAGGGCCTGGAAGGTGGGGCCGAACAGGAAGGCGCCGGGGGCGCGGCGCTCCATCAGGCCGCCGACGTAGTTGTCCACGTCGCGCACGTGCTCGTACACGCGCCGCAGGTCGGACACGTCCTGCAGCGTCGGGGGAAAATGTACAAAAAATGCACTAAACCGTAAAATTTTTCCTGGGAAAACACGCCTTTTTTTCAACATTTTACGAGGATTTTTTTTTTTAAATCAGGTAAATTGGGTAATTTTTCTAAACATTAAAAAAAATATATATATTACCGGTCGCGAGCGCCTACAAGAAAAGTGAGGTTGTGCTCACCTCCCAGCTGAGGGTGTCCAGCAGGTCGTCGAAGTCGAAGGCCTCGGGCAGGCCGGCGTGCACGCGGTACTCGACGTAGCCGGGCAGGGCGTGGTCGCGGCCGCGCTGGATGTCAATGGCGGCGAGGTCGTTCCCCCAGCGCCGGCCGTCCCGGGCGCGCACGGGCTCGTACTGCGTCGTGATCTAGAGGACGGGGAGGCGGAATGAGGTGGCTGGCGGGGGCCTCCCAGTGCTGTACGAATGTCTCCCGGTCGTAGGGGAGTGGCATTATCGTACACCTGGAGGAGTACCTCGTCGTCCATCCAGCGGTCCAGGTCCTGGGACTGCTGGTAGGCGAGGCCCTGCAGCACGTCGAGGAGGCCGTGAGGCCGCTCCAGCACGGGCGCCGAGTTGTCAAACCACCTGCCGAGGCTCTCGGTGCGGACACCGCCGGGCCTCGGACTCCCCGGGCCCCCCGGCCCCACCGGCCCGAACGGACCCCTGGGACCCTCTGGGCCCCCCGGCCCCCACGGACGGCCCCAGCGGCCCCCCATGCCCAGCCAGAACTGGCCCTGCACCATGCTGTGCAGCGCGCGGAAGGCCGAGGTCGTCACGTCGTTGGCCGTGCGCGGGTCCACGTCCGCGAAGTACTCGGAGCGCGGGGTAGCGCCGTGCGGCGCCAGCCCCAGCCGCCTGACGCGCTCCTCACCTGGGCGACACGACGAAAAAGAATAAATGGCTATAGCTATATTGCTAAATAGATGTATAGCTACATATAGCTATATATAGCTATAGCTATATGTAGCTATATAGCTATGTGGGACGCGCTCACCGAGCAGCCAGGGCAGCCAGTCCCGGTACACGATGAGCTGCCACTCGGCGACCACGACGCGGCGCGTCTCCTGGAACACGCGCTCGTCCTCCCAGTGCGGGTTGAGGTCGGCGAGCGCGGCGGCGACACGGTTGTGCTCGCGGAGGAACAGCGTGTGCAGCGCGGCCAGCATGGGGTTCTGGTTGGCGCGCACGTCGCCCGTCAGGTAGCACGGCGACGACGAGTTCGTCGACGAGGAGGAGCAGAGGTCCGCGGAGGACGCGTCCGACGGCGGGAACTGGCCCAGCCAGCTCTCGCCGCCCCGGCCCTCGCCGACGTCCCGGGCGCGCAGCTGGCCGCCGTCGCCCGAGCGCAGGCGCGCCGCCGTCGCCGCGTCCGAGCCGTAGAGGAAGGACGCGTCCAGGAAGTGCGTGACGGCCGTGAGCTGCTCCGGGTGCGTGTCACCCGCGCCCGCGCACGCGGTGGTGTTGGTGCGCGTCAGCGGCAGGCAGGTCACGCGGAGCTGGCCGTAGAAGGGGTCGTCGAACGGCACGGGGATGGGCAGACACCTGTCGCCGGCGCCCCGCTCGCAGCACGGCCCGGTCGCTGAAAAAACGCGCACCTCGATCAGTCTTATTACTACAAAACTCTGAAAAATTCAGGAAAATTTAGAAAAAAAAATTGAAAACTTCAGGAAAATTTAGGGAAAAAATTAGAAAAATTCAGGAAAAATTTAGAGAAAACTAAAAAAAAACAAAAAGGAAAAAAAATAAAAATAAAGAAAATTGTACATGTAAATTCCACCTCGGCACAAGGTCTGCTAGTGCCTTGCCGTACCCTGGTTCTTGGGCGCCTCGATGCGCGCCGTGTCGTGGCTGATGAGCTGCGCCCAGATGACGAACAGGTGCGTGGTGAGGTACTCGTGGTGCACCTCGGGCATGAGGCGCGAGACCACCTCCTGCGCCGAGGGCAGCGGCTGCCCGCGGTGTCCGCGCCGCGCCGCGCCCCGCCCTGCCAGAGCAGAGAGCGTCGTAGCCTAAAACACTCGAAACCATTCACATGAATGAATGTGTCTTCTGGTGATGTAACAGCTGCTTACCGTCGGCATACGCGGGGCTCAGGAGCCGGTACAGGGGCGTGTTGGCGCGCCCGAGCCAGGGGTAGCGCAGGTTGTTGCAGGAGCCGTCCAGGGGGCGGTACAGGAGCACCGGGGGACACGTGGTGGACAGGAACTCGCAGCTGCCGTTCCAACTGTCACAACCATAGCTTTCATCACGCTCACGCTCTCTGAGGCGCCGGACAGCGACATGCTCGCGCTCATCAAAATTTCGACTCTTTGAAGCAAGGGGTCAACAACAACGCAATTTCGAAAAATTTAGAATTTTTTTAAAAATGAAATTTCAATAAATATTCACGACATGTGTCGACCAAAATTCAGAGTCGGTTCCTCGGGTTCGATGTCTCTCACTTGTCCTGGAGCCCGACGGCTGCGACGGGCGCGGGGGTGAGGTAGAGGAGGACGTTGGCGACGCCGAGCAACATCACTAGGGCGGCGCAGGCCGGGCGCTGCAGGACGGCGAAACAGACGCAGAGGACGAAGATGCCGCCGGCCAGGAAGCGGAACAGGGTGGGCAGGACGCGGAGGAGGGCGGCCACAAGCGACAGCAGCTGGGCCACCATGGCGGCGTGCTCGCTGACCGACTGGCGGCGTGCTCGACCCGGGGGACAGGCGCGCCCAGTGCCGCGCGCATGACGAGTCGTGACCGAGGTAGCTCGCCGTGACGAGCCCGTCACTTACGGGGGTTCAGCAGACGTGACGATAGCGACACCTCGCTCGAACAACGTCAGGCAGGAAAAAGCATTCCGCGCAGACTCCATTTTTTACCGACTTGATTTTTTTTCTGAAACACGTCACCCTGTTTTTCGGCGCGGGTTAGAGCCAATGGCATGTTTGTTTTGTTTTGTGACATTACTTTGGAACGTATGCATTTTTTTTTTTAAATAAATGGAGGATTGAAAATTTGAAATCTAACTCACGCACATTTTGCGCCACCCCTACTTGCGCGACGTGGCGGGGCGGGGCGGGGTGCGGCGGGGCGGGGCGGGGTGCGGCGGGTAGTCACGTGCCTCACGGCATGCATGGTCACGTCCCGCGCACGCCCCGCCCCGCCCCGCCCCGCCCCGACCAGGGCGAGGCTCTGGCCCGCCTGCCCGGCCCGGCCCCTGCGATTCTATACCCCGCGTATAGCGGATCGCTTAACTTCCGACGGCAGGGACACGCACTTTGCACACAGTTAAAAAAGTACGAACAGGAATCCGACAAAATCACAAAAAGAACATTATTTAAAAAACAAAATTCTCGTTGCCTCCTTCCCTGTTTATTCAAAATTTAACTCGTCTGGTGGCAACTTGCATATTTAATAATGGCAATAATTGTTTACGCGGTGCGATTTTTTCAGGTATCTAGTTTCGTTTTCTAGGTACAGACTGACAGCTCATTATCGGTTCACCATCCCTCAGGCTCCCGGGTGCCCCTCCGGTCCCCGTCACCTCCCCCCCCCCTCCTGTAATACCTTGTGTTTTCCCGTCACGCCGCGCTCCCCCGGCTCCTCCCCGAATTCCTGCAGCGCGAGCGAGCGCGTTTGTTGTTACGTTGTTGGCTCGGCTCGCCTCGCTACCGCCGCGGCGCATCAGAATGGTCGACTTGATTCGACGATCTTTATTGTTTTCGATCTTCTTCCCCTCGTCGACGGGCACGCTCTGCTCCGCGCGCACTGCCCCGCCGAGTAATTAGTGAACAGGGCGGCGCAGGGCTGCGCAGGTCTGCTGGCCGCCTGTTCGCGCGGCGGGGCGGGGCGGGGCGGGGCGGGGCGGGGCGGGGCGGGGCGGGGCTAGCGGTCCCACGCCCACCTCCCCACAACACGCTGCTCGCTCGCTTCAAATCGCGGACGCGCGCGCGTGTTCCCAGAACGGCCGACCTCGCGACCCTGCGCTTCCAATTCGGTGCGAATATTCCAATGTCCGCACCGCCACCACGCAGACGCACCTCTTGTGCTTCTAAAGGATCGCCTTTTTTTTTTTTTTGGCTGACATTCAAATTGCGTGGGGGTGGGAGACGCACCTGCTGGCCGCAGGCAGGGCGACCCACCTCCCACGGTCTAGATCGGTGTGCGGTCGAGCGCGGATATGGACGTCCAGGGGCCGTCCCGGTGACAGCACCAGGGTGGCCCTCAAGGCGCCCGTCAACTCCAGCAGCAGGGGCCGGCGGCGGCGTCCTGCAGGGGCGACATGGGAGTCGTCTCACGCACCACGCACACACACAGAGGATATTTCGCAGGACTGCCTGTCCTGTGTCCGGATTTTCGCAGAAGCGGGCGGGTCACCTTTGAGACCCTCCTGTGTCCGACCGTCCCGCCCGAGGCGAGTGCGTTGGACCGAGGGAAATACTAGCCAGGCAAGCCATCGGCTTGAATGCTGAGCTGAATCCAGCCTCAGGAACAATACATTTGTAAGATCGGCCTTTATACTGGTGCTCATCGTTTGTCCGACCTGGCCGAATTGATTTCTGCCGCCCGTGATACGGTCAAAAATTCTGTCCGATCTCTTTTTTGTCCGACCCGTGTACACCGCCACGTGCTCTGCAAGTGGAAGGGTGGCGTGAAAACATGGAAAATTTTTGCGACAGTAAACCTCCCGAAGGAGGTTGCGGTTCCCGCCAGGCACAGGGCTTTTACCCCCCGTGGCAGCCAGCTACTTCGGTGTTCTTATGGGAACCGGTGCTTTTCTGACTGCGATCCTGTCGCGCAATTCGACAGATTTGATCCCCGTACTGCCAGATTTAGTCGTACGGTGGTTAACCGAACTGCCCTGTCCCCAGGGCATGGAAAAGCTGTTTTTGGAGCCAGATTCTAGGACTTATGACCCCACGACCGACCACCAGTCGTGGGCATGGGACGGAACTTCCTGGCAACCCGCTGTCGCTACCAGTGAAGAACCTACCTGGCGTTGAACCAGGCCCCATGTGCCGAGTCTCACAGACACCCCACGGTTTTCGCGGCACCACTAGACCACTAGACCGTCGGCGATTCCACGAGGGAGCTCGGTTGAAATGGGGGGTTTGAATTCCACTCCAAGTTGTCCTCAGAAAAATTAAATGATTTGGGAAGATTCGAACCGCCGACCTCCGACTGTTCGAGCGGGCACTATGCCGACACGGCTACGACGCCACGGTACCAGATGCCGGACTACTAGGAGTCATGCTGCGCGGGAAGCAACAGTCACCGAAGAAACGAACCCGGTGTCATCAGTACGCCTGCTCTCCGTGCGATGTCAGGCCGGCCGCGTAGCGTCAATGGTATCGACGCTGCTCATACCACCAGGTGGACAGTGGTTCAAAAACCGCGTATTTTTTTTTTTATATACCTTTTTCTGTCGACCAATTGTTCTTTTCGGCTATAGCGTCCTTGTAACTCGGGCAACTGCGAAAAAACACAGCGACTGACTAAAAAACATACAGCAAATGTGACCGGCATTCGAACCACTGCCCACCTGGTGCTATGAGAAGTGTCGATATGTCTTTATGTTTTTTTTAGCTCCGCACACATCTGCTACGCTACGGGTTCTTTGATCAACTTCATGAGCCTCATGAGGGAGTTACGGACGACCCTGGTGTGGGAGTTCAGCGAGGAGAGGGGAGGCGAGGGGAGGCCCTGGGCCGGATACGTGGATGTAGAGAGGTTGGTCCAGGATACTGCACGCGGTCCGGCGAGGAGGAAATGAGAAGGAGTGGTCCGCCGGGGCGGGGCGGGGCGGGGTGGGGTGGGGTGGGGCGGGGTCATGGCACAGCTACGGATTGTGTTGTTGTACATGGAGTCATGAGGAGCTGCCGGGAAAGAAGGCGGGGATCTCCGCCCCGCGGGGGATCCCGTTACGACCAAATCTGTCTGCGGGGCGGGGCGGGGCGGGGCGGGGCGGGGTGGGGCGGGGTGGACAAGGCAGGGCCATCCGTCTCATCCTATCCGCCACGCCACGCCTCGCGGGGACGAGGACGACGGAACGAATATCCAGGCCGGGCGGGGCGGGGCGGGGCGGGGCGGGGCGGGGCGGGGCGGGGCGGCCCGCGAGTTGCTGGAGGTGTGACTGACGGGACAGTTTAGCGGGACGAGATGTGGGCCCGGAGAGAGAGAGAGAGAGAGGAGAGAGAGAGAGAGAGAGAGAGAGAGAGAGAGAGAGAGAGAGAGAGAGAGAGAGAGAGAGAGAGAGAGAGAGAGAGAGAGAGAGAGAGAGAGAGAGAGAGAGAGAGAGAGAGAGGAGAGGAGAGGACAAGACTTTAGGGCCAGTTCAGTTGAGCCCCCTTGACGTGGTACGTGCTGCTGTGGCCAAAGTCACTTGAACGGCTTTTGCAGTAACAGTGGACGTGCCCGGCATATTCGTGCGGCCCCAGTCTAGAGTGACCCGGCCCTGCCCGGCCCGGCCCGGCGGCCACCACGCCCCGCCCCGCCCCGCCCCGCCCCGCCCCACCACGCCGTGCCGTGTTGTAACCGAGGGGCATTGCCATCGGCCTGCGGTGCGGTGGGGCGGGGCGGGGCGGGGCGGGGGGCGTTACCCAATGTCAGGGTCGAGAGCAGAGCGGCTGCGAGTCGTGCCCCCTCCTCTGCCCCCCTCCCCTCTCTCTCTCTCTCTCTCTCTCTCTCTCTCTCTCTCTCTCTCTTTCTGCCTTTACTCTCTTTGTTTACCCTCCTGTTCACTCCGCTCTGCCTTCGCATCTTGTACACCGCCGTGGTGCACTTCGCCACTAGAACGCCGCGGCCCCACGTGAATAGAAGAGAGGGAGAGAAAGAGAGAGGGAGGTGGAGAGAGAATGAGAGGGCGCGAGAGAGCGAAAGAGAGAGGGAGAGAGAGAGAGACTGGCCGGCGAGCTGGCCGGGCCGCGCCTCAGTGCAGTAACGGAGCACAACTGCTAACGCTCTACCGGCGGCGAGCCGACGCAGCCGGGCTAACGCTTATGTGCGGAGGATCCACGCCGTCCAGCAGGAGCGAGCCTCGGGCACCGGCCCGGACTCCACGGGGAAACAACGCTAAAGTTTGTGGTGCAAATAACTCTGGTTTAAGTTCTAAATTTTTCTGCAATTAAATCAAATTACCTGAATTTTTCTAAATTTTTCTTATTTTTTTCTGAATTTTTCTAAATTTTTCTTATTTTTTTCTGAATTTTTCTAAATTTTTCTGATTGAAAATAAAATATTGAGACGTAATGTATTCGATATTTGGACTCTTCACACTCTTGTACTCTTCTCCCTCCTGCAGCGGGCGGGGCGGGGCGGGGCGGGGCGCGACGGCGGCCCCCTCTGGCGGTGCCCCGCGGCAGCAGGGCGGGGCGGGGCGGGGCCCTCTAGGCCGTGCATCACGCCCTCTACTCTTCCTCTTCACCTATCGGCACGATCGCCTCGTCATCGCGCCCAGGCCAGGCTTCTTATTTGCTCCTCGCCGCCGCCTCCGCGCTCTTCGTACGCGCCGCTTAACCACTCTGCCCGCGAGCCTCCAGTGCACAACTCTTCCATTTCTTTGCACAATTTGGCAATCAGCGTGCTCTTCCATTTCCCGCGACCTTCACTCTTCACTTGAACACTTCACACCTGTTAGGCCTTCCTCGCACTCTTCTCAGTGAGCTCACACAGAAGCAGTCCGGACCGTGCACGGCGACGCACTGCTCCACCTCGTGGTAGCAGCAGCAGAAAGTCCGAAGAGAAGCAAATGATAAGAGAAGAGCGACAGGAGAACTGAAGAGCAGCAGAAAATCAGCAGAGCGGGAGAAGATCAAAAGAGCAGCAGAAAATCAGAGAAGAGCAGAGGGGTCTTGTACCCCCCTCGGTATACAGGGGGGTATAAATTTTCTGAGCGATTAATACCCCATGGTATAACACGCCTAGGCGTCTTGTACCCCTTTCGGTGTACAGGGGGGTATTAATTTTCTGAACGATTAATACCCCCCCGGTATAAAACGCCTAGGCGTCTTGTACCCCCTTGGGCGATTAATACCCCCCGGTATAAAACGCCTAGCAGCAGAAGATGAGAGAAGAGCGGCAGCTCGGCTCGGCACCAGCCTGATTGGTCGTCGGGCTGTTGCTGCTCCGGCAGCACCGCGCGCTCTGAGCCGAGCAGGCCGAGCAGGCCGAGCACCGGGCCCGGGGAGGCGACGACTCCGAGGCAAGGTAAAGGTAAATGACTCCACTCTGCCCCCACCCCGCCCCACCCGCCCCCCCCCGCCCCGCCCCGCCCCGCCCGGCACTCCAGCGCGGCCGCGGCGGGAGCGTCCTCCTCTCCAGGCGGGGCCGGCGTCAGTCCCTCGCGAGCAGCCCGACGAGCAACACCGCCCCGCCACGCCGCGCCCCGCCACGCCCCGCCCCGACGCGGCCGCGAACACGACGCCGACGTCGACCTCGCAGCGCGCCCGGCGTCGACACGAGCCTGCGAACTCGGCCATGGGGTGACGTCCCCCCAGCCGCGCGCGTGTGAGTGTGTGTGTGTGTGAGCACAGGTGCCACAGGTGACGGGGGTCATGGCGCTCAACGGGGTGCACAAGTGGTCCATGGAGACGGCGCGCTACGCTCCCTCCCACCACTCGCACCGCTCGCTGCACGTAAGTCACCACGTGACAGTTACTCTGTCAAAATAAAAATTAAAATAATTCCTACAGGGAAATATCCTGGCAATATTTCATAACCACATCCGTAATTAATTTTTTTCGTCAAATACAATGTCCAACTTTAAATGTATCGTTCCCATAAGACATGTTTAACTGTGGTGTGCCAAGGAGAATAGATGGATCTGTTGGAAGCTCCATGCTTTCCGTACGTACCGGGTGAGCCGCCTTGCCTCCTCCGCTTAGGCTGTACCGGGCGCAGCGGTGCGGTGCGGTTGCCTACTCACACGGCGCCGTGCGCAGTAGGCGAACGGAAAGCTCCGTCAAGCACGCACCGCCCACTGCCGAAATTTGTACTACGCGCCAAAAAATTGTACTCAATTTGTACTTTCACCCTGTCATAGTTTTAGAATTTGTACTAAGATAGTAGCGATGCTAACACTAATTGATATTGTGCGATACGAGCTTGACGTTTCCACCCACCGCCCAGTTGCCGTAGCGCTTTGAGAAGCAGTGTATTCTGACCGGCGAAGAATTTGTACTCTTCGACTATCTTATTGGGAGAATTTGTACACCTCTTGAACAGTTCAAAAATTGAGTTGGAAAGAGGCCCGTCCAGCCGCGCTCCCAAGGCAAATGCATGACATTCTCACGTCCCGTCCCGTGTCTTATTATACTTTTCGCACGAATCATTAGAGTTATCCCGGGCCGCGCACGGACAGCACCGGATGAGCGGGCGCGGGTGCATTTGCATGCAGACTCCCACTGCAGCGGACACACTGGCAACCCAAGTGTGTGAATGTAACACACTAACAGGTGTGTGATTTTTTTGCAAATTTTTGTGAAAATCCGTCGTTGAAAATTCGCACACCATTACTTGCTTAAGTGCACGAGTTGAAAAATTCACACCCCTGCAAGTGCGTGACATTCACACACTTTGGGTTGTGCGGGGCGGTCCCAGGGGCCTTGCTCCACCGTCACGGCGCGCCCGTGTGACGCGCACGCCCCGTCCCATGTCACTGTCACGCGTGACAGACGGATGGACACCCTGGCCTGACAGTAATCTGACATCGCACTGATCTGTCACTCCGGGTGTGCGCGAGGTGCCTCCTGCAGGGGAGAAACAACTCCAGATACATGTGCACAAGCCTTGCGTGATTTTTAAAATTCATTTCAGCCTCAAATTGTCCTAATTTGGGAATTTTTCTAAATTGTGTGGTGTGCGAAAATTTCAAAGTCAGCTGCTGTCGCGCGCGCCCGGAATTCGAGGTGTGCCGGAGGGCCTTATGGGGCTCCGGGGAGAGAGAGAGAGCGAGAGAGCGAGAGAGCGAGAGAGAGAGAGAGAGAGAGAGAGAGAGAGAGAGAGAGAGAGAGAGAGAGAGAGAGAGAGAGAGAGAGAGAGAGAGAGAGAGAGAGAGAGAGAGAGAGAGAGAGAGGAATGCGCGCCGCGCGGGGCGGGCGGCACGTGCGTGCGACTGAGATAGAGGGCGGTGGGTTTTCGAACCTGGGGGTTCGAGGAGCTCGGGCTGTGCGCTGTGCGCTGTGCGGCGGTGGCGGTACGGTGCATTCTTTCGCCGTCGCCATACGAATTAGGAGAGCGAGTACAGTATACCGGCTCTGGGCTCGGGCCGGCAGGGCATCGCCAATGCAATAATGCCGTGCCGATAGCGAGCCCGTTCCTTATTGGCAGCGCCGGCTTTTGTTTCTATCTCGTGCCGTGCCGTCTGCTTGGCCTGCGGTGCGGATACCAGTCATTACTGCTATCGGCCAGTGTTATTCTGCACATTATTCGCAAGCTTTGATCTCACGCCCGAGAAAGATAAAACGAATTTTATAAATATTGCCGAGTAGAATTTTTTTTTTCCGAACCATCAACATCAACCCCAGCAGGGGTCTAAATCAACATCCGATCCCCGCGAGTAAGCAGCACCCCGACGCGGCCCTGGTGCGTGAATAATTTATCTCCCGTCTCTTCATTTAATTTGCCACCTTCTGCCGCGGAGGTGAGGGGGAGGGGGGGCGGCTGTCAATGCTCAGCATTCCAAGAGCTCCATTCCCCCGGTGCACAGGCCCATAGGACGGGCCCTAGGCTAGCCCCCCCTCCCCCCCCCCCCCCCGCCGCCTTTCCGTTGCGTCGATAAACAAGTCAGATACTGTTGCATCTCCTCTCCAAAGCCGCGCGGCGGGACCGGCGAGACCGGCGGCCGGGACCGGATCCCTGCGGAATCCGCGCGCTGCTGTTATCAGGGTGGCCAACATAACATTACAACAACATAATGCAACACGCAGGGCAGCCAACCTCCCCACCGCGGCCCGCGCCGACACAGTGCACCCGGCGGGGCGAGGCGGGGCGGGAACCAGAACTGGAACTAGGACTGGAATAATTTTTACACGATTTCCCTTTTCTGATTGGCGCGGTCAGGAGCTCCCTGGCGGTCGATCACCGAATCAACTACTGTAACTCCATTTGCGGCCGCCCGCAGCCAGCCCGATCCGGCCCGGCACGCTTGCGGCGAGGAAGAAACACGAAAATTGACGACAGAATTTCCGGTCAAATTTCTGAAAAATTGGACGCTATCTCTATTCATTTTTGTTTCCAAAATGCAACTTTCCTTATATTCTTATCAAACTTTTCCAACATCGAGAACAGAATGTGTCATGCAAAAATTACATTAAAACACAAAGTGCATGCAAAACACGAAAAGGAGCAGCTAATTTTCGCAGTGTCCCTCCCCGGGCCCGGGTGCCAAGTGCTTGACGCCCGTTAGCGGCCCGTTGTCCGTCCCCGTCCTGTCCGACTGGTCCACATGCACTCGCATGCCATGCCGCGCTCAAACTTTGCCGCGAGGAGCGCTAATCTGCATACCACGCCCACCTGCAGGACTCCTCGCTAACGCCGCGCCGCGCCACCGTCCTGTCCCACATCCACGCGCCGTCAAGTCGGTCCACTTTGTCACTGCGTGTTACTTTTTTAAAGCGTTATTTAAAAATAAAAATAAAAATTTTAATTAAAAAAACACTGGAAACTCAAGTGTGGCCGGAGGTGCCCGGAGGCACCCTGATGCACCCGGAGGCGCCACACACACACATTCTGGTCCAGTGCAGGCCTGGCAGCGTGGGAGTATCCGCGCCGCGGGGTAACCATGGTAACGGTAAACGTGAGCGAGATTTATAGCCGGAGTCCGGAGTCCTCACCTCGCCTCACCTAACCGGAGCAGAGAGGGGCTTTGTGCTACCGGAGCCTCCGGATCAGCGGAGCGCGGCGGCCCGGAGCACGCCAAGCACACCACGAGCCTCCACAAACTGCCGTCACGAACGTGTGACGGCGGCTGTGACGCTGTGACGGTAGAGAAAAGTCGCGGAGAAAATTAAAAAGAACAAAATACGAGCTAATGCAAGTCAAGTGACGTGAAGTAGTTATACTGTAAGCCCAAATATATCTGAATTTCGGCATACGTGAATAATCATGAATATTCCAGAAAATTTCAATGCGCACTTTAGAATTCCAGCGTGTAGACAATAAAAAACATCTTGCGGGTGAAATAAAATGGCAAACCGCAAACTTCGAGGGTAAAAAATACTGTTCAGTTGAACCCTTATCGTTAGGTTTCTGCAGAGCATAGAAGTCGCAGCAGCGGCAGTAGCGCAGCCAATGGGACACCGGCTTTTTTAATTAGTCCGGATATCGTCCATACTCCACGTTCAAGGAATCCCGCGCGCATGGCATTGTTAGGGGCGACGCCACGCGGCGAGCGCTCGCGGCGCTCGCTGGAACTCTCGTGCGCTCTT
This sequence comes from Frankliniella intonsa, assembly GCA_033675135.1. Taxonomy (NCBI): domain Eukaryota; kingdom Metazoa; phylum Arthropoda; class Insecta; order Thysanoptera; family Thripidae; genus Frankliniella; species Frankliniella intonsa. The sequence continues at coordinate 5,312,717 of CM066257.1, forward strand.
CGAGACTCTTCGAGACTCTCGAACGAGCGCTCGTACGCCCGCCGTACCGACCGGTCGAATAATTCAGACACTCTATTTCCAATCCTAGACCGCCGCTGCTGCTGTTGCGGGCAAAAAAAAAGGCGGGGCAATAACGAAAACTGGTGACCACGACGGCGAAGAAGCAGGCAGATACATACGGGACAGAAGGGACAGTAATAACACGGGTAGGAAAACCAAGAAAAAGAAGAAGAAAAAAAAAAACTCGAGACAAAAAGGCGAGCGAGCGCAACCAGCTCGTGCAACATGACTGCATCACGAGCCGATAGGATGCTCAATAACTCGAGGGCGCGGCGGGGCGCGGCGGGGCGGGGCGGGGCGCTGCAAACCGGAACACCTGCACTGCAAAGTGTCGGAGCCAAAGAGGAGCCAATCCTATTTATTTGAATACGCCGGTAATTTTCAAAAAATAAAAAAATAAAAAAAATTGAGACATGTGCAAAATACTAAGAAGAATTTGGTGGGATAGTTACCAAAAAAGTTCAAGGAGAGCAAAAAAATCTATATCGAGCATAAAGGGCCGGCCGCGGCGCGGCCCCACGTGGATGTAACATATACCGTAGGGACTGTACCGTTCCCTAAAATGAGACAAACTAGCTGGAATGGTGGCCGCCCTGGGGGCCTGGGGGCGGAGGACCTTCGACACGCCGGCTTCCCTTTTTTTTACCGGCCGCCTGCCGCTGGTGCCGCGCGCGCTGGCTCCGCTGTACCGGTATAACAATTTGTCGGTTTGGCAGGCCTGCTTCTCGGCTCGGCCTAGGCGCACGGCTTGTTGGCAGCACTGCAATTGAACGCGCTGAAGTAGGGCGGCGAGTTTTTCATCCCGTCGCCGTTTGTCTAGCGGGCGCGCGGGCCTGACGGGGCGGGGCGGGGCGGGGCGGGGCGGGGCGGGGCGGGCGCCGCTCCGCGCCACGCATAAACCTCCTATACGCACCCCTCAGGGGCCAGGGGAACACCCGCCCCGCCCCGCCTCGCCCGACCCGCCAGATGCAATTTTGCCGTAGTTCTTGTTCCCTCCTTTCCTGTGTTTTCTCGCATACACGCCTCGGTGGGGCGTGGCGGGGCGTGGTGGCGGGGCGGGGCGGGGCGGGGCGGGGCGTGGCGGGGCACGAAGATGGCGCCGGGCATGGCTATGTCGGCGTCGGGACGCCCCCGGCGCCATTATCTTTTGGTTCCAGACGCCAGCGTGTCGTCGTCACAGCCCGCCCCGCCCCGCCCCACCTGCCCCGCCCAATGTGTCTGAAAAAGAGCTCGCCGATTTGGACACGCGACCAGGGCGGGCCGACGCCGACGCCTGCTAGATGGCGCCGCGACGCCCGGGCGTCCCTCGGGGACCGGGGCCGCGCCGGTGTGGAGGGCTTTGTCGTGCGTTAGGTCGGGAGGGAGAGCGCGTCGCATCGGGCGGGTGACGGATCCATGCATCACCTACCTGTCACCCGTCAAGTGGCGCGGGCGGAGGGCGATCCACTGGGATGGGATGGGATGAGTCGTCCGATAGCTCCTTATTGCCTACTGCCTGCCGGCGTGCCGCCCGCTTGGATGCCCCGTGCCTACTGCCTGCTCGCCTGTCTGCTCGCCTGTCTGCTGGCGCGGCGCGCGCACAAAGACGCTGACTGCCCAGAGCCTCCACAACCGCTCTATTCGCACCATGCACATTCCGGCCGGCCGGGCCGGGCAGGTCGCTGATGTGCCGTGAGATCTGATTGGCTCCGGATGCTGAGCCGAGAGATTTAATTGGCTGCCGACGGCGTCAGGCCAGGCGGCCCGGCCCGGCGTGTGCAGGCTGTGCTGCTGGACCATTACCTCCCGCCGGGGGGCCGCGGGCCCGGGGCGCCGCGCCGGGGCGGGGCGGGGCGGGGCGGGAGAAAGGGGCGTGGCAGGGGGCGGGGCGGTCCCGCAGCCATCGCTGATCGATAGTCGATCGATCGACTGCCGCGAGCCGAGGATTAGCGATGTATCGAATGGACGTCAATTTACCACCTAATCGACGCGCGCTACCAACATAGCGATACGGTGTGAGAGTATAAACATTTCCCCGCATGAACCGTGTGTGCATTTTTCACGCGCTGTCAAAACCACAAGCCTCCTCCTCCTCACTCCGTATGAATTAACTCCGGGGTAACGCCTGCGCTCTCACTCGCTCGCCGAACACTCGTTAAAGATATTACACCGCGGCCCTCTGCGGGGCACATGGCAGGCAGGCGCGTCGGACAACAGCTGTCCCCCAGGTGCGGATATGGGCCAGGGTAACGGTGTAACGCTATCGTCTCGAAGGGCGTAGCGTAACGCGCTCGCCGCATAGTGTAACGCTCGCCGAGATATCGCCCGGGTGGCGTGGCGCGGCGTGGTGGCCAATAAAGCGAGACGCGTAGTGCTTATCACGGCAGCCTGCAAGCCTCGTCCCTCCGGGCCCGGAGCCGCCGCTCGCTACATGAGCTGCTCCGGGCGCAGCTCCGGGCGCAGCATCACGCCGCGCCATCTCTCTCCCGGAGGAGCACCTCATCTCCGGCCGGACCAGGCTGCCATGACCCGCCCCTGCCCCAGCCGGTCGGCTCTGGGAGATTGTTGCATGGTGAACAGGGTGAAGATAGGCTCATCCTCATCCTCCTCCTCCTCGTCATCCTCCTCCTCGTCATCCTCCTCCTCGTTATCCTCCTCCTCGTCATCCTCCTCCTCCTCGTCATCCTCCTCCTCGTCATCCTCCTCCTCGTCATCCTCCTCCTCGTCATCCTCCTCCTCGTCATCCTCCTCCTCGTCATCCTCCTCCTCGTCATCCTCCTCCTCGTCGTCATCCTCCTCCTCGTCATCCTCCTCCTCGTCATCCTCCTCCTCGTCATCCTCCTCCTCGCCATCCTCCTCCTCGTCATCCTCCTCCTCGTCATCGTCCTGCTCGTCATCCTCCTCCTCGTCATCCTCCTCCTCCTCCTCGTCATCCTCCTCCTCGTCATCCCCCTCCTCGCCATCCTCCTCCTCGTCATCCTCCTCCTCGTCATCCTCCTCCTCGTCATCCTCCTCCTCGTCATCCTCCTCCTCGTCACCCTCCTCCTCGTCATCCTCCTCCTCGCCATCCTCCTCCTCGTCATCCTCCTCCTCGTCATCCTCCTCCTCGTCAGAGGTGTTCCTGGTGACCCTGTGCCTGCGTGCCACTGTTCGCCGCTGACCCCGTTCCCCGTGGGATGGGCGCCCCGCCCCGCCAGTCCGCCCAATCGGACGAGACAAATCAGCATTCCGACCGCCTGCCGTCCCGCGGGTCGCTCCCGCCTGTCGCGCTGTGGCGTGGCGTGGCGTGGCGTGGCGCGGCATAGCGCTCCGTTAAGAAGGCGTGTCCACAACGCGCTCGCGGCCCTCAACACAACAACAACACAACAACAGATTTGGCTTACTGTTACGTTAGTGCTGCCGGGGCACCAGCTGCCATCGCCGCCTGCCTGACTGCTCGTATCTGCGCCGTGGAGGCCGCGGAGTTGAGGGGATTCACCGGCGTACGCGTTCGCCTGGCGCGCCGCGCCGAGGATGTTAGTGGGGAGAACCGTTGCGCCGTTGAGGACTCGGGCGGGGCGGGGCGGGGCGGGGCGGGGCGATTCCCAAAGCATATCATTATTGTTGACAAAGCGACAGGCGACGGGTACATAGTGACTCCCAAAGACGTGCGGGGCCGGGCGGGGCGGGGCGGGGTGGGGCGGGAAACAGTCCACAGTGTTTCAGGCGTTTTGGGTCTGCCAGCCGAACCCCATTCACCTGCTGGTTTTGTCTCTCTCTTATTTCCGGCGGGTTTGTCACTCTCCCCCGCACTTCCATAAACGCTGCACTGTTTCTGAATAGAATCCTGGCTCCTGTGCGAAGCTTTGACGCGCTAGGTGACGCTCCAGGCCCTCGCCACACCCCGCCCCGCCCCGCCACGCCCCGCTGCCCATCCTAGACGCGTATAGGAGAAGCGCGGACTATCAGCGTTTTAAATCTCTTAAGGAGTTGCGCGCGCAAAAAGAAAAAAAAAATTGGCGCGGTAAAAAAAAAAATTAAGAAGAGCTAAGAGGAGCAATGCCTGCGGCAGGGCAGGGCTGTGCCGGGCTGTGCGCTTGCCTCTAATTGCAGGAGAAATGACAGTGATTTCCTGGACATTTTTCTTGCCTCGTGACACCGGCGCGGTGCGCACGCCACCTCGCCCAACCTGCACGGCCACGGCCCCTGGCGCCCTGCTCTGCCCCGGGGTAATAACCCTCGGGTCCGGCGCGGCGCGGCGGCGGGGAAAAAATAAAATAAAATAAAGGGAGCAAAAGTGAGTATTACGAGGATTATTATTGCGAAGATGTAACGACCCACCGCACCGCCGAGCACGATTTTATTTTGTAGCCCTTGGCGGGGCGGGGCCGGGCTGGACACGCTCGCGCACGCCCCCTGGTGGTGGTCGCGGGTATAAATATGTGCACCGGAGGACGGGGGGTACAAATATCACGGGGTCTCGTCGGGTTCGGGACCTTCATCGGAGCTCATAGACCACCATGATATTGGTACCCCTGGGTACAAATATGATGGGGTGTTTATACACTTTGGGGTTGGTCCTGCGCCTAATCAGGGTCCATAATATTTGTACCCCCCCCCCACCTCTCGGGCACGCAGTCTACGAACGCCCACCAAGCGGGCGTTGGCTCTGCCGCGTACAGTAAGCACGGCAATGGAATGGCTAACATTATTCGGCGGGCGTTGAGGCACTGTACATCTCTGCCCGGGGCTCATTGAACTGTGTGAGCGAGTCAGGAGTGGGGGAGGAAGGAGCTTGGCCCGGCCCGGCCCCGGGCCCCCCACTGAGGCCCCACCAGACCAGGGCCAGGCCAGGCCAGCCCCATCACAACAAGTGAACGCCCACAGATGTCATGTTCCCGTTATGCCCGGAGCACCTCGAGCGCCCCACCCCACCCCGCCCCGCCCCCACCTCTGTCTCTATCCTGCCCGTGCATGCCTTCCGCGTTCCGGAACACCCCGGCGGGGCGGGGCGGGACCTCGCGCTGCGCTGGAAAACCAAGTGTGTCAATGTCACACACTTGCATGTGTGAGAATGTGGGCGACACTCCCTCAACGTCTGATAGGCAAGGCGTGGCGAGGCGGGGTGTGGCGTGTGCGAGCATGCAGCCGTGAAGCCCCTGGGAGGAGGCGCCCAGTGTTTAGCGTCCGTAATATGGCACACTCCTGGAACGCCCCCCTCCCCCGCCCCGCCCCGCCCCGCCCCGCCACGGTACGTGTAACCCCGCTCCGTTACCGGGAGCAAAAGGCGTAACCCGGAGTCCAAACGGCTCGGGGAGGAGCGTGTATGCTGTCCTCTACGCACGCACGGGAAGCCTAAGGCGAGAGGTGGGTAGGCAACCGCCCAGCACGCGTGCGGACTGGTTGCCTATCGGGCAGGCGCCAGTGCTGCAGCATGCTAACCGCGAAGTATAGACAACTCCTAAGACTTAAAGTTGTCTCTCTATTTTTATTTAAACTTTTTTTCTTTCTGGAAATATCATCTCACCACCACTGTGCACCACTAACCACCCCGCCCCGCCCGCCCCGCCCGACAGCGACCCGGGCCGGCGGAGCTAGCAGCTCGAAGCCGTGTTCTCCGTTCAATTAAAAGCCTCACCGTCGTGAGTCGTGCGGGGCGTGGCGGGGCGTGGCTTGGCGGGGCGGGGCGGGGCGGGGCGTGGCGTGGCGGGGCGTGGCGTGGCGTGGCGTGGCGGGGCGTGGGCCTCCGCGCCGCGGTGCCGTACAGTGCGGTGTTGACTCAGCGCCCGGCCCGGCACGCGACACATCACCGTGTAGCGGGTCCCCTACTCTGCCAAACATCGCGCCCTCGAAAATTTATTTTCTCGTCACTTTTTCAACGATAATGTGGAAACACAAATGCGTTTCCTCGACCTGTTCAGCGGGAATCATCGTGGACACTCTACGTTCCGTGTTACTAAAATACTCGTATTTGCCGTACTAAAGTAACTCTTTCCTAACTTGTCCGCCGTTACGTAACCCCGGGGTCCTCGGCCTGGCCCGCCGGCCGGCCGGTGGGTCGGGTTCGGGTCCTGGTCCTACCGTTAGGCCTACCGCCAGGACGACGCATGTTAATTATACCGGAGGTCCTTCCCCCTCCAGCGCGGCGCGAGGATGAGGTGGGGAACCCGCCTGTTGGCGCGGCGGGGCGGGGCGGGGCGGGGCGGGGCGGGGCGGGGCGCTGCAGCCGCTGCGGCTTTGAACTTGAACTTGGAGCTGCCGGCGCGACGCGGCGCGGCCCAACGCGGCGACGCTAGGCGTCGACACGGACGGCGTCGGGCGTCTCCACCTACTTCATTTTCATTTCATTCTCGAACTTTTTTGATTCCGTTGAAATTTTTTTTTTTTTTGAGTGTCGGCTCGAAAAAAAATTGTTCACATAAGATATACTTTTTGGGGCGTTTTGAAACCTAAGCAACAACATATCGAAAGCATCCAGACATTTTCGAGCTTAAACTTGAAAAATTACGTACGTGCTCTGCAAGTGAAAGGGTGGCGTGAAAACATGGAAAATTTTTGCGACAGTAAACCTCCCGAAGGAGGTTGCGGTTCCCGCCAGGCACAGGGCTTTTACCCCCCGTGGCAGCCAGCTACTTCGGTGTTCTTATGGGAACCGGTGCTTTTCTGACTGCGATCCTGTCGCGCAATTCGACAGATTTGATCCCCGTACTGCCAGATTTAGTCGTACGGTGGTTAACCGAACTGCCCTGTCCCCAGAGCATGGAAAAGCTGTTTTTGGAGCCAGATTCTAGGACTTATGACCCCACGACCGACCACCAGTCGTGGGCATGGGACGGAACTTCCTGGCAACCCGCTGTCGCTACCAGTGAAGAACCTACCTGGCGTTGAACCAGGCCCCATGTGCCGAGTCTCACAGACACCCCACGGCTTTCGCGGTACTAAGACCACTAGACCGTCGGCGATTCCACGAGGGAGCTCGGTTGAAATGGGGGGCTTGAATTCCACTCCAAGTTGTTGTCCTCAGAAAAATTAAATTTTTTGATAAGATTCGAACCTTTGTCCAGCGACTGTCCAGGTGGACACTATACCGGCACGGCTACGACGCCACGGTACCAGATGCCGGACCACTAGGAGTCATGGTGCGCGAGAAGCCACAGTCACCGAAGAAACGAACCCGGTGTCATCAGTACGCCTGCTCTCCGTGCGCTCGTAGGCCGGCCACGTAGCGTCATTGGTATCGACACTGGTCATAGCACCAGCAGGTGGGCAGTGGTTCAAATACCGCGTATTTATTTTAATTTTTTAATTTTTAATCTGTGGACGGGATTGAGCGAGGGGGCCTCCACTCGTGTATTAGTCGGGTCACTTGTCTAGTAATAGATTTTGTAATAGCCGTAATATTTGTGTATTAGGCGTAATAGACGTAATATTTCTGTAATAGCCGTAATAACTGTGTAATAGGTGTAATAGTCACGTAATAGTTGTGTAATATCTTGTAATAGTTGCGTAATAGCACGTATTTGTTTTGTAATAGAAGGTAATATTCACGCAGAAGTTGAAAAATGCGGTTCAATGTCTCTGGGACATCAAATTTTTCTAATTTACTCGGTACTTTCTCCCTTGGAGTCATTCGTCGTTGGTCATTCCCTATGCAAACAGTAGGGGTGGGGGAGGGGAGGCACAAGTAAGGGGCCAGGCTAGGTAGCCGTCGACTCCTAGCCCTGGGGGAGCGGGCACCCGGAATATCCCCGGGCTCCCCTCCACTCCAGCGCGCCGGCCGATGGAATTCCGGGAAGGGAAATACCCGGCCGACCCCTGAGTCCTGAGTGGGACCCATCCCGCTTCGCGACGACATTAAAACTAATCAAGTCACCCTGACGCACCGACAGCGACCATACTGAAAACTTGTAGTGCACTTTTCTTTTTGGTTGGTTTTTTTTGTGTTTATACTTTGGGTGGTAAAATACAGTAGAAGTTACCTTTAAAACCAGAAAAAGCTTCATAGATTCTTACTTTTGAAGGTCGGTGAACATGAGAAAATTCCTGAGAATTTATGCTTTCCGTTTCACAGAAATATTTAGTGATTTTTACAGGGAATAAACTGGTTGTGAAGTTTACAACACTAATGTAATTTTCCATGTCATCTGGAATAGTCCAGTAAAGATGCCGTAATATTGCCGCTTTCGGTAAAATTACCAATCTTAAAAGGGAAAATTACAGTTTTCTGTAAATTTTAAATACTTTTCTGTAAAATTACTGAACTTCTAAGTTTACAGAAGTAGTACAGAAATTTTACCATTGTCAGTAATTTTACCATACTACTTCTCTACTACATTACAGGAACTCTCTTGTAAAATTCCATTTTTTTTTTTACCGTGTGGTAATGGAGGTGTATTAGTTTTGTAATAGTCGCGTAATAGAAATGTATTAGGCGTAATAGAAATCTATTACACGTAATAGGTGTAATAGGGAGTAGTCGGGCCACAATATTTGGGAGTGGAGGCCCCCTCGGGATTGAGCTTAGCATTCAAGCCGAAGGCTTGCCTGGCTAGTAAAAAAATTGTGAAACTCTTGTGGAATTATGCTGCACTTAATCGAGCTTTGCGTAGCTCGGCGGCTCGACAGGCCTCTCCGACACCACGTGAGCAGACCAGTGGCAGACAGGGCTGAGTGCACCTGTCTGAGCGAGACCCCCGCCCCGCCCCGCCCCGCCCCGCCCCGCCCCGACAGTCCCACGGTACGCCCTTGGGCCGTGCCGTCGCCCATCGCTCGCAGGACTCGGGGCGGGGCGGGGCGGGGCGGGGCGCGGCCTACGAATCCACCGCACTGATTAAGCCGCTCGCAGTAAATTAAAATTATGAAAAGCGGTGTGCTCGCCCCGCCCAAGGGACCAGCAGGCGTGGCCACTGCCTGTACAGTGCGCTGTGAGTTCACAGTGCTTTTTAAAACTCTACTCAAAGCGAAAGTGAAAAACATTTTTTTGCAGCAGTGTTTCCTTTCTCAGTGTGACTGACCCCGTGGTTCTGTTCTGACCCTGCAGGGCAGCTCGTCGTGGGCCTCCAGGGAGGCGCGCCCGGTCGACGTGTTCCTGGCCTTGGCGGTGGCGCTGGTGGTCATCGCCGTGCTATGCATCGCTGGGCTCGCCATCTACCTCGGAGGTAAGTACACTGGCCTAACGCGGCCTGCCTGCTGGCCTGCGGTCGCTACCCTCATAAAAAACGTGCTTCAGACGCGTGAAATCGAGTGCACAGCCCGGTAGATGCCCAAGCGAGAAATATCCCGGGGACTTGAACGCACGAGGAGCGGCAGAGCGCACGCCGCGTCTAAATAAAATAAAATTTTTGTTCCATTTTAAATTTTATATAAAAAAAATTCTGAATTCTTTGTTTTGCTGTGTCGTCGAGTTGCGTGTTGGTTGCGCAATAATCCGCTGCGGTGGGTTACGCTAATTATTGGACCGGGCCGGCGCCGGCACGGCGTCGCTGATTGGCCGCAAGCCGCCAATGAGAGTCGCCGTTGTGTTCGCAGCGCGCAGCGCGGTCTTCTCCAAAGGAACGCCCCGCCCCGCCCCGCCCCGCCCCGCTGCCTCGTACTGAGGGGCGTTCCCTCCCCGCCCCGCCCCGCCGCGCCCCGACTGACCGTGTCTGATTTTGATGGGAACGTGCCTCCGCCAGGCTGCTGCAAACGTCTGACGCCATGCCTTCCTCTTTTTGTTTCAGCCATGAGGATCGACGCCCGGAACAGTGAGTGAACGGCGCACCCCACCCCACCACGCCCCGCCCCACCCCGGGAGCGCCGGGAAATCAAACCCACCCGCATTCAACTTGAATGCAATTTATTATTACAGCTGAAAGTACCTCCTCGCACGAGCGCGAATAACTAAATGTGTTTCTCGCTCGCAGCGGACATGATGCTGGACGGGCGTCTGCAGGTGGCCGGCGGCGCGCCATCGGCACCGCAGCTGCAGCTGGCGCTGCTCAACTCGACGTCCACCGCCTTCCAGCAGGCCGCCCGCTTCTACAAGGACCTGGTGAGTACAGGGCGGCGGTGCCCGGGGGCGCGGACCGGACACGCGCTGGAATTTCCACTCGGACATTCCAGCAAGTATAAGTGTAAATTTGCTCAGGAATTTTTTTTCTTGCGGAGACAAATGTACGAATAAAAATTCACACACTTTCAAGCGTACACACTAGCGCTTTCAGTGCGCTTAAAAACCATATCGCCAGTATTTAATTTTTTTGTTGGCACGACTGCTTCACACAAACAGTCCCGCGGCTGGCCACAGACCCCGACAGGATTCCTGTACTCTACTTTTTCCTGCACGTTTCTTATCTCCGACGGGCCGGGCCGGGCCGGGGCGGACACTTTCCTACTGTACTACTACAACTACTCTCGGGTGCAAACAACGAGCTCACTGAAGCCCTCTCCCGACCCGACAGCCTCGTGGGGCCACGAGTTTAATTTGGCCGCTCAAGCCGCGCTCAATCTCAGCTGCGGCGGCGGCGAAAGGTTGACGTGAAAAAGTTAATTCCCCGCGCTGCTGCTCCTCCAGCTGCCATCCTCTCAGGGAGATGTCCGTAGATAGAGCGCGAGCTGCCCGGCCAGGCCCGGCCGGCGCGCCATGGAGCAGCGCAAGCGGAGCGGCAACCCCAACAACATTCCCATCATGCGCTGCGAGGCGACAGAAGGGGGGGGGGGGGGCAGACAGGCGCTCTGGAGAGGCCCTTGAGAAGCACCGCAGAGGAAATATAGTAGTTTATCCCATTATGCAGCTGAGACCGATGGCGGCGGTGGCCGGCCGGGGGGGGGGGGGGGGAGTGCGCGCGCGCAAAGTGGCTGAAAAGAAAAGTGAGTGAATGGAATGGTGGGGCGGGGCGGGGCGGGGCGGGGCGGGGCGGGGCGGGGCGGGACGGCTGCGGAGCCGCGACGCATGACCGCGTGACGCGAGGACACTGCCATACCCAGGGAGGGAACTTCAAGTGTGTGAATGTCACACACTTGTAGGTGTGTGAATGTCACACACTTGTAGGTGTGTGAATGTCAATGTCACACACTTGTAGGTGTGAGAATTTCCATTCGTTCGCTTGTCTTTGAACTTGACGTTTGCGTGCGCAGCTGGAGCGCGTGTACAAGCGCAGCGAGCTGGGCGCCGCGCTGCGGAGCGTCTCCGTGAGGGGCTTCAGCCTGCGCAGCTCCGTGCTCGTCGTGTTCTTCCGCCTGCAGCTCGACCGGAGGCGGACCACCACGTAAGTAACACACATTCTTTTTTCCCTCCTCAATAAAACTTTACGGAAAAATTGTAACACATCGTTTAGTGAACTGGCATAAAATTTTCAGAAAATTGTCAAAAAAAAATTCATACTTGCAAAAAAAAAAATGTCAGTACAGTTTCAAGAAACCAAAGGTTTCCAGCAAACTCACGAGACTCGTGTTTTCGACGCGGGGCTCTACAAGTTGTCGGATAAAATTCCGATAAAATTTGTCGTAAAATTTTCCCCGCGGGCGTCACGTTAGCCCGACGTGAGCGTGACAGGAGCGTAGCGTCGGGGCGAGATGGACCGACGCGGAGGGCGAGGCGGGGCGGGGCGGGGCGGGGCGGGGCGGGGCGGGGCGGGGCGGGGCGGGGCGGGGCGAGCCAGGGGCGACAATTGCCGTAAATTGGCGGCGTACCGTGACGTAAAAGGAGGTCCGCGCCTTCCATAAAACACCAAAGAGGAAAACTGGAGAGACCGGGGAGGGGGGGGGGGGGTATGAGGTCCAGACGATTGTTACATTCTCAAAAGTCTTGATGATCCTGAATCGAATCTCGCGCCGCGCCGCGCTCGGCTCTTCCGCTCTCTCGCAGGATCGAGGTGGAGGAAGTGGCCCGCGGCATCCTGGTGCAGGAGGCCACTGCCCTCAAGCCCGTCGCCTTCACCGACATGCAGATGGACGCCGACCAGATCGTCATTAAGCGTAAGCGTGGCCGAAAAATATTCGCTATTTTTGTGGATGAAATAATTATTATCATAAAGAGAAGGCGATAGTAAACGTTGCGCTTTCCGACGGACAGGTCACGAGGACCACGACGAGGAGGTGGACGTCGAGCGCAGGAACGCGACGGAGGCGACGCAGCAGGGCGCGCAGACGCTGCCGGGGCGGGCGTCGCCGCCGGCGCCTAGCCCGTCCACGGCGACGCTGTCCACCGTGACGACCCGGCCGCTCGTGCTGTCCACGTCACACCGGGGGCAGCCGCGCCCGCCGCGCCCCGTCACCAGCACGACGTCTACCTCGACGACGACGCCCGCGCCGACGCCGTCCTGGGAGGACGCGACGCTCACGTTCACCGGCGTCGGCGCGCCGGTCACGGAGGTGGCGAGCCGCACCCGCGGCGAGGTGCACATCGAGGCCGTGGAGGAGCCCAGCACCCTCCCGCCGACCACCTCCACGGAGGCGCCGAGGCGCACCACGGCCCGCCCCCGGCCGCCCCCGCCGCCCCCACAGACAGCCCCGCCCCCGCCGCCCCCGCACCCCACGGGCGTGGTGGAGCCGATAGCCAAGGAGGACGTCATCGTGGACCCCTGGAACGCGCCGTACGGCGGGGCCGCGACCCGCCGGCCGCAGCCGCCGTCGCCCCCGCTGGCGGCGCCCAGCAGCCCCGACCAGGACGACGATGACTCCCTGTCCTCCTGGAGGCCCGTCCGGCCCACGCACAACCAGTACCAGCTCGCCACAGGTGAGTTGCAGGCCATCGACATACTTAATTCATCAAAAGAAAAAAAATCTCTAATTTTTTGTTTTTGACAGCAGCGGCCGCAGTGCCCATCCTGCTCCCGACGGGCGGGGACGCTGAGGACGAGGACGTGGGCGTCGCCGTGGGCGTGGCCGAGGTCGTGGCCATCCCGTCCTCGGCGCTCGAGGGGTCCGTGAACGTGACCCCCGGCGGCGGCGCGCTGCCTATCATCCTGGACGACTCCCCGGCCCCCGCCCCCGCGCCGCCCCCGGCCTCGGCCTCAAGCGCGCCGCCGCCCCCGCCGCCCCCAGCCGCCTTCCTGGACCGGCTGAGCCTCAGCCCGTCCGAGGCCTTCCGCCAGGACCTGCTCCTGGAGCGCGACGGAAACCGGGCGCCCGTGAGCGCGTACGCGGGCGATGTCGGCGTGCCCGTGGTGGAGGCCGTCACCCGCCACGTGTCCACTCACGTGTCGAGCGGGCCGAGCCCCGCCGCGGGGGGCGCGCGCCCGGGTGACACCATCTCCAAGATCTCCCTCATCGTGTCCGGCGAGGAGGACCAGGACGACCCGGACACCAGCATCCTGCAGACCGGCAGCGGCTCCATCGTCATCAAGGACGAGAACCGCGGCCCGATCTACACCACGTCGACGGCCTCCACCACCACGTCCACGACGTCCACGACGACTCCGTCCACGACGACGACGACCTCCACCACCACAACTACGGCCCCGACGGCCGCCCCTGCGTCCGACCCGTCGACGCCCCGGCTGGAGGTCGCCAAGGCCGAGATGAGGAACAGCAACATTCGGATGCCGGGGCTGTTCGCCCTGCCGGACTTCCCCCTGCTGCAGCAGTTCCCCAACCTGCTGTCCGTGAGGAAGGCCGCGCAGCCTGTCGTGGAGGCGGTGCCGGAGGCGGCGGCCGCCGCGCCGCCCCCACAGCCGCCCCCGAGCACCAGCACGTCCACGACCACGGTGCAGCCCGCGCCGCCATCGTCGGAGGAGTCCGTGACCATCGTGACCCTGCTACCCGTGCGGTCCAACTCGGGGCTGAGGAGGCCTCTCCGGCGCAAGCCGCAGCTGCGGCCCAACCCGCCGCCCCCGGCCGCCGCCCCCGCCGCCCCCACGACCGCCGCCCCCGTGCCTCCGCCCACCACCGCCGCCCCGATTGTGACACCGCCTCCGCCCCCGCCTCCAGCTCCCAGCCAGTCCCCGCCCCCGCCGTCCCTGGAGACGGCGCCGACCCTGAGCGAGGTGCCGCCCCCGGCCGTGGCCAACGCCTCCCGCAAGCAGGACGAGAACAGCGCCAAGATCCTGTCCAGCATCAAGCTGGTCCTCGAGTCCAGGCAGAGCCATTACGCCAACGGCACCGCGGGCAACGGCAGCCGCCCCGCGCCCGCGCACGTGGACAGAATCACGCACTTTATCATCCCGCCGGAGAGGGACGCCGCCGCCGCGGCGCCCGCGCCCGCCCCGGGCCAGCGCGTCAACGTGGGGCTCGTGGAGCGGGTGACGACCGAGGCGACGCCCACCACCACCAAGGAGGCCGCCGTCAAGCAGAAGCAGCAGCAGCCCGTGTCGAGCGCGGCCGCGAGGACGCCGCCCAACCGCGGGGTGGTGAAGCAGGGCGTGCCCAAGGGGAACAAGACGTCGACCCGGCAGCCGGCGCGGCCCAGCACCGCCAACCTGAAGCGCGCGCCCGCCAAGCAGCCCGCGCAGCAGAGGGTGCCGCGGCCGCAGCTCGCCAGCAGCCGCCTCCGGGAGACCGTGGTCCGCACCAACGTGCACGTCGGCCAGCAGGGCGGCCAGGGCGGCCAGGCCCTCAGGACCGGGGCCGTGGCGCAGGTAGCGCGCCCGGCGCCGGCGCCCGCGCCACGCCCCGAGCACGCCATGGAGAGGGTCGCCACGCTCGCTGCCGGCAAGGGTGCGGTGGAGGCCGTGCCCGCCAGGGCCGCGGTGGAGGCCGTGCGTTCCAAGGCCGCGGTGGAGGCCGTGCCCGCCAGGGCCGCGGTGGAGGCCGTGCCCGCCAGGGACGCAGTGAAGGCCGTGCCCACAAGAGCCGCGGTGGAGGCCGTAACCACCAGGGCCGCGGTGGAGGCCGTGGACGCCAGGGCCGCGGTGGAGGCCGTGCCCACCAGGGCCGCCGTCGACCCCACCTCTCAGCCTCGCGGCACCGCGCCCAAACGGCAGGCCAGGATGGCGCCCCCCCAGGTAGACCTGACGTTAGCGGACGTTGACGTGCACGACGGACGGGCGGGCGCGGGGAGCGTTAGGCGGACGCGCAGAACGACAGGGACGACCGTGGACGGTGTGGACGGTGATGCCCAGGACCTGGGCCGGGCCCCCAGGACGCCAGCCCCCGCCAGTCAAGGCCCCGGCCCCGGCAGTGTAAGTGCCAAGGCCCTCCCGTAGGTGCTCAGCCACCCCCGCCCCAGACCCACTCAGTCATTATTAGTCAATATTTATTTTTTTATGTGTAAATTTGTAGATCGAAATGTCCGCTGTGCCAGCGGGGTGTAAATGTTTGTACAGTTTTCTTTTCTTTAAGTCCCGCTCGCGATGGTCCCAAGTCCCTCCTATTCGATACGAAGGCCCTCGCCGGTTGGTACAATGGATGACGTACTTGCTTGCAGCTGCCGGGGGGCGGGGCTGGCGGGGCTGACGGGGGCGGTGCGGTCCCGGGGGCGGGGGGCGGGGACCTCGGCGGGGAGGCGGCGGCGGCGGAGCGCGATCAGAAGGCGGTAGTCACACCCAAGTCCACCGCCGCGCCGCCCGCGGCCTCCTCCACGCCGCGGCCCGGGCCCGCGAGCGCGGCGACCACCTCGTCGCCCCCGAGAAGAACGTCGGCGGGCACCAGGCCGACGGCCTCCGCCAGTAACGCATGGACGGCCACCGCGAAACCCGTACCGACCAAACCCACCGCTAACGCCACCAGACCGAACGGACAAAAACCCGCACCCTCACCCGCGCCCACCAAGGCCAACAAGCCCGCGCTAAACTCGACGAGAACCTCCCCGAAGCCCACCGCGAGGCCTCAGACTAAGCCGTCCGGCAACTCGACCAGAACCGCTCCCGCCGCTACGAAGCCCGCCGTGAAGCTGGCCGCCAACGCAACGGCCGCGGCGCCGAGGCCCGCCCCGACCAGGACAACCCCCGCGGGACCCACCGCCTCCCCTACCAGACCGACGCCGAGGCCGAGGCCTCCTGCGACGAACACGACGAGACCCGCTGCGTCCCAAACCAAGACCGCGTCCACCGCCGTCAAGACGCCCGTCAAGACGTCCCCGGCCAGACCCGCGACGCCTGTTAAGACATCCCCGGCCAGACCCGCGACGCCCGTCAAGACGTCCCCGGCGAGACCCGCGACGCCCGTCAAGACGTCCCCGTCGAGACCCGCGACGCCCGCGGCTAGGCCGTCCTCGACGCCGCCGAGGCCCGCCGGCGCCGCCAACCTGACCAAGGCCGCCCCGGCCAAGCCAACGCCCTCCGCCGCGACCACGACGCCCGCTCCGACGACGACCAGCCCGCCCGAGCCCCCCGGGCCCCCGCCCGCCGTGGGGCCCTCCCCCGTGGAGAAGACGGAGGCGCAGCGCAACCGCACGGCGCAGCTCGTGGCTGCTATCCGCGCCGCCGTCGGCCTGCCCGCCAAGTCCGTGTCCTCGTCGTCCACCAAGCTGGCCGCCAACGCGGTGGAGGTGGCGCTGCCGCACAAGGTGCTGCACAAGGCGCCCAATGCCACAGCCCCGGCCGCCGTCAGCACCACCTCGTCCACGACCGCCGCCACCTCGCCGTACGTCGGCCTCGCGGGCCTCCTCGACGACGTGCTCGGGGACGACGCGAACACCACGGGTAAGTTCGGACTTTTATAAAAAAAAATCGCGTAGAATTTTGGTGCGGTAATGAGGAAAACTCTAAATTATTTTACTAGCCAGGCAAGCCTTCGGCTTGAATGCTGAGCTCAATCCCGCCCTAAGAACAATAAATTTGTAAAACTTGAAAAACTACGTACGTGCTCTGCAAGTGAAAGGGTGGCGTGAAAACATGGAAAATTTTTGCGACAGTAAACCTCCCGAAGGAGGTTGCGGTTCCCGCCAGGCACAGGGCTTTTACCCCCCGTGGCAGCCAACAACTTCGGTGTTCTTATGGGAACCGGTGCTTTTCTGACTGCGATCCTGTCGCGCAATTCGACAGATTTGATCCCCGTACTGCCAGATTTAGTCGTACGGTGGTTAACCGAACTGCCCTGTCCCCAGAGCATGGAAAAGCTGTTTTTGGAGCCAGATTCTAGGACTTATGACCCCACGACCGACCACCAGTCGTGGGCATGGGACGGAACTTCCTGGCAACCCGCTGTCGCTACCAGTGAAGAACCTACCTGGCGTTGAACCAGGCCCCATGTGCCGAGTCTCACAGACACCCCACGGTTTTCGCGGCACTGAGACCACTAGACCGTCGGCGATTCCACGAGGGAGCTCGGTTGAAATGGGGGGTTTGAAGTCCACTCCAGGTTGTTGTCCTCAGAAAAATTAAATTTTTTGATAAGATTCGAACCATTGTTCTGCCACTCTCCGGGCGGATACTAAGCCGGCACGGCTACGACGCCACGGTACCAGATGCCGGGTCACTAGGAGTCATTCTGCGCGAGAAGCCACAGTCACCGAAGAAACGAACCCGGTGTCATCAGTACGCCTGCTCTCCGTGCCCTGCTAGGCCAGCCGCGTAGCGTCGTTGGTATCGAAACTGCCCAACCACCAGGAGGGCAGTGGTTCAAATACCGCGTATTAATTTTACTTTAAAATATTTTTTTTCTGTGGACCAATTTTTTATTTTTTTTTACAATCGTGGTCTACCCAGTTGAGGGATATTTTTGAAGTTATGACAAAGAAGATTGGACGCCCGCAACATATCCCCGCTCGACCTCTGAGCTCTGCCCTAACCCCCAACCTTCCTGCCGCCCGGCCCGGCGGCCCGGCCCCGCTCAGGCGAATTACGGCCGCAATATTTGTCTGTGGCGAGTGTAGACTCGAGAGACTCGTCTCTTGTTAGAATACAAATAACTCCGAGCGGAATAGAACAATCACTTGTCTCCTACCTGAAACACCGTGCTGCGATGGAGATGGCTGCGCAGCGCACTGGGACGGGACGGAGACATGTTGATCCTCGGATCTGGAGCTCCGCCGAGCCGGGCCGGGCGCGGGCGGAACGGACCGAGAACAACGCGATTCGCGATCATTTAAATTCGATGCAAGCTAAACTCAAATAGTTTCCTGTCCGAACTAACACCAGACTTTTGGAATTAGATTTCACCCGCGGCGCGAGACGATGGGGCGGGCGGCGGGCGGCGCGACACGACACGGCCGGGCGCACGGACGGCTGGCCGACAACTGACTGGCGACGGAGGGGGGAGGGCGATTCAAATTCAAAACACCGTTTGATTTACTGCCAACTTATGCATGTTGCAATTCGACTTCAAACAACATCGCTGCTAAACGAGCTGCTACACGATATTGAGAAGCACGGAGATAACGAGGGAGGGCGATTCAAATTCAAAAAACCGTTTCATTTACTGCCAACTTATGCATGTTGCAATTCGACTTCAAACAACATCGCTGCTAAATGAGCTGCTACACGATATTAAGAGAAGCACGGAGATAACGAGGGAGGGCGATTCAAATTCAAAAAACCGTTTCATTTACTGCCAACTTATGCATGTTGCAATTCGACTTCAAACAACATCGCTGCTAAACGAGCTGCAACACGATATTAAGAAGCACGGAGATATCGAGGGATGGCAATTTAAATTTTAAAAAAAAAAAAAAAAAAAAAAAAAAAACGTTTCATTTACTGCCAACTTATGTATGATGCAATTCGATTTGAAACAACATCGCTGCTTAACGAGCTGCTACAGGATATTGAAAAGCACGTAGATTTTCAAAAGACTGACATTTTTGGCCCAGCCTAAAGTGTTAACTTTTCCTAGTTTAAAAATAAAATTTCCGTGCGTTTGCAGAGTGCGGCGTGCGGTGCGGGGACGGGTCGTGCGTGGCCGCGGTGTCGCGCTGCAACCAGCTCGTGGACTGCGCGGACGGCGCGGACGAGCGCGCCTGCTCCTGCGCCGACTACCTGCGCGCCAAGTTCATGCACCGCAAGCTCTGCGACGGCGTCGTGGACTGCTGGGACTACAGCGACGAGAACAACTGCGGTGAGTGGAGGGAGGGCCCCCGGGGCGTAGGCAACCCCGCCACACCGCCGTGTTTCGGTTGCCTACCCCGTCGCTGGTGGGCGCTGACCGAGGCGGAAACATCTCTGAAATTTTTGTACACCTTTATAATGTAATAATAAAAATTCAGGAAAATGCAGAAAAAAAATCAGGAAAATTCAGGAAAATTTAATTGCGTTGACAGACTGGTGCGAGCCCGGGCGGTACGTCTGCTCCGGCTCCAGGGTGTGCGTGGAGACGGCCAGGCTGTGCGACGGCCGGCGCGACTGCCCGTACGGCGACGACGAGAAGCAGTGCGTGTCCGTGGCGCCCGACGCGGCCGCCGCGGACGACTTCGTCTACCACAACCAGGGCAAGTAGAAGTAGTAGAAGAAGTAGCCAGTAAAAATATTTTTTTAAAAATCCACAGCTGAGAGTGAAACGCGTTTCACAAATTTTTCTGTCATTTAAATGTTATTTTTCTCTGCAGGGTACGTGATGGTGCGACGCCAGGGTCAGTGGGGGAAGCTGTGCGCCAAGGGGGTGGTCGGGAACGACACGACGCCTGCGTCGGCGTCGGCGTCCGCCCCCGGGCAGGACAAGGTGGCGCCGGGGGCGGCGGCCGCCTGGGGGCCGCTGCAGCTGGGCGAGGTGGTGTGCAGGGCGCTCACCTACAGCGGCGTGGACACGGCGCAGCTCGCGGCCGACGACCAGGGGGTGGCCGACGACACGCCCTTCTTCGAGACGGCCGCCGGCGTCAACGCGACCGAGGACAAGGGGTAGGTGTCCCCTGAGTGAGGCTGGCTGCCTGTGTCCAGGAGGACGGTGCTCTTGACCACCTTGGTCGTGCTCTTCTTGTCCCGCAGCCGGCAGCAGACCTTCGTGGAGTCCTCGTGCCCGAGCAGGCACGTGCTGCGTGTGGCCTGCAAGTCCCTGCAGTGCGGCGAGCGTCCACAGCAGCAGGCCACCGCCCACTGGGCGAGGTGAGTCTACAGCCAACCCTCATCCGAAAATTCACCCTCATCCAGAAATTCATCCTCATCAAAAAAATTCACCATCACCCAAAAATTCACCCTCATCTACAAATTCGTCCTCATCTCTTCTACTGGTGGACTTACAAGCCTGCGCCCACAGGTCCGCGGGCCGCGGGGCCGCCTCCGCCGCCTCCGCCGCCCCCGCGGCGGGGGCGGGCCGCAGGGCGCGCATCGTGGGCGGCAGCAACTCGGGCCCGGGCGCGTGGCCGTGGCAGGCCGCCCTGTACAAGGAGGGCGAGTTCCAGTGCGGGGCCACGCTCATCTCGGACCGCTGGCTGCTGTCCGCCGGCCACTGCTTCTACCAGTGAGTCGGGAAAATCAAACTAAAATCAAACTCTCGCGTCTTAATGCAACGGCGTTCGATTTTTACGACGTTTGAGATTTTCTTTTTAAAGGATAATTTTTTCCCTCGTGCTGCAGCGCTCTGGACGACTTCTGGGTGGCGCGGCTGGGCGCGCTGCGCCGCGGCACGGACCTGGCCTCGCCCTACGAGCAGCTCAGGCCGCTGGCCGCCATCATCCTGCACCCCGGCTACGTCGACGCGGGCTTCATCAACGACATCTCCCTCCTGCGCATGCGCGACCCGGTCAGCCGCTTAAAAAAATAAATTTACCGGATCAAGAATTTAGTACTGGCTTGGATATTGATTCCGGTGAAAAGTGTGATTAATGTTGATGTTGGTATGACTGGCCAGGTGTCCTTCAGCGACTACATCCGCCCCATCTGCCTGCCGTCGCCGACGGCGGTCCTCAAGGACGGCACCATGTGCACCGTGGTGGGCTGGGGCCAGCTGTTCGAGGTCGGCCGCGTGTTCCGTGAGTCCCCCACCTCCCTCCTCAGCCTCCACCCACCTCTCAGTCCGGTCCCCAGGGTCACGTGATCACTCTGTGCGCAGCCGACACGCTGCAGGAGGTGCAGCTCCCCACCATCTCGACGGCCGAGTGCCGGCGCCGCACCCTGTTCCTGCCGCTGTACCGCGTCACGGACAACATGTTCTGCGCGGGCTTCGACCGCGGCGGGCGGGACGCGTGCCTCGGGGACTCCGGCGGGCCGCTCATGTGCCAGGTGGGTCCGTGCGTGCGACCACTATGTGGTCACGCACGTAGGGATGAAAACGCTCATCCATGCAGGCGATAAAGACCGTAAAAAAATACTTTAAACGCTTTCCTTTAAAAAAAATATTAAAATAAAATAAAATAGAAAAAAAAATCAGGTTTTTGCAAAAATTTGCGGAAACTTTAAATCATTTCCTCTCTCTCAGGAGGCGGACGGGCGCTGGACGCTGCACGGGGTGACGAGCAACGGGTACGGGTGCGCGCGCGCGGACCGGCCGGGAGTCTACACCAAGGTGGCGAACTACGTGCGCTGGGTGCAGGCCGTCCTGGGCGAGGAGACGGCGCACGCCTCGCACAAGGTGGCGCAGGCCCTGCGCGACTCCAAGACGGCCTGCCAGGGCCACCGCTGCCCGCTGGGACAGTGCCTGCCCAGGAACAGGGTCTGCAACGGCTTCATCGAGTGCAGCGACGGCTCGGACGAGCGCGGCTGCTGGTGACGAGGACCGCATCGGTACTTTTGACGTGGCGTGCTCTAGGTCCTTCCCCCCCCCCCCTCCCCTAACGACGACGCAGGCTACGAACTAGACTTCGAAGGCAGGCGACTGCATCTCTCTTGTGCCAATCGATCCATTGTAGAAAGGGTTTTAACTTAATATTTAATTTAATTTTTTTTTAATGTTGCCGAACACAAGTGTAAGATATTAGGTAAGCTTAATGAGGTAAATTTTAATTGATGTGACATTCACAATGCACGTCATTGCTGTCTCTGTCAGACATCAAGTTGTAAACATACAAGTCTGTATGTTGCAGTGTACTGATTGACCATGTATTTTTATGTTTCTTCCAAGTGATATTAATATTTATTAATGAAGTAGTTTAGAATTTGTTGTAGTACCTGTTTTAGTTTAGTGAAATGTGTTGTAGTTTCTATTTTTCTTGTATTGTATGCTCAAAAAGCTAAATCGCACTTGGAGCTAGCTACTTTATCGTGGATAATAGGTAGATTGGAAACGTCTGTGGCATAAACACTTTTGAGAGAAAGGTGAAAACAAAAGAGGAAAAAGTACATTTGAATTCAACAATGTATTTCACATATTTACACTACAAAGATTAAAGAGAAAAACCAACACACAATATCTTAAGAAAAGAAAAAAATATTTAACTGTAAAAATAATTATGAGGGGAATATATTCATAGTATCAAGCTACCTAAAGAACACATATCTCACTTAAGTTGAGTAACTCATCACAGACATTAGAATGGTCACAATATTCAAGCAAAATGTGAAATCTATATAACTTCAGAAACTCTGCAAATAGTAAGTTTGCACAGACTTCTTTATTCTTCATGTTATGATCATCAGAACTATAAAACCGAGTTTGGAATGTATAACTCAATTTTAGGAAAGGAGTTAAATCACTTAAGTTGACTCAACAAATTCAATGACACTTAGCCCTTAATGACTACAGGGCATAGTAAAAGTGGAATGAGGCTAATACTCAGGAATCATAATTTAAAAGACAACGGTGATATCTTCTTTGGGCCAGTCTTAGATTTTCAGTCATGAGGGCAAAGGCAATATTTCAAAGAAAGCTTTACCTAGATATGTAATATTCGTGATAATAAAATATAAAATAAATGATGAAAGAATCACTATCATGTTTTGTACTGATGTGAAGGTAACACGACACATTAACTGTACTGAATGAAAGAATGTTAAAACAGAATGTTACAAGTGAACATAATCTTACACAATGGAGCAGTTTTTGCTTATTTCACACAACTTCTAATTCGACTGTAAAGTGGATAATAAGAACAACATTTTTGTAGTACATTACAAAACTTGTGTCATGTTATAAATATAAAATCATTCCTTAATCAATGGTGATTGTACTGACTATCCCCCGTCACACACACAAACACACACGAAAAACAAAAAATTGTTGCATACACATAGAAAATCAATGATACAATACATCATTGGGCTCATGCTAAAATATCACTAACAAATTAATTTATCAATGG
The DNA here is from genome assembly GCA_033675135.1 of Frankliniella intonsa. Lineage (NCBI taxonomy): Eukaryota > Metazoa > Arthropoda > Insecta > Thysanoptera > Thripidae > Frankliniella > Frankliniella intonsa. Next base: position 5,335,758 of record CM066257.1, read on the forward strand.
CAGTAGAAGGTTGATATTCAACTGAAAGATTGGACTGTATATACATAATTCATAATTCAAACTATTCTCAAAATGTATGACACGGTACTTATATATAGAGAAGAATAGAAGACAAATCAAAATTTCACCACAGAAAGGAACAACCACAACCAACATTTCTTTCCCCAAGGGATCCTTGTACTTTTCATTCACAGGTTCTCTAAAAACTAAAAATGCAATACCAAAAAACAAATTTGTTTACACTACGTATCACATATCAGAAAAGAAAAAAAAATTGTATATATCCTATTCTATAGAAAGGAACATAAACTACAAAATAAAATAAAAATAATAATTTAAAAAAAAAAATCATTAGCAGGGAAGACTGGAATGGATACTTTAAATTCAAAATTTTATAAAATCTAACTACTACTTAGTGAACACACAAGATACCGACTCAAAAATCTTAACAGTAGTAAATCAGTGACTCACAAGATACATTCCTACGAAGTAGAACAAAAACTTCCTGTTGCTCTGAAGTGACAATAGTTTACATCTCAATATTATCACATACTTGATGGTGAGTTTTCAAAAATATAAAGCTACCTCACACAACATTACAATATACTCTTTAAGAGTACAGTAAGTACAGAACATATTACGGTGGCATCATGAACACATCAAAGCTGAATGTGTGAAGCAAACATAGGAACTGGATTGACTATGAATCAATTGAACAAATTGGAAATTTTCAAAATAGACATGCAGTACACTTCAGACTACTTCATATGCTGTCTGTCTTTGCACGTATACAGCTCAGACCAAGAATAGACTCTTCAGACAGACAATTCAGCTGTACATGCTATAAATAAATTAATTAAATGATACAAGTCAAGTCACAGCAACCTCTAAAATTTCCCCTAGATACATACTGATTTTATAGATAGATTTTGCTGAGTACAGATAAACATTGAGTAATATTTCTTTCTATAGAAATTAAGGAAATTGAAATCATCCACATCAACTAACACCAATAAAAATTTATAGTGCATAGCTCTTTGAAAACATTCTGACTTTGAATTCTGAATTCAGTGTGCTACAAAAAGGTTTATTTCAAATGGAATCTACTACCACCCATTAAAATTTGCTAAGTCAGACATCCAGTCCTGACCGGAATTTCGAGTGCCGTTTGACATGACATTTTGATTACCATCACTGCTGTTATGACAAGACTTCACCTCTGAATCAGTACTATTTTTATTGTTAGGGGCGTTATTAGCTACACTGTGCCACGCAAATTTTGATTTTTGCATGTCATTACTAAATTGGGGCATCATAATATTCTCAGAAGAACGTGCACCTATCTTCATCTGTAAATCATTTTGAAATTGGTTATAAGAATAATTCAGAGGTGTTTCTGTAGGCTCATCTGATTGATGAGATCCGTTACGATGACTGTTTCGTGAAGTGTTGTTTTTTTCTGACTCAGAAGTTGGAGAATCATTTTCTCTTTTAACACTTTCATATGATTCATCAATCAACAAGCCATCATGTGACTCCATACTCTGATTTTCACTTCCATCTTCTTCATCATTTTCATCATCCTTGTTGTCTAAGCTTTCCCTAAATAAGTCCATCACACCTTCACTAAACCCTTGTAATATGGGATCAGAAGTTCTTTGACGTTTTCTGAAATAAACAAAAAAAGTCACACAAAAGCAATCAGATGTGACATAAATAAAAAAAAATATTCAAATGTAAAATTCGGAAATCAACAAACCTAGATTCATTATTGACATGATGAACATTACGCATATGTCTGAGCAAGTGATCTCGTCGGCTGAGTATTTTATTACACATAGGACATTGCATAGGAACATTTTTCCTGTGGAACCAAACCGAATGGATAGAAAATTAGTTCTACAAATCTACATGAATTTTGTTTAGATAGTCACATTAGTAGTTAATTTTAAAAATGGTACAATCATGAGACCTGTAACCCATCCTAAACCAAGTCAGAGAAAGTATTTAACAACTGTGATTAACTGCTTGAAATTTTAAGCAGCTAATTAGCTACTAAAAAGCTTACCCATTCATAACATGACAAGGATCAAGTAGTACAAACCAAAAGTACTAGGGAAAAGGGGGAAAATTGAGAGAATGGTTTACGCTTGAAGGACTGAAGTAATGCTAGCTAGAACTCACATAGTCACACTTTTACTTTTCACATCTGACGTCTGAACTGTTGTAGGTCCCGGGCTTGGTTTCAAAGTTAACTTCTTACTGTGGTATTAAAAAAAAACAACTTAGAAAACATATGCTCTGATCAAAAGAGGTTTACGACCCAAAATATTGTAAAGAACAGCTGAAATACTGTAGCCCACTCTCCTAGTACCCAATTGTAGAGAGAGAGAAAAAAATTAAATTGTGTCCTCTCACTAACATGCTAAAACTGAAACTAATCATTTCATTTGAAATAATTAGGTGTTGTACAATGGAAATCAACACGTCAAAATACTTACGGTGCATTTTGGGTAGGTAGGTGTACAATTCCATGCATGCGCATCATGTGTCGCTGGAAATTTGGGAAGGTAGTATAAAGCCAAATGATTAGTACACAAGCGAAAGAGTAATACCTTTGTCAAGTAAATTTTAACTGAAATTACCTTAAGGTGATCAGGACGTAGAAATGCAGTGGTACATACATCACAGTTGTAGCGACGTACGTTGTTATGAGAATCTTCATGCCTTCTCATATGATTCTTATACTTAAATCTAGCTTTGCACACACTACATGCAAATGTGTATGTTGCTCTTTCAGCGGCACAAGCCTTTGGAAAAATTTGAGTATTAACCTTTGACTTTTTCCAAAACAAAATTTCACATAAATGGTACATACAGTAAAATTGTGGCTCTTGTATGATTCCTCATCACTGAATTGTTTCAAACATGTTTGACAGTTGAGCTTTGGAACATCCTTAGGAGGTTTCTCCACTTTCTCCTGTTTCACTTCAATTTTTCGCTTCTCAAATAAAATTGCCTTTTCCATCTTTTTAGCTTCAATTATGGCAGCCCTACAAAAACATCAATTAACAAGTTTTTTAAAAGGGTTGAAAGTTTAAGAGACAAGAACATTTTGACCGAAACAAACTTATGTAAAAGTTAAGAAAAATACCTTTCCATCTTTAAGGCAATAGGAAGCCCACATTGTGCTTCATGTCTTAAAAAGGCTGCTCTGTATTTAAAAACCCTTTCACACACATTGCAAACCATTTCTTCTCCTGAACTTGAGCGCAAAGCATCAGAGTTTCTTCCATTTCTAGTAGGAGATGATAACATGGCAAAATTGGCTGGCTTTCCAGAGAGCCTCTCCATATTTGTTGGTCTACTCGGGGTTCTAGTAACAGTTATAGTGACAGATTCATCCAAGCCTTTAATTGGTGAGGATTTGTCTGCACTTAACGGCATTGTCGATTTGCTAGAGAAGGGTGTAAGTGTCATTGTAAATTTACAAAATAATTTCAGAGAGATAGAGGCAAAGGGGAAAAAAATCAGATATATTGAAAACACAACTTACTCAATTTCTTCTTCATGTCCATTATTTAGAACAACTTCAACCAAATTCATTGCCTCCATTATTGTTGACACAGATTCAAGTCTCTAGCCCAGCAGATTACAGAATCTGAAAAATATAAAAATCTTTAAGGGCTACAGCAAGGTCAGAAAATGATTGAGGGAGAAATAAGATTTCTTATGAATCTAAAGATTCCAACTATACGCAGATTTGTGGGGGGAAAAAATTAAACTACTGTGAAAAGTATAGGTTAAGGAAGGTAAACACTTCTGCTCCACCACATCACAAAACAACATTTAATTACTGAACGCACGAACTGAAACACATTTACAAAAACCATAGCAGACCATCTGCACTTCGTAGAAAAGTAACACTCTTAACAGTTGTTTTTCATGCACTTAGCCTACTTTAAAAACCATAGTGGACTAGAAATCCCACTAAGCGCGGTAGCGCGGTAACTTTCAAGGTACTGAAAGAAACAGCCTTGATTGCAAACCAAAGGTAGGACTTGCAAAATACTGAAGCGGCCTCAACGTCGCTGACATACGGCTGTTATAAAGGCTAATTCCTAGCCCTTGAAGGCTCAAAACTATTACCTCCGGGCAGTGGCTGATTACCCCAAAAGCCCGGTAATCAGTAAAAGCCCCCGTGCAATTTCAAGAAACGTGCAAACATTTTGTTTACCCGGTAGCAGACGCAGACTGTTATGATCTATTACTGATAGTCCAGGAAATGTTCATGTAATCCATCTGTTAAGAGTAAAACTAGGGCCATGACAGGCGGTCAACACATGATCAGACTTTCCTCTTCCTCTCCCCACCCCTCGCCTTTCCACTTCGCCTTTCTCAATTGCCGCCCCTTTCCGCCCCCTTCTCCCCCTCCTCCCCGCCGACGTGGCCTTCAACACTATTCGCAGGTGCAGGACGGCCGTCGTGCAAAGAGAGCGACGCCTCACGTATTCGCAGGGTCAGAGCTGGCGGTTTATTATTTGCACTTTTTTCTCGCTTCCTTCTTTTTTGCACAGTGCAAAAAAACTCTGAGTTGTTATATACTTAATTCACTCATTTATTTTGTTTTTTCGAGGACGTTGAACTACTGTCACTCAATTCTTATTCTCCAAGCAAATCTACATAATGATGCATATCAAAACGATTCTTGCAATTGTGTCGTCATTCGTAATATTAACCTGTAAGTACCACAAACCACTCCCTGTCATCGCTCTATTTTGAGAAGTGTGGGATGATTATGTCCGAAGTAAATGAAAATTATTTGCACCGACCTTAATTTCGCATTAGTTCTGTCAGAACTTTCGGTTGTTTCAAATATCTAGAGATGTAGGCTGCCGCAGGTTATGTTTGTCGGCGACTGCTGTCAAACCATGAGAAAAAATGTCATTTAATTATTCTAAACTCTCTACCAACACTGTCCATTTCATATAAAAATACAGGTTTCAGGTCATGCTTGCCTTAACACGTTTTCATGTCTAATATTTCACTATGTTCACAGCGGGTTCTTCCGAGGAAAAGACAGAATGCACAGAAATAACCCTTACATCAGGGCTCTCACTCTACTGCCCTACGGAACAGGAGCCAAACAAGACTGACTGCTGCTATAGTGGAGGAATGCCATCCTGCTGTATTAACGAAGTTCAAGATCAAACGTATGTCTGGAGAAGTACTATATTATACACAGCTGTCATATTATTGTCCGCTTATTAATGAATTATTGTTCCTGTTGCAGCTTGGTGATGACAATAGCTCTGTCAGTCATTATCTTGTGTTTTGTTTTGACTATCTTAATTGTGGTCTGCTGCTTCTGTCCCAATTGTTTGCTCTATGATGCTTGCCGTGCCAAATACTCACGAACTGAAATCATATCATACAGTAAGTGATTCTCCTCCATGTCACATATTGGTTCAGCCTTGTTCAGTTTTTAACTTTATCTTTAAATTTCTTAAAGCAAAAGAAGAAGAGATGGCTCTTAATTCTACGATGCCCTACGAAGATCAGCATGAAATATCAAGTTACAGCACACAAGCCATTAAAATCAAGCCCATTGCAGATGTATGATGTTAGCTTTTTGATTCTTTGTCAATCTGTGTGTTCAGTATTTTATATCAGCAGCTCTCTGTAACTTTTGCCCTCCATTTTAATTTAGTTAATCACTAATCACTACTTTGTGATGTTTTTTTTTTATTTATGTAATTTTTTATATTATTTTTGATTTGTCATTGATCTCTAAATAACTTATGTTTGAAACTTAATATCTCATAAACTCTAAAGGATTTTTTTTATTTTTCATATTTTTAAAACTAATTAATGCTCTGCTATCAAGGCACTAATGTACAATTTTTAAGAAAGGACTGTGAGTTATTTTATCTATTAGACACAATGTCAATGCATTTCTCACGGTTGTGACACCTGTAAGTGCTTCATTTTACATGATCTGTACTACCACCAAAGACATGTCATCATGTTTTTAGCTACTATGATGTGATTGCTTTAGAATTTAACTAACTGACCGTCTCTGTAACCTTTCACTTTGAAGCAGATGGTATTGTAACATTTTGTGATAGATGAGTGAGCTTTTTATCTGAAAAGTGACTTATCTAATAGCTAGAAACTTGTTCTGGCCTCTCAGAGGCCATTTTTTAAGTTTCTATGATAAAGTACATTCCAAGGGTTGATATTTGTAATTACAATCACAAGCTTGTGATGTTTTGTATCAGAATACATTTTGTGATTTTTAGGTATGATTAGTTATTAATTTAGTATAAATAATTTTTCACAGTATTGATAACCTACTTTTGTACTCTTTTCTATTTCCTTGGGTAATTCTTGCCTAAATTAAAGTAAAGTTAGTTTAAGTTCTTGCCACTACCTTTTATGTTCTGCAATAGTGTAACCATTGCATTTGTTTCTAGTCAACCGTTTCTGAACTGGTTAAAAAGACAATGTTTTTGTTACCGTGTATTTATTGGGTCTTCATTATGAGAGTCCTTTGATTTTGCTGTTAACCTTTGGCAGTTCAACTGGATTTTCTGGTTCAATTGCATTGCCAATCTTATTGCTTCACCGAGTATTAAGTAATCTAATCTATAAAAATAAGTACAGTTGTCAATTATCTTGATATTGTCTATTGTGCCAAACTTGCTTTTATTAGCTAGTGCTTTTGTACTCATGCCTCAGTGTTGAGGTGCTTATACTGTAAAATGCTTAGTGTTAAGCTTTCTTACCCCAGTAAGGCAAATTATTGCCGAGCAGATGCCGTCCATTTTTTTTCAGAAGAACATCTTGCCCTACTGAGGATTTGATGAAGTTTGTGTGATTCAGAATATTTAATGTCAGTGAGGTAATTGCTTGAGCTTTTTCTAATAAAAGTTTGTACTTTGGTTAACACTGCTGTTTTGCTATTCCTTTAGGGGTAAATGAGCTTCAATGAACAGTTTAAATTAAGGTCTTTTTATTGATCAATACTGCGACAGGAAGAGCACATTTAGTCCTAACTGTGGTCCCTTATTTATGTACAAGTTTGATAAAATCTATTTTGTCAATTTAAAAACAAAATCCTAAAATCATTTTATAGTAAAGCAAAGTTAAACAATTTGTCCACAAGTCATTATCAAAATTTATTAACAGATCACATAGCTAGAAATTGATGTTATCATGAATATTGTGTGTATCATTAGAATCCTTTGAATGTCAGAATAGGCGTTTCTCATAAGAGAAAAGGCTGTGAACATTACCTTCTGCTTGAGCAGAATTTGAACGCCTCTCTAGCTTGAGCTCTCCTGAGTACATCATTGACCTGAAAGCAAGCAATTCAGTTAGCTTAGAGAATGTATACATCCAAGAGTATTGAAGTATAATCAGAATCAGATGATCACCTTAAGGCTGAGAGGCTTCGTGCGCCAATATCTTGGCACCCATGTCTGATTCCACAAGTAAGGTAAGGGAGGAATCTCCGTACTGAACCCTTGTCCGCAATTGCTCCACTTACACCTTGAGCCACCTTTAACTTATCCATTTCGCTGGAATATAAAGTTGTGTCAAGGAAAGAAGTGGAGAAAAAAAGAAGAGACAAATATGCAATTACAGTACTCACTTGTGGAAATAACGGTCCATAGCAGCACCCTTGGCATCTTTGCGGTTCATGGCTTCAAGGCTACCCATGCCCCTGTACTTCTTCAATCTTACACCGTCAGAGAAGAAATATTCACCAGGAGCTTCTGAGGTTCCCGCTAATAGGGACCCCATCATAACTGCCAGGGAAATACAGTATGTTATTAGAAAAATAGCACCAATGCTGCGAGACGTCATCAACCTATAGATCATACCTGTTGATGCTCCTAGAGAGAGTGCCTTGATGATATGTCCTACATACTGAATGCCACCATCGGCAATGACAGGAACACCAAATCTCCTGGCATATTCAGCCACCTTGTAAACTGCAGTGCCTTGGGGCCTGCCCACAGCCATGACTTCTTGAGTTATACAAATAGACCCTGATCCCATGCCGACACGGAGACCATCCACACCAGCATCTATTAAGTTTTTGGCCTGAGCAGCTGTGACAACTAATTCGAAAAAAAATGTGGTCATTAAGAAAAAAAGACCAAGGTTAAATATTTAAAAAAAAACAAAAAAAAAAAAAACAGAAGACTTACCATTTCCTCCAACAACTTGAAGCTCAGGGTAAGTTTGTTTAATGTACCTAATCATATCAATTTGATAAGTTGAATTGCCTTGGGAGGAATCCTGAGAGAGAATCACATGGATAACAGATTGTGTTTGATATTCATTAACGCCAAAAAGTGTTTCAAAATAAATAGGCATCCTACCAGGACAACAACATCTACTCCGGCTGCTGCAAGAAGGCGTAGCCTATCCTTGTCATTCTCGCGTGTACCAATGGCTGCTCCAACAAGTAACTGTTTGTTGTCATCTTTACTGGCATCAGGATAACTACGAGCTTTCTTCAAATCTGTTCTTGCAATTAAAGCAACCAGCTCATCAGCATCATTGACTATGGGAAGTTTTCCTTTCTTTGACTTTTCAATTATGTCATTAGCTTCTGTTAAGGTGACTCCAGCTGATGCAACAACTAGATCCTCTCTCTTTGTCATTACCTGCAAAAAGAAATATAGTTTATAGGCGTATAGTATTTTCCAAACTTATTCTAATGACAATTCACAAAATGCAAGCCATGTAACAGGAATGACAAGCAAAAAGCATGAGGCATGGGAAACTTGTCTTTGAAGTACCCAAAATCTATTACTTACATTTTCCAGCTTGATGTTATGATTTTGTTTCCCTTCCAAGAAATCAATATCACGAGAGGTAACCATACCTAATAGCTTTCCTCCTAATTTGCCGGTGTTTGTAATGGGAATACCACAGAAACCATGTTCCTTCTTTGTTTCAAAAACTTCACCCACCTAGCAAGGCAATAGGTAAGAATTAAAATACAATGTGGAAGTGCACAATACGTTGGAAGTAGAAAAGGTGGGGGAAAAAATTGAAATGGAAGTACTTCGCTAAAAGGAAACTACTAAAGATCTATCAGTACTGACATTGCACCAAAGGTACACAAGAAATAGTCAAGCAAATCTATAATGGAATTACTTTGTAAGTACCAACATTTAGAAAACTGACAATACCAAGTACTCTAGTCACTTACTGTGTCGTCAGGCTTAAGAACAACAGGATCTCTGATGAAGCCATGTTTGTACTTCTTAACTTTGTTCACCTCATTCGCTTGGTACTCAGGAGTGCAGTTGTGATGAATAATGCCAATTCCACCACAGAGCTAGAACAAGGCATTTTGTAAGTACAAACAAACACAATTAAGGTGCAAAGGCAATAAAATAATACCTACAGCCATTGCAATTGCCATTTCAGATTCCGTAACTGTATCCATGGGAGAAGACACCAGAGGAGCCTTCAGGGTAATTTTCTTGGTGAGAGCAGAGGTAAGTTCCTATAAAATACATTGAAAATAAAAATTACACAATGAAAGATGTAGGTCATAAAAATTTAAATAGAAAAGTCATCTGTTAATCATAATTTTGTACAAAAAAAAATTCCAATATCCCTCTATTTACACTTGATTCAGAGCACAGATCTCATTCAAAATCGAATGAAGGGGAATCCAATCTGTTTATCATCATGATATATTTATTCATGCCCCATCAGGCTGACAGGGGCGATAGCCCTCACACTGGAATATCCCTCTATTTACACTTGATTCAGAGCACAGATCTCATTCAAAATCGAATGAAGGGGAATCCAATCTGTTTATCATCATGATATATTTATTCATGCCCCATCAGGCTGACAGGGGCGATAGCCCTCACACTGGAAACCTAAGTGTGTAAATTTCCATTCATACACCTGTTGTACAGGTATTAATTTTCCTCAAAATTTCGCACTTGAAGGGACAAGTGTGCAGATGGAAATAGACACGCCTGCAGGTGTGCAACATTGCCACACTAGAGTCTCCAGTGCGTGCACCATTGCAGGACGGTCCCCTGGGAGGGAGTGACCTTGAGAATAGGTGGGGGAGTCCATCCCCCGGCCGCGGCCGGGCCGGGCCTAGCGGGATGGGATGGGAGCCGGCCGACTATCGATCCCATCCGTCAAGACTACAGTCGCAGGCGTCTACAGCAGCCCGCCGCACCCCGGCCCAGCTGCAGCCGCTCCGACTGTAGACTCCAGGTGCGACCAGCGGGCGGGACACAACACGGCTCGCACTGGAAACTACAGGGTGGGAATGCCGCACACTTACAGCTGTGTCAATCACCGATCGAGCAAGTGAAAGTGCGAAATTCTCACGCTTGTGAATGGAAATTCACACCCCTACAAGTGCGTGACATTCACACTCTTGGGTCTCCAGAGCGGTGTGGAGGGGGAAGGACCCCGCGACCCTCGAGCCATACACTTACCACGTCGTCAGCGGTGAAGTCGATGAAGCCAGGGAGGATGATGAAGTCACTGAAAAAAAAAGGAGAGGGTTGCCGATCAGACAGGGTGGCTACGCCGCGCACTAGAAGGGCAGGGCCAGGGTGGGTGCCCTTGAGGCCGACAAACGGGGAAGGGAAGCCAGACTCGGAATTGCGCCAAAGAAGAATCCGTTTGCGGAGAGACTGAGCCGGTTAGACGTACGGGGCGGGGGCGGCGTCTTGCGGTAGGTAGGGTTGGGGTGGTGCAGTTAGTGTAGGTACCAAATCCCCCACCCCCCATCCACCAAGAATCGTGAACTGAAGATAGGTCTATATCCAGAACTGTTCGCAATGAAATCATCGGGCCCAATCTTAGTAAATTACCCCTACCCCCGCCCAAAAAATAAATTAATTTAATAGATAATAAATCCGCCCTGGTCAGTAAGAAACGCCGCGCCCTTCGCGAATATCCGCCTTTATGTAAGGGAGACATGCGTGCACGCGCACGCGTGCGACAACTTACATAACTCCAGGAGGCGAGTCCAGGAGCACAACACCTCGACCTCGAACTGTCCCCCCCCCCTTCCCACTCCCTTCCAGGCGACGTGATCTAGAGCCCGGACTAGCAGCTCGTCGCTAGGCTGGCGTGCCGGCGAGCTGTTTGAATATGTTCTCGGGAGGCTCGGCTGTGTCTGCGATCAGCTGTTGGGGCGTAAACCACCTGTCGCCCAAAACATTGCCTTATCGTTCGTCCTAGCGCCGGCCCGGGCACAGACGGGGAGTACTTGTGGGACAACAGGTAGAGCTGTTGCAGCCCACTTGTCCAGCCGCGCTGGAGCCGTCGGGGCCCTCAGCCTCCAGTGGCGGTCATTGTCCTGGCCGCCCCGCCCCGCCCGGGCCCAACTTATCTCCGAGCCGGTGGGGCCAGGCCAGGCGAGCCGAGGCCGTAAGTTGATCCGGTGTGGGGTATTTCTGTCTCCCCCCCCCCCCCCGCGCGCGCTCCAGAGCCTCCGAAGGGATTTATATAACGCATCAAGAAGACGGATTACTCGGAGCTAAGAGACCGTAGCCAACAGGGAAAAATGTTTAAAAATAAAACGAACGGTTAGCAGCGGCGTTTTTTCTAAAAGAGCTCTCTGCTGGTAGGATTAGCAGCGCCAACCTTGACCATCAAGTCCTCGCCGAACCCGTTCTCCGCTGCATTCCTGGACGCCCCCACCGGGGCAGTTCACGTCCTGGTGTGACATAACCGAACGCCTCGGCTGCTAAAGCGATGCCTTCCCGGCAATATTGACGAGCGAACATGTCCGCCTCTGAGCGGAAATAAAAATAATTGCGACACCCAAGCAGGCTGGCGGCGCGCAAAACAGTTGTGACGCGGAAGGGAAGGGAGGCAGGGAGGGTTCAAGGCCTCTAGGGGAAGATAGGGTGGCTGGGGGTGGGACGCGGGGACAGGGGGGGGGGTGCACAGCTTCCGGAGGTAAAGATCCAGCGGGGGGCGCTAGGGGGTGAGTGTGAAGGGGGTACGGGTCGCTGACGATGGCTCTCTAGGGGGAGGGGTTGAAACCATGCCCTGCATGCCCAGCTTCCCAAGTGTTGCAGGGGTGGGGGTGGCTCCATGGACCTGCTCCCCCCCCCCTCCTCCCCTCCCCCGGGCCCCGCTACAAGGTGCCTCGGCTGCGGGTGGACACACGGGGGCCGGCAATAAGCGAGGAGCTCCGGGGAGCCCCGGCGCGGCCCCGGCCGCATGCAGCGGGGCAGAGGCCGGGCCAGGGCCGCGGGCAGACCATGACCTCGGGGACCGCGAGAGCACACCGCGGCCGACGCGGACCTAACCTCACTCCCCCACGAGTCCGCCGACGGCACCTCGCCGCCGACGGGCGCGACGACAACCCCCGGGTACTCACTTGTAGGTGAGGCCGTCGCCGTTGCCGAAGAGCTGCGCCCCGGTGAGGCCGTCCTCGGGGACGTAGCCAGTGCCACCGCAGATGAGGTAGTCGGCCATGCTTGCGGGAGAGAGTGCAGCCTGGGCGCCAACGCGGGGTGAGGTACGGCGGGGTGAGGTACGCCTGGGAGCTCGAGCTGCAACAAGACGGGGGTGTTGAGGGCGACGGGACTCGCTGACCACCGCTACACGTGCGGGCGCTAGGCCCCGCCGGACCACCAGCCCGGCACCGCTCCCCACCGCACCTGTCAACGGCCCAAGCAGCACAGAGTTGCCGAAGAGTCGTGCTTGTGGCTGGTGCCTGCCAGCTGCGGCCGCGGCGCAGTACGCTCGCCTTCGGCTATCTTCGGCTCCGCTTCGGACTTCGGCTTCGGCCCGGAAGGAAACCACGGGATATTTCTTCTGCTGGGTGGTTTCCGGCGCGCGCGGCGCGGAGGTTTGAATGGGGGCGCGCCGCGGGCAGGGGCGGTGCGTGTGCGGCGGAGGAAAAAGCTGGACTTCTTTAACTTCTGGACCATCTGGTGTTGTCCACGGAACCATCAGAGGGTTGCAGCGTGGTAGAGCCTCAGGGAAGGACCATATGAGACGGGTTAGCTACTTGTAGCACCGCCATCTAGTGGCGCGTCCGTGAACCAAGTACTGCTTGATGACAAAGTTAGTCAGCTGTTTGATGTTGACTGTCAGAACGGGAAACGGGGAGTCAAGGATCTTTAAAGTTTAAAGTCCCTCCTTTAACAACAAAGTCGCAGGGGAAAATATTGGCTCATTCATCCTTGGTGGTATGTAAATGTCATATTTTTGTGTGCACTTTTAATATAGGTAGCATGTAGTGAAGTGAACGGTAGTTTTGTTTGCTTTTGAGGTTAATCTCTCTTGTAAAACTTGTTCATTATTTTTATGCATTCGTTTTGTATGAATAGAAAGTAAGTCCTTCGTGTACCAATACTTTTCTTTGGTAGTTGAGGTTTATTTTTCTGACTAGCATTGTTCGTGCTTTTAGGATGCTTTATGTGTAATTACTGTTATTATTAAATTTAATTATTGGTTATGTTGTGATGTTTTGTTGCAGTGTTTTGTCTGTCTTTAACAAGATTTTACGTTAGTTCTGGCATGTCTTTTTTCAAATAAATAAATAAATAATTTTGGTAGGGTAGTTGCACATGTATTTCTTGTGACCTGCAAATACTAGGTAATATTGTCTTATCTAAATCCAAGAGTGCATGTCTAATATGCCCACTACATCTGAGACTGAGATGTCACCAAAGAATGACGTAAGTGTAATGTAGCGTGTAGCTTCCTTTTTGTTTTGAGAATTCAGTTTGCATCTTGACTGCACGCCCTGAAGAAAAATTTCTGCGAAGATTTATTTCCTCCATAATTAAAAAGGCTTATTTTTCAGGATAATGAAGACGAGAACTTAAACTCTACTCTCCCAAATCCTGAAAGCAATATGGCTAATCGATTAGATGAAGGCTGTGAGCTACAGCAGCTTGTCGGAGATGATGACGAAAATAGAGGCGGTGCTACTCCTCCGGTCAGCCCAACTGTGTGTAGGATAACTCAAACTTCACCTGCAACACCTAACAGCACCAAGGTAAGTTTCCTAAGTTGTACTTTGGTAAAAAACTTTCTAAAAATTAAAAAAAAAAAAGAAAGAAAGAAAATGTAATAAATTGTTTGGTCATGAAATTTCAGTTTAATAATATTCTCCGCCCTAAATTTAGTTTATAGTAGATGTATCGTAAAGAGACATGTTTTTTGTATGTGCATGTTCCCACCCTCCAATCCAAATTGAAGTCATGCATGAACGCAAAATAATTATGCTTCATCTCCTTGGTGGTGGATGTATTTTTTTTTTTAATCTAAATCCAGTTACTCATTTTATTGAGTAGAATAGGAAATAATCCATAGAATTTAAAGCTTTTAGGATACCTTTCTCTTCATGCTTAATGGCAGTGTGTATCAATTTTGGTACAATTGCATGTGCTTCATGTGTGCTTTGTGTTTTTCTCTCTGTAGCGAGTAGTGAATGGTCAGGAATATGAGCGTATTCCGACGTGTGATGATGATGCCACTCAGGTATCAACGCCACCAGCAGGTCTGGATAGCATAAGAAGTTCTACAGCAGCAGGACCAAGCCAAAGTCAGGGCACAAGTTTAGGCTCTGTTACCTCTCGTCCTCTTAGCCGAACAGCAACAGCACCAACAATGAGCTCTGCAAGCAACGGTAGGCTGGTGTATTCTGCACCCTAATCTTAGTCAGAGTCGTGCAATAATTTTAAAAAAATACTATTTTTTGTTTTAATTTTAACAGGACCCAATACAAGATTACTCTTTGTCAATGAGAAGCTTTCTCGAGGACCTTCACTTATATCAGAACATGGAGGATCAAGACCAGCTAGAGAAAGAAATCCAAAGGCTGGGCAAAATGCACCTAGAGCAGAAATTAAAAGAGGTAGGCAAACAGTTCATAGTCTCAAAAATTCTTCCTTTAAATACACCAGGAGTGCAATTTCTTGTATCTTCAAATCTATAAAATTAAATATATATACATACCATAGAAATGAAGAGTTTTAAAGTAAATTAATTTGAGAGATATGTATCAGTAAATATACCAAATATGTACAAAATGAAATGCTTTGGAACACAGAGTGTTCTGTGTATGCTGCTCATTATTTAGTGAATGATCCAGCTTTGCATCTTCTCTTTGACTCCCTGTATTGTATTTGGTATGGTAATAGAAATATAGATGTATTTTAGTATACTTAGTTCTTAATTCTGTATGTACTTAGAATTGCTTATTGGACTGGATAAATAGATTGGTTAGGAAAATCCAACCCAATCAGAGAGTTATGTTAGTAGCTATTGGTATGGAGTAGCATAAGCTAGCATTTTGTAGACATATTTGCATTTTGTTTCCTTCTCAAAAATTGATTTGAAATTTGTATTAGTACTTGGCATAGTGAATTTGACAGAAATATGATTAGCCTTGATACTCACTGGCATTTGTTTTTTTGTTCTTTTGTTTTATGTTTTGTGCATGGTTCTTCACACTTTGCTCTTCATGGCACAACCCCTGTATATGCACTGCCTGCTGCGTATGAAATGCAATCCTATGCGTCACAACCTGCCCTGCCAGGCGCCACAAGCGTAGGTCTCAGCAGTACTGGCTCTCACAGCCAGCTCAATCACCTCCTGAACTCTCGGTCCAGACTGGCTGCCCAGGACAGCCGGTCGGCTCTGCGTTATCGTATACGGGACCCTGATCGCTCTTGTGAACATCACTGTTTTCTAACAGATGTAACAGACGTTCATCGCATGGAGGAGGCACTCCTTCACTTACTAGAGGATTTTCACAGTGGCAAATTAAGAGCATTTGGTGGGTTATTTCTTTTTTTTTTCTTTTGAATCTTAGAACACTGTATTTGCTACTCTGATAAAAAAATGTTAACAGTTTTATTTTTTTTTCCTCAGGCAAGGACTGTAGCATGGAGCAAATGACTGGTATTCGGGAACAGCAGGAGCGTCTTGCCCGCCTTCACTTTGATTTGGGTGCTCAAGGTGAGCTCTTTTCCCCTCTCAGCGATGAAGGTCTTCGTGCTGGTCAAGAATATATGCAAAGTTTGATGGGAAGCTTAGAACAATTAAGTGTTTCAATTGAAAGATTACACTCCTTCAGTGAGAGTAGGGAGGGTAGCCAAAAGCCTGAGTAAATTCAATTGAACTCTGTGCCTGCTCAGGATGAAAATTGTTTGTATTATTTCCTTTTTTACTTGTTCTTTTTTTCTCTTGGTATTTAAAATTGTACTATTTTAAAATATATAATTTATATGCTGTCTATGTAAAAAGAGAAAAAAGAAGAACAAACTTTTAAACATTATCTTATCTTTTATACATGAGGTAACAGATTTTCAAAATTTATGGGATTATATATTTTTATATGTAGTATCAGGGGTATCTTATGTAGTAGCTAAATACCCATTTATCTGTGATGCTTTCATCAATGGTGTTTCCTAATTTTATTACCTAGGGATTGCTTGTAACACATTCAATGAGTGTCTTATCCTATTGGGTTTATTTAAAATTGCCTGATGGATGAGAGTAATGGTTATTTTATTTTGTTTTAGCTCATTTGTGTAGTTTCTTTTTATCTTTGTTTATCACTGCCTATGAAATTGTGACTGTGATTAAAGGAACTGTGTTGGATTACATAATTAGTATATTCTGACAGCTTTGCAACCATCTAAATGAAACAATGACATCAACAATTTTTTTTTATTAATTAACAAATAATACAGTCAGGACATAAATAATCTTTTTCAAAAATCTTTAGGTTGAACTTTAACTCCAGTCAACAAATATCCACCACTACCAGTCATATTTACTAGTGGATGTGTTCTGTTAGACTCTACTTGATAATGTCTTAGCCATGTATCAGTGAGCCTTACATTGATGACATCTGGTCTCTTGATAAGTTCCTGAACAAGCTCTAGTAGCGGCTCTCTTACCTGTCCATACACAACAAAGTTTCGAGAGGGTGCAATCAATGGCAAGAGAGCCTTCAAGACAGAAGATGGGTGCTCTCTGCATGCAATGACTAATCCATCGGCCTTGGCGTGCAGTGTGCTGACAGCTCTGTCGGTCTCAACTTCCCAGCGTGACTTTTTCTTTACTGATCCATCATCATTGCCACTCTCACTGTGCTTTCTTTTATTTGGACAGCTGTTTTCTTGGTCAGAATTGGTGAGTACCTGATCCTTTTCATCAGCTCCATTCGTCATATCCATCTCAGATTTGACAGTTTCGTCTTCTAGGGCAGGTTGCGATTCCATTTCTTCAGTTAATAAATCTGGTTTCAATTCTGGCCCTTGAGGATCAGTTGATGCCTCTTGAAGTCCTTCAAGCTTGATTTCTTCACCAGTAGTGCCATTACTTTCACTTTTTAGTTTCCTTAACAAGTTGTATATGTTGACACATATGAGTGAATTTTCTTGCTCTTGTGTCATATTAAGAGCAAGCAAAGCTTGTTTGGATGGATAGTTTCCAAGGTGCACATAAACTAGTCTGCCTTCACTGGAAAGTCCATTTAGCATTGCTGCAGCCGTCAGTCCCTGACATCCACTCTCAAAGACAATATATTTACCATGAGCATGGAGATTAACTGCTGTCGGTATTTGGGACAAGGTATCTACCCGAAGTCCAAAAATTTTCCCTTGATCTAGCCTAAACATAATGTCAGCAATGAGACGAATTGTAGGTTTCCTTATAGTTATATACTCAAAATATTTCTTCTCTTTCTTCTTTAAATATTTTTGCTGGGAGTACTCAGTTTTACTGTGAAATGTGGTGCTGTTTTCAATAAGGGTGCCTACTATCTCTTTGGAAGAGCGTCCCTCTTCTCGTAAACTAACTATTTCTTCCATAGAGAGTTTCTGACTACTCCCATCGTCAACAATATTACGATTGTCAATACCACTGATAGTTGTGCTGTTGTTACTCATAGTTATTGAATCATCTTTCAAATCAGTTATGCTGCATTCTTTTAACTGGTAGATTCTCCTTCCTCCTTTTTTCTGCTCCAGTCGGTAGGTAGTCCATACAGGTTTCCCAATGACTGATCCGATGTCTAGAATGTCTTTGCCAAGATTTACTGTACCATTCTCGGCCACCTTGTGTAGCTTGAAGTAATCTTGTCGCTGGATCACTATGTAGTCGCCAGCTTTCACAGTATCCAATGCTCCAGCCATCGCGTTTAGTTCTGAAAATCACAAACAAGATATTACAAACAGTGAATGAGAGATCATACTCCCATTCTGAAGGTTAGGCCTGTACCGCACAGATATTGCCAGGGATACTCACAGCTGGAAGAAATTCTAAGGAGACAGGTATCACAGATTAACGAAAGATTGGGCTTTTTCCTGAAATTAGGCAGTGTCAAGCATAACCAATGAACATGTGTTCTGCAAAGACCGACCGAAACATCAACAGCGTCAGTCGAACGTCAACACGAGATCTCGCCATCTTCGATACTATCGACTCCACCTCGAGCGCGGCGCGGGCAGCGCGGGAGTTACGGTCAAAGACGGGGATCTGACGATGGCACGCCGCGGGGAACGGGGCGGCGTCCCGACCGATATCGAAACGATATCGCGATGACGTCGTCAGTGCGAAACCTACGACATCGTTTCCACCGATTTTTGCACTCCGCGGCAGGGGGGAGCCGCGGATCACTGGGATCGGCTCTAATTAGCCGCTGAGTGGAAATATTTTTTGCGAAACGTTTGCCGTTTTTTCCCTTATCAACACCGCCTCTGGTTTAGCACGCGGGCGGCCAGCACGTTCACGAGAGCGTTGTGACGGAGATGGGGGCGTTACGCTCGCGTTACGGTTACGTTCAGGTTCATTCAGCGCGGCGGGGCAGGCGCGTGACGTACCGTGACGTGACGCTGGCCAGTGAGGCTTGTTTTCGCAGGGTCCACTTAAGCGTGACCCATATCGGCGGGGGATGCGTTCTGTCTGCGCCCAGACGCGTTACACAATCATCGTCGCGTAAAAATCTACGTCTGATTTAATTTTTTTTTTTCACGGAAGAAACAATTGACTTTTCAGAAGAATAAAAGGGTTGGGAAATTTTCGGTGACGCCCGGAGTTTCCAGGGCTATTTCTCTCCCGTTACACGACGACGTGATAGTTGGGCCGCAGTTTATCCAGGAGGTGATCGTCTTGTTCATTACCAAACTTCCAAAGGGAATTTCCCGGGGCGGGAATTCGCTAACTGCAGCCCTGCTTCTTTTGTGCCTCTGCGTGCTCCTCACAGGGAATTCCCCGAGCAGAAAAGTAGGGTCGAACCATGAGGGCACCGACGGTAGCGTGACATCGCACACAAATGGAGCTACCCCACAGGCTGGAAGCACTACTTGTACGTATTGAGAAGTTTGTAAACAAAGCACGGGAGAAAGAGCTATTTTTTCTTTTTTCCGGCTCGGAATATTTCGAGCGACTTGGCGGGGGGCGGGGCGGGTCCGGGCCGCTGCGCAGCGAGGCGCAGCACCGCTGTGTGTCACAGTTGGCCACGTCAAATTTTTTTTCGCGCGTTTGTTCCTCGCGGCCCGCTGCGTGTGAATATTAATAGTATGAATAGGATTACAAGAAGATGATGGTGATTTCCAGGGACGCGCCGCTTATTGCCATTGGGGAGTGCGTCACTTCAGGGGCGCACGCAGGGACACGTGACCTGGGAGAGGGAGAGAGAGAGAGGGAGAGAGAGGGAGAGAGAGAAGGAGAGGGAGAGGGAGAGAGGGAGAGGGAGAGAGAGAGAGAGAGAGAGAGAGAGAGGGCGGAGAGAGATAGATAATGACAAATTGGAAATTTTTTGTACAACTCGTTTTAAAATTACACCTTGTCCAAGAAAAATGACTTAATTAAAAAGTGGGAATTTTGAAGTTTAGTCTTGTGCTGCTTGAATCAAGAACTCACTTCTTTTGGTGTGAGAGCGGGTTGAGAGCGAGTGCGTTGGCGCGTTTGAGGTTCAATGTCTCGGACCTCACGCCTGCCCGCCTG
Organism: Frankliniella intonsa; assembly: GCA_033675135.1. Taxonomy (NCBI): domain Eukaryota; kingdom Metazoa; phylum Arthropoda; class Insecta; order Thysanoptera; family Thripidae; genus Frankliniella; species Frankliniella intonsa. The sequence continues at coordinate 5,355,756 of CM066257.1, forward strand.
TTCGGTTCGGACGCGGCCCCAGGACTCCTCCTGCGCGGCCAGCTGAGCACACTGTACTCGAGCCGCCCCGCCCCGCCCCGCCCCGCCCCGCCACAGGCAGCACTTAGTTAGTGGCTCTTCACCTGAAAGCTGAAGCAAGGCTCCGACACGTTCTTCATCACCTCGCCTGGCCTCACAGAGGCCTCTTCTTGGGCCGCTCCCGCAGACTGGAGCGCCTGCGGCTGCGCCGGATAGGCAACGCGCCGCGCAGCCGTGCGCGCCCGGCGGGGATGTTGCCTACCCAGACGGGCGCTACCGGCTGCGGTCCAGCGGCAGCAGCAGCTGGGGGACAAGTGCGTCAGACAGCGGGGGTGTCCTCTCTCGCTCTCTCTCTCTCTCTCTCTCTCTCTCTCTCTCTCGCTCTCTCTCTCGCTCTCTCGCTCTCTATCGCTCTGCGAAGACTTTAGGACTTTGGGTCGGATTTTATTCCTAATCTCCCGCAATCGACGGCTTTCCGCTCGGACGAATGGCGAGGACCGATGCACCATCGTACGACCAGTGGCACCATGTCCGCGTCGTAGCGCGGCGGGGCAGAAAGAGCAATGTCAGTCAAAGTGTGTGAATGTCGCACACTTGTAGGAGCGTGGTTGATTTCCGTTCGCACACTCGGACAAATAGGAGTGTTTTGTATCCCCGCACACTTGCAGAGACCAGCGTGCGAATGAAAATTCAAACACCTACAAAGTGCGCGACATATCTACACTTGGGGCTGTTTGGACTTTCGGTTGACCCCGTCTGTCGCCGGTTCCGTCGGGACAAGACCATTTTCCCCGAGGGTGCCCTCACTATAAATTCGAGCGTACACCGATTTTTCTAGTTTTTCGTAATTTTCCTTGAACATTAGTAATTTTTTCTATTTTTTTCTAGATCTTCCCCTGTTTTTTTTTTAAAATAATTTTTACTGATATTTTTAAGGGTGTACACTGATTGGTTTGAGTGAAGGACCCCTCGTCTGGTTTTCCCGCCCCGCCCCGAGCCCCCTGGGTTGCCGGGGTCTCTTCCCGGTGTCGCGCTGGTGGTTTTCCGACGGTCCCCCCCGCAATTACGAATGCACATGGCGGAATGCTTGTCCCGGGGCGGGCGGCATGGCAGCCGGCAGCAGCGCCGTGGATTTCCCGTTTTCCCAGGCCCCCCCGGCGGGGGCAGGGCACGGCAGGGCACGGCAGGGCGGGGCCCTCCGCCCGGCCGGCCGGCCTTGTGCGCCCTCAGAAACGACCCGAACCACCGCAAGGACGTGGCCGACCCTGAGTAACCCGGCTGTCAGGCCACCCCAGCCCGACCCGGCCCGACCCGGCCCGGCGCCAGCTGGTCTCGGCGATTTCCACCATACAAGCTACAGTGAAACCTGCAGCACCGTGAATTTTCACCGGTGTAAGTCGCACCTCCCTTATGCCTTTAATTTTTGGTGCCGCATTCTCTCTGAGAGATAGGGTGCCTTTACTTCCCATTTCCCTCTCTCTCCGACACAACATTGGAAACCCAAGAAGTGTGTGAATGTCGAACACTTGCAGGTGTGTCAATTTCAATTCGCACACTTACCCACTTTTTTTTTACATTTTTATTTGTTCAAGTCTTTGAATAAAAATTCACATACACATGCAAGTGTGCGACATATTCACGCACTTGGATCATCGGTGAGGTCCCTCCCAGCCCCGTGCCGCCGCTGCGCGCCGCAAGGTTAGTCGGCCGTAATGCGTCGTATATCTCATGTGCTTCTGCGCTGCGCGCCGCGGCCAGCCGCGGCCGGCGCCCCTCTCGCATGGAGATGCGCCCGGCTCGGCTCGGCCCGGCTCGGCTGGGCTCGGCTCGGCCCGGCTCGGCTCGGCTCGGACACGACCGGCCGTTCACATCACGACCGGGTGCACCACGTGGACTCCGCCGCACCGCGCCGCACCTCGCAGACACCAGGCACGCGACTGTGGTGGCGCTGCGGACACGGTGTTGTGTTTACCCCCCCTCCCCCTCAGGGCCAGTCCACGCACAGACCGGAGCATAGAAAGGTGCATTGGAAGGCGTGAGAGAAAAGACCGCCAAACTACTGGGTTACCCTCCTCGCGGGGGTCGTGGGTGGGCACTCTGAGGACACGAGTCCTCGCTCGCGCTGCGAGAAAAGTAGATGCACGTCTGTGTGTGTGTGTGTGTGAGTGTGAAAGGACGGGCGTTTTCAACTGAGAGAGGGCGGAGAGGTCCCAGAAATTGGCATCCCCCCCTCTATTTTACCACTTGTTTGGCAATATCAGCAGCTCATCTAACTGCACTGGATCTGGGGGCAGTCAAATGGCTCTAGCAAAATTCAAGAGCAGAAAAAAAAATTAAAAAAATTAAATAAGATACTACGCGGTTTTTGAACCACTGCCCACCTAGTACTATAAGCAGTGTCGATACCAATGACGCCACGCGTCCGGCCCAGCACTGCCCGGAGAGCAGGCGTACTGATGACACCGGGTTCGTTTCTTCGGTGACTGTGGCTTCTCGCGCAGCATGACTCCTAGTGGTCCGGCATCTGGTACCGTGGCGTCGTAGCCGTGTCGGCATAGTGTCCGCCCGGACAGTCGGAGGTCGGTGGTTCAAATCTTGCCAAAACATTTAATTTTTCTGAGGACAACTTGGAGTGGAATTCAAACCCCCCATTTCAACCGAGCTCCCTCGTGGAATCGCCGACGGTCTAGTGGTCTAGTGGTGCCGCGAAAACCGTGGGGTGTCTGTGAGACTCGGCACATGGGGCCTGGTTCAACGCCAGGTAGGTTCTTCACTGGTAGCGACAGCGGGTTGCCAGGAAGTTCCGTCCCATGCCCACGACTGGTGGTCGGTCGTGGGGTCATAAGTCCTAGAATCTGGCTCCAAAAACAGCTTTTCCATGCTCTGGGGACAGGGCAGTTCGGTTAACCACCGTACGACTAAATCTGGCAGTACGGGGATCAAATCTGTCGAATTGCGCGACAGGATCGCAGTCAGAAAAGCACCGGTTCCCATAAGAACACCGAAGTAGCTGGCTGCCACGGGGGGTAAAAGCCCTGTGCCTGGCGGGAACCGCAACCTCCTTCGGGAGGTTTACTGTCGCAAAAATTTTCCATGTTTTCACGCCACCCGTTCACTTGCAGAGCACGTACGTAGTTTTTCAATTTTAAAGCGGGAGCTCAGCATTCAAGCCGAAGGCTTGCTTGCCGTTCGTAGTCTAGGGGGTGATCCGCACCCCCTATATTATTTTAGGGGGTGCTCAGCGCATCCCCTGATCCCCACTTCCAACGCCCCTGAGCCTGAGCCTGGTGCGAGAGGTCTTTGTCAAAGGAGCAACAGCTGGCCTGAACAAGTATTTCGTCTGGATTTTCAGCCGTTTTTTTTCGTAGCGACGCAACTCTTCTCGAAGATTTGTTCCGTCGCCGGGGCGGAGCCGTCTGGCGCGTGGGGCGGACTTTTCCAAATGTTTCACTCGCGTTATTTTTAATACAGGCGGCAAAAAGCCTGAGCACCACTTTACCATGACGACAGCGGCGGGGCCCGGGTTCGATCCCGCGCTAAGCAGCGATCAACTTTTTCGCCGCGTTCCTCTTTTTATAAAATAACTACGCACTTAGGCCTCCCCGGGGGACTCCTGGCCCGGGTAACCGCACGCCCATAACGGGGCGCCCCCGCGACCCCACGCACGCGCACCGACGTTTACGCTTTGCACCCCCGCCCCGCCCCGCCCCGCCCCACCCCGCCCCGCCCCGCCCCGCCCCGCCCCGCCCCGCCCCGCCCTAAACGACTGCATTAGGCCTCTGTTCGAGAGCAATCCCCGCCACGCCTTCGGCTCGTCGGGCGCGGCACGGCACGGCGCGAGGCGCGCATATGTTTACCTACCGTAATACCCCTACGGCCTACGGGTCTGGAATGAAAAAAAAAAAAGATCAGGATGGGATAGAAATTGGCAGGGGGGAAGATCCCGATGGGTACGTCATTGTGCTGTTAACAGGCAGGTGTAAAATATCTGCCTCGTGGCGTCATGAAATAATATCGTGTCTGAGCCTCAGCTGGGTCCCTTCTGCACGCCGGGCGGGAGGGGGGGGGAGGGCTCTCCTGACGCGTCGCGGATTGGCGGAGGTGGCCGATGGCGCGACCAGCGGCGTGTCTCGGCCGCATGACCATGCGTGAGAGAGAGAAAGGGAGAGGGAGAGAGCGAGAGAGCGAGAGAGAAGTGCGTGTATGAGAGTAGTATAGCGGTAGGCTCAACAGGTGCAGGCCTCACCCTGGGACACGTTGGCCGGCCGGCCATTCGCCTGTGACAGCGCGGCCAACCTCAGAGAATTGTCGTAATGAATAAAAAAGAAAATTGCAATTTAATTTTTTGAAAATGCTGTCTAGCTTTTCAGCACCACGACAATTCGATAGGCAGCATTTTTTTATTTTTTTTCTTCTCCCCTGTGGTTAACTTTGCTTTATTCACAAAATTTTGACTTGCATCCCGTTGTTTATGTATTGATTCGTTTCTTCCGTGTGTGAGCGAAGGAGGTGACGGCAGGGGGTCACTGGATGATGACGCGGTGGTGCGGATGACAACAAACTCTGTGTGGCGTCACCCGGGCCGCTCCGCGCCGTCACCAGCGCTTTAGCGCTCTCAGCGCGGCGCGCAGCTGACCCGCGGTGCACCCAGCCTTGCGCTGCCGCCCCGTGTGTTCTAATTTGATACAGAGCCTTGTTTTGAGCGGCATGCTCGGCCGCGCACCGCACCGGGTAGCAGACACGTCAACGCAAATCGAATCGAACCGAACCCAACCGAACCCAACCGCCAGCCGCGGGGCGGGGGTTGGTCTGGTCATGTGCTTTCCATACAGCACACTGTTCTTCCGGCCGGCCGCGTCTGACGTAAGGTTAAGGTACCCTTGGCAACGAACATGCGTCCGCCACCGCAAGGGGGAAAAAAAGATTAGCTAAAATAGCTAATGCGTTAGCTCGCATGGCCTTACAATAGAGGTCGTGATCGCCGGTCAGACCTACACCGAGGTTATGGTTCAGCTACGACCGGAAAGAGTTCTCCAACGACGGCGCTTAAGACCACGATGGCGACCACGACCTCTATTGTAAACGAGCATTATCGGTCTTTTCTTCACCCCTTGACATTGCACGGGCATTCAATCGCCAATGCTGAAAAATCCCTCCACGTTTTTGTTTTTTTTTGTAAACGGGGTATCCTGAGACTTGTCCGGCGGCGCGCAAGGCACTTGTCACGGTCAGAGGCCTGCTGCACCCCGGGTCAGTTCCTGGGGGCGGCGGGGGCGGGAGTATGCCGCACGAGTGTGTTCACCGCATCCTTTAATTGGGCCGGCTCCCTCTGATCTTTCATCACTGCAGCCCCTCGTCTATGACGCCGCCGACCGGGTCCCCCGCCCCGATAAGGCAAAAAAATATATAAAACGCAAAACAAGGGTGCTGAAAATAAAAACGAGTAATAGCGCGTGCCGTCTGTGTGTGTGTGTGTGTGTGTGTGTGCAATAGTGATACTGCCTTACCTAGGACCCCCTCCCCTCCCCCGCGTACCCGCGACGTGGCCCACCGCGCCGCCTCGCGCGCATCTTCCGATACCCTGCGTCACTCCCGCCACGCCGCGCCCCGCCCCGCCCCGCCCCGCCCCGCCCCGCCCCGCCCCGCCCCGCCGCGGCGCGCACCACGCCCGACGCGAGCTGGTCGACTAGACACCTTTTCCCTCTCATTTCCCTCGCGCCTCGCCCGCCGTCGACACTTCGCTCGACTCACTCCCTCGCGGCAGTCACTCCACTCCGCTCCGTGAGTGACACTCGCTCCCTCTCTCGCTCTCTCTCTCTCTCTCTCTCTCTCTCTCTCTCTCGCTCTCCCGCGCCTGACCAGAAGCGTCGACTACATGCAGCATCGTGTGGATTTTCATCACTCCCGCGACGACACTTTACAAACTTGAACCGACGAGAGCAGCTGTTCAAAGTGAACCGCGCGTGCCGGGCCGGGCGCTCGCCGAGCAGAAGACACGGTAGCAGACGACGCGACGCTCACGACGCTTGGCTAGGACAGCAGCGCGCTCTCCCGGCGGCGGGCCGGACCTGACCACTCGTCTCCAGCAGACGACACGGTGCGCCCGTGAGTGCGCGTGTCACAGTGCGCGCCGCGCGCCGCGTAGGGGACAGGGCAGTCGGTGCCCGGACTGGACTGGGAGCGGAGCACCGTGCTCACCAACCTCATCCTCGTCGTCAAGGATACCGCGCGCGCGTGTGTGTGTGTCCATGGCCCCGCGTGTCGGCATCAAGCTCAACAAGTACTAGTGAAAAGTGGTGATTTAGTTTACTTTTGTGAAACTGGAGGCACCCCTCTGCGCCGGACATCAACCTCTACTGAGCTCTTCAGTGTTCATCCTCAGCTGATCGAGGTGAGTGTTGGAACAGCGTGTTGTCGTTGGCGTCAGCCGTTTGTTGTTGTGGTTTGTTGAGAATGCCCCGCCCCGTGTCAGTCGGGGGTTGCGATTTGATTTTTAACTGGGCCGCCTGACTTCGCGTCGTGCCCTACATGTGGCAATTATGAAACTCAAAATAGGTCGATTATGTCTTGGAGGGGGGGGGGGACGGGGCGCGGGCTTACTTTTCGTAAACTAATACATTGCCTGTTGTTTTCTGTATGAAAGCTGCACGAAACTTTGATCTATTTTTAGCTCGGAAGGTTGTAAGTGCCGCCTTCTCGTCTTTGACGCTATTAGATCATTCGGGAATTGAGGGAGAAAGGGGGGGGGGGGAGAGGGGAGTGGTCCAGAACTGACAGGGTCATTGTTGGCTCAAGACGGAGCGGTCGCAGCGATGCGGGTTGCACCCGCCACCCCGCCCCGCCCCGCCCCCTGCCGCTGGAAGTGCCCAATAGAGAGCATATCGAAGTTGACACTGACGCACTAATGTGATCAGTGATGCTCGGAGGGGGGGGGGGGGTGTAGGTACCACTCCCTGCCTTATCTCTTGAGGTGGCGAGGTTTGATAGTGCAAACGACTGATTAAATCCAGGGCGTCTGTCCGGGCGCCGCCGCCTCCGCTATCCTTGTATAAACCTAGTGATTACTACCCGGTTCGCATCGGAAAACTGGACGTTCACTTGCTTTTTACAGAAGAAATTTATATGACCAATTTGTAAACGAGCAAATTATCCGCGGTGCATATGTATTATGGCTGCGCTGTGTTTTGAGTTGTCAGAGGCGAGGCACTTACCGGGAAATATTTCGCCGTTTCGTTTCCGCGCCCGTCTGTTTGTCTAGTATTTGTACGGCGCGGAGCAAACCAAACTCGCGTCTACTGCTGGAAGACAAGTGCGCACAACTACGCAACCCGTTCCCAGTAATCTTCACATTTCTCTCATTTTTTTTTGTGTGTATGACCCTGCAACAAATATACGGAATTTTCGTCGACTTGCCCCCCCTCCCCCTCCGCGTCCGCCGCTGCGATGCGATGTTGCGGCCGTAGCGCCTGTAAGCAGGCAACTTATTTGACACCACCCCGCGTTACGAGAGCAATCGAAAAAAAAATTCACTCCCTCAAAAATAATTTTTCGGCATTCGACTAATTTTCTAAATTGTAACCGCGTGGTTCATCTTCAAATATTTACTGCCTCTTGGTTAATCTTCAATTTTTTTTCCCGCGTGTTTTTTCGCGCAGGCGACCGACGAACGCCACCATGAGCAAGGACGTGTCGACGGACCTGAACGCGCTGGCGTCGGACGACGCCGACTGGGGCTCGAAGGCGTCGCTCAACGACGGCAGCATGGAGCTGATGCTGCCCGACGGCGGCGACGAGGCGGACCAGCGCTCCGTCACCAAGATGATCCCCACGGAGGGCAAGCAGGGCGGGCGGCACGACACGCTGCCCTTCGTCAAGCAGTGGAGCTACGGCATGCACCGCATGCCCACCACCCGCGAGGCGTCCAGGATCACGCTCAAGGCCAAGGCGCGCTTCCAGCAGGACCTGGGGCTGCGTGGCTACCGCGCGCTCGACTGCAAGCGGAAGGCTGGTGAGTCACATTTTTTTTTTCTTAAAATTAGGATTTTTTTGCAAGATACGAATTTTTTTTTGAGAGATCGGATATTTTGTTTTTGAAAGATGGGATTTTTTTTTTAAAGGTGTGATATATTTTTTTTTTTTCGAAAGATGGGATATATATATATTTTTTTTTTTTGAAAGGATTTGATTGTGAAATCCTACGCGAGTACTTGACTGAGTATCCTCGGCGGTATCCTCCCTCTCACATGACGCAACTGTTTATCCTCGCGGTCATCGGCAGCACCACGGCCGCCGCTGGTGATAGTAGCGCTCGCGGGGGAGGGGGGCGGGGGTATCGCCGCACCCGCGCGGTATAACACGCTCCGGGAATACTCCGCGCCATCAGGAGCTTTCCATAACGGTATGGTCCACGCCGGACTGACGCTGACGCTTATGCCGTCGCGCAATAAAGCGATTGGTTCGTAGGAGTGGTGCGGTGGTGTATGGCGGTGCTAACAGGGTTGTTGTTGGTGTCGCGGGGAAATTGTCGTTAGTTTTACAAGCCGCGGAAGTGTCCCGTGGCGCGTGGGGTATTAGCGCGGCCCGGGTGATGGTGATGACAGTCAGGCGATGTGTTTGGTGCGTCACCGACAAACAGGTGTTTCTGCGCGACCTCCTGCGAGCCGGGGGTGAACCTGGAGAAAGCTGCGCTCCGCTGGACCCGCGGGGTGTCCGTGGAGGAGGGCAGCGGGAGAGGGAGGTTCGGCTGCGGCGCCCAGCTCCGCGCCGGGGTTAACAATTCGCTGATAAACTCTCCGTGTGGCGGGGCGGGGCGGGGCGGGGCGGGGCGGGGTGGCTGCTTTCGAGACATCTAAATGGCAGGACTGTGGGGCTGAACTGGCAGACTGGCCGGCGCGGCGGCCCGGGTGGCTGCTGGGGGGCTATCTCTGAGGCAATTTAATTAAAGTATTGGATTATTGCCGCTCCACGCTTGGCCACGCCCCATTAGCCGTGCGCCCCCAGCGAGATGCCCCGCCCCGCCTCACCCCGCCTCGCCCCGCCCCACCGCACCTCGCCCCGCCCCGCCGCAAGGGCGTTCTTGTGACCGACACCGTTGCCAGCCACCGTTCATCGTCAACCGCCCTCATGGCGATATTCGTGGGGGAGATTCTACGGAAAACAGCCCGAGCGCCGCGCGGGCGAGTCAGCGCTGGTCGAGGTGTGAAATTATTTTCCGACACACACGGTGACCTCTGCGTTGCGCCTGGTTGGTGTTATCCGTATCGTGGAGACCTCTACTGCTATTATTTAATAAACCCCTCCTTGGCAACATGCTGTCACCTCTGTGCCCCGGCGCAACCCCACCCCGCCCCACCCCACCCCACTCCACCCCACCCCACTTCACCCCACCCCACTTCACCCCACCCCACTTCACCACCCCACTTCACCCCACCCCACTTCACCCCACCCCACTTCACCCCACCCCACCCCGCCCCACCCCACTTCACCCCACCCCGCGGCGCACTCGCGAACTGTCACGTCTGCACAAAATCGCCGTCCATTTTTTTTTCGTTTTTCCAAATCGTCGCTTCTTTGTCTTCGCAGTCGGCGCCGTACCGCTTAGGCTCGAAATTAGCGGCCAAATACAAGACGCCCATTTGTGACGTCACGGCGGTGTGTGACGTGTGTGACGAAAACTGTGCCGAGAGCCGCAGTCAGAGGCAGGGGCGGCTATGTCACGCGGACTGCCTACCCTCCGGGCGCTCGGTCCATTCCATTCATAGTAAACACATGACAAGTTTTTTTCTTTTTTTTCTTTCTTCGTGGAATGTCGCCCATTTGAATGGGCAAGAGTATGCGAATGGCAATGAAACACATCTGCAAGTGTGACGCCCGCCCCACCCCGCCCCGCCCTGCCCCGCGCCGCCCCGCGCCGCGCCCCGCAGCAGCGCACCCCGCGCGCCGCGGAGCGGAGGGTCCCAACCTGCTGTACGGATGTCACCCTTCGCGTCGGGCGCCCGGGGCCGCGCCGGGTCTGCCCATGGTTTAACCAAATTTAAATTTGAAAGGGCTTTCGGGCTGATCAATTAGTCTGCAAACCGTCTAGTCGCCCCGCCCCGCCCCGCCCCGCCGCGCATGGGCTGCGCTCTTAGCATTCTGTCATGTGCGCCGCAAAAATAGTACGGAGACCGCAAAAAAAATGCGCTTATCTTCCGACGACGTGCTAGGAGAGCGTAGTGTCGCAGCCGAAATGATTCAAAAATGTTTCGACCCGCAGGCAATTCCCCATGGTCGATTCCGAGGCTTTATGATCGGCATGCTCACGCGCAACTCCTGCACTTGAGTCTCGGGGGTGGTTAGAGCCAGTGTGACCAGTATGACCACTTCGACCGGTCGCGCCGGGGCTTACGACCGGCACCCTCTGCTGTTGTTTTCGCCGCCAATTGTGCCATAAAACCCTTTTTGGTCCCGGCAATTTTTTTGTATATTTTTTTATTTTTTATTGTTGCGGCGAGACGGTGGTGGTCTGGCGTAGTGTTGTTATTTTTGCCGGGTATTATCTCTGCCCCGGCCGTCCCTGATCTTTCTCGGTACTTTATCAGGTGGCTCTCTAGGGCGCCGCGCCGCGTCCACGTCGACACCCCGGCGCTATTGGGTCGAAATCCGACTACCCTTCGATCGGCTTAAAATTCAAATTCGACCAAAATTTCACGCAACAAAAAACTTGTGGAAAAAAAACCTGATTTGTTTGCCATGAGGGCGCTGCGCTGCGCTGCGCCTGGTGTTTTGGGCCATGTGGCCGTGGTGTGCTCGCGGACGGGACGGGGGGCTTATCTACCCCTTTATCGGATGCGTACGGGTCCAGGGCGTCTAGACGAGCTGGCCTGTGCCCTTCGGAAGGGCGTAGCGTGCAGTGCGGAGATGAGAGCGAGAAAGGGAGGGAGGGAGAGGGAGAGCGAGAGAGGGATGGAGAGAGCGTGCGTGCATTGGAACAAAAAAAAAATGAGAAAATGGGAGCCTAAACCGAACGGCTGCGTGGCCTTGCCTGATCGATATTATATTTGTAAGACGATGAGATACACTAATTAAGACCTTCTGGCCTTTAGGGGCGATTGCGATGTGGGGCTGGGGGGAGGGGCCCATCCGGCCGGCTACTCTGGAAAAAAAGGGGGGCAAAAAAGTTGGCTAAGTTCTAGTAATTGTTTGTTGGACTTGGTCCGCGCGCCGCGCCGCCCCCGCTGACGCTTGTTGTGCTATTGCCTGTCATGTCCCGTTCCGGGTCCCTGGCGGGGCGGGGCGGGGCGGGGCGGGGCGGGGCGGGGCGGCGGGTTAGACGTGTTGTCCTTAAATGACGCTGATCGTCTGTAAACAAGTGCGGTGCGGGGCGGGGCGCGCGCTTCGACTGAATTTTTGCTGCACTTGGAGCAAACTTCCAACGGCGCGGATATTCGCGGACCTCAGCAGCTGCTCTGCTTATTATCTGCGAGATGTCAGAGGATCGCAGCGTCCTTTTATTTTATGTTTGTGAGTTATGTATTTATGCCATTCGCGGAAAAGTGTCGTCGCGGCTTTTTGCAGTGTGGGGTCCGAGTGAGGGGGAGGGGGAGGGTGGGACGATTCGGGGTGGGGTTTTTAGTGGGGTGTTTTTTTTTTTTTTTTGGTGGCATGGGGTTGGTTTTTGGTGGGGGTTGCTGGGGTGGTGTAATGTTTTTGGTGGGGTAATGTTTTTTTTTGTTGGGGGGAGGTTTTGGTGGGGCTAGGTGGTTTTTGGTGGGGTGGGGTGGGATTCGGTGGGGTCGGGTGGCGGAGGACAGCCCCCCTCTGCTTTCGCAAGGTTTGCACGGTCCTGTGTTGGTATGAATGGCGGAGCGGGGTCGGCCGGCCCCCGCCGGGCTGGGGCGCGGTGGGGTAGCGGGGCCCCGCTATCGCTGACCCCGGTGGGGGCTCCCGGCCCGCCCCGGCCCGGCCCGGCCCGTCACAGCGCGGCCGGATGACAACTCTTTGGACATCTGAGCGAGGAGAGGAGCGGGGAGGGGGATAAAAAAAACGATAAGTTGTAATAATAAAAATATGGGGCGATAGAGTCTGTCCGAGCGAGCCCTGTCTCCTGCACACATGTTCAGTTCATTCGGTGGTCAGCTGTCTGAGGGTCCGAGGCGAGCAGGCCAGGCACCGGCTGCTGGGGAGCACACTCAGGACGTACGGACGGGAGGGAGAGAACACCAGGACGCCGCCGTCCACCGTCCGTGTGCGCCCGTGTGCCCGCCCGCCCCCGCGCGCGCGCGCGTGTGTCAGTGTGTTAGTGAGCTAGTGTGTCGGTGTGTTAGTGAGCTGGTGTGTTAGTGAGCTAGTGTGTGCGCGTGTGACCATAACGGATACACCGATGAAGGCGTGGCCAGAGAAGCGGCAGTCCTCCATGAAGCGGCCCCTCCGGCCCCGGGGCTGCAACAAGTACTCGGACAGCATGGGGGTGTTCGTCACCAAGGGTGAGTCGGTTGGAACGCCCCGGCGGGAACGCCCCGGCGGGTGTTCACCAGCGGGGGAAAAATGGCGAGTAAGGGGAGGGTTTTGTCGGCGGCAGGCGGGGCCAAGCAAGCGCCGCGCCCCGCGTTGAAGCCACCAGCTCCGCTGCACGGGGCGGGGCGCAGCGCGGCGCGGGCTGGGGCGGGGCGGGGTGGGGTGGGGCAGGGCGGGGCGGGGTGGGGTGCGCCGCGCCGTGGTCCGCGCCGTGTAGCTGCTCCGGTTTGGACCGCCGGCCCGGCGCACGGCCTTCACTTGTCTAGATAGCGCGCTGCGCTGCGCATCCCCTTGCTTGAGGTGCACGCGACATGACACCCCGTGCAGCAGGCCACCCCGCCCCGCCCCGCCAGCCCAGTGCTGCTGCTAATTACACTAATTGGGAGGGAGCTGATAGCGGCCACCGCCCCGCCCCGCCCCGCCCCGCCCCCGCACAGACCAGACAGTCTGACCTCCCGAAAAGTCGGCAGCGGAGCTGCGCGGGACGTCACTGTCTTCCGTCGCGCCACCACCGCGTTATCAAGGGCAAGGCCCACTCTCCCCGCGATCACCATCCCCCTCCTTCTCCTCCCTCCTCCCGCGTTTTCCTCCTCCCCCGCCTTTTCCTCCTCCCCCGCCTTTTCCTCCTCCCCTCTTCCTCCTCCGTTTTAGATCTCGTCATCCTCTGTATGTTAGGGGTCCGATACGCCCTCTGGTTGTCATGGCGACGGTACGCTACGGACGCGCACGCTGAGCCCATGGCGTTACACTTCGCGTCGTCTGCTGCGTGCCGCGACCTCTTTACTCTCTTTCGCACGGTTTGGCGCGGTCGTTTGAAATGGGCCGGGCCGGGCGGGTGTGGTACCCGCGCTGTGATTGGCCGGCGGCGCGGGGCGGCGGACGCGGCCGGCCAATGGCGGCGCCCCGTGCAGCGTGGCGCGATGCGAGACCGGCTGACGCGGCAGCGGCCAGGCCGCGGGGACACGACGGCCCGGGACGGCTTAGGATGATGCAAAGTGCTGCCATTATCTTGGAATCGGTTTGGTCGAAATGGAGACCTGGTACGACTCCGGGGCGGGGCGGGGCGGGGCGGGGCGGGCGGGGCGGGGCGCCCCCGTGGGAGGAGCCTTGCCGATGGAGGTGACGGGACGCCGGCCGGGGGCTCGCATGACTCGGCTGGTCGAGGTGAGACGCCTGGGACGGGCCGCGGACGAGGGAAAAGCCCTTTTCTGATTGGTGGTGCGCTTGGGCCACGTGGTATGTCACGCCACCCCACGCGCGCGCTTACGCACTGCTGTGGCGGCAGTTCTGTTGCGTCGGCGGCCCGACCAGGCCGGCGTCACCGGAGAACGCCACGGTGCGGTGGGTGTGGTGGCCGCCCCGCCCCGCCCCGCCCCGCCCCGCCAGTATCGAAGGCGTGTCGCCTTGCACATGGAGAAGGACTAATTCTAATGGAGAAGCATCTGGCGTGACACGGTCTTCTTCTTGATGGCGCAGAAGGCTTGTCCTTTGACCTATGAACCTCTGGTCTTCACACTTCTAATCTCAAAGGTTCAAAGATGTACGGTATACAATTAGAAATCAACTAACTGGCCCGTAAGAACGGTAAAATACAAAGAAATCAAGTGTACCGCACACAGTGACCAAAGCTAGAGAGAGACAGCATGTGTCTGAAACGTACTTGATGTCATAGCTGCCAAGGTATACGGGTTTTTTCATCGGAGTTGCGTGCTGTGCATTGTTTTAGTGCCCTAAAAGTACGAGTTGAAGTTTTCAAACGTCTTGATCACTCCGTTTGCGTTTTAGGCAGATACGAACATATCTGTCTCTCTCACTCTTCGGTCACCGTGTGCGGCCCGCTCGAGCGCCAGATGCCTCTCCATCAGCCATTCTCCATGGCCTTGCAGGGCCGCGCCGCGCCGGGCCGGGGTGCGGTAGTGTCCGAGGGAGGCTCGTGTTTCTGGTCCGTTGCTCCAGGGCCCTTGCTGAGTCGGCGAGGTTATTCCTGGACGGCGGCGCGCCGCCCGTCTGTCTCCGGGGGCGGGGCGGGGCGGGGCGGGGCGGGGCGGGGCGGGGCGGGGCGGGGTCAGGTGTGAATGGGCTGCCGTCGCCGCAGCTCCGCGCGTGGACTCCTGTGGGAATGCCGTTGACCCTCTGGACCACTCACGATTTTCAGCAGAGTTTGAGCAAGCGTGCTATTTTTTTTTTATTATTATTATTATTTTTTTGTAAATGTCACACTTGATGCGACTTTGAACCTTTGATTTCATCAAAGCGCCAGTCCACCCGGAAGTCCAGACATCCGCCTGCTACACTACCCGCGGGGCGGGGCGGGGCGGGGCGTGGCGGGGCTGCAGTCGGTTATTAGGTCGGGGCGTCTAGACGGACGCCTCTTGGACGCCGCTGCGACGCGACGCTACGCGACGCGGTGTCTGCGGGGCGATGACGAGGCGACGACACGACGGCGCGCCCGGGGCGTCTCTGAGATAAGGGCGGCGCCGTATCAACATCGTGATTAGTGCCCCCCCGCGGGGGTGACCACTCCATTCATAAGACCATGTCACGTGATGTGCCGGCGCCCTGTCCATGACGGCTCACTCACACACACTCATTCACACTCCAACGCGCGGCAGATAAGTTTGAATTGCATTCGCGCTCATCCTGGGTGCGTCACCGCCCCCTGATAGTGCCGTGCGCTGAGCACTTACGTGTCCTGTGGTGCTCTTTTCAAGTAACTGTCACCGGTCCTCATTTTTTTTTCCTCCGAAATAAAAATAAGGAAAAAAGAAGCAGGACACTTACGCGCTCTATATTTAGACTCTCTAGGCGGCGGCGGTGGCCGTCGTGGCGATTAGCAATATGGATCCTAATCGTCTGCCGGCGATAACGCCGCCAATCACGGGCCCGGCGGGGTGGCGCGGCGTGGCGCGGGCTGGCGTGGTTAGTGTTTTTTTTCTTCTGTTTGGCTGCACCGCTGCACCGTTTCTTCCTGCGCGCCCCGCCCCGCCCCGCCCCGCCCCGCCCCGCCCCGCCCCGCCCCGCCCCGCCGCGTGTGTTTGGCGAGTCTGTTTGCATGTTATCGTCCGTGTTGGGCTGCAGCGGTGTCGTGGTCGTGTGATTGATTTTTCGCCATGAGCGGATAGGCGTAGATTCCCCCGCCGCAGGGGGGGGGGGGGGGCATCACGCCACTTCTCGGCGTAGGAAGTGTCGTGGTGTTATGACTGCGTATCGCTGACACCTCTCTCTGCACACACACACTCTCCCCCCTCTCTCTCGCTCTCTGAGGGTACTTAATCATTTGCACAAATCCTCTTGTTTTTTTTCTCGCCCACTTGTTTGAACTAAGTGCTGCCAAGGCTAAGGGCAGCAGGTGTGGGGAATGCCCGTTACACGTTCTGATGGCAATGAGATGACGCGTCTTGGGATGCCAGCAATTTTTTTTCTATTTAAGAAATAAATTTTTGTGTCAACGAAAAATTGCAATGACTTATTTCTCTTTTTTTCTTTCCTCCGCAGGCATAGCGGGCCTGTTCGTGGCCTTCTTGTTCTGCCTGGCGGGCACCACCATCATGTGGTGCACGTCCGTGTTCCAGGACCTGGTGACCGGGGTGAGTAGAGCACAACTTTTTACATTTTTTTTAAATATTTAAAATACTTTTAAAAACTTTTTCTATAATTTTCAACATTTTTGCCTGTAGACTATGGTGATATCCAACTCGTCCAACACCTGGGACTGGTGGCGGGCGCCGCCCGTCAGCCCGCTGCTCATGGTCTACATCTTCAACTACACGAACGCGGACACGTTCGGCCAGAACGGCCAGAAGCTTCGCGTCAAGGAAGTCGGGCCGTTCACGTACAGGTGGGTGTAGAGTACAGTGCGGGCCGCTGAGGTGCTGGTGGTCGCACCAGCCTCTGAGCTGGTGGCGGTCGTAGTGGCGTCTTAAATGCTCGTAGAGGCGTAGTAGTGGTCGTAGACTTGACACAAGATCACTGGGGTGGCGTTGAGGGTCCGGTCAAGGCCTGGTGTTCCCGCCAGTGCGGGGCGGGGCGGGTGAACGCTCTGGCAGAAGGGTCGAGCGACGCGTGGCGAGTCTCCCCGCCATGTTCCCACGAACAAGGCCGGCGCGGCGCGACGTGGCGCGGCGTGGCGTGCTTGGCCTGCTCCGCGATGCGCAACAGTGACAGTGACCCGTGCGGGCCTGGCGCGGCGTGGCGCGGCGTGGCGCGGCGTGGACTGCGCTACTCTCTCTAGTCTGACCTTGCCTTCTTGACCACCTCCAGGTCATAGGCACTCGCAGGACGAGTGATCGACTCTAATACGGCCTTGTGGATCTGAGAGCTCGTAGTCGTGGTCCTCAAGCCGGACATCTGTCGCAAGATTAGCTCCGCTCTAATGCTTTTTAGCAGATGATACATCTTACATCTTAGCAAAAAAATAAAATAAAAATAAACTAAAGAGATGTTTCATCGGCTTGTACTCTCGCAATAGTATAGAGCGGGCCGGGCTGTCACAGTGCGTCGTCGGCGGCGTGTGCAGGCCTGGGGAGGGGGAAGCCAGGCGAGGCTCCTACCCATGGTATTGTTGCCTTGCGGCGCCCGGCGGCGCGGTTCTCCCGAGTGTAATTTTTACCCGTTCTCGGGAAAACGTTATAAAAATGGAAAGATGACGTGTGTATACAACTATATAAGACTTCAAACGGTCACTTCTAAACTATAATAATCAAAATAAATATAACACCATAGAAATTTTCAGCTAGTATAAGATTTCAATATCATCTGCTTTCATTTCTAATCCTGATTGGAATTTTTTTTTTTTTTTTTTTTTGCCGGAAAATTTTGGATGGTTTTGATTCCTTACAAAGCCTCAAAACAAGTGTATATTCATCCTCTCTGTGCCCGCTTTAAAACTTTTTGAACAGTCGACTGACCCACATTTTTTTTTTGTTTGGTATTTTGCAGGGAGACCACGGAGAAGGTGGACTTCAAGTTCTACAACAACGCGACGCTCTCCTACCACGAGAAGAAGACGTACGAGTTTATTCCCGAGATGTCGGCGTACCCGGAGGACGCCAAGGTGTTCGTGCCCAACATCCCCTTCTTGGTGAGTGCAGTCGCTACCCCCTCGCCCCGCCCCGCCCCGACCCGCAACGTCATTTTACGATCAGCTTATCTGCGGCCTTTGCGTAATATGGCGTGGTTGGAAAGCCTCTTTTGGCGCTCGCCCGCCCCCCCCGCCCCGCCCCGCCCCGCCCCGCCCGGCTCGCGCCGGCTTTCCCCGGCTGCGCTGCGCGGTGCTAACGCCCCAGATGCATAGTCATTTCCCGGCCCTGGGTCGCGGAAAATTATCGGGAGCGCAGGTTAAACTTGTCGTCCGTGTGGTTGCCGGGCCGCGCCGCCCCGGGCCGCGCCGCAGAACCCGACCTACCGACCTGGCGTGGTTCGGCAAAGCCACCCCGCTACTGTACGCCCCCACCGCGACAGCACCATTCCGTTCGTGTATTGGTCAAAATTCGTCGCGATTCGCAAAAAAATAAAAAAGAAAAAAAGAAAACGCCGTCGTAGAAGTGTGTCGTGGACGAGACGTTGACCCTGGCGTTGGTCATGTCATGCTGCAGAGCACCGTGGCCACGGCGCGCGAGCGCAACTTTCTGGAGCGCTGGGGCATCAACATGCTGCTGCACAGCTTCGACTCGAAGCCCATCCTGCACGTCGACGTCAAGAGCCTTCTGTTCGGCTACGAAGACCGGCTGTTCAACGTGGCCAAGTTCACGGCCGTCAACGGGCGCATCCCGTTCCAGAAGTTTGGCCTCATGGTGCCGGTAAGTGTTCACGCGCTCCGCCGGAGAGGACGGTTTTATTTTCTGGGCGTAACAACTCTAAATTATTATTTTTTTGTAGGGCTTCGGGATGTATTTTAGGGGCTTAAGAAAATTTTTGTAGGGTTTAAATAAATAATTGGAGTGCTCCGTAGAATTTTTCTGGGGCTCCGGAGAATTTTTCTAGGGCCCCGGAAAACTTTTTTAGGGCTCCGGAAATTTTCTTTAGGGCTTTGGAAAATTTTTCTATGTTTTCAGAAAATTTTCCTTTGAATTGAGAATTGTTTTTTTATTGTAAAGATAAATTTAGAAAAATAACTAAAATTTAGAGTTGCTACCCTCCTTGGGATTATGCGAATCCAGTATAAAAGAGGCGTGAGTGTAGCTGACTTTTGGCTTGCTTTGCAGAAAGTGGGCGTCTCTGAGAACGAGATCACTATGCACACTGGCGCCGGCGACATGAGCCGCCTGGGGCAGATCGTCAACTTCAACGGCGAGGACAACCAGGGCGTCTGGAAGACGGACGAGTGCAACGCCATCCAGGGCAGCGACGGCTCGCAGTTCCCCCCGCCCGAGGTGTCGCCCAAGGCGCGTCTCTGGGTCTACAACCGCGACATGTGCCGCCGCCTCCCGCTCGTGTTCAACAAGTACTCGGAGGCGCAGGGCATGCCCGCCTACCGCTTCGGCATGCCGTCCAACGTGTTCGACAACCCGCGCGACAACCCGGACAACGCCTGCTACTGCCACGAGGAGAACCACGACCTCTGCCTGCCCAGCGGCGTCTTCAACGCCTCCGCCTGCAACCTCAGTGAGTACAGACAGACGGCGCCCCGCCCCGCCCCGCCCCGCCCCGCCCCGCCCCGCCCCGCCCCGCCCCGCCCCGCCCCGCCCCGCCCCGCCCTAACCGCGCCTCGCGCCGGTCTCGTGTCCTGTTCGTGGACGGGTATCTTAGGATTCGGCAGGAATTGGCATTATGCAGATGTGTCCGCGGCGCTCTGCATCACTTGGCGCGCGGCGCGGCGTCCTTCGTCGCCCAGGTCTTGTCTCTCTTGTCCGAGCCGAGACCCTTATTCACAGAGGGGGAAACAAGTTTGAGATTTTATGTATACACGTGATTCAGAAAAAATAGAAAAATTCAGAGAAGTTTAGAAAAAAAATCGGAACAGTTGAGAACAGATCGAAAAAATTTAGAAAGAATTAAATCAAAAATTGCAAAAAATATATATATAATTTAGCAATAATTAATCAAAATTCACGACATTGTTACACCAAAATTTAGAGCTGTCTCCCCCTCGGCCTTCAGAGGGTGGTCCCGTACCCGTGTAGCATGCCAGCACTACGTATTTTTGCAAATGCGAATTTTTTGCGGGCGCTCTGCCGGGCAGGCCGGGTCGAGCTAGGGGCTATCTGCCGGCGGGGCTAACGCGGACGGGGGTCCGCGGCCTCATATGCGATAACCACCGACTAGTCTACACGTTTCATCTTCTGCATGTGGCCGATCGGGTCGGGCCGGGCCAGGCCGGCCCGCCGAAACGCCACAGACTGGCTCGCGCTTTATTTTGAAATGTCGCCGCGGCCAAATCTGTAGAACTGTGCGAAATTAGGTCGTGAAAATAGTGATTTGGGAGGGCTGTACCTTCGAGTGCGCCGCCGCGCAGGTGTCTGAATAAGGACGCGTTGCCCGCCCCGCCCTTGTGGTTCTCTAATTGAGTCGAACTGCACCGCCTTGACGTTCGCTGACAGGCGTCGTCAGCGCATCTACTAAAAAAACGCTCGTGGATGATGATTTGAACCTGCGTCATGTCGGCCTGGCCGTTAGCGTGGGCGGGGCGGGGCCGCGCAGGGCCCAGTGCTCGTACCCTCAGTCGCGCCCGGTCGGCCGGCGGGCCGTCTGGCGGGGGGGCGGGCTGGGAGGGTTAAGACAATAGGAAGGGACTCTGTGGACGCAAGAGAGCTGATACCACGCTAGGGTCGCGACCCCCGCGCCGCGCCCCGCCGCGCCGGCCCCGAGCCTCAGCGTAATGCTCTCTGTAACTAACCGGGGCTTTCGTTCTGCTGGGGACAAAAACGTTCGGGCATTGGCGTTGTACACTCCTCTCCACTCCCTTCCCTGTACTTGTGTTTTTATTTGTTACGCATTTCCACGCGTGTTACTAATTTCTATCTTTTTTCTGCAGAGGCGCCCGTGGTCATGTCCTTCCCGCACTTCCTGCACGGCAACGCCTCGCTGCTGCACAACGTGGAGGGCCTCAAGCCCCAGGCCGACAAGCACGACATGTTCGTCGACATCCACCCCAAGCTGGGGCTGACGCTCGGGGGCGTGTCGCGGCTGCAGGTGAACGTGCAGGTGCGCCACGCGCCCGGCGTCATGGGGCAGGCCATGAGCCACTTCAAGGACCTCAGCATCCTCCCCGTGGCCTGGTTCGAACTGGTACGTTTTATATAATGAATCCTGTAAGGGACCTAGAGGAGGGGGGGGGGGGGTACAAATATTATGTGCCCTCGTCAGTTTCAGGGCCTTACTTCCTAATGTATACAGATCCTATAATATTTGTACCCAGGGGTACAAATATCATGATGGTCTATGAGCTCCGATACAGGTCCTGAAACTGATGAGGGCCCATAATATTTTTACCCCTTCCCCCCTTCCCCCCTAAACGATCCCTAAATTTTCTTTTACTTCAATTCCATTCGACCGAAACTAACTGGAACGGTTTTCTGCAGCAAGTGACGGAGTTCCCGCCGCCGCTCAAGAACCTCCTGTACCACGCGACGTTCACGGTGCACATCCTGGAGCTGCTGCTCATGTACGGCTTCCTGGCGGGCGGCATCGCCTCGGCGGCCGTGCTCTTCAGGCGCCTGTGCCTGCGCGAGCGGGGCACCCTGGACCTGTCCGCCGAGTCCCCCGACTCGGACTCGTCGTGATGGGGGCCGAGCCTAGCCGAGCCGAGCGCTATGACTTTTTTATCTGGAAAACAAAAAAAAGCCTCTGCAGTATTCACTCACCTCAGGGCGGCCCGCCCCGCCCCGCCCCGCTCAGCAGTAGTGACTCCTCGCCGCCTCCGTCGCTGCATGGAGCTGGTCTTCCCTCGCGCGACGGATCGACGGAAATTTTTATTTTTCTTCTCGTATTGTGAAAAATTTCTAGAAAATGGTGGAAGTTGGGAGGGTTGCCTACGCTTGGGTGTGGAGCGCAGGATCCGTTGAGGGGTCCAATTCAGTATTTGTCTGTGTATGCCTGTGTGTGTGAGAGAGAGGAAGGAAGAGAGAATGTGTGTGTGTGAGAGCGAGAGAGCCATCACTGTGAGCCATTGCGTTAAACGTACCGAGTTAAACATTCCATTGGACCCCTCGACAGAGTCGTCGGAGAGCCGTTGACCGGTGTTTAGTCGTGTTTTAACCCAATCTGATAGTTTGATAGGTGTTTGTGTTCTCTAATACTCAAATGTCGTTTACTCAGTACCTCTAAGGAACGCCTGCTCAGTGGGCTCAGTGGCCCAGCCTGGCCCACGGGACCACCCCTTAGCTTTAATGCGAGGTGCCCAGCACCCCCTGTACAATCATAGTTCAAATGGATTTTTTTATATGTCGTTTTAAAGCAAAAGTACTTGTAGTTTTGTACAACATTGTTATTTGAACTAGTTACTATTAGAGAACGAATCCCTCCGATTCTGGAAGATTGTTAACATCCTTTAAATTGTTGACAATTTGTTGCTCTATTTTCTTATTTATGTTAAAAAATGGTCGGATTTTGTCATACCATGTGTTGTGTATAGCATGGTATTGTCGATGATATTGCCACTTCCTGCATTCTCTCTTAGACCCTGTTTATTGTTAAATGTTATTTTAGTGTCAGATGTGTTTGTTGATGCCAAGAATGATGCCATATGTTCAATATTTATTTCGTCATTTGTTAAAATTAGTTGTTATTCATTATGGTTAAGTGATGCGTAGTAAGTGGTGGACTGTTGCCAAGCAATGTAATTTCCACTGTTTATAAATGATACAGCCCTTTTGATACAAGAGAAACCTGTTGTGATTGTCCTGCTCATTCTATTGTGTATAGCTAGCTATCTATTCCATAAAATGTTCAACTCCACGCACTAACTCGCTTGTATTGTTTATGAAAAGTCTAGTCTAGATATTTGTTGTGAATATTTTGTGACTGTGCGGTCTGCGGAATAGCCTTATTTTTATGGAAATTATTTCTTGAAGACTGAATGTATATTTATTATCAGTTTGCACTTCGTTTTTGTGGTGCTCTATGCAAGTGTCCAAATCTTATGAATTGTCTATTTCTGGCTATCGAAGCAGTCCTCAGTGATTTTGTATTGTGATACTGATGACGTATGTAAATATACAAACTGTTATTTATAAAACAACCGTCTTCTCTCTTCACGAAAATCCAAGTGTGTGAATGTCGCACACTTGTCGGTGTGTGCACTTCCATTCGCATGCTTTCCCCCTCAAGTGTGTGAAATTTTTTAGAAAGTACAACTTCTTTACGCGCACCCGCTAATGCGAGACATTCACACACTTGCGTTTTTCAGTGTAACCCGGTTCGTCGGCTCCGGCTGGGCTCGGCTCGGCTCGGCTCGGCCCACAATGCAGGCGAGTGAGCTTGCAGAATAGTTTTCACCTCACCACGCTGCGCCGAAATGCGTCGCTTTGCACTTCTGCGGCCCGCGCGGCGCCGCCCTCCGTCGCTCACAAGTGTCTCGTTTCCTGCCGCGGGGCGGGGCGGGCCCTGCCCGGCAACACCACTCAGGGGCGGCGGGGCGCGCGCGTAAGCGACGTGTACACGACTATTAATAATGTAATTCCCGTTCATCATTAGCGATCCGCTCGTGTGATAATTTAATCGCAGGTGATCACCCGACGCCCCCTCCCTTCACCGTTTCTTCACGTTTCTTCTGGATGATTCGCGGCGCCGTGTCCTGCTGTGGCCGGTCATTTGTAGGTGGCGGTGGGGGTGGGTCCTGACCCTGCCGCCCCCGCCCCGCCCCGCCCCGCCCCGCCCCCGCCCACGCGGTCAGCGCGTGTCGTCTGCTCGGCACACACCTTCGCACGTGTCCTGTGTCGTGGCCCCCGCCGCCCCGCGGCCTACGCCACGCGGTCCCTGGTTGTCCTCCTGCCGTCACCCTGACCGCCGCCGCCGCGCCGGGTAGGCCACCCAACGTACGCGCGCGCCGGCTGGGTCGCGCGACTCCCGCGCAGCGCTGTGTGGGGGTGCTGCGCCCGGGAGGTAGGCCACCGAGAGTACGCCGGAGGCAAAGGGGCTGTATCTGTCTGGGTCCCTGACGAGGCGGCAATTATCTCTAATCTTACAAAAACTTTTTTTTCTTCGCAAAATTTGTTGCAAAAATTTTGGTTAAGTTAAGAGTGCACAGTCGATGCCCCTACTGCCTACTTATGATTTATAACAGGATATGTCAACCATAATCACGCACAATATCATAATCTCCACTGAACATTACCTGCTACTTAGGAAAAAAAAAGTAACCGTGTTATGTTGTCGTAGGTTACCTCTCTTACCGTAATAGTATGGTCAGCATAGCACCGCCGCGGAATACCGCCCCGCCCCGCCCCGCCCCGCCCCGCCCCACCCCGCCTCAGCGACCTGCTCTGCCTGCCCCTGCCCCCACCGCAACGAAAGTAAAAGCACCTTCGCCTTCCGCGCGGCGTGGAGCGGCGTGGCGTAGCGTGGCGTAGCGTGGCGCGGCGTGGCGGGGATGGGAGGGGATTGTCCATTGACGGGTAGGGGAGCGTGCGGTATGGGATGGGATGCGGGATGGAACAGCATAGCCATCGTCGGCCAGGCGCGTCGCGTCTCGTCAAGGAAACGGAAAATGAGTTAGGCGAAGGCAGTGCAGTGCAGGTAGGAGGAGGGCAGTGAGGTCGCTCAGGACGTAACGTAAATATACACTACTGTGCCTTAAAAAAATAGTTTTTACTAAATGATAATGTAGCCTATCCTTGCACGCTGCCATACCAGCGGCCGGGGTGGTACTTCCCTTCGGAGTCTAATCTTCCTCTCTGGCCGATGCCACCCAAAAAAGGGAGCTCGGTCATAATTTTTTGGCCGGCGGTGGGGATCGAACCCGAGCCCGCCGCGTCCCTTGCACGACGGCGCTTAAAGAGGAACTGGTGCCTCTTCTCTTGTCTGCGGAGCGGGTTGGGCACGGCGGCGTGCGACGTGCCTGCCGCGCGAGGGGTGGGGGCCGCGGGGGGGCGCTGCGGCGGCACGGGGACCTTGACTACTGCGAGTGGAGGGAATCCGGGACCCAGCAGCAGAAGAGGGAGGCGCGAGAGGGCTCGGCGCCGCCCCGCCCCGCCCCGCCCCGCCCCGCCCCGCCCCGCCCCGCCGCGCGACTGAATGGTGCATGGCCGGGCATGGCCGTCGGGTTGGGTCGGGTGGCTCAGTCGGTGTCTGGTCGTGGTGTTCGCGTGGTCGCTCTGGTCGGTGTGGTCGGTCGGGTCGGGCAGTTGGTCGGGGTCGTGCGTCGCGCCGTCGCCGAGGTCCTCACGGAGGAGGCCGTGTCGCATCGGAAGGGGCGCGCCGCCGTCGACGTCGCCGTCGCCATGGTGGCCGAGGACGTGGAGGCGACGCTGGACGAGCAGCCGGCCGCCAGGACGCCGAGCATCTACTCGGCGTGCACGCTGACGCCGCGCCTCCTGGAGGAGCTGGAGAAGGGCGTGTTCTCGGTGGACGAGCTGGTGGCGTCGCCCGCGTGCGCCGCGGACTCGAGGCTCGTGGTGGACGCCGCCGACAGCGTCTCGTCGGACACGCTCTCCAGCGCCGGGGACTGCCGGTCCCTGCAGCGCTCCAGGGAGGCCGGGCCGGTGCTCCGGGACCGGCTCTCCTGCGCGGGCTGCTGGGGCAGCCTGGACAAGGGTGAGTGCGCTGCGCACCCGGACTGGGTGGGAACACAATCGGGCGAGGGGGGAACAAATCTGAGTTTTGGTGCACAACTGTGAGTTTTGGTGAATTTCCCTAAATTTTTGTGAATCTTTGGAAAAAAATTGAATGAATTTTATTTTCAACATTTGCTTTTTAATTTTCCTAAATTTTTCTGATTTATTGTCTGAATTTTTCCAAGTTTTCCTGAACATTTCTGAGTTTTTCTTAAGTGTTCTGAATTTTTTTCTGAATTGGTTTCTGACGAATTTTTGTAAGCGCAACTAATTTTGCGATGAAGCGTATTCGTCATATTTGCTTGACTTCCGCCGTAGAAAACTGTTCGCGAGGAAGAGAGAGGGGGTGAGAGAGAGAGGCAGGGAGAGAGACAGAGACAGAGACAGAGACAGAGAGAGTGTCCACTCCCTAGGCGGGTGACGGATAGGTCACTGGCCCGGGTCCCAAAGCGGGAAGTCTGCGCAGCGGCGCGGTTGTTTTGGCAAAAAACAAAAATAGACGAGAACATTTTTAGGCTCTACCATACTGTTATTTAGAAAGCAAGTAAACAAAAAGTGGTGGATTGTGTTATCAGCCGCAGTGGGCGTTTTCCACTGCGGTCATTTCACTTCCTGTGGTCCTGGGGTGGCCCTAATTCTAGTTCATTTCTAAAGAAATCACTTTGAGGAGTACAAGAATCCATAAGCAGTAAGAGTGGCGAAAGGTGATTTTTTAGCTTTATTATTCTTTGTTTTTAAAAATGTAAATACTCTGGAAATGATTAGGACTGAGCGCTGTGGGTGTCCGTCGCGCCCCGCCCTCGTGGGAGGGTTGCGTTACGGGGCGTCACGCGTTAGGGTCACACGCGCCCCGCCCCGCCCCGCCCCGCCCCGCCCCGCGCGGAGTGTGACGCGCAGTTTAGGGGAGCAACAGGCCATGCGTGGTGGTGGGTGACTTTACACGAACACTGCGTTTGTTGACGTGGCCCTGACCCTCACAATCTCATGTCGCGCCGCCCAACGGCCATTGGCGCCCCGCCCCGCCCCGCCCCGCCCCGCCCCGCCCCGCCCCGCCTCGCCCCGCCCCGCCCCGCCTCGCCCCGCCCCGCCCCGCCCCGCCCCGCCTCGCCCCGCCCCGCGCCGTGGCTCAGGAGCTCGATAACGCCCTCGGTCCAGCCGGTTCAGACGTTATTCGTATCGAATTTGGCTTTTATCGCAAAATAATAAGGTTTTCGTCGTGCAATCGTTGGTGTCGAGCGACTTGGAGTGTATTGAGGATCAGAAATTAAAAGAAGTTGTGAATAATTTTACATGAAAAAGTGAGTATTTACGAAGGAGCAAATTTTTGGAAGACAGACCGTTTTTTTTTTAAACCAAAAATGGGTGCGTACCGCCGTGGCCTGGCTCCAAGCCACGTGCACCCCCTGAGCCCCTAGGGGAAGGGGGAGGCGCTGGAGGAGCCGGGCCTGCATTAAGAGCCTCAACACCGTCAGCGAGACACATTCTGGGCTTGCGACACACAGCCCCTGAGTGGGTCACGTGTAGAGCAGATGCATAGGAGCGGGGCGGGGCGGGGCGGCGAAAGAAAATCGCGCGCACGTCCCTCCAATGAACTTTGCGA
The DNA here is from genome assembly GCA_033675135.1 of Frankliniella intonsa. NCBI lineage: Eukaryota > Metazoa > Arthropoda > Insecta > Thysanoptera > Thripidae > Frankliniella > Frankliniella intonsa. The sequence goes on from CM066257.1 coordinate 5,382,579, forward strand.
TCGCGGGGAGAAGCAGCCAATAATAGCGAAAAAGAAGCAAAAAATATGTAGACGATAAAAACGAAATTACTTGTTGTGTTGCATGTGATCTGAGCGGTGGTGGCAGCACTGCACATACGCGTGTCGTAGCAGACGACAACAAGAAAGGAGGACTCCGCGGCCGGGGCGGGGTGAGGCGGGGTGAGGCGGGGCGGGGCGGGGCGGGGCGGGGCGGCTCGACCTTGACCCCTCCTGTGGTCAGCAGCGGCTTGCCATGACGTTTAAGTGACAGCCAGAGACGGCCAGGGCGGGGTGGGGTGGGGCGGGGCAGGGTGGAGCGGATTTGAACCCCGTGCTCTTCTAGAGCACTCATGTCCCATCATTTTAAAAAAAAGTACGAGACAAAAATCAGTTTCTGCCCCTGCGGCTGTACGCTGATCCAGGACGCTCACGATACGAGTAACTCCACTCCGCAAAAGTAGTACGGTCCTTTAGGGCGCAATTGTCAAGTAGTTAGCAAGTTCGGCCGCGCGCAGCAGGTGTCGTCTCCAAGACTAACGCCGAGCAGCTCGAAAAAAAAGGGTAATAAAAAGGGAGAAAGGGCGGAGATTAGTCTGGCGGGCGTCGCGGGGCGTTGCGGGGCGTCGCGGCGCCCGCCACATTTTTAAAATTGCGGGTTACTCGCGGTGGCGCTCGGTAGCAGCGCTCGCGCTCGGTGCGTACCGTGTGCAGGGCCCGCCCCGCCCCGCCCCGCCCCGCCCCGCCCCGCCGCCCCGCCCCGCCCGCCCCGCCCCGCCCCGCCCCAACCCCGCCCCGCCCCACCCCAACCCCGCCCCGCCCCTCCACGCACTGCCACGCCCGCCTCGGCATTGGCCCCCATTCCAACAAATTAGGGTGCAGGGTTGAGCTGGAGCGCGCTGGCTCGTGGTTCGACTCCCGGCGCCGTCGCGTCTCTTTTCTCTCCGCGGTGAGCTTCGAAGCGTTGCGGTTGCGATATCATAGGTGACTCTCTTACGCCTCATATTCCTCTCTGTCGTGTTTGTAATTTTTTTCTCCCGGTAAGTTTTTTTTTTCTTTTACGTCTGCCCTGCCTCTCCGCGGCCCACTACTGGGCTTTCGCCGCGCGGCCACGGCCTTCCCCCGGGCTATAGGCCAACGCTAAGCCTAACGCAGTGAGCGCGGCGTGACCACCATGTGGTCACGCTCCCATCATCGGGGGTAGACTGCCCCGCGGTGACTGTGGAAACTTAACGTTTTGACAATAATATGCCTCATCTCGCACGAAATTTTCATAATTGAATAATTGCATCAGTCGGCTGAGGCCTTGCTCCTTTCGCTCCTCCCGGCGGACCTGAGCGAGCAGACGACACGACAGCCACGTGTCTCGTCCCAGAGCGTTGCAGCGGCACGAGGACGCGGGAGGCGACCCGCGAACACCCCGCCCCGCCCCGCCCCGCCCCGCCCCGCCCCGCCCCGCCCCGCCCCGCCCCGCCCCGCCCCGCCCCGCCCCGTCTCCTACCGCACGCACTAATCGTAAGGAGATGGAGCCAAATTACCTCCATCTCTCTCTCTCAGTGCGCGGCGTGGCGGGAAGAGTGTTGGATATCGAAGAACTGGTTTGGCACGCCGCCTCGCCTAGCCGTGCGGCCCGGGGGCCCGCGGTGGCGGAAACATACTTAAATGTTTCCTAGAGACCACAGCCGCATTGGTGTTGCGTCTGCCCGGGCCGGCCGCTGTGGGGGGTAGAGCTCATAAGTGCGACGGGCGGGGCGGGGCGCTGGGGAAGGTTAAGGTTAGGTGGACGGACGGCCTGGTCCAGACAAGGTCGCGCCGGAGGTCGGCCCGGCCCGGGTGGCCCGGGCGGCCCGGGGCCCAGGACGGCGTCGCGCGGTGCACCTGCCCGACGAGCTCGCCGTCGGCCGGAGCAGGTGACGGTGTCGATGACGGTGACTGGCACCGGCTGCAGCTTGCAGAAGTCCGGACCAGCCAGCCGGCTCCGGGTGGGCACCGGGCCCCGGCTGACTTGGGGGCTACGAGAGCGCGAACCGGTTGTCGGCAAGGTCAGGATGTTGCAAGGGTTGTGCCGGTGCAGGCCGGGGGACCACGGCCCGGCCGCCCGGCGTGCTGGGCTCCGGGCTGCGGCTCCGGGCGGGCTCCGGATCACGTGGGTGCGCCGGGACCGGAGCGGTCACGGACAGGACCCGGCACGGTCCGGCCGCCCGGCTGCGGCGGAAATTTTATCCGGAATGTTTTATACCGGTGTCATTTTTGTCAATCTGGGCCCGGACCACCACCACCGCGTCTAGGTAGCCTCTTCAAGGTTGCGATCACTATCAAAAGTCTCGCACTTGAGAGGTCCCTCACTTCCGGAAATCCATAAAAATATTACCAGCTTCGGCTCCGAACAGTCATCCAAAAAAAATAAATAAGACAAGTTCGTGATTTAGGACGGGAAAATTTTTACGAATTTTTGAAAATACACTTTTTTACTTTTATTGACGATGAAGTATTTTCCACGTGAAAACTTAAGTTCATCCTGGGGAGTTGATCAACCGTACGGCGCCATGACCTGTCCCGTGCAAGTTCACCGCCTTGTCGCCGTAGCTCGCGCGCACGTGTTGCACACGTGTTGCGCACGTGCGTAGCACCGCCAAGTTTGACCAAATAAAGTGACCCGGTTACGTAAGGATTGTCTGCGGCCCTCCCCCGCGCCCTCCGACCCGGCCCGGCCCGTGAGTACCACCTGTGAAAACCTATAAAATGCGTGAATAGTGTCGCACACTTGCAGGTGTGTAACAGCCTCTTAGCACATTTGAACGAGTAAAGGTTTGAATTTTTCCCAGGAATGTAAACACTCTCTCTGAGTAGTGTAGACTTTTTCAAAATTCGCAAACCTACAGTAAGTGTGCGTGCGACATTCGCGTGTCTCTCTTCTTTCTCCCGGTCCTCTCCCGCGTGTCTGTCTCTCTCCGCTGCTCGCATACCGGGGCTGGCGGGTCCGGCCGGCCCGTCCGGCTCGCCTTCAGGACCCCCTCCGCTCCCCGTGGCGCTGTCCTGCCGCTGCTATAATTGCAAGCGGTCCGCTATCGTCTGCGGAATAATTCAACAAGGCGAGTACAGCTGTCCCCTAACCTCGCCGTGCAAACGGGACATTTCTTATTCGCGTTAACCTCCGCTGCACGGGACAATGAGTCACTAAAACTCTCAAAGGTCTCGGACGCGCTGAGCTATAACCTTAACTATGACACTCACTTCATCAGTTCATAAAACACTAATTAAATTGAAGCTCGTTAATTTTTTTTTTATTTAAGCGGTTGTCGAAGTTCGCGGTGGTGCCAGCGCGGTGTAGTGGCCAATAGGAGTGGAGTTGGGACCTCCAGGGTGTGGCAGGGGACCCGCGGGCCAGGGCGCTGGCGATACCACGGAAGAGGCAGCATCTATTTAGCGCCCGAACGGGGCGGGGTGGGGTGGGGCGGGGCGGGGCGGGGCGGGGCGGGGGGGGGGGGGGGGGGGCGGGGCGGGCCGGCAGAGACTCAGGCCAGGCCAGCATGAATATCCATACCGCCGCGCTCGCCGCGAGCCTAGGCGCGGGCCGCGCCGGCGGCTGGAGACGCGTCCACGGGCGGGGCGGGCGGGGCGGGGCGGGGTGGGGTGGGGCGGGGCGGGGCGGGGCACAGCGCCGCTGGCTATTCCTACGGCGTGGTCCCGCCGTACAAGGCCCAGGCCGGGCGCGGCGACACGCGGCACATCGTAAAGGTTCGGGGCGTGGCCACGCCGCAGTGCGCCCGCCCCGCCCCGCCCCGCCCCGCCCCGCCCCGCTCCGCGGCCGACCCGAGCAACCAGCCAATCGCCTCTTACCCTCTTTCCCTCTTTTTGGCTGCCTTAAACATGATTATACTGCCGCTGCTGACGGTAATGCTGTTGAGGTTTAAGGGAGGCCATGACGTCACCTGCTGATCTGATCTGCGGTCAGAATTAAACGCCTGATTATTTATAACCCCGTCTCTATAGTACGAAATAATGCCTTATTTTTATCCCGCAGACACATACTTTTTTGGCATTTTTGGCATTTTGGTATTTATCATTATTCGGCTAAAAGTTTATTTACTCCGAAAGTTTTCATGGAGATAAGCACGCGATAGGGTTAAAATATCGTGAGTATAATTTTTGACAGTGTACTTAATGTAATTAAAAGCGAATAAATATGTAGAGTGGCTAATGGAGTGCTATATGTCATGATGGGGCGTGGCGGGGCGGGGCCGTGTTTGAGTCGCCCAGTCTGGCCCAGAGCAGAGCGGGGCGGGGCGGGGCGGGGCGGGGCGGGGCGTTCCCGATGGCGCCGGCCGCCCGGTCGGTCGGGCGGTCGGTCATTGACCACTTTAGACCGGTTCACGAGCGTACTCACCCATCACTGGGTCACTGATGCCATGCCATGTCGGCATAGAAGCCTTCATCATGTCCTTCTATTTATCTTCTCGCTATCTTTGTATTTCATTTTATTTTTTGCGTGTTTTCTGGTCGATGTACTGTGCGAGTGGTTGTCGGCCTTTTAGTGTGAGTGAGACTCCCACCGGGAGACAGCGACTAGAATATCGATAAGATGCTGCAAAGAGTAAAAAGTTAAAAAAAAAAATAGGGAAGTTGAAGTTCAAACTTCCGGCCTCGAAGGGTTTCTGACGCTCGACCCGGATTTCATAGCGGGCCGCCGCCGTGGGGTTACAAGCGCCCCCCTCTCCCTCTAGAGGTGACGAAACACGTTCGACGCACTAGCATGTGGCCACATGTCACCAGCTCGGGTAGGGCCGGGCCGGGCTGGGCTGGGCTAGGTAGGGGGCAGGTCATGATCAGACAAAGCACCTGAACCGCGGTACTGTACAGGTGGGGCGGGGCGGGGCGGGGCGGGGCGGGGCGGGGCGGGGCACCTGCAGGTGTGAGCGCCGCTTCCTGGAGGCGGGCGGGAATACCTCATTGCGTCTATTAGGCGGGCTGAGTTACGGCACGCCATACGCACACGCACACTGGAGACCCGCAAAGTGTGTGAATCTTGTTGCACACTTGTAGATGTTGTATGAATTTCCATTCATACACTTGCCTTTTTCTGGGAAATTACTAGGAAGATAAAGCCCACCGACACTTTGTTGACATGTGTGAGTGGAATTTCACACATCTACAAGAGTGCAACTACTGTCACACGCGACTTAAGGTTCCCATCAGTGACGATACGCTCGGGGAGTTACAGCAGGCAGTGAAAGAGGTGGAAACGGCGCCGCTTTGCCGGTGAAATGACATCGGTGACGACCAGCAGAAGGCCGCGCGGCTCGTCACGGACCGTCACAGCCCGTCACGGCCCGGCCCGGCGGCCCGTCACCCGTAGCTCCAATTGCACCGCCTTCCTTAAGAAGGCCGCCCGGGCCGCGCCGCACTGAGCCGGCAGGTGGCGCTGCGGCGGCTGCTACTGTGTACCCGAGTGTCACACGCCAAGGTGTGTGACTGTCGCACACTTGTGTACATTTCACTTGTCTTTTCAAACGTGTAAATTTTCCTTTCAAAAAAAAAAATTACTACACTTTTACTCGTTTGAGTACGTAGTGTTTGAACGGACTTTCGCACACCTGCAAGTGACGCTCACGTGCCTAATGTGCCCCCGTGCAGCCTTGTCGATGCTCGACCGGCTCTCAGAGTGCGGAGCGGAAGAGTGCCCATTCTAAACGTGTGCCTGACCTCCCTCGTATTCTGGAAATTATGCCAGCCATGCAATTACCGCACTATTTTTTTTCAATGTGTACCGGGATGAGAGGCGATAGTTGTAGAGCGACTGGTAACACTTGAACTTGAAATTCTTTCGATGTGAGCTTGATACCCAAGGACGAGAGAGAGAGAGAGAGGGAGAGGGAGAGGGAGAGGGAGAGGGAGAGGGAGAGAGATGGGATGCTTTGTGTTGAGGACCCCGTAATGTCAAGGGCGCGAGCGTGCGAAAAGCGCAAGGCGGCCGCCCCGCCCCGCCGCGCCCCGCCCCGCCCCACCACGCCCCGCCACGCCTTTCTTGGCCCCTCCCCCCCGAAACCCCACCGTGGTGGGCGGTAGGTTCGCTGCTGCACTCGCTCACGTCATTGAGAGAAGCTGAAGTTGTTGCCATAATTTTCTGTTCTAATAAAAAATAAAAAAAAAACAGCTAAATAAAATCAAAGAATTATTATAGTTATTTTTAAAAACAATTTTTCTTAAAACAAAATATGTGTGTTGCGGTATTAAGTGACTGAAAACGCCGCCGACGCGGCCTCGGTGTCTGGAGGTATCGGGGAGCGCTCCGATCGGCACGGAAGTTTTGCGAAATACGAAAGGCAAACCTACGTTCCCTTTCAGTTGTGTGCGAAAAAATAAAGGCTTTGGCCGTTGCACCGGCTGGGCCTGCGGCCTTCCGGCCGCCGCACCCCGGGCCGCCGCACCCCACCCCGCCCCGCCCCGCCCCGCCCCGCCCCGACATGTGTGCAGAGCGTGCGTCGGGACGGCCCGCGACCTACCACAACCCGCTCCACCGGCCAGGTGTGCAAAAATTATTGTACTGAATGAATATTCAGCCGACTACTACGCCGTTGTTTCATTCATTCATTCATTTTCATTCATTTCTCATTTTCGCGTGAATGGCCACGACGCTCAGCTGGATGGTACTCTCACTCTCGGCGGAGCGCCGCGTCACGCCGTCTCCTCCGGTGGAAACACATCCGCCCCGCCCCGCCCCGCCCCGCCCCGCCCGGCGCAGTACACTTTGCACTGCAAACTGGTTTTGTCGGCGCCCAAGGCTGACTCCCCCACCACACCACCTCCCCGCTAGTCAGCTGGCCGCGCTCCGCGCTACTAATGCGTTTATAACTGGTGTTTCGCGGACTCCTCTGTCATTCCCGCTACAGTTTTGCGCCTCCCACCCTCCCGTGAGCCCTACTCCCGCCTCCGAAAAGTCCTCGCGCTCCCGGTCCTGGGGTGGGGCGGGGCGGGGCGGGGCGTGGGGCGTACAGCAAGGACCCCGGTGGCATCTCCGCCAGGAGGCTTGGCTAGTGCGCGTCCTCTGGAGGTGGTCCTTTTCCTCTGGCTACACGACAAAAAATGATGACCGTCTCTTAATTTCCTCACAGGAGCGAAAATATTTTTTTTGAATTAATCATAATCAGTTTTAGTATTACACTTTTTTTTCACCAATACCATTATCTTTAATTGGTCGTACAGCTGTGATGCTTAAAAATAATCGCGCACAGGTGCTTGAATAATTGATCGGACGACCTCCATAAATACTTTTGCTTTTTAAATTATTTTTTTTGCGAGTGAGCCCCAACACGTGGACCTATACTCACTTCCCTCTGCACCGTCCCGTCTCGTGTAGCGGGTGGATGTCTGCTGATTCCTAATGGCGACACTAGCCGAGTCTCTGCGTGCCACCGCGTCCCACACTGTCAAAAAATATATACACTCGTAGATTGCCATTTTATTTTGCAATAATTTACAATTTACAAAATATGTTAAGCAGACCTCTCGACACTGTTGCGTGCTTTTTGTTACATAGGGTACATGCTTCTCTGGGTGTGCATAGTGACGAGGGATCGTGCTTGCCCTCGGGGATCGGGGAATTCGCGCGCGGGCTTCCCCGGGATCACAGCCCCGCTCGGCCCAGACCGTCCGGCCGCCGGCCACCGCGCGAATCCGCACTAAAACACGCAGGTCACACCCGGGGAATTGACTGGCTGCCAGCAGCACAGGCGAGCACCAGCGTGCTACAGTGTTGTGGAGCGCCCCGCCCCGCCCCGCCCCGCCCCGCCCCGCCCCGCCCCGCCCCACCGGGTCCTGACCGGCTACCTGTTGCTAAGGGGCTGCGAGCATACTGCATGGACTGAGTGTGCTTTTCTCACGACTCCTTTTGGAATTTTATAAACGAATATACGACTCGAATTTCTTAAACTCGATGATTATACTTTTTTTTAAAAAACATTTTGAAAGAATTTTACGATTAAATGTAACGTCCATGGGGAGAGTATCCCCTGCAGGACACACAGGGTCCCATCTCGTGCTGAGCGTGAGTCACGCGTGCGTTATTTTTAGCGAGTGACGCCGCGGGGACCAGGGGATCCCCGGAACGACCCGGGGGTGACTTCGACGCACACGCCAGGCCGTGCAAATAATACCAGGGAAAAGGGAACGGCCTAACGCACCAGAGTCACTGCACCTTACTCGCCAAAAAAAAAAAAAAAAAAATCTTTTTAGGAAGCAAAAAATAGCGCAATAATTTTACAAATGTTTCTCTCGGCATTACTTTTTAGAACTTATAGTATTTAGCTATGCAGCTAATTTTTTTACGATGGGTATTCAGTTCCGGCCCGCGTATAATTCTTTACAGCACGGTATTTTTTAAAATTATTATTTTCTCTCCGTGTATTTACTGAGCCGGGCCGGTAGGGACAGGGCTGGGCGGCCGGCGCGCTCTTCCGGAGATCGGAGAGCTCTGTCCTCTCAGTTTGCACAGCGGGCCTGCCCCGGGTGGGTCCCCGTGCCGGGCCGGGCCGGGCTCACCCTGGCGCGGTGGCCGCATCCGCTTGGTTTTCCAAGAGTAAGTTGGCATTCCTGATGACGCCGCACCGCGCCGCACCGCGCCGTGCAGTCTGTTTGTTTTGGCGCGAACTCCACCACGGCCACCGCGCCGGGAGGAGACGCCGCACCCCGCCCCACCCCACCCCGCCCCACCCCACCCCACCCCGCCCCGCCCCACCCCGCCCGTATCACGTTTCAATGCACTCAGTGCAGTGAGTGCAGTGCGCTGTGCGTCCGCCTCGCCGTGCTAACGGGCCGCACGCTGCTGCACTCCTCACGTCATAAAATAATAAAAGTAATACGCTTTAAGATTTTAGCGTAAAAGTCACAGCAGCGATAAATAATTTATATAAGAGAGTGCCTTATTACGGTCGCTTAACACTCTAGAGTCAAACAGCTCCGACGCAGCGACCGCTCTTGACTTGTCTCCCAAAACACCGCGGTGAGGACCCGGCCGCAGGGGAAGGCCAGCAGAGCGGCGCCGACCTGCCGAGGAGGAAAAAGAAAAACAAAACACGCGTGCGCACTACATGTTATTCCTCTGTCCTTCCATGCGTTTGCGCGTGGAAGCGCTGAACAAGCATCATTATTTTTTTGGCAGTGTCCTTCCCCCGAAATAACGCGCGCGTGTGTGTGTGTAAAGGTGTGGGCGCCGCGGGTCCGAGGTGACCAGACAGAACTCGGACGGCACCACCGGACGCGCGGTGTCAGCGCGGCCATGTGGGTCAAGTGGGGGCGGGGCGGGGCGGGGCGGGGCGGGGTGGGGCGGGGCGGGGCGGGGCGGGGCGGGCGGGTGTTCGGTCAAAGGGTACAGTTCGCTCACCTGTCAGAGGAAGGATCTCCCCGCCTTGGGCGCGTGCATCCAGACTCCTCCCGCGAAGAGCGCATGACCTTGTTGAACGTTGCCCGCCCCACCCCGCCCCGCCCCGCCCAATCCGCCACCGCTTGCATCAGATCACGTCATATCGAAGAATACAAATAAAAAGAAAATAATAAAAAAAAGAGGTAGTAACTCGGGTAAACGAGAGAAAAGACCCCGTTTGCGGTCAGGGATGCTTGTTTGATTATAGGGTGTGGAGTCTGCGGGTCCCTGCGGCGTTGTGTCATCGCGTCTGGGCCCGACCCGACCCGGCCCCGCCCGGCCGGTGACCTGAACGCACGGCGGGGCGGGGCGGGCCGCGGGGCAACCTTGTACGGCCCACGGCCCTCGGAAGGGCTCAGTGCGATAGTCGCGGTAACTTACGTGCAGCCTATTGGTAGTAAAGTTTGCGAAAATAGAAGCGTATCCTGGGCGCTGCGTGCTGCTGGAGAGAGCCCCCGGCTAGGTAGGCAGACCCGCCCGGCAGGCGAGTCGACAGGGGTTGCCTACCCTCGACTCCACAGGGGCTTCATTCCATAGCTCAACCCTCTACAACACGAAACCGCACTACTAGCCCATCAACAGTATTTTTTTACTGAGAGTACCATCCGTCCGTAAGATATCTCCGTACGATCCGTCAGTCCGTCAGTGTGATCCGTCAGCGCGTACGATCCGTCCGTAAGATCCGTCAGCCCGTACGATCCGTCAGTTCGCACGATCCGTCAGCCCGTACAATCCGCGTCAGTCCGTACGATCCGTCGGTCCGTACGATCTGTCAGCCCGTACGACCCGTCAGCGCGTACGATCCGTCAGCCCGTACGATCCGTCAGCGCGTACGATCCATCCATCCATCCTGTCCCGTCCGCACTTATTGGGTGCCTATTACCGGCTGACCCTGGCGCCGCGCGGCTCCCAGGGCCGCTCAGGCAGGCAGACTCCGGCGCACTCTTTGTATCAGGATGTGACCGGGCCCGGCCGGCAGGCTCTTACTTATACGTCATCCATTAAGCAGCCGTACCCAAGTGCAGCAGCATAACTTTGTCAGAGGCTGAGAGCCCCGGTACGGTAGCGCCACAAGTTTTTTTTCGTTCCCCGCTCGTTTGGCCGCGCGCTGCTCAGCGGCAGTGTCACCCTGGTGGTGGCGCCGCGCCGGTTGGTCGTGTTTGCCTGGCGACGCGATGACCCCCGCCTGCGCGTACCACCACGGACCTGGCTGGAGAGTGTGTATTTTTTCCCCGCGCTGACAAGGGCGACGCCTGCTCCTCGCGCATGAGCTGCTTGAGCTGCTGCAGGGGCGTCTGCACCCGCGTCTAAAATTTTGGAACACTTTGTTGTTTAATAGAAATCACAAACATTAAAAACAAAATAATTCAGGAAAAACTCGGGAAAATTCATGTAAAATTCAGGAAAATTCAGATAACTTCAGGAAAAATCAAAGCAAAAATTGAAAAACATTCCATAAAAATATCAGAGGTGTTTCCCCCTTTGTCTAGTGGACAGTTTTGCGGGGTGGAACATACATATGACTGTGCTGTGCTCGACATGTTCCCGCGTCATCCTCCGCATGGCGGGGAGGGGCTGGTACCTCTGCGCCGCTGGAGACCGCTCCGCCCCGCCTCGCGCAGGTGCCCCGCCTGACTGTACCACCACTCGCGCCGTACTGTACCTGCTGTGCGATTAGATAATCAGCAACACCTCGCCTGCCTGACATAACAGTGCGACCGCTATGTTTTTGTTTTTCATTCAGACCCGTTTTGCCTCTCATTTCTTTTCCCGGTTGGGCGCTCGGCTGGCGTATGGGAAACGTCAGCGATGCGGCCAATGAATCACACCATACTATGACTCTTTTTGAAAAACTTTTCATTCTTTCTTTTAAAATAGAATACCACACTGAAAACATAGGTGATGTCACACACTTGCAGGTGTGTGAATTTTAATTCAGGAAGGGAATCTTCAAAGCAGTGGTCGCTGCCGGGTGTATATTGATAGCCGCTGCTCAGAGTGCGGTCTGCACGTGTCCGGGTCGGCTGCTCGCATGGCGCCTAGAGGGGCTTAACTCCCCGCCAAATTCGTCCAGAGCCGCAGAGGTCTAGCAGGTGTGTCGCAGGTTCAATAGGGCTGAGCGCGCTACGCGCCCGCGAATGAAGTGACGGCTGCGGTCACCCGGGGCGTGGGAGAGAGAGAGAGAGAGAGAGAGAGAGAGAGAGAGAGAGAGAGAGAGAGAGAGAGAGAGAGAGAGAGAGGCGCTGCGGTCGGTCGGCTCGCGGGGGGATTTATCTTCGGCTAATGCGGTGAGGCTCTCTGCATGGCGCCGAGGCCAGCCGCGGGGGGCACAGCGCCACGCCACGCCACGCCACGCCACGCCACGCCGGGCCCTCCGCGCCGCCGTGATCGACTCGCACCTCCTCAAGTCCACCGCGACCGTCCCTAAACGACCGCCGCACTAGACGTACAAGTGTGTGAATGTCACACACTTGTAGGTGCGTGAATGTCACACACTTGTAGGTGTGTGAATGTCACACACTTGTAGGTGTGTGAATGTCACACACTTGTAGGCGTGTGAATGTCACCTTCAGGAACAGATTAATTTTTCTCTCTTCTAATTTCATAGACTTGAGGGGGTTAGCGATAAGTGTATGAAAGAAAATTCACACACCTGCAAGTGCGTGACATTAACAGTGCGGCTGGCGGAGCACCGCGGGCTCCTCGTAAACATTCTCATTACTCCGCGCCGGCCTTGTTCCGCGATCGGCGCGGCGCGGCGCGGCGGTACGGGACTGTAAAGGCGAGAGGATAGGTGCACGCCATGCATTAGCTTCCGCCCCAGAGCACTACTAGGCCACCCAGAGAAATGGTGACGTCACGAGTTCGAACCCAGCCGAGGGTGAATCTTATTTCAAATTTTTTTTTTCGTGTTCGCTAATCACAAGATGTTTTTTTATTATTTTGATTTTTTGTCATTGATTTTCCATTAAATTTTTACTATTTTTGACTATTTTATATTCCTAAAACTTTTTTTCTTGATATGCTCTTCAAGATTTTTTTCTGACTCTTCTTTGGAGTTTTAAAATATCTTTGAGGTGAAACTTTAATTCTTTGTGTCACTCAGTCGGTATTTTTCACAGTGATGAACACATACGCACCTTGTCCTGCATAATCATAATTTTTTTTTCAAAAAGACTAGCGGCTCAAGGTCGCTGCTGCTGAGAAAAGTGATCACAGCTTTTATTTTTCCCTTCCCACCTTTCGCTAATAATCATCATGATATTGGCCGGCTAGGAGACCCTGACAGATAAAAGTGGGGTGGACATACACTACTGTACGGGAAACGAAAACTAACAGAGATAAATGCAGCCAATCTTTTTTTTCTCTCTCTCTCATTTCCCTCCTCTTCCTCCGCAGCTGCGACGCGTTTTGGCGAAAGGTTTAGAGGATCGTGGGGCACTCGACCGTGCCCCGCGTCGCTTTCCGTCACGACAGTCAGTCGGTCGTTCGGAGCAGTTGGCTGCACTGCGCGTATGACCTAGCTGGGGCCATCAATAGGCGGGACGTGCGTGCGAGCGTGCGGCCTTTTTTGTCTTTCTTTTCTTTTTCTGGGCGCGCCTGCATAGGTTGGCAACACTGTCGCCACCGCCGCGCCGTGCGCCCCGCGGCGCCCAGCTGCTGCCAGAGGTGGCGTGGTCGCGGTTCCTGGGTTTCGGTTTCGTAGAGTAGGCACCGCCATCTGGCTGTCATTTAAAAACTAAACTGCTCGTGTTTTATATTCTGGAAACATTTTTGAAGTCTGTAGTTTTTTTGGCAGTGTACTACTACTGGGCCGCACTGGGGCGGCAGAGGTGCACCACCTGTCGTCAGTTTCCGGACTCTTGTTTTACGCCCCATGACAAACGCGGCCTATAAAGGCATTGCAACGCACACTTGAATGCGCCATAAAGATCACACTCACACACACACACACACACACACGGAGACATTAATACGCATACACACGCACGCGGGAGGCGCCACACACACACACACGTGTCACATGAGTGAATGGACTCGCCTCCATTCACGTGAGTGTCGATCAGAGGAGTTGTGAAAAGGCGCGTCGCCACGTGAGGCCGCTAAAAAGTTGCGAAAATAAGGAAGGTGCTATTTTTCCGCGAGCGCGATCCGCATAGCAGCAGGTGTGTCTCAGAGCAACGCGAGTTTTTTTTTCGAAAACTCATACCTGAAATACAATTTAGTAATATTGAGTGGCGTGTAACTACAGTCGCTAAATAATTGACCCGTGAATACCCCGCGCGTTAGGGACTCTCCGTGCTTTTCTTACGGGTGGTCCCTCGCGCGTGGGGTATATCGCAGGGTCGATTCTTTTTGCGACTGATAGTATACCTGTGCACTGTGGTGACGTCACCCGCTGGCTCGCGGCCCAGCCCGACCCGAGGCGAGAGGAGTATCTTCAGGCGGTTTAACCCCCCGGTATACCTGCTGCCCCATATTCGACTGCGAGTGTCGATACACTCGCGCTGAGAGACATATCGGATTTCGAGGATCCTATACCTCCCACTCCGCTCACTCCACTCCACAGTGTTTGATCTGCGAAGAGTGCAAACCCTCCACGGTCACTCCGACCAACTCCCACTGCGACCCTGGCCTCCCTCCACCCCCCTCTCCGCACGTGGCGCGCGCCGGCCTGTGCCCCCCCCCCCCTCTCTCTCTCTCTCTCTCTCTCTCTCTCTCTCTCTCTCTCTCTCTCTCCGATCATCCTCCCATTGGCTCGCGGGACGCATCGGGCTCCTATATCGCCAGGCCCGGCACGTTCCAGGAAGCGGCTGCTGGGCCGCTGGGCCGCGGACCACGCTGGAAACCCAAGTGTGTGAATGTCACACACTTGTGTGCGTGCTTAAATTTTATATTTTTGCATACCCGTCAAATGTGTAAAATTTACTGAAAAACATGTATACCTTTACTCACGTTTAAGGATGTATGCTTAAAAATTCACACACCCACATGTGTGTAAATTTCACACTTTTGGGTACCAGAATTAAAAGAGTGATTATTCTGGCGAGACAGGTCCGCTGACCATGATGGACGTCCACGAGGTATCCACGCATCCAGGTTGCACTGTAAACAGAAGCGTCGAATTTCGACGCCCGGTAGGTTCGTTTTTGTTCACAAGCTGATTTTTAAACATCATTCTTCATACAAATTCGATTGATCTGGATTTTGACCTTGGTTGAACTGTATCTTATGGGCACCCCTGAAACCGAAAACGTCGACTGCACTGCGTTTGCTAGTGTTTTTAAAGGAGACGGTGAACAAAATCGAACCCTACAAAGGTCAAAAAACGACGCTCGTGAGTACAGTGTGGTCGGGCGAAAGGAGCGTGTCTGTCACGATAGGACTTTGGACAGACTTGTCCCTTTCGACAGTTTCCCGCGCATTTCTCCGGAGCCACGCAGACCGCTTTCCATTCCGGTGTCAAGGTCCTTGAGGAGCGGGCCGGTCGCTCCGGGCAGGGCAGGGCGCTCTAGGGCCTAGGTGCAGAGGTTCCCATGGGACAGAAATAGACTGCCCTGCCGAACCGGTTCCGGCCCTGCTTAAGGGACCTGCTAACCTGCCCCACTCTGGAGAGCCAAGAGTGCGAATGTCGTTGCACTTACAAGTGTGTAAATTTTCATCATTCACGTGGGGCCCGCCCACCCTGACCCCGCATCACAGCGTAGCCCCCGGCGGGGTAGGCAACATATGCGCTAGCGCACACCGGGGCCGTGCGGGCATGCCTACCCAACAGGGGCTCTAGCTACATGTCCTCTCTCTCTCTCTCTCTCTCTCTCTCTCTCTCTCTCTCTCTCTCTCTCTCTCTCTCTCTCTCTCTCTCTCTCTCTCTCTCTCGTCACCATGCGTGCCTCTTCTTGCTCTTCTTGGACGGCTGCGGCGCGCGTTGCGGCCTTCAAGTGTTTGCGCGCGAATCAGCCTCAGAGAAACACTGTCGGGACGAGGTGCCCCCGGGGCCCGGCCCGGTATTTGCGGACACGGCAGGCAGAGCCTGCACGCCACGCCACGCCACGCCACGCCACCGCGACCGTCGAGTCTCATTCACATTGATATCGACCGATCACTTGACAGGTGCGCTCCGTCTGTACGCCCTGCCGCCGCGGACTACCCTCTGTTCCTCACCGCGCGGGTACCTTTCGGCTGCACCACACGCTCACACCCAAACGCGCTCTCTCTCTCTCTCTCTCTCTCTCTCTCTCTCTCTCTCTCTCTCTCTCTCTCTCTCTCTCTCCTACACAGTCATATAGGGTGATTCAGCGCGGAAACTTGTGCGCGCCCGCGATGATAACTCAGTTATGCTTGTTACGTTTGAGTGGTCTTACAATGTCGGCACAGTGCGCAATGTTATGTAGTATTCCACGCGCTGCCCTATTGTGCATTTGCGGGTTCTTTCCTCGCACTTTGTACGTTTCCTCCTTCTCCCTCATCTCCTCCTCCTCCTCCTCCTCCTCCTCCTCCTCCTCCTCCCTCCTCCTCCTCCTCCTCCTCCTCCTGCAAAGGACGAGCCCAGCCCAGCAGCCTTGCCCCACAGTGACGCTGCATTCTGCTCTAGCCTAGCCCTCCTTTCCTCCCCCCCTTCTCCCCCTCTCCCCCCTCCCCTCCCCCCCTCTAGCGCCACTAGCCTCACTTCTATACCTCGGTCAAACCCGCGCCCCGCGCGCTTGCTATACCGCTGCAATTTAGGGGAAAGACACTACAAAAAAGAAATAATCATAATGATACGAAGGCGTAGGGGAGGGGGGGGGGGGGGTACAAATTGCTGGACCTTCGCCGTGACCGTGAGCATGGTCAGTGCCTCGGCGCCCGGCGCTACCGCTGCTTTCACTGTGTGTGTGTGTGTGTGTGCTAGCCTCTGCAGTATTATTTTTTTTATTATTTTTTTTTCTATAAATACAGATTGCGTCCTATCTATGATCGCGCGGGGAAAATCTTACGACGAGCGCGGACGTCCCCTAAAATAAAAGAATACGGCGTATCTCGCGGCGCGGCGGCAGCTCCCCTCGGCGGGTCTCGAACCCGCGACCTTGGGGGCCGCGCTGCTGGCCGCTGTGGCCGCGCGGCGCATCGCCTTGACCGCGCGGAGGCGTCGCGGCGCCGCCGAGAAAGGCGTTCGATTTTGGTCAGCGCGAGGATCCGCGATGACTTATCGTGCGGTGAGCCTAGCGCGCGACCGCGGAGGGCTTGTACGCACTAGGAGCCCAAGTGTGCGAATGTCACACTCTTGTAGGTGGGTGAAATTCCATTCGTACACTTGAGCAAGGAAAAGTGTGAATTTTTTCGGAATTTTTCTACGTATGTCCCGCTCTTTTTGGTGTCAATAGTATGTACCGATGGAAATACACATACCTAAAAGTGTGTGACATTCACATACGTGGGTTTTCAGTGCGGCGGGTCGACACCCTGGAGAGAGAGAGAGAGAGAGAGAGAGAGAGAGAGAGAGAGAGAGAGAGAGAGAGAGAGAGAGAGAGAGAGAGAGCGGGACTCTATTCGGTATGCGTCTCGACGCACAGCGAAAAAAAATAAAATGGAGTGGAAGTCAAATATGCAGCAAAAGGATGCACTCTTGTTGTTCCCCGAGTCATTGTCCTCTTTCATCGCGCCCGCTCCGTACCCGGCCCCCTCTGGCTGTGTCCAATCGCGAGGAAAGGGAGGAGGAGGAGGAAAAGGAGGAGGAGGAGGAGGAGGAGGAGGAGGAGGAGGAGGAGGAGGAGCCGACGACAGCTGCGGGTCAGTTCTGCATAAAATAATTTTCTTGTTTCCTCGCGGGCGGGGGGCGTCGAACCCTCGCCTCACCCTGTTGGCAGTATACTGTTTGACTTTGGACGGACACGTTCATTAGTGCCTGCGGCCGGTGGGGCGACGCGCGCCTACACTGCAAAGCGCCCGCAAAACACTGGAAAACACGGTTATAACTTTCCAGGCGTGTTAACAACTTTTGACGCGTCGGAAGTGGGGGTCAGGGGGTGCGCTGAGCCTTAAACTTTAAAAAAATTACGTACGTGCTCTGTAAGTGAAATAGTGGCGTGAAAACATGGAAAATTTTTGCGACAGTAAACCTCCCGAAGGAGGTTGCGGTTCCCGCCAGGCACAGGGCTTTTACCCCCCGTGGCAGCCAGCTACTTCGGTGTTCTTATGGGAACCGGTGCTTTTCTGACTGCGATCCTGTCGCGCAATTCGACAGATTTGATCCCCGTACTGCCAGATTTAGTCGTACGGTGGTTAACCGAACTGCCCTGTCCCCAGAGCATGGAAAAGCTGTTTTTGGAGCCAGATTCTAGGACTTATGACCCCACGACCGACCACCAGTCGTGGGCATGGGACGGAACTTCCTGGCAACCCGCTGTCGCTACCAGTGAAGAACCTACCTGGCGTTGAACCAGGCCCCATGTGCCGAGTCTCACAGACACCCCACGGCTTTCGCGGCACTAAGACCACTAGACCGTCGGCGATTCCACGAGGGAGCTCGGTTGAAATGGGGGGTTTGAATTCCACTCCAAGTTGTCCTCAGAAAAATTAAATGTTTTGGCAAGATTTGAACCACCGACCTCCGACTGTCCGGACGGACACTATGCCGACACGGCTACGACGCCACGGTCCCAGACATGCCGGACCACTAGGAGTCATGCTGCGCGGGAAGCCACAGTCACCGAAGAAACGAACCCGGTGTCATCAGCACGCCTGGTCTCCGGACAGTGCTGGGCCGCCCGCGTAGCGTCATTGGTATCGACACTCCTGCTCATAGCACCAGGTGGGCAGTGGTTCAAAACCGCGTTTTTTTATATATTTTTTTTAATTTTTTTTGATTTTGTTCTGTGGACACATTTTTTTCTACAGCGAGTCGACGACTCCGCTTGCAGAGTTGATTTGAAAATGAAATTGTCACCGGGCGGGGGATGACCCGGGTGACACACTTCCCGACGCAATAATTTGACGGTCGCCTCGCCTGCAGGCCAGGCCCCTCCCGCAGTGATTGATCGTGGTGCGCTATATTGTCTAGCGGCACGCTTACCCCATCCCTGTTTATGTAACCGGGAGTGTTTGTGGCCATTTGAGGTGCGGCCCGCACACCACCTGTCGTGCGGCGGGGCGGGGCGGGGCGGGGCGGGGCGGGGCGGGGCGGGGCGGGGCGGGGCGGGGCTGGGCGGCCTGTTGGCACGAGCCCCGGGGAGGACCGCTCGCTCCCCGCGTGTCACATTATCCACCAGAATCAGGTGACGCGTCACTTTTGCTCTGCAAACCTAACTGCGTTACAATGTCACGCACTTGTAGGTATGTGAATTGCCAGGAATTCGCACTAAGAGCTAATCTTCTGCAGCGTGGTGGGTGCCTCGCGCCTATACGCCGCCGGGCGGAAAGAAAAAAGCCATCACTCACTAGCGCCGGACCAGGAAGCGTTTAGTTCGCACACGCTAACCGTCACCCGCACCTCTCACTCACTCACTCACTCACTCACTCACTCACTCACTCACTCACTCACTCACTCACTCACTCACTCACTCACTCTCTGGGAAAAAAACATACATCTCCGACTTTGTACAATAGTCCCGCACACGTGGCGGTGTGCCACTCACAACAACCATCAGCGCACTCCGCGTGCATTTTCCTCTGTGCGTCGTCTGCTGCTCGTCGTCTGCTACTCGTCGTCTGCTAGCGCGCGGGTCGCTGCGTGTCAAGTTCATCTGGGATGGCTGTTACGCGCCGAGGAGGCACGAGAGATTAAAACGCCCCGCCTGGCTGCACCGCCTTGTCTTTGTCGCAGATGACGGGACGTGACACGGCGCGTTTTTTTGTTGTTGTTTTGTTTCGGGGTAGAGGGGGCGGTGTGAGCGCAGCCGCGGTTCATTTGCGATGCAAAATCATCTGCGTTTTTGGATTTAGATAAGAAAACCGAAGAGTTCGTCAAGTCCGCGGCAGTTAGACACATGACATCTTCATGGGCTGAAGAGTGTGAGGAAAACTTAATGAATTAGTATGTTTTTAGTGCCCATAATAATTACTCGAATGGGTGGGTGGAGGTAGCCTCAACGTTATCTTTATATTATTGAATTGCTGTCTGCCCCCCGCGCGGTTCGAAGCCGCGTCGGCACCTGCTCTATGGGAGTGTTTTATGGCTGGCGTATCGCACGGGGCGGGGCGGGGCGGGGCGGGGCGGTATTGTGCTGTCTCCTTTACGACCGGCTCTGGCTGGTGCCGACAGGGAAGTCCCTTGCGCTGCTGCGAGGCACTTGCAGAGCGCTTTTTGAAAAGCGCGCGCTGGCCGCTGGGGGGGGGGGGGGGGGGGGACGGAGCGCCGCAGAGGTGACTCACGATAGGGAGAGGCACTGAAAAAAAATCCTGATAAGGTTACGGTTTTCCTAAGGTACGCGCCGTAATTTTGCCCCATTTTTTTAAAAATTGTATTAAAAGAAATATTGCGCTCTTGGACTTTTTACTATGAACGGCACGTCCCGCGGGGAATACCCCGCCGTGATTTTTTTTAGCAGTGTAACGAGGAGGAGGAGCCCGCCTTCCATAGGAACGCGAACGTCCAGGATCACACAGCGGCGGGCGAGCCCAGCCCAGCGCGCCAGGGCCACGGCCAACCAGAGGCCAGGGTGGAGGCCGGTGGCCGAGCGAGCGAGGCGTGCCGCCCGCGCCCGCCCGGGGCGTGGCGGGGTGGGGCGGGGCGGGGCGGGGCGGGCCGGCAACACCTCCTCGCCCTTGGTGGTGTATGCGGCTGGCTCGCCATTTGCTGCTCAGGGAAGAAAGTGCGGCAGACAAAAGAGTTTCCGTCCGTGCAAAGCCCACTCTGCTCCCCAGTCGAACCCGCCCCCCGCCCCGCCCCGCCCCGCCCCGCCCCGCCCCGCCCCTAACCTCCTGTAAGACAGGACGACTACCTTGCCTGCTTTTGTAGCCGGCAATTCTGCTGCCATGATCGCAAAGGTCTTTTTTATACGTTTTACTACCTTGCCGCCTCCCAGCGACCGCAGAGTAACTCGTGATCACTCCCATGGGTGTCCGTTAATGTAATCGCGATTTCCGAGTACACGGCAAAATATTTAAAGCAGCAGTAATACTTTTAAAAAAAATTAGCAGTAGTACTGTGGATTTTTGTCGCATTTTTACCAGTTTAGTTAGGTTGTGTACCGCCTAACATGCTCTCTTGCACAGCAAAATTTTGACAGTGACGACCACATTATGGCCACTACTGAGTGGAGTTATAGTAGCGCTCTTCTTCGCGCGAGCGCTATACCGCAGAAATGCAGGTATCCTGGCGGTCGTGGCGCTCTCGGAGACGCTCTCGGACGCTCTTCCTCCCGCTCACTTTCCCTCTCAGCGCTCGCTCTGGCCGCGCTCTGGCCGCTCAGCGCCCTCCAACTTGACCCATATTCGCACTAGCTCAAGATCAGCGTCTTCCCACACCACGTGGCTATATTATTGCGAGCCGAGCGAGCGGTGCATTATATGTATTCCATTTTTTATTTCCTTCCCCCTCTCCTTCCGACTGCTCTTCTCTCGCTCTGCCTCTCTCTCTCTCTCTCTCTCTCTCTCTCTCTCTCTCTCTCTCTCTCTCTCTCTCTCTCTCTCTCTCTCTCTCTCTCTCTCTCTCCCCCTCTCCCTCCCTCCCCCTCGACCTCTCCCTAAGGAGAGCCCCGTTCTAGGTAGGCAGACCCGCTCGGCACGCATGTCGGTTGGGGTTGCCTACCCTCGGTTTCACAGGGGCTCACGTCTCACGTCACCCTGCGCCGGCCTACTCCTGGACACTGGAAACCCGAGTCTGCGAAGTGTAACCCGTACTCTTGCTCCTTGAACGCTGTGGCATTCCTAGGAAAACTCACATCTTTACTTTTTTTTCAAGTGAGCGGATAGGGAATTCACCCACATTCCAGTGTGCTCGCCATTCATACTCGTGGGTTTCCAGTGTGTCCGGCGGGCGGGCGGGCGCGTCCAGCCGCGCTAGCCGGGCGCATTAGACGTTACTCCGTGACACTCATTGCTATTCAAGGTGCCGGCCGCAGCCGCAGCCCGACTCTGTGTCCTGCTCGCCAGAGGCGCTCCCGCGCGCTCATCCTAGCCGAACACAGGCCGAATACCACGAGTTTTACACGAATTTCTTTTAAAATAAAAATAAAAAAAAACGATTAAAAAAAAAGCTTTGACGCGAAATAAATTATGTGCAAACATACAATTGTGAGGTAAATTTAAATCACATAGTGCATTTTTTTCTCTCATAAATTTTAAATTTGGTTTCAGTTTTCATTTTTAACCCTCTTTTGTAAAAAAATATCAGCTGCCCTGGCCGGGAAGAAGACCTCATTATGGCCTCCGGAGTGAGACTTTTAGAGGCGCGACGCCCTCTCTCAGCGTCGTCTGCTAGCGTCGTCTGCTAGAGTCGTCTGCTAGCACCACGCCACGCCAGCGGATGTCTTTACATTTAATAGGACGCACTTGCCTTCCTCCGCGCCAAGGGCGGAGGACGCTCGTGGACATTCACATACACACACCTACAAGTGTGTGACATTCTCACTCGTTTGAGTCCCCAGCAGCCTTCTTAAATTTGTAATCGAGTAAACCTCGCGACGTGTGAAGCTGCAACACTATAAACTACACTCTGTCGACTGCGGACGCCTCTCGCCTCTTCCGCGTTGTAGTGTTCACACGTTAGTGAAAGCAAATGGGTGTATCCTGTGGCCGGCCGGCCGGCCCTCCTCGGCACGCCACGGGCACTCCCACCTCTCAGAGCACACACCTCCACACACACGCACACACACACATTCCCGCGCCCATACCATACGCTGCTGATCTTGGCCTTGGACTATTCGCTATTCGGCGCCCGCCCCGCCGCTATTGCCTGTTCGGTTGGTGTTCTTTATTGTTCGAACCGGGAAACGATGAGTCGTTCGGACATTGCACAAATGATGTCAGCCCACCTGCGCTGGCTGCTGGAACCCACCGGCGTAGAACGCGCCCCGTGCTGAGGAGGAGCGTGGCGGGAAAATTATATACACTTGAAACCATAGTGTGAAAATGTCGCCCGGTGTGAATTTTCATTCAGACATTTGAACATATAATTGTGTGAATTTTACTAGAAACGGCACACACTTCTTGAGCGGGCAAAAGTGTATGCGTTTGGAAATTCACGAACCTTTCAGGTGTCCGCGTCGACATTCTCACTCGATTGTTTCCAGTGTACCTATCCGTGAGAGAGGAGGAGCTAACGCGAGCCTGATTAAATTTGCCTACAATCTAAAGACCGGAAGTGAAGAGGTGTTTGGCGGCGCGTTTGAAGCGCTGCAGCCTTGGCTGGACCGCGATCCCAGCTGACCCGACCCAACGCCGCGTCGATATCAACTACACGCAAAATAATAATAATTTTTTTTTGTAGCGTCGTGGAAAAAAAAAATTACTTGGAGAGACTGAGCTCTATTGTTTGTAGTACTGTTTCAAATTTTTAAACCGTGCAGGTATCTATCAGCAGATATCTATGAGCATAGCTAGATACCAATTAGTTGTAGAGCAAATTTTTTGTTCCTGCAGCCAATTATTTTTTATTTTTCTTTGCATGGGTAACAATTTTGTAAAGTGTCAATTTAGCAGTTTTTTTTTAATTTTTTGTGTAGCCGGATGGCTGTTGATGACAGGAAAACGAGGAAACTACAGAAAAAAAAAACTACTTGGAAAGTTTGGATGACAGCGTCCCTTTCCAAGAGTGAAAAATTTTCTTCTAGTGACATTCACAACTTTATACCTGTTGGAAAATGTTGGGATGTAAATTGACGCACCTGCAGGCGTGCGACGAGACTCTGTGTGACCGCCTGCTCCTCGCTAGCTCCGCGGGGCGGGGCGGGGCGGGGCGGGGCGGGGCGGGCGCCCTATTGCCGCACAGGACGTTGCGACACGAAGGTTACCTCTGCACATATGACTCACATGTCGCTCAGTTTTTTTTTCTCTTTCCGCCTTATCGGCGCGCGCCCCGTGCCGTCCCACATTTCTTTGGAAGACGTTTTCTTTCCCCTTTCGTGTAACACACACGACACGCGGAAATGAGCCGTGTTGGCCGGAACGCGGCAGTGTTCCGTGTGTGACTATTATAACACGTTTTAATGAGCGCGAATCGAAGTGTCATACACCATGCTGCGCGTTATTTCGACCCGCATATGTGTGGTTCCGGGCTGGTAAAATTTTAAAAACCTGCTGAAATGCACAGTAATTAATTTCTTGAATTGAGAACACACTTTTTGGAGCGTAGAAATTCCATACTCTTGAAGGGAAGGGTATGCGAATGGAAAACCGCACTCCTACACGTGCGTGCAATTAGGGTTGCCAGTAGTGCAACTCGCCTTTTGACAGTTGCAACGGGGTCGCTTTGGGGTTAGGTCAGCCACGTGGGCGCGTGCACGCGGTGCCCCGCCCCGCCCCGCCCCGCCCCGCCCCGCCCCGCCCCGCCCCGCCCCGCCCCGCCGCGCCCTGAGGGATCACCTCAACGACACGCAGTTATGTGGTGCAGGTAATGAAGCCCAAGGCGTTTGGAAGGGGACATTAGGCTAAACGCGCAGCTGTGCGTGCGACCAGTTTGTGACCGGGGCGGGGCGGGGCGGGGCGGGGCGAGGCGGGGAGTGGCACGGAGACACTGACGAGGAGACTCTCTGCCCTGAAAACACTCCTGGAAATGGAAGAAAAAAAAATGAAAACGGAACCGGATGCGTACGGGCCATTGGCAGCAGCGCCATACTCGGACAGAGTAAAGTGCAAACTTCCCGAGAGAAGGGACCGGGTCCGAGCTCCAGTCTGTAATGATGGCGTTGAAGGTGAGGGTGAACGGACGTGGCGGGGTAGCGCCCGCCCGCCGCGCCCGCCCGGGGATTAGGACCCAGCCTCTCTCTCTCTCTCTCTCTCTCTCTCTCTCTCTCTCTCTCTCTCTCTCTCTCTCTCTCTCTCTCGCTCTCGGAAGAGCGAGGAAGGTCGTTGCCGCCGCTAGTTTTCGTTTCGTCTGCTTCTTGGTGTGAATGGACCACCACCGCCCCCACCACCAGCACCACCTCCGCAGCACTGTAAAAAAAAAATAAAAAAATAACACGTACGCTTGCTGGTTTACATTTTAAACGGCGCCACAGACAAGCTATAATCAGAGAGACTAGGAACCCCCCCACCCCCCCCCCCTTCCATTCTCTCTCCGAAGCGAAGGTCCGCGGATTATTTTCGACTTTGGCACGAGGCTATAATAAGCCTTATGTCTTTATGGCTATTATCACACTACTGTACGGGCGGAGCTGGCGAGAACTACTACTGCTACATGTCCCAAGAAAGGCTCTCTGTGTGCATGAGAGAGAGAGAGAGAGAGAGAGAGAGAGAGAGAGAGAGAGAGAGAGGCTAAGTGTGTGCTGGGCACACACCTTCGTGCTCTTCTCCCCGCAGGAACTGCACCCGCCCTTGAAGAGTCGTTGCCCCCTCCGCGGTGGCACGCGGTACAGAAGGGTTTACTCCTTCTTATTTTTATTATTTTCCCTCCATGAGCTCGACAGAAAAGTCTAGAGATAACAATCCCTGTCCGATTGTCCTGGGCGCCACGGAATCCTCCGGTGGTTACTTCACTTTGGCTGACGGAAGGCGCCCGCGGCCCGGACCAGCACCGCGCCCGGCCCGGGGGACGAATACTTTTGTTGAGGCTCGCTGCGGATACCTACCGGGTGCTGGCCGCGGAGTCACGCTGACACTGCATGTGCAGCCCGCAACTCTTGTATCGTTTTTATTTATTTTTCGTAAAAGACGACAGTCATTTCCTTCTGCTGCATTCAGTTCATCGACCGCGCGAAATGCAGTTATAACTAAAGACAAGATGCGATTTTTTGAAATGAGGTATTTTACGCACTTTAAAGGAAAAAGTGGAAATTCGCACACGTGGGTTTCCAGTGATTGACGTCGGTGTGCTCTTCTCTGCGTGGGAGGCACACGTGTTCTTCGATTCCCGCTCGCTCGCTCACTCGCCTGTCACCCCATCCCGACCAGCTGACACTTCCTCGAGTACGTCTGTCTGAGGCGCGGCGCTTACGACAGAACGAGGTCTACAGAGTACAGCCGCACCGCGAGGAACTTCTTTCTATTTTTATTTTGCAGTGTCCCTCGCGGACATACACTGGGCTGTCGTGTCAGTGCCATATGAAAGAAAAGAGTTGCATGCCGGAAGAACAAGGACATCGTGTGAAAGCGTCCCCACCTCTCTCTCGTTCTCTCTCTCTCTCTCTCTCTCTCTCTCTCTCTCTCTCTCTCTCTCTCTCTCTCTCTCTCTCTCTCTCTCTCTCTCTCTCTCTCTCTCCCTCCCTCTCTCCCGGTGGCCCGTGCCGAGTTTTAATGTTTCTTATCCTGATCCTGTTGCAGTGTCGGTGTTCCTTATGGCCGCGGGATTCTTCTGCCTCCTGTTCGGCGTCCTCACCTCCGTCTGCACTCCCTACGACGTCCTCATGCGTGAGGTGAGTACACTGCAAACACTTTACTTCTTTTAGAAAAAAAAATAGTTAAAACATTATAGAGGAGTAGTGAAGGTCAGTTGCGGCGGAGCGCCTGTGAAGTCGGAGGTAGGCAACCCGTGGCGGCAGCCATGTAGAGCGGGCCTGCCTACCCGGTCCGGGGCTCTGCAGGAAACGTCGAGCCCACACCGCTCGATATCGATTTGTGTTAGCATCGCGCTACTATCTTAGTGCAAATTCTAAAATATGATAGGGGGAAAGTGCAAATTTGGAGGGAGGGAGGGAGAGAGAGAGAGAGAGAGAGAGAGAGAGAGAGAGAGAGAGAGAGAGAGAGAGCGACAGAGAGAGAGCAGGGAGTCTTGGACAAGGCTGGCGGCACACCTGCGGCCAGAGTACGGACGGATTCCTTCGATCTCATGTAAACAAAACGAAACCACCTTAACGCAGTGCGACTTAAGCGAGGGGAGGAGGAGGAGGGGGAGGACGAGGAGGACGAGGAGGACGAGGAGGCGGTGAGCCGGGCCGCCGTGCCGCCGGCAGCCGTGGCTGCGCTGGCCCACATCCTCAAGGCCAGCAGGCCGATGGCAGTGCTGCTGCTGCTGCTGCTGCTGCTGCTGCTGCTGCTGCTGCTGCTGCTGCTGCTGCTGCTGCTGCTGCTGCTGCTGCTGCTGCTGCTGCTGCTGCTGCTGCTGCTGCTGCTGCTGCTGCTGCTGCTGCTGCTGCTGCTGCTGCTGCTGCTGCTGCTGCTGCTGCTGCTGCTGCTGCTGCTGCTGCTGCTGCTGCTGCCGCCGCCGCCGCCGCTGGTCTGCGGTGAGATGCGGTGCAGCGCATCAGTTCATCCCGAGGCTCCGGGAGGGGAGGCTACAGTAGTGCAGCATCCCGCCGGCCCGGCCCAGCCGGATGTCGTCTGCTGCCCGCGCTCAATTCAAATCCCTTCCCCCTTAAAAAAATTTCGACCTATCGCAATTGACTTAGATACGTCGTCATTCCGCTACGTTAATATTCTTTTCAGTTTTTTGTATTGTAAAAATGTATTTTTTTTAATTTTAAATAATGGTATACGTAGTTTCCACGGTTGCCCGCCCGGGCGTGCGGGTGGGTGGAATTCCCGCGGAGGCCGCCGCCGGCCGGGCGCACCGCCGCCGCACCCCCGTGAGATGCATCTCAAAGGCGCGCGGTGGACTGAGTGGTGCACTCGACATGCGACGTGCGCAGCGGGCGGGGCGGGGCGGGGCGGGGCGGGGCGGGGCGGGGCGGCCGCGGGTTCACTGGCCGTGCGCGGTATGGGGAGCTGGGGCGGGGTGCAGCGGGCCCTGATGTGACGCGGGCTGCAGGCCGCACAATCAGATCCTATATGAAGTCATCGACACTTTGATGTACGCGGGCCAACGCGGGGCGGGGCGGGCGGGGCCTACAGGTCCTCCTCCTTTTGCTGTAAGCGCCCCGCCCCGCCCCGCCCCGCCCTCTGTCGCGGGTCTTTGACAGTGGCCAATAAGTAGTGCTCGTTGCGCCCGGGCGCGGTGCTGCTTGCCCGCGCGGGGAGGGAGGCACTATCGCTCCCGCTGACCCCTGGACACTCGACCAAAATAAGAGGCTCCCCGTCATGAGCCAGGAACAGGAAGCAGCCGAACGCGAAGGGAGTTACGCAAACGCGGAAGACAGACTCATTGCAACGTTACAAATACAACACCAAAGAATGTATTTTTTTTTTATAAATACAACCAGTCTTAAATTTACTGTGTTTTCCCCATGACCCCGGCAACAATTTATTTTTCTATTTACTTTTCTAGTTCTATTTTCCCCCTAACAATAAAAAATTGCTTTTAGTATCAAAATTAACTGAAAGCGTGACTGATTTTTTTCTGTGTCCTGCAGCGCCTTAAGATGGTCCCCGGGCTGCCCGCGTACGAGTGGTGGGCGACGCCGCCGGACGAGGTCCTGCTCCGCGTCTACGTGTTCAACGTCACCAACCAGCACGACTTCGAGAGCGGGCGCGCCGACCGCCTGCACATGCAAGAAGTGGGGCCCTTCATCTTCAGGTACGGGAAAAAAAATAACACTCTGCGATGGTTAAGTGTAAGAATCCACACATTTTGGTTTACAGTATATATTGTGTCAATTTTTATTATTTTTAAATGTGTATGACAACGGAGTGACCGCGCGCAGCACGGCTGCGCGTGGAACACGTGACTAAAGGTCAATGTCACGTGACGCGGGCCGGCCGGGCCGGCCGGTGCTCGCCCGCGGCCCCGCGGGGCGGCACGCGCGCCGACAGCCGCGCAGGAGGGGTTGCCTACCTCGCGGGCGCTGACCGCCGCGCGCGCCCAGAGTCTGATGGGTTGCCTACTTCGCGGGCGCTGACCGCTGCGCGCGCCTGGGGCCTGATGGGTTGCCTACCTCGCGGGCGCTGACCGCTGCCTGGTCGCTGTTGCAGGGAGAAGCTGACGCACGTCAACACCACGTTCCACGAGAACGGCACCATGACGTACACCGCGGTGCGCCAGGCCATCTTCCTGCCGGAGCTCAACACGCTCAGCCTCAACGACACCCTCACCGTGCCCAACCTGGCCGTCTTGGTACCGTACTACGCTAAACATGCATACTTCTAAATGATTATTAGATTTAGTCTTGTGCCGATTTTTTTTTTAAAGAGGTGTTTTGGCAAAGTAGTAGACGATGGTCTTGTCCTTCCGCAGGGCATGGCGTCGTACCTGCACGACGCGTCCTTCTTCACCAAGCTGGCCTTCAACGTGATCCTGCGCCGGCTCGACTCCAAGCCGCTCGCCAATGTGACGGTCCACGAGTACATGTGGAACCTGACGGACCCGCTGGTGGAGGTGACCCGCAAGCTGGTGCCGCACCTGGTGCCCGTCGAGAACATGGGAGTCCTGCACACGGTGAGCGCCGCCCCACCCCGCCCCACCCCGCCACGCCCCGCCCCGCCCCGCCCCGCCCCGCCCCGCCCCGCCCCGCCCGGGAACGCCCCCGAGCTCTAACCCGCCCCGCTCCCGCAGATCTACGCCGACTTCACGGACGAGGTGTCGGTGTTCATCGGGCCGGACAACGAGCGGCGCTTCTTCCAGATGGACCGCTTCCACGGCGCGCGCAACCTGGGCTGGTGGCCGGGCGACCGGTGCGACTCGGTGTACGGCAGCACGGAGGGCGTGTCCTACCACCAGGGCGTCCTCCGAGAGGACGAGCTCCGCTACTTCCGGAAGACGCTGTGCCGCGTCACGCCGCTGTACTTCGCGCGCGAGGAGGACCGCCTCGGCATGACGGCCTTCCGCTTCGAGCTCCCCGACGACGTCTACGACCGGCCGGCCAACGCCACGTCCGACACGGACTGCTACACGCGGCGCCACCGGCGCCCGCTGCCGTCCGGGCTCACGGACCTCGCGCCCTGCTACTACAGTGAGTGCAGCGAGACGAGATATAGGGAAACAACTCGGAATTTTGCTGAACAAGTGTCGTAAAGTTTCGTGAATTTTTCTGAATTTTAAGTTTTGCTTTGTTGAGTGTTTCCACCCCAACGGTACAGCCGAAAAAAAAAGTTGTCACCGAACCCGACCAAACTTTTTTCTTGGCTTCTACTACAGATTTGTAGTTAACCCTGAAAATTGCAGCCCTCTAGCTGCTCCCAGTCCAGAGAAAAAATTACTGTAGTTTTAGTACATTTTAAGAAATGTGAAATAACATGTTGCAAGTAAAAGTAGGGAAGGGGGAGTGCTAGGGACTTGCCACTTGGCATGTAGGTCCTTACTAATAAAGAGATTGAAAAATTTTTTTATTTTGTAAAAAAATTTTTTTGTGGATTTGGAAGTATTTAACTTGAAATATCTCAAATGATGTCATCATGGATTTTGATGAAAATTTTGTGAAAGTGTCTCATACCAACTAGTAATTTTTTTCAAAGTGGTTTGACACATGGACTTTTAGTTTAGGAGTTATGGTGGTTGCGCTTTACTACTCACAAAACTCAGAGCTGCAGAAGCTGGTTGACACCCCAGAGACTGCTCCAGAGCTCTGAGATTGATAGATATGAACTATTTTTGAGTAAATAGACTCTCTCTCAACAAATATAAGAATACCTTGTATTAACTTATGTACCTTCTTAGTTTTAGGTGGTGGGCTCACAGCTTGCGATAATGCTGCTCATCTTTATCTCTTCAGCAGTACTGAGTCAACATCAAGCTTCCACATTTCCAGGTTTGAAATAATACATGAGTATTATAGAAACAAGTACAAGGAACAAGACAAGGATTTTCTTGTAGATTTTGTTAACTTGGGTGTCAGGGCTTCAATAAGATTTTATCCGTTTGTTATCAAAGCTAACGTTTGAAAAATAGGAAGGAAAAAAAAAAAAAACAATACAAGTGACAATGACTGTGATTAGGAAGTGTTAGGAAGCCTAGCCCACTTGTGGTTGGGAAATATGGCCCACTAGCCTGGCTAGCCTCACGTAGCCATATTTCCCAACCACAAGTGGGCTAGTTTTCCTAACACTTCCTAATCACAGTCATTGTCCCTTGTATTGTTTTTTTTTTTCCCTTTCTATTTTTCAAACGTTAGCTTTGATAACAAACGGATAAAATCTTATTGAAGCCCTGACACCCAAGTTAACAAAATCTACAAGAAAATCCTTGTCTTGTTCCTTGTACTTGTTTCTATAATACTCATGTATTATTTCAAACCTGGAAATGTGGAAGCTTGATGTTGACTCAGTACTGCTGAAGAGATAAAGATGAGCAGCATTATCGCAAGCTGTGAGCCCACCACCTAAAACTAAGAAGGTACATAAGTTAATACAAGGTATTCTTATATTTGTTGAGAGAGAGTCTATTTACTCAAAAATAGTTCATATCTATCAATCTCAGAGCTCTGGAGCAGTCTCTGGGGTGTCAACCAGTTTCTGCGACTCTTAATTCAGTGAGTACAAAAGCGCAACCTCCATAGCTCCCAAACTAAAAGTCCACGTGTCAAACCACTTTCAGAGAAATTACTAGTTGGTATGAGATACTTTCACAAAAATTTTCATCAAAATCCATGATGACATCATTTGAGATATTTCAAGTTGAATATTTCAAAAATCCACAAAAAAAATTTTTTTTTTTACAAAAATAAAAAAAAAATTTTTTTTCAATCTCTTTATTAGTAAGGACCTACATGCCAAGTGGCAAATCCCTACCACTCCCCTTTCCCTACTTTTACATACAACATGTTATTTCACATTTCTTAAAATGTACTAAAACTACAGTAATTTTTTCTCTGGACTGGGAGCAGCTAGAGGGCTGCAATTTTCAGGGTTAACTACAAATCTGCAAATCCCTACCACTCCCCTTTCCCTACTTTTACATACAACATGTTATTTCACATTTCTTAAAATGTACTAAAACTACAGTAATTTTTTCTCTGGACTGGGAGCAGCTAGAGGGCTGCAATTTTCAGGGTTAACTACAAATCTGTAGTAGAAGCCAAGAAAAAAATTTGGTCGGGTTCGGTGACAACTTTTTTTTTCGGCTGTACCGTTGGGGTGGAAACACTCTGTTATTTTCTAAAGTTTTCTGAATTTTTCCGATTTTTTAAATTTTTTTTGTCTGATATTTGTTTTAATTTTTCTGCACTTTTCTGATTTTTTTCTTTGGAATTTTTCCGAATTGCAAGGTGTACAAAAATTTCAGTTAGTTGTCTCCCACTCGGGCGCAACCGCCCAGGCCATGCTGTGCATAACGCCGTGCTCTCCGTCTTGCCCTCAGACTTCCCCGTGGCCGCGTCCATGCCGCACTTCTACAGCTCGCCGCACCTGCACCAGGTCGTGGACGGCATGCAGCCGGACCGCGCCAAGCACCACTCCTACGTCATCGTCGAGCCGGTGAGCACGCCGCGCTCGCCCCCAGCCCAGCCTGCCCAAGTGTGCGAATGTCGCGCATGTGTAGGCGTGGCAATTCTGCATTCGCACACTTGTGCGCGAAATTTTCGAAAGAAATTCAAGTGTGCGAATGGGAGTTCGCACTCGGTTCACTCGGTATACTTGACGCTCTCGGGGGCCACTTCCTTCTGACTGGCGACTCGCTTTCCTCCCGCAGACGACCGGGGTGCCGATGAACGCGGCGGCGCGGAGTCAGTCCAACCTCATCGTGCACGACGTGAACGACATCCACGGCGTGGGCAGGTTCTCCAACCAGGTCATCCCCATGTTCTGGGCCGAATACGTAAGTCTGGGAGTCCCCTGCTCCACCCACACACCCACCCACACGTGGGCGGCCGGTGTAACGAGTCCCGTGTGTCTGACAGAACCAGGTGGGGCTGCCGTGGTACATCCACTTCATGATGTACTTCACGGTGATGGTGCTGCCGTGGTCGCAGCGGCTGTGCACGGCCGCCGTGATGCTGGCGGGCGTGATCCTGGCCGTGCTGGGCTACCGCCGCGCCGCGCGCCGCCACCACGCCGTGCGCATGCGCCAGCTCCGGCGGCGCGCCCCCGCCCGCGCCCGCGCCCCCGCCAAGGCCCCGCACTGCGCGCTCTCCTCCTACAGCTCGCTGGACCTGCTGCCGTCCTCGTCGGGGTCCTCGACCGGCGCGTCGTCGGCGGCCTCGACCAGCGGCTCGACGGCGGAGACGCCCCTGTCGCTGTCGTCGTCCAACTCGTCCTCGGCGGAGCGGGTGGCGCCGGCGCCCTGCTAGCCTCGCCCACGGCCTACGCGACCTAAATAATTTATTGCGGCCCCGCCCCGCCCGGCCCGGCCCGGCCCCGCCCGGCCCCGCCCGGCCCCGCCCCGCCGCCGAGTACGCTTCTTGTGATGGACCGAGGACCAAAGTTCCTTTCTCGTGCAAAGGGGAGGCCCCAGTCATGCTCCCAGTGCTCCCCGTAGTCCGTCCCCAAGTGTGTGTGTGTGTGTGTGTGTGTAGTACTAGAGGCCAAGTGCTCTGGTCCCTGCGAGTGGGTATGCAACTAGAATCCAGTACTTTGGTCCATGCTAGTAGGTTTTTGACTAGTTCGTAATATGGCCTCTTCAAGACTGTCTTTTGTAATGGGTTTGAAAAGCAAAAATACAAAATATACAAAACCAAAAGAAAGGGGGGGAAGAAGAGAAAGGGTGGGCAGTCTGTTGCCATTTTTCCTAGCTAAGACTGGTTCGATTTCTTTCTATCAGTAAAAGATGTCCAGTAACATCAAATGACACTTAGTTAGTAATTATTTCATCTCTCCACCTACCGAGCGAGTGCCTTTAATGGAGGTTTTGTGCAGTTTTACCATGACCTATGTTGAGGTCGAGGATAATACTGACAAACTTTTCTGGACTAGGAGTTTTACTTTCGCAGAAAAGGACACTACCAATAATATCCTGAGTCATTGATTCTTGAGATGTGTTTTAATGGGCAAACCATTTTCAAAGGAAAGAAAAAACTTGCAATCAAATGTAAAAAGAAGGGATTTTATTGTCATAAGTATACAAGGCCGTAGTAAATTTCTTCTCTGGACTTGTAACATTAGTTGTGTCACAGAAAATCTGTGTTTGTTCTGGAGTAATACGTTCCCATTAGAGTAGTGTAAAATACTTCATAAGGATATGAAGACTTAAGGGGACACAAATATTTTTACAACAAGCAAACTTAAAATTTTCTGTAGATTAATACTGTGAGAAAGCTACAAACTAAAGTGTGCCGTAAAAGTAGACAAACAGTGTGGTGTCATATATTTTAAGTGGTTCCACTGGAAGGTTTTGCTCTTAGTTGGCTAGGTAAAAAAATACTGTGACCAAAGTGTGCCAAGCTCTTCATTTACCAAAGCAGTCCTTACATGCAGTTCTTCCATTTTGTTAGAATTTAATGTATATTAAGGTTAATGACTTTCAGATATGTTACTCCTAGGGTTTGACAGTGTTTCCTAAGATTTCCCATCAAATGATACAACTATCTCACAATGTAATTAATTTGTTTTTTTTCCCTTCTGAATAATTAACCGTTGCGACAACTCTTGCTACAGAACGTAGAACTTTTATTTGTCAGTTTAGGAATCCAGTAAATGATAGAATAACTCAATTCAGTTTTAGCTGAACTGCTCAACAGGGTCTTATTCTTAGTTCTGAGGTTGCTGTATACTCAGATATTTTCCAATTAATACAAGGTGGCTAAGACAAAAAGGGGTGCTTGTTATCCCTCAATGCTCGACTTTATTATGTTTCCTTCAACTGGTTCAGAAACTAATCGTATATTTTGTTTCCGTCGTTTTATTTTGCTCAACAGATCAGTTCAGCGTCAAAGAGTATATTTTTCATCTGCTCCTACAAGGTGCTAAGAGAACAAAGAGCAGTCGTTAATGTTTGAACTTTCAGCTAATATTAGAGAAAGGGAAAATGAAAATTTTCTTAGATACAATGCACCTACTACTTTTAGGCACACAAGTGATTTTTAGAAATAATTTGACTGTGATTATTATTTTATAACGCCTTAAATGTAATAATAAAATAAAACCTTATTCCTGTAAGTGAAGAGTAAATATTCTTATATAAGTTAAATGCATAAATACAAGTTTTGAAATAGCCTACATTTTACCATTTTTTTCTGGCTTTCTGTCGGGCAGCCACCTGTTCCTAGTTGCTTGATTCACGTGATGACTATTCGCACCTTTGTGCGAATAAACATTTCATGGAAATTTGCACCACAGACCAAAAGTATCAACAGCGCTGCGGTAACTATTTGCACCAAAGGAGGTGGTACTACCAATCAAAAAATTGGCTAAAACAAAAAAAAAAAAACAGGGATTTGTTTTACTAGGAGCTGTCAAGACAGGACAGTTGAGCTCATGTCATTAATATGAATGATATTTTAATTCTTTGTTAAATGAGTAGAATTTATTAAAATTGAATTAAAAATTGTAAATATGTATAATTTTAATTTTTAAAGAAAGTAAATTACAAAATTTCAAATTTCAAAATAAACACATTCTTCCATGAACGATGTAAAACTGGTATTGGAACACATTTTAAATTTTCATCTAAATAAGGTACCTTGCAAGAATCAAACTGACATATAGTGGCGAATGGTTGATTGTCAGGTGATGATCTGTTTTCATCATATAAAATATCTAGCACAGTTCCATTAATGAACCGCGCGACGCTACCCATCACGCCCATCATCCATCATGATGGTTGGTTTGAGGTTCACATCACGGTCCCGCCGCTAGATGGCGCTTTGACCTGACCCAGCGTTGTTGTGCGCGCCGTGCTAGTAAAGCCTACGCGCGCATAAGGACTGTATGCATAGCGTCCAGATCAGACCGATGTGCTCAGCAGACATTCTGTTGAAGGACGGAATGTCTGACGCACTACAATGCCGCCCGTCTCGTAAACAGACGTTCGTCTCATTTTTGAAAACAAATCTGGAACTTTATGCAGTCTTTGATTTATGTGGGATATCAGTGCAACAGCGGGAAGCAGCGGGCGTGCCGTGGTTGGTCATTGGCGAGAGCGGGAACATGTATTGACGCCCAAAGCAGGGGCGGCCACCAGATGGCGCCTTGGCTTGACCATGCGCTGTTGCTGCGCGGGCGGTCCTTGATACGCCAGAATATATAGTGCCCAACACCCATCTGGAAGGTTGATGTGAGGCTCACACCACGGCACGGCCGCTAGATGGCGCTTTGGCGCTGTCCGTCTACCTAACAGACATTCATCTCATTTTTGAAGACAAAGATGAAACTTGAGGCAGTCTTTGGGTCATGTGGGATTTCGGAGCAACAGCGGGAGGCAGCGGGCGTGCTTGGTCATTGCTGAGCGCGGAAACATATGTGTTGGCGCTTAAAGGCTGGGCCAGGTTGTGTTTTCCGGGTCGGCCACCAGATGGCGCCTCGGCTTGACCATGCGCTGTTGCTGCGCGGGCGGTCCCTGATACGCCAGAATACATAGTTGAAATTCTCACGGGGGGCAACCGTGAGATCGCCCTAGGAGGGTGGGCGGGCCTTTCTGCCACACAAACTCTGGTTGAGTAACATATATGGACGGATTTTTACTTGGAGAAAGTCAATGATGCGTGATCACAACGTTAGCTCTCGCGGCTGACATGAAACCCTCAAAAAGCCTAGTCCAAGTGTCTTTTAGTAAGGGTGGGCTCAGGGTGGGGCTTTTGCGGCCACACCAACTCTAGTCGAGTAACTTATATGCACGGATTTTTACTTGGGGAAAGTCAATGATGCGTGATCACAACGTTAGCTCTCGCGGCTGACATGAAACCCTCAAAAAGCCTAGTCCAAGTGTCTTTTAGTAAGGGTGGGCTCAGGGTGGGGCTTTTGCGGCCACACCAACTCTAGATGAGTAACTTATACGCACGAATTTTTAATGTTGATTGATAAATTTCAATAATTTGTCTTATTTTACCTTCAAAGACACTGAAGAAACACAAATCGTGCGTATAAGTTACTCATCTAGAGTTGGTGTGGCCGCTAAAAGCCCCACCCTGAGCCCACCCTTATAAGACACTCACTTGGACTAGGCTTTTTGAGTGTTTGATGTCAGCCGCGAGCTAACGTTGTGATCTCTCATCATTGACTTTCTCCAAGTAAAAATCCTGCGTATAAGTTACTCAACTAGAGTTGGTGTGGCAGAAAGGCCCACCCACCCTTCAAGAGCGATCTCACGGGTGCCCCCCGTGAGAATTTGACCTATACATTCTGGCGTATCAAGGACCGCGCGAGAGCTAACAGTGCGTGGTCGCAACCCGGGCACCTTGGCACTGACCACGCACTGTTAGCTCTCGCGCGGTCCTTGATACGCCAGAATGTATAGGTCAAATTCTCACGGGGGGCACCCGTGAGATCGCTCTTGAAGGGTGGGTGGGCCTTTCTGCCACACCAACTCTGGTTGAGTAACTTATACGCAGGGATTTTTACTTGGAGAAAGTCAATGATGAGAGATCACAACGTTAGCTCTCGCGGCTGACATCAAACACTCAAATAGCCTAGTCCAAGTGAGTGTCTTATAAGGGTGGGCTCAGGGTGGGGCTTTTGCGGCCACACCAACTCTAGATGAGTAACTTATACGCACGATTTTTGTTTCTTCAGTGTCTTTGAAGGTAAAATAAGATAATTTGTCTTATTTTACCTTCAAAGACACTGAAGAAACAAAAATCGTGCGTATAAGTTACTCATCTAGAGTTGGTGTGGCCGTTAAAAGCCCCACCCTGAGCCCACCCTCACTAAAAGACACTTGGACTAGGCTTTTTGAGGGTTTGATGTCAGCCGCGAGAGCTAACGTTGTGATCACGCATCATTGACTTTCTCCAAGTAAAAATCCGTGCATATAAGTTACTCAACCAGAGTTGGTGTGGCAGAAAGGCCCGCCCACCCTTCAAGAGCGATCTCACGGGTGCCCCCCGTGAGAATTTCAACTATGTATTCTGGCGTATCAAGGACCGCCCGCGCAGCAACAGCGCATGGTCAAACCGAGGCGCCATCTGGTGGCCGACCCGGAAAACACGACCTGGCCCAGCCTTTAAGCGCGAATACATATGTTTCCGCGCTCAGCAATGACCAAGCACGCCCGCTGCTTCCCGCTGTTGCTCCGAAATCCCACATGATCCAAAGACTGCCTCAAGTTTCGTCTTTGGCTTCAAAAATGAGAGGAATGTCTGTTAGGAAGGCGGACAGCGCCAAAGCGCCATCTAGCGGCCGTGCCGTGGTGTGAGCCTCACATCAACCTTCGAGATGGGTGTTGGGCACTATATATTCTGGCGTATAAAGGACCGCCCGCGCAGCAACAGCGCATGGTCAAGCCAAGGCGCCATCTGGTGGCCGCCCCTGCTTTGGGCGTCAATACATGTTCCCGCTCTCGCCAATGACCAACCACGGCACGCCCGCTGCTTCCCGCTGTTGCACTGATATCCCACATAAATCAAAGACTGCATAAAGTTCCAGATTTGTTTTCAAAAATGAGACGAACGTCTGTTTACGAGACGGGCGGCATTGTAGTGCGTCAGACATTCCGTCCTTCAACAGAATGTCTGCTGAGCACATCGGTCTGATCTGGACGCTATGCATACAGTACTTATGCGCGCGTAGGCTTTACTAGCACGGCGCGCACAACAACGCTGGGTCAGGTCAAAGCGCCATCTAGCGGCCGGACCGTGATGTGAACCTCAAACCAACCATCATGATGGGTGATGGGCGTGATGGGTAGCGTCGCGCGGTTCATTGTGGGGCTACCCTAAGCCACCCCGCCCGATCACAATGCGCGCCATCAGAAATATTGCATTGTATCGCAGACAAACTAAGTTTTCGGACGAACTGATCCTTGGAGGTTCGTCTAAGGGTACGTAAGAGTCCCCCTGCACAACCGGAGTCATTTCGGAGCATATTAATTTTTAGGCCAAAAATCGTAAAAATGCAAAGGCTAGAGCCTTTGCGTTTAATGATTTTCGGCCGAAAAAATTGTCTCAATTTCGACCAAACTCACAGGCTACCCTCGGGGTTGGTCTAAGGGTGCGTAAGAGTCCCCTGGACAACCCCCGTCACTTTGGAGCAACATTATTTTTCGGCCGAAAATCAAAAATGCAAAGGCTATAGCCTTTGCGTTTTTGCGATTTTCGGCCGAAAATGATCGACCAAACTCACGAGGCTATAGCCTTTGGGTCGAATTTTTTGGTCAAAAATGACGGTGGTTGTACAGGGGACTCTAACGTACCCCTGGACCAACCCCGTCAGTTCGTCCGAGCAACATTATTTTGTCTGCGAGGGAATGCAGTAAAATTCTAATAGCGCGCAATGTGTTCGGGCGAGGTGGCTTAGGGCCGATTCTCGACTAACAAAGTCCGGTACAGGCTAGCCCTCGGGGGTTGGTTTTGGTGCCAGAAGGAGGTCCCCTGTGACAACCGCCGTCGAAATCCGAGACAACATTTATTTTCGACCGAAAATCGTAAAAATGCAAAGGCTATAGCCTTTGCGTTTTACGATTTTGGGTCGAATTTTTTTCGACCAAAATGAACGGGGGTTGTACAGGGGACTCTACCGTCCCCCTAGACCACCCCCCAAGGGTCAGTTCGTCCAAAAACCCGGTTTCTCTGCGAGGAAATGCAATATTCCTAATAGCGCGCCATGTGTTCGGGCGAGGTGGCTTAGGGCCTATTTTCTCAACTAACGAAGTCCATAGGACTCTAGGCTACTTGCTATGGGGTTTTTGGTCCCAGAAGGAGGTAACCTGTAAGTCCTTGGTCGAAACCTCCGAGGACAACATTATTTTCGACCGAAAATCGTAAAAAACGCAAAGGCTATAGCCTTTGCATTTTTATGATTTTGGGTCGAATTTTTTTCGACCAAAATCACAGGCTACCTTTGGGGTTTGGTACTAAGGGGACTCTAACGTACCCCTAGACCAACCCCCGTCAGTTCGTCCGAAAACCCGGTTTGTCTGCGAGGGAATGCAGTATTCCTAATAGCGCGCAATGTGTTCGGGCGAGGTGGCTTGGGGCCTATTTTCTCACTAACGAAGTCCGGTATAGGACTCCTAGCACTTGCTATATGTTTTTGGTCCCAGAAGGAGGTAACCTGTGAGTTTGGTCGAAATCACTTTGGAGCAACATTATTTTCGGCCGAAAATCGTAAAAATGCAAAGGCTATAGCCTTTGCGTTTTTACGATTTTGGGTCGAATTTTTTTGCTCTCCAAAATGACGGGGGTTGTACAGGGGACTCTAACGTACCCTAGACCAACTCACAGGCTACTCTCGGGGTTGGTCTAAGGGTGCGTATTCCCCTGGACAACCGCCGTCACTTTGGAGCAACATTATTTTTCGGCCGAAAATCGTAAAAATGCAAAGGCTATAGCCTTTGCGTGATTTTCGAAATCAGATATCTCCGATTTCGACCAAACTCACAGGCTACCCTCGGATTTTGGCGATGGTCTAAGGGTGCTCTCCAAAATGACCCCTTGGACAAACCCCGTCACTTTGGAGCAACATTAGTTCGGCCGAAAATCGTTTGTCTGCGAAATGCAGCTATAGCCTAATAGCGTTTTGCGATGTTTTCGGGCGAGGTGGCTTAGGGGCCTATTTTCTCGACCAAAGTCCGAGACTACACTTGCTATGTGTTGGTCTGTCCCAGAAGGAGGTAACCTGTGAGTTTGGTCACTTGGAGACAATTTATTTTCCGACCGAAAATCGTAAAAACGCAAAGGCTATAGCCTTTGCATTTTTATGATTTTCGGCCGAAAAAAATTGTCTCCGATTTCGACCAAACTCACAGGCTACCCTCGGGGGTTCTGATCAGGGGTGCGTGATGTCCCCTGGACAACCCGGAGAGCAACATTATGTTGGGTTCGTAAAAATGCGGTAAAGCCGCGTTTTTGATTTTCGGCGAAGAGATGCGTCGATTTCGACGCAGAAAAGTGCCCCAGACGCCCGATCTCGCTCTTTGAGTGAGAGTCGTGGACAATCGTTCAGTTCGGCCGAAAATCGCAAAATACGCCAAAGACTTTGCATTTTTACTATTTTTGCTCGAATACAAATTCACTTTGGAGCAACATTATTTTTCGGCCGGGATTGTTCAGGGGGCCTCTTATGTTTTCCTTGACAAACCCCCTAGGGTTGGATTGCTCAAATTAATAAGGGAGAATGGAGCTTAAGTCCTTGGGGTTGAAAGTCGGACAACCGATGGAGACTACGTTCTGCCTGTGCTCGTAGCGGTGTACACGGGTCGAACAAAACGGACGTCAGACAAAAAGAAAAAAAAATCCGACAAAACGAGGTTTGACAACATTTTTGGCCGTATTATGAGCGGTAGAAATTTTGACAGGTCGGACAATAGATGAGCACCGCGAAGATTGCGAAACGCTGATCGTGTTGAGCTGTCAAATCAATACTTATGGTGGGCGGGGGAATGGCAAGGCGTCTACTATTCGAGAAAATAAACAGAGTGAAATCGCAGATTTGCCACAGCCGCGTGGCGGGCCCCCTGTTTCACGTTTCATTCACACGCCTGCGAGGCACGCAGCCAGCCCTGGTCGGGTCGGGTGGGGGTATTGCCCACTGATCCTCGCAGTGACCTACCCCTATCTCGCGCGCGACACTCTGCCTGCCTGTCTTGTACCGGTCGATTCTGCGATCATCAGCAAATACTACGTCAAATAGGGTTGCGCGTCACAACAGAGGGCAGTCGGCAGCCGGCCGCGTCCGCACCGGGCATGGTGTCATTGGACGGGATCCTCGTGAGGGCGCGTCTGGCGTGGGAGTGGTGCCGACCTCTCCTTTTTCATATTTTGATTGGAGATCCTGAGGGTAACGCAGCGTGGTTCGCAAAATCACCTGGTTCTTGTAAACTGGATGTTTTTATTATGTTAACTTTGTTATAGAAGTGGATCCCGTAGCCACATTGCAGCTTCGGCGTGAGGAAGGAAAGGCGGAAAATGTAAAAACAAAGAGAAACAAAATAGCAATCATACATGAAATTTTTTATGTGTGGCGAGTAACGCGTATTTGTTTTTTGCTCCCTGCTACATTTACCGAGAAAGGTAAGTTCATGTAAAATTGTAACTGATTTAGAATTTAAAAGAAAAAGCACTCTGGACAGGAAAATTTTCATCACCTTGCACTAAAATGCTCGCCTCTAGTAGCTTTTCCAGCCAACTAAAGTTGATACAGAGAATTTAATGAGTCCACGTTGTATTTTGTCCTAAGGACTCATTAGCTTCAGCTGGAAAAGCTGGCCTACTATCTTAACCCTCGCAGCTTGGATGTTCATGGTTCCGTGTGGAATCATCGTCAGTTACCTAGTTGCGGTAAAAGAAATCAAAAGGTAAGAAAAAGGAGAAAAGGACGCTAGTTGGCGTGATTATTGGCGAAAATTAGAACAAAAGCGGAGCAAAATTTCGATGAATTTAATGCTTTTATTGCTTCTAGGTCCCAAGTGAAATCTCATGGCGTTCAAGAGATCTCCCAACTTCTGACACTAACTCTCAGTACATTATTTGATATTTTTCTACCTATATCTGTCTTTGCGTCTATGAGATCATTTACGAATTTCACCGCCAGCTGGACACGAATGGAGGTATGTGTGTGCGTCTCAGTGCTGCAACAGACAAACCCTGAGTCGGATCGATCTCTACCTATGGAAAAGAGACAAATAATTAATCAGCAGTGACTGTAACAGATTAAATACACAACTCTAACCGGAGCGCCCCCACACCTCGGTATTAAGCCCTTCATATATACGCTCTTCGTTGCGAATCAGATTTACTTCATCCCTGTGCTGGTTGCTCTTCACGATCAAATAGGTAATACCATGGCTAGTATTTATTGAAGCACCGGGTCATTTTTATGTCGTGAAAATTAAAAAAAAAGTGCCCGTTTCCTGGAGAACCTTTTACACCGGCCTTTTTGCATGTCACGGCTCGTTAAATCACTCGCCTAACTAGCGCAAAAATGTAATTTTTTTTTTAAAGGATTAGAATTCTGGATGATGGTCCCACTGACACACGCCCTCGTGTGCATGCTCTCGTGTTTCGTGATCTGGGTCAGCGGCTACGTCGCGGTGGCGGTGCTCTCGTACGGACTCGCCCGCCGCCTCATCGCCGACACGGAGAGTCAGGGGGTGGCCGGCCTGCGGCTGCACCGCCTCCTCTGGCTGCACATCGTCAAGGCAAGGGCGTCAGAGAGTCCTCCTGAGACCGAGCGATTTGGGATTGCCTATCACGTCACATGTAAATCTAGTTGTTGCAGATGTACCACTCTTGTTGGGCCTGGACGCAAGGGCCTTTTATTTTCTTCATGTTTATCATCTGCACTGTCTACTTTTATAATTTTTTCCAAACCCTTTTGGTCAAATGGGACGAGATTCTGCAGGTGAGTTTACATCAAACATAAAAGCGGCCTCTATGGAGGCTCACAGTGGCTCGCAGCTGGAGGCGGTCTCTCTCTTTCTCTCTCTCTCTCTCTCTTCTCTCTCTCTCTCTCTCTCTCTCACACACGTGTTACTGACTTGAACAGTGCATATACGGGGTCACAACAACTTTTTCTTGCAAAGAATACTCGGTATTCAGAGTACTGGGACAGAACGTCTTGGTATTTATTGCTAGCGGAGTCGGCCTTTTGGTGATATGCCTCAGCGCACATGCTGCAACACACCAGGTAGGTTTGTTGTAATGGCAAAAAATTAAAGGCCTGTAATAATAATTATTTAAATTGTTCACGGGATAACGGGGGAGGGGAGGTCGATGACACTTTTCTGTTGTGCCTGCTTCCAGATTAATTCTACGCGCAAAAAAGTTTTAAGGCTTTCGTTGAGTGGAAAAAGCAGAATTTTCCAATACGAGGTAAAGTGTACTAAAATATATTTTTATTAATGCGGAGGGATAAAATATTTCTTTTTATTTGCAGGTATTTAGTTTTTTAGATGATATTCGGGGCACAGAGGTGACTCTAAGACTCAGTAGATTTATTGACATCGGACGTCCACGCATAATAACAGTATGTTTTAGAAACTGCTTTACAGCATGGCCAGATTTTAAACTCTAATAAGCACTTTGCTTGTTCCAGATGATGGTTATAGCATTAACGTACTGCATAGTGCTTTCTCAATTTGCTTTACTCGACACGTGAACAATCAAACAGGTGAGAAGATTATTTTTTTTTAAATAAAATAGGTAGCTGAGGTAAAAAATGTATTTCAAGAAAACACTCTATTATTATACTAGATTTTTTCATGGCGTCCCTCTATTTTGTCTGTTTGTTTGCTAAACCCGTTACAGGCAAGGATTCCACTTCATTCTTCAGGACTGACAGCTTAGTTAGGCAAGCGTCTCTCCATTGCCTACGCTCTTGAAGCTTTTCCAGGGGAATGCGCTCACACATTTGCTTCTGGATATTTTCCAAAGCTTTTCCTTCCATGTGCGGTATCGGCCCCATTGACTGACTCACCGAGTAGATAGTTGAAGCATAACGCTCACAGTAGCTTACCATGCCTGAAAGTTACGAAATATATTTTATTATATAGAAGTTGGTATTCGTAGATGTGCAAAATCAGAAATGCGTGGGATTCTTTCACAACTTGCATCAGCTGACAGGTAAGCAGTCAACTTAGAGTTGAAACTCAGACGAGCACAAAAAGCAAAACAGTAAATTAGTTACTGACCTTCTGCATTGAGGTGAGCGGTCTCGAGTGCACCCAAAAATGCATAACGTGGGCCAAGACCTTCTGACATGACCTTGTCGACATCTGCGACGTCCAGAATTCCCTCCTGAACTTGCCTCCAAAC
The DNA here is from genome assembly GCA_033675135.1 of Frankliniella intonsa. Taxonomy (NCBI): domain Eukaryota; kingdom Metazoa; phylum Arthropoda; class Insecta; order Thysanoptera; family Thripidae; genus Frankliniella; species Frankliniella intonsa. The sequence goes on from CM066257.1 coordinate 5,426,712, forward strand.
TTCATTTAAAATGACGTACCTGACAACAGACACAAAATACAGACACTAAAATGTCACTTTCTATGAAGGTACCCACCAGAAAAGCACTTCTTGTTTCGAAGACATATTTTGATTTTTTAAAAATACGTACTGTATTCTGTTCAACGAGAACCCAGCTATTTCCTTTTTAAGAGAAACGGGGACCTGTCCAATAGTCTCCATCAGAGCTCGTACTTTAACGGGGACCCATTCTTCTGTGTATGGCGCGGGCACGATTTCAACAAGCCTGACGTAGTACGGTGGATTTACCTGTGAGAAAACAGAGCTACAAATTAGAGACGGTGGCAAGTAATGTTAACGCCTTTCCAATCACTTTTGTAGGCAAAACGGTGCCGTACCGGATGAGCAACTACAAATCGTTCTTTATTTTTCAGGTCCTTGCTTAGAACAGAGGGCATGTGTGTTGAGGTTGAACTAGAAATGATAGTAGGTGCCTGCACCACCGCGTCGAGATCCCTAAGCGCCTTCATCTTGATATCTAAAATTTCAGGCGTACACTCTTGAACGAGGAAGGCACCAGTCACGCAGTCCTTCAAGTTAGAAGTGCCTGTGGGAGAAAGTAGGACAGGATTGTCAAACGGCAGGTATCACGCTATTAAACTTTTGTTTTTAATAATGTATCATTGCAATCTTAGTAAAAGAAGTGCGCCACTTCAAGGACTTACCAGAAATAAGGGCCATTTGTTGTGCCGCCGACAGCTTGCCCCGGAGAAGCTTAGTCTTTTCCAGCTCCTTTAGCTGGCTTTCAATTTCTTTCAACGCACCCTGCACCTGCTTGGCTTCAATGTCAAAGAGTCTCACTTTGTAACCAGCAGATGCAAACAGCATCGCCCAGCTGCGTCCAATGAGGCCACTGTGTAACACAGACAAACGAGTTGAGGTAAATGTCGTGTCACTCAAGGGAGGAGGACATGAGGACCATTACGCCTTCAGGATAGCTTACCTCCCAAGAATACCAATTGCTTCGGCCATTTTCGTGAGCGCAGGGACGTCCTCTTCAAGGGAAAACTACGAGTCGAAAGCGATCTGTTTGGGCGGTGTGTGGCCTTTATAGAGATGCGTTAGGGGGGCGTTATCTCGCAGCTGGTAAACAGGTACTCGAGGCGAAAGGCTGGGCGCGGAGGCGGTCGGCTCGGTGACCTTGGCAGTCAACGGGGCATTCAGAATATTCACAGGCGAACTTCAGTGGGGGATGCTCTTATATACAGCAATTATTTGACCCTCTGGAAGAGTGTATTACTATTAACGTACAAAAACAACCAGAAAGAGCTACTTTACGTGCAAGTGAGGGACTTGAAACTGGGTTGCCAAGAGAGAATATCAAGGAGATAAGGAAGGTGTCACACAATCAGTAATAAACGTGCCCTAGGTTAGCTGTCACCGGCAAGGAAAAGAGCCGAGCAATGAAAGTAAAAAAGAAAAAAACCTATATGCAAAGGCTATAACCTTTGTGTTTTTGCGATTTTCGTCCGGAACCAAATTGTCCCGGAAATACCTCCATGGCGGGTACGAGGCAAAGACCCAAACATCCGCTTGTGTGTATAGAAGTGAAAATTAAATAGCTGACAAGGAGGGGTAGAAATAGAAAAGATTAGAAGAGCGACAGCCGTCTCTGGGAAATGACCTCTCAGAAGTATGGTAAAGAAAAACGAAGACTGCCGGCGGCTCTATCTGGCGGCGATGCGGTGCGGGGGCCGCCGGGGCCAGTACAGTGTCCGCCGATGGAGCCGGCAGCATCGCAGCGTCTCACCAGAAATACATTTCCACAGCCACCGCGACGGAAGGGTGCAAACAGCTGCAAATAAGGGACGCTTACACGAAGCTGTTGGAGAAAATGGCAGAGCACGCCACACAGCCGCCGGCTGCAGGTACGCAGCTAGTAAATTTACGATATATTTTGTAGCTTACTATTTACAAAATATGTCATAAATTGGCAACCCCTTATCGTTCGTCAAAATTATTCCTAGTCGAGAAGTTGTGCTTGTAATTTTACAAATTTTAACTATATTTTACAAAACTATTCGTGGAAAATTTTCCAGTATTTTTCTCGGTGTGAGGTTGGGAACGCGACGTGCAATGCCCGGCACGGCTCCAACATAAAATTAAGTTGGCAAATTATATGTGAATCCCAAAAGATACGCGAAATAATGCACGAGAAAAATTTCATAATTTTGAATTAAATTTATGTTATTTGCAATGAATAATAATTATATACATACTATAACGGCTGCGATTTATCAGTCCGACGACTCAACGAACACTCAGTCAAGGTCGTCAGCAGTATAAATAGGCTTTCACTGCTTTGAACCGGCAGATTCAGTGCCGGGCCTTAGAGATCACCGGATTTCCAAGCGGAAAGAAACAACTATAATTTTATTCCCGATTAACAGCATTGTTTTATTTGAAGTATTACCGCATTACCACCCTACCAAAAAGGGCCTAGCAGTGCGCGCAGCTCTTGAGGTTGAGTTAGAGGTGAGCTCAAACGACACTACGTTCAGCCTCGCGCTGTCGTAAATCGATCCCTAATACCCCACCATGATATATAACGATAGCGGTGACAAAACGGTTGCGGGTCAAATGCCCCGACTCGCATCTTATGATTACGAGCACGAGCCCGGGGAGGCCGGGCCGGGCCCACACGAGAGACGCCGATAAGCTGTTCTTTGCGCTATTACTTGCTGCTTCCCTGAACGACAAGCATGGAATGGAAGGGTTTTGTCGCGGGACTTCCTCCCGAGGGTCCTCGAGAGAAAACTGACTTTTCTCGCCAGGAAATGTAAAGGGTCTTGTCGCAGGGACGCACAGCGGCTTCGGGAAGCGCCACCTGCAGGTGCTGCTGCTGTTCCTGGCCATCGCCACGGCCTACGGCATCCGCATCAACCTGTCGGTCGCGCTCGTGTCCATGACCAACAGGGACAGGGCCGACGGCTACGAGGTGAGGTACTCGCAGCAGGCGCGCGAGCCGAGGGGGAAACAAGTCGGAAATTTTTGCACACCTCGAAATTTAAGAAAATAAAAATAAATTCAGAGAAATTCAGAAAAATTCAGAGAAATTCGGGAAAAATTAGAGTAAAAATTCAATAAAAATTCAGAAAAATTCACTAAACGTCTGAAAAATTCGCAAAACTTTGCAGAAATTAAGTAAAATTCACAAAAATTAACAACATTTGTTCACCAAAATTCAGAGTTGTTTCCCCTTTTGGCTTGAGCACTCTGGCGAGCGCTTGGCGCGCACTCTGGCGGCACTCTAGCGAGCGCTTATGGCACTTGCAGGTGCACCGCTGGGAGCAGGACACGCGCGGCACCATCCTGTCGTCCTTCTTCTGGGGCTACACGCTGATGCAGGTGCCCGGCAGCATGCTGGTGCAGCGCTTCGGGCCGCGCCGCTTCCTGCTCGCCGCCATGTCCGGCAGCTCCGTGCTCGCCATCCTCACGCCGTACCTGGTCAGCCTCGGCGGCTTTTCCGTCCTCATCACCATCAGGGTCTGCCAGGTGCGTGCAGGGGTTTGTGCACCGGAAATACAAGTGTACGAATGTCGCTCACCTACAAGTGAGTGAATGGTTGTTCGCTTACCTACAAGTGAGTGTAAATGGTTACACGCTGCGCAGGGCCTGCTGTCGGGGCTGGTGTTCCCCTCCTCGCACAACATGCTGGGGCGCTGGACGCCCCCCATGGAGCGGCCCCGCTTCACGTCCATGGTGTACGGCGGCATGTCCATGGGCACGGTGGCGGCCATGGGCGGCGCGGGCCTGCTGTGCGGCTCGTCCCTGGGCTGGCCCTCCGCCTTCTACGTGCCCGGCATCGTGGGGCTCATCTGGTGCGTAACTCGGACTCTGCAAAAAAAAAAAAAGTCAAAAATATTAATTTTTTTGTAAAAAAAAAAAATCAGATAGTTTCATGAATAATACTGGAAAAATAATAACAACAAAATTTTTAGAAAATTCAGGACATCTAAGGAAAAACAAACATAAAAGTTCGAAAAAAAAAAACACGCTATTTGACCATTAAAATTAGTAATAGCTAAGTAGTAATACGGTGTGATTGTGGACCATTTCAGCTGACGAGCTTTCACGTTTCTAGGTGTGTCCTCTGGTTCTTCCTGTCGGCAGACACTCCAAGACAGTGCAAGGGCATCTCACCCGAGGAGCTGGCCTACATTGAGCAGAGCCTCGGGTCCTCCGCAATGTCCTCGAGGAGCGTACGTGCAATGGAATTTTGGTTTTGAGGGAGAGATTTTGAGATTTTACCGAGGGTTTTCACAAATGCAAATGTCAGGCTCCGAGAGTGCCCTGGAAGGACATCCTCACGTCGCCGCCCGCCCTGTCCCTCATCGCCGCCCACTGCGGCCAGAACTTCGGCCACTGGATGCTGCTCACCGAGATGCCAAACTTCATGAAGTCGGAGCTGCACTTCGAAATCAAAAGTAAGTTCTGAACTACTTTGAACAGCCGTCAGTCGAGGCGCTCTCTGACCCCGCCCCGCCCCGGTGCCCGACAGAGGACGGCCTGCTGTCCGCGGTGCCGTACGTCAGCCTGTGGCTGGCCACCTTCCTGGTGGGCTGGACGGCGCAGCGCGTCAACGAGCGCCGCCTGGTGCCGCTCACCGTGTCCAGGAAGATCTTCAACTCGCTGGCGCACTGGGGCTCCGGCTGCATGCTGCTGCTGCTGGCCGTCGTCAGCCCCGGGCCCTGGGGCGCCGTCGCCATGCTCACCGTCGCCGTCACCCTCGAGTCGTGCATCTTCGCCGGCTTCTACGTCAGCCACATGGACCTGTCGCCCAACTTCGGCGGCGCGCTCATGGGGCTGTCCAACGGCTGCGGCAGCGTCATGGGCATCCTGGCGCCCCTCATCGTCGGCCTCATCGTCAACGAGAAGTCGGAGCAGGTGGGTGCCAAAGTGTGTGAAATGAGCACACTTGTAGCTGTGTGAAATTTCTGTTAGTAATTCATACAAGTGTGCGAGTGGAAATTCACACTTCTCCAAGTGAGCGACATTCTCGCTTTTGAGTCTCCAGACAAATTCAAACACACATTATTTCTCCAGGACGTCGTGGAGTCGTGGTCAAGAGTGTTCATTCTGACGGCGTGCACGTACTTCGCCGGCAACCTGGTGTACGTCCTGCTGTGCAAGGCAGAGGTGCAGCCGTGGAACGAGCCCAAGGCCCGGGCGGACGAGAAGAGTGACAACTTGCACAACGCGACGCTAAGTCAAAGGGAGGGGCCCTGAACGCGCCAGGGAACGGCCCTAATGGATACGACGAAGGGCAAGGTCTAGCCGCTGCAGATACCCCCGGGCGGCAGAGGTCTTAGCCCGTTGAGGCCCTGAGCCTGCTGGCGGCAATACCCCGCGCTGGCGCGGCGGTACGCCTCATCCGCTCGGCTATCTACTGATCTCGTAGGCGGGCGCACCGCGCAACGCCCCTACAGGGAACCTTCTCCCAGCAAAGCACTCCTAGCAAACATACGTGGGCGTTTGACCTATACCCCCGACGACTTACGCGCCTTCAGGCAAAAGTGAGAGGGTATAGTCAATTCGCGCATTTTTAAATTCCACGTATTTGAATCTCCGTATAGAAAATCAGAAATCACCTGTATTTATTTTGAGATCTGAACGGTAAACTTCACGCTCTCTATTTATTAAATAAAACGTGTCTAGCCCAAGGCACGCAACGTATTATCAATAAAAACACTGTAAAACGTAGCAAAACGACTCTAATTTTTCCGCGTAATTTTGCTAAAATTTATTATTATTAATTTTGCCGTAAAGTGCATTGTCCTCCCCTGAATTTCCTTATAGTTTCGAGCCGTTCTCCCTCTCCCGGGTTGGGGCGACTGCCCCTATCGCCCCCGCCCCGCCCCCACCGGACCCACCCGACGTCATCACGGTAAGTGCGTCCATCGCGAACGTGCTTCTGGGCGACACGGCGCCCGGACCCGCCCCGCCGGCCCCGCCCGGACCATCCGGCCGGCCAATGCCGCCGACACCCCTCGGTGGACGCCCCCACCCCGCCCTCCACCAATCCCCGTGCCGAATGCTGCTTCCCAAATCTCGATCCCCCACCCCACCCCGCCCCGCCCCGCCGCCCCGCGCCGCCCCGCCCGCGGGCCTCGCTGCACGGCGCAAAGGCCGCGAGCAAGGACAAGACAACGCGGGGCGGGGCGGGGCGGGGCGGGGCGGGGCGGGGCGGGGCGGCCCGTCATCCTTTCCCTTCTTACGCCGCGCCATTTCTCATGGGACGGGACGAGACTTTTCCCCCAAAATTCACATTATCGCCCCTAGCGTCTCTCCTATGCTGGGTAAAACTCTGAAAATCACATGGAAGGTGTATCTCGATGTCCTGAAGACGAAAAACCATCATTTGGAGTTTTACCCAGCAATGGAAAAAAGTTGCGTTCGAGAAATCGTTCAAAACTCGACGAAAATTCACATTATCGCCCAACATTACTATAAAATATTTGAATAAAAACGCCTAGAATAACGTCCCGGAAAGACAATTTTTTCCCCCTGGTTTTTGCTTTTGCTTGTCCTTATCCCTTTTCGAGACACCCGCCATCGTCAATATCGCGCCGTAAAACCTGCCTGTCGCTGGCAGGCAGGCAGTCAGCCCCCGCCCCGCCCCGCCCCACCCGTGCACCCAGCACCACGCCACACGCTCCGCCCCGCCCCGCCCCGCCAACCGCTTGCCATTTTTCCTCATCACCCTCCGTCTCAATTTGGCTGGAGTCGCTCTCACCTGGAGTGTAAAGCAGGTAGAGGAAGGGGGAGGGGGCACCCCGCGGATGGACCGCGTCCGCACTGGGGGCCCAAGTGTGAGGGTGTCACACACCTGGAAATGCGTGATTTATTTTTTATTTTATCTTATATTTTTTTATCTTTAATTTATATTTTACTTTCCTTTTTGGTGAACTTACTAAGAATATTGCACGCCTGACGAGACAGTTCGGTCGGCAGTACAAAGCCGGACAGTGATATTATTCATTCACCGCGCTGAATTTCCCTATACAGCGTGTATCTGAAATGTCCCATCTTCATGGAGAGTTTGCCTAACCCCCTCCCAGCCTCGCTCCCCGCGGCGTGGCCTGGGCAGGACGATCTGTCATTCGACTGTCATGGCGGTCGCGGTGCTGCAAATAATGCAAAGCGAGCCATGGCCAGAGAGTGGCGGGGCGGGGCGGGGCGGGGCGGGGCGGGGCGGGGCGGGGCGGGGCGGGGCGCGGGGCGGGGCGGGGCGGGGCGGGGCGGGGCGGGGCGGGGCGGGGCGGGGCGGGGCGGGGCGGGGCGGGGCGGAGCTCGGCGTTGGCTGTGCGGACCGACATCCGAGCCTGCGGAAACCGAAACCGCAGGAATGCTCGGGGGCAGCTCAAGTGCCAACGGGGAGCGACAGTACGGAGAGTAGCACTGTGGCTCTCTCTCTCTCTCTCTCACAAAGACTCACTCTGAATTTCTCTCTGAGACTCTCTCCTGACACACAGATTCTTTTTTTTTTTGTGTATGATTTTTGTCCGGATAAAACTCCTAGCTAGCTAACTTTCCATACAACACGAACTTATATCGTTAGAACGGTGAGAGTTATGATTTCACACACCACAAACAAATAATAATTTGACTGTTAGTTCTAAAATTTTCAATTCCTTTACTGACCTGATTCTTAAAATAACGCTGAGAGAAAGAGTACTGGGGTAGAAGTACCGATTAACGGGTGTAAATCGGAGATGATACTTGTTACGATCCCGTCGCAACCACCAGACACAACATGGCCGCCTTCATCCTCGTCATCCCCCTGTGCGCCACGGCGGGGCGGGGCGGGGCGGGGCGGGGCGGGGCCGGGCGGGGCGGGGCGGGGCGGGGCGGGGCGGGGCGGGGCGGGGCGGGGCCGGGCGGGCCCAGTGGTACCATTTTGTCAAAAACTTGCCTAACCATTGTCGACGCCTGTCAGTCGCGACAACATAGTGATGAATGTGACTTTGCGCCACTTGCGACGGCAATTTTTCACACGGCGAACGAGATAAGAAGACCGTGTCTTTATACCGCGGGGTGGCCGTCGCGTCAGCTGCGGGGCGGGGCGGGCGGGGCGGGGGAACGCCTTTATAAGGTGAGGGAAGCAACTGTGTTGCGGGTCTGCGCACTTCTGTAAGGGCCTCGGCCAATGTGGCAGCACCTCTACTCCGCAAACTTCAGCCTCTGCAGACAGTCGGGGCGCCTGGTAGGTAGGCAACATTCTTTCCTGCGCTGCAGGTACGTATTGCGGTACTGCCTACCCCGAGTGTCGCAGGCGCCGAGGGGAAATAATCCACTCTTTTACTTGACCAACCGTGCGAATAGAATGTCGCACACCTACAAGCGTGCGGAATTTCCGCACACCTGGGTTCCCAGAGCCGTAAGTCCACATTGCGCTTTACACCGCACCGTCGCAAATTAGCGGAATAAGCTGCAAATAAGACGCCCCCCCCCCCCCCCCTCACTGTCAGCGCCGGGACGCCCCTCCGCCCTGCCCGGGCCGTAGCAGAAGTGCTGAGTGGGCGTCGGTCCAGGGGCGGCCAGGGGAGGGGAGGGGAGGGGGCGTCCCTCGCCCCTAGCTGAACCCATTGTGGTCTGAAATGTAATATACACCCCTCCCTGATTAAGCCCTTTGGTCGGCACGTCCTGGCAGCCAGCCTTATTTGCAGCGGCCCGAGCCGAGGCGGTATTCGCAGGTGCGGTACCTTGTATTAGTTCGTTTATTCGCAGGGACGTAATTTGGTCCGCAGTGCCGGCCGGGCGCCGCCCGCCCGCCTGCCCGAGCTTTAATAAACCTCACGCCACAATATAGCGCGGCGGTGCTGCCAACCCAACGCCGCGGATTTCACGACTATTTTTTTTGCGGGGTTGTTCATCGCGTATAACGCAGGAAGCCGGAGAGGTTCCGGTGCAAGTTTGGGCGGGAAAATTGGGCGAAACACGCCGCGCATCCCCGCGGAGTGAAAACCCCGCAGGAGGGGGGAACTCGCCGTGGACGCGGGCGTCACACAGTTGTAGGTGTGTGAGTTTTGATCAGCAGACTACCAGATCCTCACAGGTGCGCGAAACTCCAAGGAAGATTCAAGATTCACACTACTTTTTCACGGTGCGGAACTTTGTGGAAAAAAAAAACTCGCACACCTAGAGTTGTGTGACATTCACGCACTTGGAGTTACCAGTGCGACCTGCATGGGGGCGGCAGGGGAGGGAGGGGGAGGGTTGAGGAACAGCCCCTCCCTCCCAACTCCTTCTCGCCAGGCGCAAGGCGGCCACCTCCGCCTTCCTATAGAAAGCCGATATATCGGCTCAGTTTATCCGCTCATGTTGTGCGCCACCCTCCCCTCGAGAGAGAGCGAGAGAGAGCGAGAGAGAGCGAGAGAGAGAGAGAGAGAGAGAGAGAGAGAGAGAGAGAGAGAGAGAGAGAGAGAGAGGGGGGTAGCGTAGGGGTTAGCAGGAGATCCCGCACCCCGACGTGATTTTATGGCCGAGCTAATGTGAGAAAATAATGCCAACTTTATCGGCCGGGCAAAAGTTGGGGCGCGCGCACTGGTGCTCACACAAGCGCAAAAGAGCAAGGCGCACGCGTACGGGCAGGGGCTCACAAATGACACAAACGAGAGCGAGAGAGAGGGAGAGGGGGGGGGAGGGGGAGAGGGAGAGGAGGACGGGGAGAGAGGGAGAGAGGGAGAGAGAGGGAGGGAGAGGGAGAGAGAGAGAGAGAGAGAGAGAGAGAGAGAGGGAGGGAGGGGCAGAGAGGGAGAGAGAGAGGAAACAAAAAAGTTTGAGACCGACGTGGGCAGGGGGCTGGAAGGGATTACAGGCGTCAGTGAACGTACCATCGGACTGACTCTGGCCGGCCCGGCCCGGCCCAGTGACCGGCTCACTGCTCTCCGCTGTCTTCACAATAACACTATCACGCGCCACTGCAAAACTGGACGCTAATAATTATTTTATTAGTCGGAATGGATGTGTTGGGAACCGCGCGAGAGAGAAAGAGAGAGGGAGGAGGGAGGGGGAGGAGAGAGGGAGGAGGGGAGGAGAGAAAGAGAGGAGGAGAGAAAGAGAGGAGAGAGAGAGAGAGGAGAGAGAGAGAGAGAGAGAGAGAGAGAGAGAGAGAGAGAGAGAGAGAGAGAGAGAGAGAGAGAGAGAGAGAGAGAGAGAGAGAGAGAGAGAGAGAGAGCGGGTAAGGGAGAGGCTGGAGGCTGAGCCGTGGACCGCTCCCTCCCACCCCCGGGCCGGCCCCGCCCCCGCCCCGCCCCCGGGCCGCCCCGCCCCGCCCCAGGCCCCCCAGGCCCCGGGCCCCGGCCCCGGCGCGCCTCGCAGTCAGTCGATCGCTAGCGCTCGTGGTCCTGTGAGCTCGGCGCGGCGCTGCGCGGTGCTGCTGAGGGGTGCGGTGCGGCGCGCACACAGGGGCACACGGCTTCAGCGTCGTGCTCTTGCGGAGGGAGCGGGGCGGGGCGGCTCAGCAGGCAGCGCGGTGCGGGGCCCCATGCGGCGGGGCGGGGGCGGCGCGGGGGCGGGCGGCGCGCCCCACGCGGCGGCCTGACGCCCAGCATGAGGGTAGGCGGGGGCGGCGGGGGCGGCGTCGGCCAGGGCCGGCCGGGCGCGGGCTGGGGTGTCTGGCCCGCCATCCGGGCCTGGCTGCTGTCCGCCCTGGTGGTGCACGGCGCCGTGGCAGGCAACCCGGACGCCAAGCGGCTGTACGACGACCTGCTCTCCAACTACAACAAGCTGGTCCGGCCCGTGGTCAACACCAGCGACGTGCTGCGCGTCTGCATCAAGCTCAAGCTGTCCCAGCTCATCGACGTGGTGAGTCTTAAGTGTGAGGCCGTTATACACTTGTCATGCAATGATTTCCAAGTGTGCAGCAAGTGTGTTGCGAGTTTATATCAAAGTGATGGCAGCCCAGCCTGACTGTCAGGACAGTAACAGGACAAGGTCTAAGTGGACATCACAAGCTAGATATCCCTCCAGAACGCATCGTGCATCGTTCAATATTTTTCAAATGCGTCACGTGTTCTCCTTCTCCCTTAAAGTAGAAGTTCTTACTTTTGGAAACTCGTCGCTCTATTTTATTTATTATTTTTTTTAAACTGAAAATAGTTGGTTGACTGCAGCCCTTGTACTTGTGAGGACGAACGGTCAAACTACCCCTTCGACCGAGCATCAAGCCATTTTTATTTAAGTTAGAGATTTGTCACGCTTTTCTTTCAAAAGACTTCCTGTCCACTAAAACCGACAAGAAAGCTGCGCTGGTAAAAGACAAGTCGAGCGAAATGCCATCAGTGAGAGCTGCTCCCTCCCTCTCTCTCTCGCTAGAGAGAGCTCTCTCTCCCTCCCTCCCTCCCTCTCTCTCCCTCGCGCGCGCACTCTCTCTCACACATCACATCCCCTCTGGACCCCCGAGCGTCTTGGAACTTATCGCCTGAACTGTGTCTCCAACACACACACACACACACACACACACACACACACACACACACACACACACGCCTGTAACCCAATAGCGTATAGGGGAGGGGGCGGGCGCAGGGCGCAGTCCTACGGGGCGGGGCGACGGGTTATACCACGACCTTGTCACCTCTGCCACGGTGAGGCGGGGTGGGGTCGGGGCGGGGCGGGGCGGGGCGGGGCGGGGCGTGCCGTGCCGGCCTGCCAAATGACTCCCCCACATGCTGCCACACACGACGCCACACCGCCGTGTCGAGCGCCACAGTAACATAACATTTTCGAATCCAAAATGTCCCCGCTTCCGCTCCGCCGGTCCACAGTGAGTCCATGGACCACAGCATCACACACACACACACACACACGCGCGCGCGCAAACATTACCAACATTCCAAATGCAAGTCATTAGCATGGAAGCAAGAAGACACGTATGTATGAATTTCATTCGCCCCCTGCTCCTCCCCCCTACCCCCCTGCGCGGGGGTTGGGGGGTAGGTTTTCATTCACCCCCGTGACTGCGGTCGGACACTCGTTACGGACCTACCCCCCACCCCCACCCCCACCAAACTCACCCCCTGTCTCCCCCAAAACCCCGTAACGAGCACAGCAATTGTGTTATAGCGCGAAATATTCACGCCCAAACGAGACGCTCGTTGGTGACGAATTATTGCGGTGATGAACGATCAATAATGCATTTGTGCGTAATGCGAGGAGGGAGGTGAGCGCTGGTGTATGACAGGGAGGAGCAGGAGGAGAGGGAGGGAGGAGGAGGGGGAGGACTGAGGACAGCGCCGCCCCTGTCGCCACGCCACGCCACGCCACGCCACGCCACGCCACGCCCCCTCCCCGGTCATTAGACAATAATAGGTGACACATGAGGTCTGAGCAGGGGCGGGCCGGGGCCGGGGCGGGGCGGAAGAGTCGGGGTACGTACGGAGCAGGCGGTAATGTATATGCACCTGTGCAGACAGCGCTTTCGGTCTCGGCGGCGGCGGCGCGCGCACACAAAAGGGGGACGGAGAGGGCGCGGAGAGCTAGCCCCCTTGAAATCAAGAAGTCAAACAACTCCAAATTGCTTATAATTTAAAATAAAAAAACAAAAAATGAAAACGTCAGGAATTTCAGGAAAATTTCAATGGGATTCGCGGGGTAGAAAAGCTCAAAAAATCGCAGAAATTGAATTGACTTTTTTAAAAAAATTAAATCTAGAGGGATTTATGGCACTTGCACACTGCAATTTATAGATCTCTGATTTCACCCTTCACCTCCGTCCAAACGCATACAAGACTGCCCTTTGACCTTCCACCGTTACGAGCACACACACACACACACACACACACACTGAGGGGACCGGGCAGCAGTCGCGCTAGATAATGCAGTAACGCAGCCCGTGTTACTGCTCGGGACAGGCCTGGCCGGCGGCCCCGGCGGCTGGATCCTCGGCCCTCAAGTATTTATACGATTTCTCGTTCTGCGACGCCCCCCTACGGCACCAGGCCGGCGCGCCCAGGCCAGGAGGGCGCCGCGCGTGAGCGACGCTCATATGCACCCAAGTGCGTGATAAAGCACGATAACACTCCTAGATGTGCGAATTTTTCTTTTAGGAAAATAATTTTCCTATAGGAAAATTCAGATTTGTTTTTATACCCCAGTGTGGGTACCCGCCGCATAATATGGCGAAAGGTTGGAGGTTATGCGTGTGCGTGTGTGTGTGTGTGCGTGTGAGTGTGTGCGTGCGTGCGTGCGTGTGTGTGTGTGTGTGTGCGTGTCACGCTCTCACGCACCTTGATACGTTGATCCCGGGGCGTGAGCGTAGATAGCGGGCGTCCATGACGATGAGGGATCACCAGCTCCAGGGCGACAGGCTCGCCCCGCCCCGCCCGGCTCCACCAGATCTCTCACTGTCTCGCACGATTTTTCATGCCGCGGCGCCGAGCTGAGGTACACTGCAAACAGAAAAAGAAACGGTAAAGAGTGGGGTCAGCGGCTGGCTTCAAGTTGGGCTGAGTTTAATCATAGTTTGCATTTGGCGGGGCGTGGCGGGGCGTGGCGGGGCGAGGACTTGGGGCGTGATTCCTGCTCCCCTTCCCTCGGCTCCTTCAGGGCAAATGGCGTATTCAGTGGCTTGACCCGCCCCCCCCACCCCGCCCCGCCCCGCCCCGCCCCCCACCGCTCATCAGCGACAGTTACGTAATGGCAGTAATTTGGAGTGTGCGGCCCGTCCCCAGCCGTGTGGCCGCCCCGCCCCGCCCCGCCCCACCGGGTGAGGAGGGATGAAGGGACACCACCCAACACCTGCGTGAGTATGCGTGTGTGTGTGTGTGTGTGTGTGAGGGAGAAACAGCGCGGTGAAAGCCAGCCAGGGCATCAAGGCGCTCTAACACAACAAAAACACGACCCTGACAGGACGGTGCGGTGCTGGCAGGGGCAAGACCAGCAGGGCGGGTAGCCTCGCCCCGGGCCCCCGCAGGGCCCCTCTGCACGCCCGCAGAGGGCAATGACTGCACACGGCAGCTAGGGTGCTAGCTGCGAGCGAGTTCACCAGACTAATATTTGAACGAGGAAAATTTGCGTTCAATCCGGCGAAAAAAATCTATAAATCACATAAGAGTTTTTAAAAAATTGGGAAAAGTATGGAAAATAAAAATACTAAAAAATAAAATTAAAAAAAAATAAATAAAAATACGTAACTAGCTAGCTGGTAACGGTAAGTCACTAACGGTAAGTCACTAACGGTAAGTCACTAACGGTAAGTCACTAACGGTAAGTCACTAGCGGTACAAAGGACCGGGCCGGGCCGGGGCGCACGTCTCATCGCCATGCTCGCCGGCACGCCGCCGGGCAAATATTTTCCTGTATGTGTAATCCCCTCTGACCTCCCCCCGGGGCCACAGCACAGCCCGGCGCAGCCCGGCGCAGCCCGGCGCAGCCCTACGTGCCGTCTAAACTTATACACCGCCCAGGATAAATTTTTTTATTTATTAAGGAAGTTACTCTTGAAGTGGAAGGTGTATAAAATAATGTCGCACTTGTGAATTAAGGAAAAAAAACTGTCTTTTAGAGACGGAATTTAATTTCTCAGGAATCTGTGAGGACACGTTTGAAAACTGACATGGTGTCTTAACGTCACTAACGGTAAGTCACTAACGGTAAGTCACTAACGGTAAGTCACTAACGGTAAGTCACTAGCGGTACAAAGGGCCGGGCCGGGCCGGGGCGCACGTCTCATCGCCATGCTCGCCGGCACGCCGCCGGCCCCGTTGTGTAATCCCCTCTGACCTCCCCCCGGGGCCACAGCGCAGCCCGGCGCAGCCCGGCGCAGCCCTACGTGCCGTCTAAACTTATACACCGCCCAGGATATTTTTTTTTCATTTATTAAGGAAGTTACTCTTGAAGAGGAAGGTGTATGAAAATAATGTCGCACTTGTGAATTAAGGGAAAAAACTGTCTTTTAGAGACGGAATTTAATTTCGCAGGAACCTCCTGTGCGGACACGTTTGAAAACTGACATGGTGTCTTATTCGACCCTGGAGGTACCTCTGAGCATTAACCAACAACTTTCGCTTTTTTGTAAGGAACAAAAAATTGTTTCCAAAAACAAAAAACAAAAACCTCATTGCATGTCAGACGAAGGGTGCAAAAAAAAATATATTTTAAAAAAATCCTAAGCTTTGGATAGGGTCCAATGGCAGACACGCTGCGTGCAGCTCTAGGCACCCCTGCCCTGATGGGGGCCGAGCCAGCGACGGAAGGGGGCGGCGCGGGGGCGGCGCGGGGGGGGGGCGGCGCGGGGGACGGCCCGCCGCAACTTCTCGCCTGCCGCCCCCAGCGGAGACCCGTGCCTCCCCACCCGGCCCGCACCCGTCTGGCCTTTCGCAGGGGCTGCCTGGACCCTGGCCAAGAAATCTTTGGGCGTGGCGGGGCGTGGCGGGGCGGGGCGTGGTGGGGGCCTAAAGCGACACGGCGCCCACTGCCCCTCCTCAGCGTGGCGATCAGGTGCAGACACCACCCGCCCCGCCCCGCCCCGCCACGCCTCGCCCCGCCGTGGACTTGCATCCTCGGCGGGGTGGAGCAGAGTGTGGCAGAGGGGGCGTGGCGGGGCGGGGCGCCGGCGCGTCCAGATCTGGCCCGGCGCCAGCTATTGATCCAGTCCAGGCGCAGCGCACACCGGCGGGCTCGGCCCAGCGGCCCTACGTCGCGGGGCGGGGCGGGGCGGGGTGTGGCGGGGCGAGGCGCCAACGCTAATCCAGAGACAATGAAGCAACCAAGGATGAGCCATGGACCATCCTCCCGCGCTCTCAACCTGATTCTTCTTTATCCTCCCCCTCTCACACCTTTCCCTCTCTCTCTCTCTCTCTCTCTCTCTCTCTCTCTCTCTCTCTCTCTCTCTCTCTCTCTCTCCAGCACGTGACGACAGAAAGGCTGCGACTACACAAGGGGGTAGAGGACAGTTTAAAGCTGGGTTGGGGTCGTCCGGAGAGGGGTTGGTCGGAGTGGGGTAGCGTCCTCTTGTCTCTCCTTTACCCCACCACACTACCCCCGCCCCCCAACCCCCTCTTTTCTGCTCTACCCAAAGAAACTTTTCCGTAGTGGCAGGGGACGGGGTGGGGAGCTGGAGGGTCCGCCCAGAGCACAACATCGCAGGCATGGACGCTCCCATGCAGTGGCATGTACAGAGACAGAGGGCCAAAGAGAAAGGGTTGAGAGAGAGAGAGAGAGAGAGAGAGAGAGAGAGAGGGAGAAAGAGAGAGAGAGAGAGAGAGAGAGAGAGAGAGAGAGAGAGAGAGGACGCAAGGGCTTTCTTCATAAAACGCGAGTATTTGCTTTTGATGGCAGAGCAGAAACACCAACAGACGCAGACGCCTCTCGGGGGGCACAGGTAGGGGGGAGGGTGAGTCAGGGGGGGGGGTGAGGAGGAGGGGCAGGGGTGAGGAGGGTGTAGGGGGTGAGGAGGGGGTAGTCCGGTGGGCGCGCGGCCCGGCCCGGCGCGGCACTGCGCTGTTTACCGACGAGTAGGCTGCAATCCTAACATTCCCGCCGGGGGCCCGGGCCTCGCCCCGCCTCGCGGCCCCGGCAGCCGAGCGGCAGGGCCTCCGGGCCTCCGGTGGAAACCCTCCCCCACCCCTCACCCCCCCCTCCCCCACCCCCCACCCCCGCCCCTCACCCCCACCCTCTAACTCTACCCCCAACCCCCCATCCACTCGGCCGCTCCCAGGGCAGATCCCTACTCTACGATTCTTTATGGCGTACACCTTTCTGATCCCCGTCGTCCCTCGACTCCGCGGATCATTTACGGAGTGTGTGTGTGAGAGAGAGATAGAGAGTGTGTGTGTGTGTCGGTGAGACAAGAGGGAATGTGTGGCCGCAAGTGCCTGGTTTCACCCGCGTGTGTGTGTGTGTGTGCGCGCGCGCGCCCCGGCATTGTTTTGTAAGTTAACCGAATCGGTCGGGTTGTGGCGGGGTGTGGCGGGGCGTGGTGGGGCGGGGTGGGGCGTGGTGGGGTGTGGCGGGGCGGGGCCTCTGCTGCCTTGATCATAGGGCAAACAAAGCATAATGAAGCCTGGAAATGGAGTCGCAGCCGCGCGTCCCGCACCACAAATACGAGGGGGATAAGGAGAGAGAGAGAGAGGGAGAAAGAGAGAGCGCGAGAGAGAGAGAGAGGGAGCGAGCGAGAGAGAGAGAGAGAGAGAGAGAGAGAGAGAGAGAGAGAGAGAGAGAGAGAGAGAGAGAGAGGACAGATGGATGGACTGTGCAGCCATAGCGTCCGGTCTGCTCCGGCGCTGTCCCGCAGAAATGACGACTGCTGGTCCGGTGGATCCCGGAGCCGCCCGGAGCCTTTGTCTCCGCCCCGCCCCGCCCCGCCCCGCCCCGCCCCGCCCCGCGCAGACAGAAGGCCACCAGCCTGCTCCATCCGCCGCAACCTCCTCCCCTCCCCCTTCATCATCCTCAAAACGAATTAGAACGCTTCAGCACCGCGCCCGCCCCGCCCCGCCCCGCCCCGCCCCGCCCCGCCCCGCCCCGCCCCGCTTTGTTCTCGGATTGTTTTGGTCGGTCAGGAGGGCGCCCTCCCCTGGGCCAGGCAGGGACGGGAGAAGTTTGCAGGCCTTGTTTGAGACACATTTCTAAACCCCAAAGTGTGAATACCATCACACACTATTTTCAGGCGTGCGAATTTCTATTCGTACGCTCGACACGAAAAATGAAATTTGAGTGACAATAAGGCATTAAAATCTTTGACCAGGAAAGAGAGGAGAAAAAAAAACACACAAAAGAAAAAGAAACAGTCAAACTATTTTCTAATTTTTTTGTGCTTTTTTGTAATTTTTTTTTTTAAATTTAAAGTCGTCGAGCCGCTTTTTGTCAGTGTAGGTGTTCTGTTGTGAGGCGTGTGAGGCAGGCGATGCCCCGCTGCTGATGAGACCTCCCCCCCCTTCCCCCCCTCCCCGCCGGTCGGGAGGGACGCGGTCGAATTGAAGGACTGGGAGACATTCGTCTCTGTCCGACCACAGTGGCAATCGCACTGAGGGCGAGAGAGACCGCCTGATGGACGGCTGCCACCCCGCCCCGCCCCGCCCCGCCCCGCCCCGCCCCGCCCCGCCCCGCCCCGCCCCGCCCCGCCCCGCCCCGCCCCGCCGGCTCATGATAGGGCTTCCCTGTGTCTCGGGCGGACCGGCGCGGCGGCGGCGAAGGGGTGGCCTAGGTTCAGCACGCCTAGAAAACAAAGTGCCAAAGAGCGCGCGGAATCGCGACGGGATACCAGGCTTAGGCATGAGTCGCTCCTTGCAATTCCAACTCAGAATGTTTTGTACTCCAGGCAGCCCAGATATATGCATGCATAAGAAATTCTGATTTAGTTAAGGCAAGTCTGGATTCCCGAAAAGAAAAGATCCAATCATCACACAAAAAAATAGTTGCCCTAAAACACCAGGCGCTTTTTTTTTTTTTGCGTTGGGGACACGTGACATTTAAAGTATTTTTTTTTTTTTGGGGGGGGGGGTGGCAAAGAAAGACGTGTTGCATTTTACTCTCAGAGTAGAGTGGTGGGGCGGCAATCGAACGAGAGGCGATAGACGAGCAGCGGGAGGAGAGAGAGAGAGAGAGAACAGGAGAGAGAGGCGGGTTGGGGAGAGAGGCGGGTAGGGGAGGCGGTCACAGGCCATTGAGGAGAAGGGAAGGGTAGTTTCCCGCGTGACGAAAGGGGTCCAAGAATGGGGGATAGCTAGCGCACGAGAGAGAGAGAGAGAGAGAGAGAGAGAGAGAGAGAGAGAGAGAGAGAGAGAGAGAGAGCGCAAATAGGGGCGGGGAGAAACGGAAATAGCGTTGCCGCCGTTGAGATGGAGCGCACGGCGCAACAGAGACGGGAGATAAAAACAGACGGCTGGATCTGATTTGTCTGTGGCCGTCAGCGCACCCACTGCCGGTACACTGCAAAACATTGCCGCCGTGTCATGTGGTCTCTCGAAAATAACATCAAAGCCGGTACTGTTATTGTCGTTTTTCCCCCCATTCGCTGTCGCGATTTTGTTTATTTTTCGAGAAAAAGAATAGGGGCTGGTGGGTTATGGCGCGCCAACGGGAAAGTAACTATACGCTTTGGCGACGGTTTTGGCGCTGTTGTCAAGGTTGGCCATGCTGGGCCGGGCGGTCATGTGCCAGCAGTCAGGGTATGCCCCGCCGCCGGAATGAAGACGAATGGCAGCGCGTGGGAGGAGGGGAGGAGGGGAGGGAGGGAGAGGGAGGGAGAGGAGAGGGAGGGAGAAGGGAGAGAGGGAGAAGGGGGTAGCTGTGGGGCTCGCACGCCATGGGGCGTCCACGCCCGCCCGCCAGCCGAACACCACCAGGTTACACGCGAGTGTACAAGAGTGCAACCGCCAACGTTCCAAAGTAAAAAAAAAAAAAAAAAATCACCCGAAGCACAGGAGTTTAAAAATAAATTAACTAAATAAAAAGTTTACGAACCTGCGCGCAACTTTTCACTCCAGTTTTACGAGCTGGCGCAAGGGTGGTGCAAAATAAATAAATAAAAAAATTAAAAAAAAAAAAGAGGTTGGGTTGAGAGGCGCGACTAGCGATAAGATCGGACGCCAGCTCTCTGGCGCGGACATGAGATGCATCGCAGCAGACGACATCTGGGAGCCAGGCCATTAGCGCCGCGCCGTCATCGGATAAGCGCCACCGCGCTCACCGGGGGCGGGAGATTCAAACAGCCGGAAAATGGGATCCGCATGGGGACCGCGTGTGAGTGTTCTACTCTTGTGTCTATAAGCAAGTGTGCGAGTGGCGAATTTATAGTCTGCGACATTCAGACACTTTGATTTTTGAAAGAAAAGTTTAAGATGGGGCGCGGTGCGATGCGGTGAGCCATTTAGAAACATGAGCATGGCGCCTGTGGACGGTAGGGTAGGCAGCCCGCTCGACCCGCGAGCCGGCGCGTTGCCTACGCTCCAGGCTGACTCGCTCCGCGCACCCCGCGTCCTGACCTCAACGTTCCACCCTGAGATAAAGAGCAGCACTCGGCCGATAGCCCGCACCACGGTTTTCATTTTCATCCTTTTAAATCAAAAGCATTTCTCTGTGCCATCGCTGCTGTTCAATTTTTTTCGCCACCTTCACTTTTTGTTCCGCGTTGATTTCTTTCAGAGCTTCCCCTTCGCTAGAGCAGAGCGCCCTCCCTCAGCCGGGCCCGGGCCCGGAGGAACACGGACAGCGCCAGCAGACGACAAAAGAACCGGTCTAACAATCACGAAGGAGTCGAGATGCAGAAAATGGCATTGCTATTCTGAACCGACGGCGGCGGTGGCGGTGGCGGTACGCGAAGCGCCCCCCTCCCCTCCCTCCCCCTGTGACCACCCCCCACGCCCAGATCTGGTTCTAAAATCAGCCCCCAAAATCAGCAGCAGTAGCGGTGCCACGTCGGGCGGGCGTCTTTTTTGTTGTTGTTGTGTTGTGTTCTCGTTGTGTTTCTTTACGGCCCTGGCGGCCACCCTCCGTCTCCCCAGCGCACCGTTCTGTCTTGATGCGCCTGTCGGTGTTGACTCGGTGTCAACCACCTATCTATCGGGGGCCTCCCCCTCCCTCGTCCTCCTCCTCCTCCTCCTCCTCCTCCTCCTCCTCCTCCGCATGAAGTCATCTCTGGAGCTCGCGCTCGGTGGCATGGAGCAATGAAGCAAGTGGCAGGGGCGCCGCGGAGGCAGGCGGGGCGGGGCGGGGCGGGGCGGGGCGGGGCGGGGCGGAGGGGCTCAAACATATCGAGAGGAACGCGCGCCGCGCCGCGCCCCGCGGGCCCGCTGTAAGGTCCCCGGCGCCATAAACCACGAGGACGTCTCCCGTAACAGGCTCCGGAAAGGCTGGGGCTCAATATGTGCGGGGGGGGGCGGGGCGGGGCGGGGCGGGGCGGGGACTTGTCAGGGATGTCACACATGTGACATGGTAAGAAAAAAAAACTGCGTGGAAATAAATAAAAAAAAATGTGCAGGGAAAGTCTTTTCGACTGCTTCTAGTTGGCGGCGGCGGCCTTGGTGGCGTGGTGGCCGTAAGGTGCCGGGGCTCAGGGGCGTTCCACATGAGGCCCACCCCACCCCGCCCCACCCCGCCCCGCCCGCCACACCACGGATGATGGCACGGGGAATCCCTTTAGTGTGGTTGGATGAGCAGCGTGGGTGGCGTTCCGGGGGTAGGGGGGTGGTTCAGGGGTCTGGCGCGTACCCCCCTCCCCCTCCCACCCCCTCCCCGCCCGGGCTGAAAGCCCGCCCCCTCGCGCGCGCACTTCCTGCTGATGGATGTCCCCTCTCTTCAGCACCGCCCCGCCCCGCCCCGCCCCGCCCCGCCGCACCACCGCGGAACTCGGAGACGAACAAATAAGAAAGGGGGTGGCGGCGTGTGGCCGGGTGTTCCTCGCAGCCCATAGCTCTCGTCATGTCGGGACCGACGTGCGGGGGCTGTGTAGGCCGCCTGGGAACCTGCAGGAGGCTGCAGGGGCGGCTGCAGGAGAGGCTGTATAGAGAGGCTGTAGGGAGGCTGCAGGGAAAGCTGCAGGAAGCCACTACAACCCTCCACACCCACGTCAACTTGCGTCAATGTTTCACCAGCCAACCACACTGCCCACTGCCCGGTACTCCCGCGTCAACGTCAACCAGGTTGCGCGCGCGTACAAGAGAAACGAATTACCCAACGAAACTGACGATAGATAGCGCTAGTGTGCCGTGCTAGCGCGCACGGCCGCAGGCTAATGGAGACCTCAACAGCGGCGGGGTGACACTGCGGCGTTGTCCCCGCCCCGCCCCACCCCGCCCCGCCCCGCCCCGCCCCGCCCCGCCCCGCCCCGCCCCGCCCCGCCCGAGCCCGTTACTCTTGCGGCGACCGCTGCATCCATCCGCCGAAGCTAATTCGACTCGATCCAGCACTGCGATAGTGGCGCAGAGCCCAACGGGAAATGTGGCGCAGGAATAGCACACTGTAGAAAAAATAACTGCAGTGCGACTTTTCTACAATGCGACGTCTACGTCTAAAAAGAACGTAGCTAAGGTTTATTGGGAGGGCTATATAGGCTATGCGTTTTTGCGATATTCGGCCGAGTACAAATTGTATCCGATTTCGACCAAACTCACAGGATACATTCCTCTGTGTCCAAAAAGCACGTAGCAAGTCGTTCACTGTTTTTTTAAAGGGTGGTAGCACTAACATTACCGTGTTTTACGCGGTATTACCAAGTATTACGCGGTATTACCAGGTATTACGCGGTATTACCAAGTATTACGCGGTATTACCAAGTATTACGCGGTATTACCAGGTATTACGCGGTATTACCAGGTATTACGCGGTATTACAGGGTATTACGGTCCTCGGTGTACACGGTATTACGCAAGTAAAATCCCCCTCGTAGCAAGTGCAAGGAGCCCGATACCGGACTTCATTTGCGAGAAAATCAGAGATTAAATCATTTTTAGTCCTGCGACGTCCTGGGACGTCCGGGGACGTTTCAGGACTGGGACGTTTAGGGACGCCCCAGGACGTTTTGGGACTGGGACGTTTTGGATTTTCGCGATTTTCGGCCAAAACAAATTCTCTCTGATTTCGACAAAACATACAGGTCACCACCTTTTGGGTCTAGAAAGTCGTTCGGGAGAAAATCGAATTGGATGAGAATAATGCAGGGGGTACGGTCAGTACCCGCCTTCCCTCGGCTCGGCTCGGCTCGGCTCGGCTCGGCTCGGCTCGGCTCGGCTCGGCTCGGCTCGGCTCGGCTCGGCTCGGCTCGGCGGGTGGATGCGCGGGCTCAGACCGGAGCCAGTGCTCCGCTATGCATAGCACCATACTGGGCGCTGTCGGCACGGCCCTCGAGATTTACGCGTTCGTGACTCGCTAACATTCTCGACCACACTTTGTATTTTCGACGCTGCTGCGGGCGGGGCGGGGCGCGGCGGGGCGTTCCCGGGCGGGGCGGGATGGTTCGAGGGGCGTAAGTGGCACAGTGCTCCCCACATCAGACAATACATCATCCGGAGGCCAGCGCCGGCCTAGGAAGCGAAACAACTGTTAGCGGAGGCGTACACTGGAAGCCCAAAGTGTGTGAATGGCCCACACTTTGTGCTGGGTGTATTTCTATTCGTGCATTTGCCTCACTAAAGTCCATGGAATTCCTAAGGAAAATTTACACTTTTCCCTGTCCTATTTGTGCGAATGGAATTTTTTTTTTACACACTTGCAAGTGCGCTATATTCACACACACACACTTGCGCTGCAACTCTTCATCAACTTCTCCCGATGCTTTCCTTTGACAGCCTGATGGGCATCCCACATCCTACCCACATCGTCCCGCACCGCAGAAATCACAAGACGGGCGCACAACAAAAGACACGCGCGCCGGGGAAAATAAAAAAAGACAGCAAGTAAAAAAGAACAGGGTAAAAGGAATGAGAGAGAAAACAGCGCAACTGACATGGCAGCACAATGATGCTGCCACACCGCTCCACCCCGCCCCGCCCCGCCCCGCCCCGCCCCGCCCCGCCCCGCCCCGCCCCGCCCGCGTGTCACGGCGGCCTGGGCGGGCGGGGCCAGGCACTGAGGTCCGCTTCAGCGGCGAGCGCCCAGCGGAATGCTAAGTCTGCCCGCTGCGCCGCGCACCTGACTACACTAGCAAAAATTATTGAAACAAAAATAATGCAACAACTCTGCACACAGACACACACTTACGGAACAGAAGAGCGCGAGTAATAAGGGAGCTTTGATTAAAAAGCCTATAGCCTTGGCATTTTGACTACTTTTTTTGCTATATATAGCTATAGCTTTAGCTAAGTTTAGCTATATATATGTAGCTGTAGGTATAGTAATAGCTATATAATTTGTTTTACAACCCCAAATAAATATATTAGAAAAATTCAAAGTTGAAAAATTCAGGAAATTACTCGAAAAAATATTCTTGACATGTTCCTGCGGTAAAATTTTGGCTTGCTTCTCCCTCGGCGGGCGAGGGCCGACGCCAAGCGTACGCACCCGCCCCGCACCGCCCCCCGCGCTACCACTACAACACTACTTAAACTTTCTTTCTCTCCTCTCCAATCTCCCGGATCTTTCCATCCCCTTTCACAAGAGCGCGGCATGCGCGCCAACACTTGCACACAGAACTAAAGCCCAGCGGCGGGGCGGGGCGTGGTGGGGCGGGGCGTGGTGGGGCGGGGTGTGGTGGGGCGGGGCGTGGTGGGGCGGGGTGTGGCGGGGTGGGGCGGGGGCCTAAACACGCGACTGCCGCGGATAAATCACTCAGTCCACAACAGGGGCGCGCGGCTCCGGGCCGGCAGTCGGCACCTCTTACCTTCAACCCCCTCCCTCCCCTCTCTCATCCCCTCCCTCCCTCTCTCACTCCCTCCCTCTCCTCCCTCCTCCTCCCCCACCGCCCACCACCCCACCGCAGCCGCCTGCTACTTGTCCGTGCGTAATTTATGAGACAGGTGGTCTGACCAAAGTTTTTCAATGTTCAACACGGAGATACAGCCGGGCGGCCAAATTGCTACCCCCCTTTCAGCTCCCCGCCCCGCCCCGCCCGCGTGCCGCCCCTGCCTATAGAGACCCCTGCGCTCAAAATCCCCGAACCCCTTCAGCAAATAAAGGACTGCGATGGAAAAGAGGCTAAGATCAAAACAAGCCGTCTGCTCAAAGACGAATTGAAATCCCATCGAGTGAAAGAGGGCGGGAGAGAGAGAGAGAGAGAGAGAGAGAGAGAGAGAGAGAGAGAGAGAGAGAGAGAGAGAAATCATCAGGACTCTCCAACATCCCCAGCACAAAGATATTCGCAGGCACGCTCGCTCACACACATACACACGCACACAGTGTCTTTCAAACGCCTGCCTCTCTCTCTCTCTCTCTCTCTCTCTCTCTCTCTCTCTCTCTCTCTCTCTCTCCTCTTTCTCTCTTTTTTTTTGCCACGGCTCGCACAGAGTGTGTTTAAGCACCGCAAACGACCGTGGGCAGACGGCCCCGGCCAGGCTGGCAAACGGGAGAGGAGAACAGTGGATTTTTGCAAGAGCCGCGCCACGCCGCGCCACGCCGCGCCCGCCGTGCACTTCACCTTCACGCAGGGCGCATCAGCCTACTCACCCGGTGGCTTCCTTGTCTGCCCTCCCTCTCTCTCTTTCCCTCTCTCTTTCTCTTTCTTTTTTGCCCTCACTCCCACTTTCCTATTTCTCGCTTTCAGGCCCATTACTCTCCCTCCTCCCCTTCCCCTTTCTCCCTCTCTCTCTCTCTCTCCCTCTCTCCGCACCTCGCAGGCGCGTACACATTGTTCTAGCAGTACAGACTTTGCTGCTGCGAGACTTGGAAACTACCGCCGTTTAGAAAGGACTACCGTAGCAGGGCGGGGCGGGGCGGGGCGGGGCAGGGCGGGGCGGGGCGGGCGAGGTGGGGCCGTACAAGCTGTTACATACAGCACGATCAGCTTACACCTCGGGCGGGGCGGGGCGGGGCGTGGTGCTGGGCCGCCTTTCAATACCCGCTGGCTGCTTGCAGCTCTACAGTATTTGACCCACCACGCCGCGTCCGTGACCCCTCCTTGTTCAGTGAAACATCTTAAACACGAGTCGTGAACACGAAAACGTCCCCCGCATCGTAACACAACACATCAGGGCAACTCTCAAGTCAGAGCAAAGCCGAATAATTTCACGTCAAAGTACTGTCGTTTTCGTAAAATACGCGTCGATTATCCAATACTGATATACGCGGATTCGCGAAACTCATCAAAGTGGATAAAAAGCTATCCGAACCTAACTGCCAGCAGTGCAAAAAAAGAAGGCCTAAACCCGCAGAGTTTACTCGGTGAAAAAAAATCTCATACCAGTAGAGTTGCTTTCATACAGAAAATCCTCGTGGCAGCGGTCGGCACATATCCCTTTGAGGGGCTGTTCAGCGCGGTGGCAGAGGGCATAGGTGAGTCCGGGTGTGGACAGCGGGGGTGTGGCGGGGCGTGGCGGGGCGTGGCGGGGCGGGGCGTGGCGTGCCAGGGTGTGGCGGGGCAGGGGACTCATTCCCCATTCACATGTCGTAACGCAGATGCCTTCAGTCCGGGGGCGTTGGGGCATTGAGGCAGAGAGGTCCAGGGGGGTGGGGTGGGGGTAGAGGGGGGGGGGAGGGGGGGTCTAATGAGGCCGTTGCAGCTGGAATGGCGGGCATCAGCAGCGAGCTGTAGGCGGCGCGCCCGGCGCGGCCCTGAAGTGCGCCAGCTACGACCTCGCGGAATAGGCGAATAAAAGTTCACACATCTACAAGTGTTCGACATTCACACGCTTTGGGTCTCGAGCACTGCGGGGGCGCACCCGCTTGAACGCGCTTTTCGAATGGCGAACGGGCGGAACAGGAGGGCGCGGCCCAATACACCTATGCAATGTTCATCTCATGCGGTTTAGGGGGGTTTGTTTTGGCCGAAAAATAGCAAAAACCCAAAGGCTATGTATGTCCCTGTATGTATGCGAGGGATTTTCCAGTGCAACGTTACATGTAACGTTACGTGTAACGTTATGTACAAAGTTACATGTAATGTTATGTACAAAGTCACATGTTAACGTTGTGTATAACGTTACGTGTACGTTCACTGTTGCTCAGTGCAAAGCAGCGAGCCTCTTTTCTGAAAATTAAAAAAAAAAATAGAATAGAAAGTTTGAAAGTAACGCTTCGGAAGGCAGGCATGCAGCTCGCGGTGCAGAGAATAACGTTATACCCGGGGCGCCCGCCCGCCTCGGCCCTGCGGCCGGGAGTGCTCCATCAGCTCGTTGCGGAGGGCGTTACGGGCTGGGGTGGCTCATGGCTGACTTGCCTTCGATCAGGGCGCCCGTTACTTAACGCCCGGGCGTGGTCTGCAAGACCTGTCCATAAATTATGCGCCCGGAGGAGTTACCCCCTCCCCCTCCCCCCGGGGGCTACCCCCACCCACAGCACCTCCGCCAGCGCTGATTAGACAGCAAGTTATTAGAAGGGGAGGGGGCAGGGGGAGGGGTATCCGCTCTTTGATTGCAGATCGGATGAGGTTAGGAAGGTCTGATTTAGGACTTCACTAACGAAACTACGTGTAAGGAGAGGGTTGCGGCTTAGGAGCGGAGGTGAAGAAAGGTGGAGAAGGAAATCGGGGAGAGAGAGAGAGAGAGAGAGAGAGAGAGAGAGAGAGAGAGAGAGAGAGAGAGAAAGTGGAGGCGTGCAAGCAGGGCAGGTCACGGGCGAGCGGGGGGCTTACAGAACATGGCGGTCCAGCGGCGGCGAACGACACAAGTCAGAGGGGGTAGGTGGTGGGGGGAGGGGGGAGGGGGGGTCAGAGCCAGCAAAGAGCGGGGGCAACACAGTCCCAACTGAAATGACAGGGATGGGGCGTGACAGACACGGACCGCCACTCCCCGCCGGCTGATCTCTGTCTGTCTCTCTCTTTCTCTATCTCTTGCTCTCTCTCACTCACTCACACACACACCACACACACACACGCACACTCAGCAGGCCACGCCACAGTCGGATTGGATCTTGGACTCTCGATTTGGTGCCATGCTGGTTGATGAGACTTGGGTCCCTTCTATCTCTCTCACACGCTCTCTCTCTTTCTCCCCCTCGCTCTCTCTCTCCCTCCACACGAGGCCCAGGAGCGCGTAGGGTGGGAAAACGTTCAAGTGCAGGGCGGCTACCCTTCCCCTAAGTCATAGCGCCCCCTCCCTACCATCCTTCATGCCCTAGCACCCCCTCCTCTCCTCCTCTTCCTCCTCCTCCCCCTCCTCCTCCTCCTCCTCCTCCTCTGGCCCGTCAGGAAATTGCCAACTTGCGCCCCTGAAGCACAATACCCTCTGGTGGGTCCGTGCCGCCCGGCAGACACTGTCAGAATGAGTTTGTGGTCATGATGAAACCATTCACTCGTCCGTGCAGACCACGTGACCCAGCCCGGGCGACAGGTACACTGCTGCCAACGCAAACCTGCAGAATATTAAAAAAAAAAAAAAAAAAAAAAAAACATTTCCGGAATTGAAGAAAACATTCTGTCCCAGCAGTGTGGGCTGAAAAAAAAAACATTTTTCACATCACACGAGGCATTAATTTTTCACTTCCCGAAATAAAAATAAAAATGTTTGCGTTGCGTTTTACATTCAAATGCCCACACGGGAGAGACGACGACTGCCAGTGACATCATCATCATCTCAAAGCAATTCACACTCCCGGGAGAAACCAGCTGTGGCGCGGGGGTCGCTCTCTCTCTCTCTCTCTCTCGCGCGCGCGCGCGCACTCTCATTCTAAAAACCCATTCAGAAAAAAAATATTTCTGAATCTGCATATTCAGATCCTACATATTCCGACGACGAAAGCGAAAAAAAAAGGGACGACTCGTCGAACGACGACGGTTAATGGGTGTGTCAGAGCTGAGCGTACATGGTGTGGCGGGGTGCGGCGGGGTGGGGTGGGGCGGGGCGGGGCGGGCGGGGCGTGGTGGGGCGGGGTGGGCCGCATGATCCATGTCATTACCCCGTTCGCCACACCACCAGTTCATCGCGCAGGTAATGAATAAAATGGCCGTCTCACCACCCCTTCACTTTTCTGCCCCCCATCCCCTCCGTCCGCCCTCTACCCCACCCCACTCGCCCCACCCCTCAACCCCAACCCACCCACTTTTTTCGGTCTCAATTTTTCATGCCCTCCGCGCTTTCCCAGTTTAAAAGTTGTTCCAGAGGAATTTGGTAATTCCGGCGAGTGCAGAGTACGCCCTCATGAGACCACAGGATCCTCCTCCCCCCGCCCTCCGTCGCAACTTCCCCATCTCCCTCCTACTGTACATCCCTTTTACTTTCGCAAATTACCGGCCGCTTTGACCTCGATACTTTTATTCCTCCCCGAAAAAGGCCGTCGTGTTGGATACAAGAAAAATACGCCGACCGATCGACCTGCACATCGAGAAGCTGCTCCGCCCCGTCTAGACGGACGCCATGAACCTCCTGGGGGAAGACCACTGGCCGGGACAAGACACACAGGTCCCCCGGCCGGCCAGCCCGGCTGAGCCGCGTCTGAGCCCCGTGTACCCCGCCTCAGCTGCGCCGCCCGGCCAGGGAGCCAAAGGCACACATAGCTTCCACGCACCCTCCCCCGGACACTTCAGGGAGAGGGAGGGAGAGAGTGAGAGAGAGAGAGAGAGGGAGGGAGAGAGAGAGAGAGGGGGGGGGGGGGAGAGTGCTGAAGAAGTCTTCCAAGCAGAACGTGAAGACGGCGTGAGGAAGAGGCAAAGAGGACAGGTGGAGAGAGAGAGTTTTTTTTTTAGTTTTTACACAGGATTTATTGGGGGGATATTTATTACAATTTTGGACTTGGAAGGTGTATTTTTGTTATAATAGGCTGGCTGTGCAGCTAAGCATGCAGTGCTGCTTGTTTGTGTCCTAAAAGTGTAATTTTAAAATTTAAAAAGAAAATATAAAAATACAAAATATGTGGTTAAGTGAGGGTAGGCAAGGTTTTTCTTTTTTTTTTTACATTTGTTGGCTAGTTATTTAAAGTACACAAAGCATTACTAGTTATTGCTTTTAGGAGATTGTTGTTTTTACACAAGTGAGAGGCTTCCTTTAGTTTACTTAAAAGTTCCCCTATGTCTAAATTACATTTGTAGATATTTGTGTATTTGTAGACTAGTGTATTTTGGTGGCGTAGTCGTTGTGACGTTAGGGCCTGGGGAGCCCCGACAATTTGGCTCCTTGCGGAGTATCCGAGTCGTTTCCACTAAAAATTTTTTGCTTCACTGACGCCGCACTATTAGTTCTACTCACTTTCCGCAAAATGCACTGAATTTGTCACTTATCTCACTAGTAGTTTGTAATAATATTGGTAGGGATAGTAGAGCTGCTCTCGCGGGCTTTCTAGAGAGAGAGAGAGAGAGAGAGAGAGAGAGAGAGAGAGAGAGGGGGGGGGGGGGGGGGGAAGCGAGCGCTCGGGGGCAGGTAGGCCGCCCCCCCGGTTGCAGTGTCGGCGGGTTGCCTACCCCCCGGTTCGCAGGCGTTCCTGACGCCGCATGCCACGCGCTCACCACGCTCCCCGCCCCGCCAATGATAACATTGCATATTATAAAAGAAATGTAGTAAAAAAATCATTATAAAAAAACATGACGGGTGTGGAAGTAAGCATGCAACGCCGTTTACATTACTGGTTTATTTCGTGCTTCGTTCATGCGGTCGTCAAGATTTTTAACAGTGGAGAGCTCAGCTCCCCCGGCGGCCCTGCGGCGAGGCTGAGAGCGAGCAGGGCCGGCCAGCGTCCTCCTCTCCCGCCGCGGCCGCTAGGGGTACTCCGGCTTCACACTGTCACACACTGCACACTGCACACTGCACAGCACCTGCAGCCCCGGCAGCGCTAGCGCCTCCCGCACCGCCGCGCGCTGCTCCCCGCAGGCTCTGCCTGTGCGGCTGCACCCCCTCCGCAGCACGAGCCTCCTGAGCGCCCGCAGCCCGCACTGCTGCAGCAGGGAGGGCAGGTCGCTGCAGCTGACTGGCCACTCCCCCTTCCCCGGCGTGCCCCACAGCAGCTCCAGCTCCTCCAGCGTGCCGGCGTGGGCCCGCAGCAGGGACTGCGTGGTGGCGCGGGGGAGGTCATACACGCTGAGCCACCGCAGGCCGCTGTGTCCCGGCGGCAGCGCGCCCAGCTCGGGGGGCTGAGCGAACAGGGCGCCAGAAGTACACGACACGCGCAGCCTCCGCAGCCGCGGCATGGCGTGCACGGCGCGCAGGTGTTCCTCGCGGGGGTTGATAACCCCCAGCCGCTCCACCGTGGGCGCGGCGCGCTGCAGCAGCTGCAGGCTCCAGGCGGGGTCATCGTCGCACCACACATGCACCAGCCGCACCACCTGCAGCAGGACAGAGAGTCACTCGGGGCGCACAGCGGGGCGCACACTACAGTGTACAACCAGAGGCACAAATTGTTTATCTTAAAATTAAAAACGGTTTCCTTTGTTTTGCCGCAAATCGCCCGGTCTGCGCTGCCAAATCTGCTTGAACCAGTCGATAAGATGCCTAGCCTCCCGCTCACAGGTGGTAGGCGTTTCCCCGACACTACAAACACTCGTTTGTACAAAAACTTTTCTGCAAGTCTGGACCTGAACTTGAGTGCATTATGATGGGGCAAACAGACTAACTACACTTCCGTTTACTCTCGCCGCAATAAGTCAGTGTTTAACAGTGTACGCGCGGCCCGGCGGGCTGGTGCTGGTCCTGGTCACTCACCCCCTGCGCCTGCTGCAGCGCGGCCGCCTTCTCCTCCTGGCGGGCGCCGGGTGCAGTCCGGCTGAGGTCACGAACATTCATCTCCCGCGGGGGCGGCGCCTCGGCAGGTGGGGGGTCCAGAGCTGCATTGGAGAGAGCAGCTGCAGGTGGGGGGTCCTGCACTGCGCCTCGGTCCTTAATTTAACATAAATACAGATTACCAGCCCTGAGACTTTAAGTAGTAACAATGACTAAGACGTTCTATTTAATTTATTTCTGCAACGCGTAGTTTTCCCCTGAGGCTAAGCTGCTGCTTCTCTTTGCCGAATGACTCCGGTGTGTCTGGAGGCCTACCTCTGTGAGCGCGGCCCTGGTGGCCAGCACGACCCAGAGGGCCTTGGTCAGGGGGTCCTCGGCGTTGGCCAGGGTGCCGTGGAGCTGGCGGGCGCCAGCGCGCAGGGTGAGGTCCCAGGAGGGCTCGGAGAGCAGCGTGAGTGCGTGCAGGACCTCCTCGCCCTGGCACTGCAGGTCCTGGAGCAGGGCGGCCGCCTCCTGCAGCGCGCCCGCGGGCACCTGCTCCCTGAGCTTCCTCTCGGCGCCCTTGGCGCTGAGCACGTCGTGCTCGTCCCAGCAGCGGCGCGCGGCGGCGGCGCGGCAGTCCGAGCACCAGCCGCGGGGGGCCCTGAGGATATAAAGACGTCAGTGAGCCACTCGGGGAAACCACCGGGCCGCGTTCAGCAGGTAGTTCACAGTTTCGCTGGAAGGTATCCATTGACGGCGCGCAAACGAGCGTGCAAAGGGCTTGGTTGGAGTTGGTTTAACCTGTCGAGTTCTTGAGCTAGCCTGATTGCACAGCGCTTACCGGTGGCTGTCCCTTTCCTCCATCAGGCGCAGGAGAGCGAAGGTGTTGGGGAGCTCTCCCGGGGCGACGTTAAAGTCCTGAAGACAAAGGCAGTTACAACTCGGGGGCGCTAGTCCCAGGCCGCGGGGAGGAGAGCTTCAGATGTGCCCTGATATTTAATGAGGAAGGAGCAGGTCAGGATCGAACTCATTCCTGCGGCACGTCGGGCACTGCCTCCTGTCCGCACCGCTGCAGACGGTTACTGCAGGCACACCGTGTGTCCGCACGGCACCGACTTGGGGATGCGAGCGGCCTGGTCGAACGCCTCGAAGCAGATGTCGCACTCCATATCGACGGCGCGGACAACTGGCTACAGCGCTTAAGATATAGCCGGGAACAGCCGAGGGCACCTCTGTTCCGTTGATATGTTAGGCGCGGCAGCCAGTCATCAGCTGTTCAGCGGGGAAGTTGTCCGGCCAGGCTCGGCCAGCGAATCCTCTTCCTCGGGGTGCAGCTCAGGGACATGGGGCGCGCAGTCCGCTCTGAAAGCAAAGGCACACACTGGTTAGGCAAATGTCGAAAGCTACACACCTATTGGTGTTTAGTTAAAATGTGGAAAGTTTAAATATATTGCGGAGTCGAACTTCACTCAACGTCAACTGATGTGCAAGGTTTCCCCGCTTCAGAAAAGTTTAAAATTTGCACATTACAAAGTGTAGAAATTTCTAATACTCGAGTACTGCATCCAATACTATTGCCATTAGTCCTAGAGGTGTTGAAGTGTGCTTACTCACCGCTGACTCGCCGCTGACTCGCCGCTGACTCGCTGCTGACTGAGCCCAGCGCTACAGCCGGACAGCGCTAATTCCTCTGCTATCTACCCGGCCGCAGATAAAGAACTGCGACAGGACAAGTGCCTGAGATCCTCTGAGATATCGGCATGTGCGCAGCACCCAGCGCGGGGAATACCTGCCGGGGGCAAACTCTCTTGGTGTGTCCGAAACAAACGTGCCTACCCCTTTTAGGGCTCGAATCCATCAACGATGCCCCGCCACAAATCAGACCACTGGTAGGGGTGTTCCTGGCGGTAGCTAGCGTGGGCGGGGCGGGGCAGGGCGGGGTGCCTGCGTACTTTTGTTGACACTGATAAAGGAGATTGTGGGGAGAGGACTCTTTTCTTTGAAATGGAGGTGGACACTGGATCTGGAAATAATTGTATGGTGTTTGGTTTTTGTCCTGACTGGGTTGTGAGGTTTGAGGAGTTTTGGTTTAGATCATGGACAAAGTTATGAGGTTGGGGAGGGGGTGTTGGGAGGGGGAGGGAGGAGGGAGGGGGCTGGGTCAGCTGGGCTGGGAAGGAGCAGGAAGGGAGGTGGGCAGGGTTTGTGCGGTTAGAGGTTTGCTCAGGGCTTGAATATTTGGGAAGATTCACATTTGGGGTTTGTCTAATTGTGTTAGTGGTGGTGGTGGAGGAGGAGGATTTCTTACTTTGGGAAGTCGCAGGAGATGGGGCTGGTGTGTAGGCTGGAAATCTTCGTTCGTTTGTGGTTGTTCCTTGGACTCTTCTGCTTTCTTGATGTTTTGAATATATATGGTGTGTTTTGCTCCTTCCGCGCTTGTCAGGTGCAGCACTTCAGGGCATGGTGGGGCGTGCTTTGGTACTTGCATGTACAGGGATCTCTTCCATGATTTGATGTGTCTGAGGTCGTCGTGAGCGGTGGTGATGCTGTGTCTGGTCGGGGCCGAGACAGGTTTCCCGTAAGGTTTGAGGAGATTAAGTAGGGCGTTGTCAGGCATTTCTGGTGGGCAATTCGAAATAATACATTTTTTTGCTTCGGTGGCGTACTTGCGACACGGCAAGAAGGATCCATTGATGTAAACACCTCCTCGGTCGCAGATTGTAGTGACGGCGGATTCACGGGAGAAATAGAGGCAAAATCGCCTCCACTGAGTTTCGAAGCATAGCAATGTCTTTTACCACCGACAAGGTCAGCTGCAGCACACGGAGTAGTTGATCTTGGTTTGATTCTTGCGTGTTTCGAAAACCACTGACATTTTTCTTGACGGAGTATCGTTTGGCACAGCGACTGGTGATTTGAGGTTAGATTGTTGTACATTTTGAGATGATAAATTTTCCTTGTTCATAGCGGATGACTTGAGCTTGAGAAAACTAAAATATTGTAGCGGTTGATCACAGAACATTTTCCTGGATGTTTCTTGATTAATTTTGGTGGCGTAGTCGTTGTGAGGTTAGGGCCCACAGGAGCCCCGACAGTTTGGCTCCTTGCGAAGTATCGAGTCGTTTCACTAAAAATTTTTTGCTTTACTGACGCCGCACTATTAGTTCTACTCACTTTCCGCAAAATGCACTGAATTTGTCACTTATCTCACTAGTAGTTTGTAATAATATTGGTAGGGATAGTAGAGCTGCTCTCACGGGCTTTCTAGAGAGAGAGAGAGAGAGAGAGAGAGAGGGGGGGGGGGGGAGGGAAGCGAGCGCTCGGGGCGGAGGTAGGCCGCCCCCGGTTCTGCAGTGTCGGCGGGTTGCCTACCCCACGGTTCGCAGGCGTTCCTGACGCCGCATGCCACGCGCTCACCACGCTCCCCGCCCCGCCAATGATAACATTGCATATTATAAAAGAAAAGTAATTAAAAATAATTATGATAAAAACATGACGGGTGTGGAAGTAAGCATGCAAGGCCGTTTACAATACTGGTTTATTTCGTGCTTCCTCCCTGCGGTCGTTATGATGTCTAACAGTGGAGAGCTCAGCTCCCCCGGCCCTGCGGCGAGGCTAGGAGCGAGCAGGGCCGGCCAGCGTCCTTCTGTCCCGGCGCGGCCGCTAGGGGTCCTCCTCCTGCACACTGTCACACGTGTCGCACAGCACCTGCAGCCCCGGCAGCGCCCCCCGCACCGCCGCGAGCTGCTCCCCGCAGTCTGTGTGTCTGCAGCCCAACCTCCACAGCACGAGCCTCCTGAGCGCCCGCAGCCCGCACTGCTGCAGCAGGGAGGGCAGGTCGCTGCAGCTGTATGGCCACACCCTCTCCCCCGGCGTGCCCACCACCAGCACCAGCTCCTCCAGCGTGCCGGCGTGGGCCCGCAGCAGGGACTGCAGGGTGGCGCGGGGGAGGTTAAACACCCAGAGCCACCGCAGGCCGCTGTGTCCCGGCGGCAGCGTGCCAAGCACGAGGGGCTGAGCGAACAGGGCGCGATCACCACACGACACGTACAGCCTCCGCAGCCGCGGCATGGCGTGCACGGCGCGCAGGTGTTCCTCGCGGGGGCTGCCCACCCCCAGCCGCTCCACCGTGGGCGCGGCGCGCTGCAGCAGCTGCAGGCTCCAGGCGGGGTCCTCGCAGCAGAACACATTGACCAGCAGCACCACCTGCAGCAGGACAGAGAGTCACTCGGGGCGCACAGCGGGGCGCACACTACAACCAGAGGAAAAAATTGTTTATCTTAAAATGAAAACAGATTTCCTTTGTTTTGCCGCAAATCGCCCGGTCTGCGATGTGCCAAATTTGCTTGAACCAGTCGATAAGATACCTAGCCTCCCGCTCACAGGTGGTAGGCGCTTCCCCGACACGACAAACACTCGTTTGTAGAAAAAGTTATCTGCAAGCAGTCTGAACCTGAACCTGAACTTGAGTGCATTATGATGGGGCAAACAGACTAACTACACTTCCGTTTACTCTCACCGCAGTAAGTCAGTGTTTAACAGTGTACGTGCAGCGCGCAGCCCGGCGGGCTGGTGCTGGTCCTGGTCACTCACCCCCTGCGCCTGCTGCATGCGCGGCCACCTTCTCCTCTGGCGGGCGCCGGGTGCAGCCAGCTGGGGTCTGGAGGTACGAACATTCATCTCCACCGCGGGGGCGGCGCCTCGACAGGTGGGGTCCAGGGCTGCAGCGGGAGGGCGCGCAGCTGCAGGTGGGGGGTCCAGGGCTGCAGGTGGGGGGCGCGCAGCTGCAGGTGGGGGGTCCAGGGCTGCGGCGGGAGGGCGCGCAGCTGCAGGTGGGGGGTCCTGCACTGCGCTTTGATCCTTAAACACCAAAATATATGTTTATCCGACTTGTCTTGTACCTAAATTCGGCAGCTGTAATTTTCTCTTAAATGGCTAAGGTGCATTTTATGATAAACTCGCCCTTCTGAAGGCCTACCTCTGTGAGCGCGGCCCTGGTGGCTAGCACGACCCAGAGGGCCTTGGATATTGCGTCCTCGGCGTTGGTCAGGGTGCCGTGGAGCTGGCGGCCGCCAGCGCGAAGCGTGAGGTCCCAGGAGGGCTCGGAGAGCAGCGTGAGTGCGTGCAGGACCTCCTCGCCCTGGCACTGCAGGTCCTGGAGCAGGGCGGCCGCCTCCTGCAGCGCGCCCGCGGGCACCTGCTCCCCGAGCTTCCTCTTGGCGGCCTCGGCGTTGAGCACGGCGTGCTCGTCCCAGCAGCGGCGCGCGGCGGCGGCGCGGCAGTCCGAGCACCAGCCGCGGGGGGCCCTGAGGATATAAAGACGTCAGTGAGCCACTCGGGGAAACCACCGGGCCGGGTTCAGCAGGTAGTTCACAGTTTCGCTGGAAGGTATCCATTGACGGCGCGCAAACCAACGTGAAAAGGGCTTGGTTGGAGTTGGTTTAACCTGTCGAGTTCTTGAGCTAGCCTAATTGCACAGCGCTTACCGGTGGCTGTCCCTTTCCTCCATCAGGCGCAGGAGAGCGAAGGTGTTGGGGAGCTCTCCCGGGGCGACGTTAAAGACCTGAGGACAAAGGCTGTTATAACTCGGGGGCGCTAGTCCCAGGCCGCGGGGAGGAGAGCTTCAGATGTGCCCTGATATTTAATGAGGAGAAGGAGCAGGTCAGATCGGACTCACCGTGCGGCACGTCGGGCACTGCCTCCTGTCGCACCGCTGCAGACACTGCAGGCACACCGTGTGTCCGCACGGCACCGACTTGGGGATGCGAGCGGCCTGGTCGAACGCCTCGAAGCAGATGTCGCACTCCATATCGACGGCGCGGACAACTGGCTACAGCGCTTAAGATATAGCCGGGAACAGCCGAGGGCACCTCTGTTCCGTTGATAAGCTCGGCTATAGCGAATCCTCTTAGGGGCGCAGCTCAGGGACATGGGGCGCGCAGTCCGGTCTGAAAGCAAAGGCACACACTGGTTAGGCAAATGTCGTAAGCTACACACCTATTGGTGTTTAGTTAAAATGTGGAAAGTTTAAATATATTGCGGAGTCGAACTTCACTCAACGTCAACTGATGTGCAAGGTTTCCCCGCTTCAGAAAAGTTTAAAATTTGCACATTACAAAGTGTAGAAATTTTGAATACTCGAGTACTGTATCGAATACTATTGCCATTAGTCCTGGAGGTGTTGGAGTGTGCTTACTCACCGCTGACTCGCCGCTGACTCGCTGCTGACTCGCCGCTCACTCGCCGCTGACTGAGCCCAGCGCTACGGCCGGACAGCGCTAATTCCTCTGCTATCTACCCGGCTGCTGATTAAGAACTGCGACGGGGACAGGACAAGTGCCTGAGATACTCTGAGATATCGGCATGTGCGCAGCACCGCGCGGGGGAATACCGCGGGGCAGCTCTCTTGGCGTGTCCGAAACAAACGTGCCTCCCCCTTCTAGGGCTCGAATCCATCAACGATGCCCCGCCACAAATCAGACCACCGGTAGGGGTGTTCCTGGCGGTAGCTAGCGTGGGCGGGGCGGGGCGGGGCGGGGCGGGGTGCCTGCGTCCCCGGAGTGGTATGTAATGCGATTGATCCGGGCGTTCTGTTGGAGGAGAATCGGACTTGTGTGAAATCGTACAGCGCGCCCGCCGCGCCCCCGAATTTTCAAATCGCAGATTTTTTTAAATTTTCACAGTGTGTGTGTGTGTGTGTGTGTGAGAGAGAGAGAGAGAGAGAGAGAGAGAGAGAGAGAGATGGGGCGCGCGGAGGTGGCGAAGAGGAAGGCGGTGGCTGCCGACTGACTTCCTATTTGAGGCCACTTTCACCAAGTTTACTAAACCAATACCTCACTCCGCTCCCCTACGCCCCCCGCTGGCCTCCACGGTCCCCACGCACGCTGCGAGCCTACCCAACCCAACGGGGCCACGCGGCTACCCTGCTAAAATTACCTGACGATCTGCTATTTAAAGTTACTCTTTTTTACCCATTTACCAAAAGAATTTTATCTTATCAGAGACTGGCGTGGCGTGAAGAATCGGGTGTATTCTGACACAAGGGCTGGGAGAGAGAGAGAGAGAGAGAGAGAGAGAGAGAGAGAGAGAGAGAGAGTTTTAGTTTTAGTTTTACAAAGGATTTATTGGGGGATATTTGTTACAATTTTGGACTTGGAAGGTGTATTTTTGTTATAATAGGCTGGCTGTGCAGCTAAGCATGCAGTGCTGCTTGTTTCTGTCCTAAAAGTGTAATTTTAAAATTAAAAGAAAAAAGAAAATATATAAAAACAAAACTGGGGTTAAGTGAGGGAAGGCAAGGTTTTTCTTTTTAGCAGATATCTGCTATCATATGATACATTCTAGCTAGCCTTAACTTAAATGACAATTACTGAACGTAAGATAATGTATCAGCTAGCTTGTACTCTCATAAAGCGAGTGGTGAGTGTGGCAGAATAATATACAGGGGGGATTGTGTCGCTCGCTCGCTCGCGGGCCCGCGCGACAATGCCTTGCAGTTGCCGCTGCCGAAACGGACGATTAACAATGCTCGCTCGGACCTTTGGATTAAGCGACCCGTGCCCCGTCCCCTAATAGCTTTAAAATGAAAAAACCCTCGCCTATTTTATTTTAATTTTCGTCGTCCGAACTACCCTCCAGCTTCGACACTCTAGATACAATGAAATGCCAATCAACGTAAATGGAAAAAAAACAACATGTAGCAACAAAATGTATCATCTGCTTTCAATTCCAATCTGGATTGAAATTTTTTTTACATTTGTTGGCTAGTTATTTAAAGTACACAAAGCATTAATAGTTATTGCTTTTAGGAGATTGTTGTTTTTACACAAGTGAGAGGCTTCCTTTAGTTTACTTAAAAGTTCTCCTATGTCTAAATTACATTTGTAGATATTTGTGTATTTGTAGACAACTCTTCTAATATTTGCATTGTATTTACATTGGCTAAGTATATGAAAAAAGGTTTCTTTAGATAGTTTACTTTCATTGAATGACATAGTGGAACAAGTTGTAATAATATCTAAATATTCTTGGCTCTCTGGTTTTTCACTAGAAATGGACACAGTATCTAGTTGGATTAAGGCTTGTTTTTGTACTTTTGTTGACACTGATAAGGGAGATTGTGGGGAGAGGACTCTTTTCTTAGAAATGGAGGTGGACACTGGATTTGGGAATAATTGTATGGTGTTTGGTTCTTGTTCTGACTGGGTTGTGAGGTTTGAGGAGTTTTGGTTTAGATCATGGACAAAGTTATGAGGTTGGGGAGGGGGTGTTGGGAGGGGGAGGGAGGAGGGGAGGGGGCTGGGTCAGCTGGGCTGGGAAGGAGCGGGGAAGGAAGGCGGGCGGGGTTTGAGGTTAGGGTTTGCTCAGGGCTTGAATTTTTGGGAAGATTAACATTTTGGGGTTTGTCTAATTGTGTTAGTGGTGGTGGTGGTGGAGGAGGATTTCTTACTTTGGAAAGTCGCAGGGATGGGGCTGGTGTGTAGGCTGGGAAATCTTCGTTCGTTTGTTGTTGTTCCTTGGACTCTTCTGCTTTCTTGATGTTTTGAATATATATGGTGTGTTTTGCTCCTTCCGCGCTTGTCAGGTGCAGCACTTCAGGGCATGATGGGGCGTCCTTTGGTACTTGCATGTACAGGGATCTCTTCCATGATTTGATGTGTCTGAGGTCGTCGTGAGCGGTGGTGATGCTGTGTCTGGTCGGGGCCGAGACAGGTTTGCCGTAAGGTTTGAGGAGATTAAGTAGGGCGTTGTCAGGCATTTCTGGTGGGCAATTCGAAATAATACATTTTTTTGCTTCGGTGGCGTACTTGCGACACGGCAAGAAGGATCCATTGATGTAAACACCTCCTCGGTCGCAGATTGTAGTGACGGCGGATTCACGGGAGAAATAGAGGCAAAATCGCCTCCCACTGAGTTTCGAAGCATAAGTAATGTTTTTACCACCGACAAGGTCAGCTGCAGCACGGAGTAGTTGATCTTGGTTTGATTCTTGCGTGTTTTCGAAAACCACTGACATTTTTCTTGACGGAGTATCGTTTGGCACAGCGACTGGTGATTTGAGGTTAGATTGTTGTACATTTTGAGATGATAAATTTTCCTTGTTCATAGCGGATGACTTGAGCTTGAGAACACTAGAATATTGTAGCGGTTGATCACAGAACATTTTCCTGGATGTTTCTTGATTAATTTTGGTGGCGTAGTCGTTGTGAGGTTAGGGCCTGGGGAGCCCCGACAGTTTGGCTCCTTGCGGAGTATCCGAGTCGTTTCCACTAAAAGTTTTTTGCTTTACTGACGCCGCACTATTAGTTCTACTCACTTTTCGTAAAATGCACTGAATTTGTCACTTATCTCACTAGTAGTTTGTAATAATATTGGTAGGGATAGTAGAGCTGCTCTCGCGGGCTTTCTCTAGGGAGAGAGAGAGAGAGGGGGGGGGGGGAGTGAGCGCTCGGGGGCAGGTAGCCCGCCCCCCCGGTTGCAGTGTCGGCGGGTTGCCTACCCCGCGGTTCGCAGGCGTTCCTGACGCCGCATGTCACGCGCTCACCACGCTCCCCGCCCCGCCAATGATAACATTGCATATTATGAAAGAAAAGTAATTAAAAATAATTATGATAAAAACATGACGGGTGTGGAAGTAAGCATGCAAGGCCGTTTACAATACTGGTTTATTTCGTGCTTCCTCCTTGCGGTCGTTATGATGTCTAACAGTGGAGAGCTCAGCTCCCCCGGTGGCCCTGCGGCGAGGCTGAGAGCGAGCAGGGCCGGCCAGCGTCCTCTCCCGCCGCGGCCGCTAGGGGTCCTCTAGCGGCACACCGTCACACCTGCCGCACAGCACCTGCAGCCCCGGCAGCGCTAGCGCCTCCCGCACCGCCGCGCGCTGCTCCCTGCAGTCTTTGCACTGCCAGCCCCCCCTCACCAGCACGAGCCTCCTGAGCGCCCGCAGCCCGCACTGCTGCAGCAGGGAGTGCAGGTCGCTGCAGCTGTATGGCCACTCCCTCCCCCCCGGCGTGCCCACATACAGCAGCAGCTCCTCCAGCGTGCCGGCGTGGGCCCGCAGCAGGGACTGCGTGGTGGCGCGGGGGAGGAAGTACACGTCGAGCCACCGCAGGCCGCTGTGTCCCGGCGGCAGCGCGCCCAGCTCGGGGGGCTGAGCGTCCAGGGCGTGCAGGGCATCATAACACACCACGCGCAGCCTCTGCAGCCGCGGCATGGCGTGCACGGCGCGCAGGTGTTCCTCGCG
The DNA here is from genome assembly GCA_033675135.1 of Frankliniella intonsa. NCBI lineage: Eukaryota > Metazoa > Arthropoda > Insecta > Thysanoptera > Thripidae > Frankliniella > Frankliniella intonsa. The sequence goes on from CM066257.1 coordinate 5,468,148, forward strand.
GGGGTACCACACCCCCAGCCGCTCCACCGTGGGCGCGGCGCGCTGCAGCAGCTGCAGGCTCCAGGCGGGGTCACTGTGGCAGTACACCCTGACCAGCCGCACCACCTGCAGCAGGACAGAGAGAGGCGCACACTACAGTGTACAACCAGAGGCACAAATTGTTTATCTTAAAATTAAATACAGGTTTCCTTTGTTTTGCCGCAAATCTCCGGGTCTGCGCTGTGCCAAATTTGCTTGAACCAGTCGATAAGATTCCTAGCCTCCCGCGCACAGGTGGTAGGCGCTTCCCCGACACGACAAACACTCGTTTGTAGAAAAAGTTATCTGCAAGTCTGAACCTGAACTTGAGTGCATTATGATGGGGCAAACAGACTAACTACACTTCCGTTTACTCTCGCCGCAATAAGTCAGTGTTTAACAGTGTACGTGCAGCGCGCGGCCCGGCGGGCTGGTGCTGGTCCTGGTCACTCACCCCCTGCGCCTGCTGCAGCGCGGCCGCCTTCTCTATCTGGAGGGCGCCGGGTGCAGCCCAGCTGAGGTCATGCACATTCATCTCCCGCGGGGGCGGCGCCTCGGCAGGTGGCGGGCCAGGGCTGCAGCGGGAGGGCGCGCAGCTGCAGGTGGGGGGTCCAGGGCTGCAGCGGGAGGGCGCGCAGCTGCAGGTGGGGTCCAGGGCTGCGGTGGGAGGCGCGCAGCTGCAGGTGGGGTCCTGCACTGCGCTTTGATCCTTAATTTAACATAAATACAGATTACCAGCCCCTGGACTTCTTTTTTGTAACAATGACTTGGAGTTCTATTTAATTTATTTGTGCAACGCGTAGTTTTCCCTTAATTTTAAGGCTAAGCTGCTGCTTCTCTTTGCCGAATGACTTCGGTGCGTCTGGAGGCCTACCTCTGTGAGCGCGGCCCTGGTGGCTAGCACGACCCAGAGGGCCTTGGATATTGCGTCCTCGGCGTTGGTCAGGGTGCCGTGGAGCTGGTGGTCGCCAGCGCGAAGCGTGAGGTCCCAGGAGGGCGCGGAGAGCAGCGTGAGTGCGTGCAGGACCTCCTCGCCCTGGCACTGCAGGTCCTGGAGCAGGGCGGCCGCCTCCTGCAGCGCGCCCGCGGGCACCTGCTCCCCGAGCTTCCTCTCGGCGGCCTTGGCGTTGAGCACGGCGTGCTCGTCCCAGCAGCGGCGCGCGGCGGCGGCGCGGCAGTCCGAGCACCAGCCGCGGGGGGCCCTGAGGAAATAAAGACTTCAGTGAGCCACTCGGGGAAACCACCGGGCCGGGTTCAGCAGGTAGTTCTCAGTTTCGCTGGAAGGTATCCATTGACGGCGCGCAAACCAACGTGAAAAGGGCTTGGTTGGAGTTGGTTTAACCTGTCGAGTTCTTGAGCTAGCCTAATTGCACAGCGCTTACCGGTGGCTGTCCCTTTCCTCCATCAGGTGCAGGAGAGCGAAGGTGTTGGGGAGCTCTCCCGGGGCGACGTTAAAGTCCTGAAGACAAAGGCAGTTACAACTCGGGGGCGCTAGTCCCAGACCGCGGGGCGGAGAGCTTCAGATGTGCCCTGATATTTAATGAGGAGAAGGAGCAGGTCAGATCGAACTCACCCTGCGGCACGTCGGGCACTGCCTCCTGTCGCACCGCTGCAGACACTGCAGGCACACCGTGTGTCCGCACGGCACCACCGTCTTGGGGGTGCGAGCGGCCTGGTCGAACGCCTCTTCACATATGTCGCACTCCATATCGTCGGCGCGGACAACTGGCTACAGCGCGTAAGATATAGCCGGGAACAGCCGAGGGCACCTCTGTTCCGTTGATAAGCTCGGCTACGACCCAGATCCTCTTAGGGGCGCAGCTCAGGGACATGGGGCGCGCAGTCCGGTCTGAAAGCAAAGGCACACACTGGTTAGGCAAATGTCGTAAGCTACACACCTATTGGTGCTTAGTTAAAATGTGGAAAGTTTAAATATATTGCGGAGTCGAACTTCACTCAACGTCAACTGATGTGCAAGGTTTCCCCGCTTCAGAAAAGTTTAAAATTTGCACATTACAAAGTGTAGAAATTTTTAATACTCGAGTACTGTATCCAATACTATTGCCATTAGTCCTGGAGGTGTTGAAGTGTGCTTACTCACCGCTGACTCGCCGCTGACTCGCCGCTGACTCGCTGCTCACTCGCGGCTGACTGAGCCCAGCGCTACGGCCGGACAGCGCTAATTCCTCTGCTATCTACCCGGCCGCTGATAAAGAACTGCGACAGGACAAGTGCCTGAGATACTCTGAGATATCGGCATGTGCGCAGCACCGCGCGGGGGAATACCGCGGGGCAGCTCTCTTGGCGTGTCCGAAACAAACGTGCCTCCCCCTTCTAGGGCTCGATTCCATCAACGATCCCGCGCGGAAGGAAGTTTACTGAAACTATACTTCTAGGTATACATGGCAAAGTGCACTTTGGAGTGAAGATGGAAAGTACACCAAGAGTTGACTTGTTTTATACTATACATTAAGTCGACATTTCATTCCCCAGCATACTGGTGTCTTCACTTTTCGTGAAGTTTTCGCTAACTTTGAGATTCACTGACGAAGTTAATTTCTAATTATAGATTATTTGCACAAGTTTGTTGCCTCCTAGTTATATCTGGGTTCATTTTTGAATTAACAGTTTTGTACGGTTTTAAAGAAAATATTTTTTCAACATTTTTTGAACACGGGTCTTAACTGTAAACATTACAGTGCAGTTTTACTTTTACTGCTTGAAAAAGTCTAAGAAAACATTTACTGCAACTTCAGTAGCTCGTTGCAGCTTCCTCAGCGGGTGTGTTTCTTTCTATTTGCATATCGGGTGTCTCCCTGTTTGGAAATCCCACCCTTCCCCTCACGATGCTCTCTGCATCCCGACGGTGTGGGGCGTTGGGGCTGCCCCTCGGGATGCCCCAAATATCTTAACAAAGTTCCCATAAGGCAGGCTTCTTTTATTGGCCGGTTTATCCCAGGAAGCCAAATTAGCCACCCTAATCAAGAAGATCATGTCAACACTTCGCGAATGAAGTGTACGTACAAATATCTACGACGTTCTGCAAAGAGCACGTGATTTATCAAAAGTATGTTAAAAGTATAACAAAAGTATAAGCAAACTATACTTAGCCGTTGACCCAGGCTGTCAGCGGCCTTCTCCATATGACCGAGTATCTGACGACTCTCAGGAACGCCGGCAGGTTAGCCGAGTGGTCTAATGCGTCAGTTCATAGGGCCGAGGTCGCAGGTTCAACTCCCGTCAGCAGCCGAGTCCGACATCAATGCAGCATCACCAGTAAGGAGGGGAAGAATAAGAGGACCGAAGTACAGTACATCAGGAGATAAAAAATAATTTTTTTTTGTAGGTCGGGGGTGGGGGTGGGGGCTGGATTGGCACAGAAAAACTATAAAGCCTCTATACAAATAAGCCCGCTCTGAAGCTTTTTCAAAGCAGAAGGGCGGGCTAAAAAACTACAATGAAGCTTAACTAAAAGTGCGCACAAAGCTCACGAACCCAGTACCATGAAACTACCCGAAATCTTCCCGAAAAAGTTAATTATGTCGAAAAAACTAGTAGTTTTCTTATACTTAGAGTTAACTCTGATGAACTTTAAGTTTACTTCCCTTCCACATTTCTTAACTTTGCATGAACTTAATGTGAATTGGGACTGTGCACTTTTACAAAACTCAGACGGAACTTATTCTTGGACGCAAAATGTAGTGCGGTGTTAATCAAATTTGAACTGCAGCGATGTAGTACAGACTTAAGATCCTTCCGCCCGGGATGCCCCGCCAAAAATCAGACCACCGGTAGGGGTGTTCCTGGCGGTAGCTAGCGTGGGCGGGGCGGGGCGGGGCGGGGCGGGGTGCCTGCGTCCCCGGAGTGGTATGTAATGCGATTGATCCGGGCGTTCTGTTGGAGGAGAATCGGACTTGTGTGAAATCGTACAGCGCGCCCGCCGCGCCCCCGAATTTTCAAATCGCAGATTTTTTTAAATTTTCACAGTGTGTGTGTGTGTGTGTAAGAGAGAGAGAGAGAGAGAGAGAGAGAGAGAGAGAGAGAGAGAGAGAGAGAGAGAGAGAGATGGGGCGCGCGGAGGTGGCGAAGAGGAAGGCGGTGCCTGCCGACTGACTTCCTATTTGAGGCCACTTTCACCAAGTTTACTAAACCAATACCTCACTCCGCTCCCCCTACACCCCCCGCTGGCCTCCACGGTCCCCGCGCACGCTGCGAGCCTACCCAACCCAACGGGGCCACGCGGCTACCCTGCTAAAATTACCTGACGATCTGCTATTTAAAGTAACTCTTTTTTACCGATTTACCAAAAGAATTTTATCTCATCAGAGACGGGCGGGGCATGAAGAATCGGGTGCATTCTGACACAAGGGCTGGGGAAGAGAGAAAGAGAGAGAGAGAGAGAGAGAGAGAGAGAGAGAGAGAGAGAGAGAGAGAGAGAGAGAGAGAGAAGTGAAACGTGACGGTCGAGGGTTTGGAAAGAATGACACCTTGGGTGCTCACGTGTGTGTGTGTGTGTAAAAGAGACAGACAGAGAGCGAGCGAGAGGGAGAGAGGCAAAAGGGATGTAGAGGGTGGGGAGGCAGTGGGGTCTAAAATGGTACTTATCGCGGGCTGTGATGGCCCAGCTAGGCCCTGGGTGGCGCCTCCCCTACGCCCCGCCACCGCCCCCAGAGCTCTATCACCTGTGCGGTTGTTGCGGGCGCGTGGCGGGGCGGGGTGGGGTGGGGCGGGGCGGGGTGAGGTGGCGTGGGGAGCAGCCTGGGGGGAGGAGCCTATACCAGCACCACGTCAAGGACTGCGCGATCGCTTGAGTCGAGGGGTCGAAAATAAGGGCGGGGTGGGTGTGGCGGGGTGGGTGTGGCGGGGTGGGGCGGGGCTGGTGTTGGCTGGTGCGAAGCGGGGCGGCGAAGGGTACATGCGTGGGAACGACAATTTCAGGAAACAAAAACTGCAATTTTTTACAGTGACAGCAAAACTGCAAATAAGAAACAACCAAGTAGTGCAACTCAAAATTGTACCATTGTTCGGTGGCAGAGTTTAAACTGTGAACTATGATGCGTGAATGTCGGATACCGTACCAATTTATATTCGTACGCTTGCCCGTTCAAGCGTGTGTGTGTGTGTGGGGGGGTTCCTAGAAAAACACTTGCTATCAAGCGTGTGAGACTGACTATTCGCACGCGCAACACTCGTGCGACGGGAGCCAGGTTTCTAGCGGAGGCGCGTGACTTTTGTCACGCACCGTTTCAAGTGGTGGCGCGCGTCACAGTGGGCTTTTATTTGCAGAGAGGGTCGCGGGCCCGGCCGCCCACCCGAGCGCGGCGTGGCAGAACCTATTTCCCCAAATGTGGGCCAGCGGTGATCCGGCTCCCTCCCCCACCCCGCCGTCTTCTCAATCTCCCCCTCCCTCCCTCCGCACACCCCTGCCACCTCCTCCTCTTTGTCTCCGCCAGCCCTTACCCCCACCACCACCCCTTACCCCCACCGCTCCCCCAACACTTCCCCCCACCCCACACCCTTCTCCCAGCGTCGTGAATCGTCCCGCGCTAGACGTGCAGGCCGTGCCTACGCCTGCCACTGCTTCTTTTGGCGGGAGGGGGAGAGGGAGAGAGAGAGAGAGAGAGAGAGAGAGAGGGGGGGGGGAGTAAAAGGAAGAAATAGAGCGCTGGGGATGGGCCGGGGAGGGCTCAGTGCGTGGGCGCAGAGTGCTGATAAGGGACCTTCAAGACGTTGTACAAACCATATGATTGTGGTGTGCCGGAGCGGCGTGGTGGGGCGGGGCGGGGTGGGGTGGGGTGCGGTGGGGCGGGGTGGGGCGGGGTGCGGCGGGGCGGAGCGCTGCCAGCTGTGTACTCATCACGGGAAGATGGATTAGTGCACAAGGGAGAGTGAGAGAGAAGTGGGGTGGAGAAAGCTAGAAGGGAGGGTGAGAAACGGAAAGGATAAATATAGTGTATTTCTTCCCTGGTTACGGTAGTTTCGAGCATTAGTTTAATTTTTTCAGGAGAAATTTCCGAGAGATGCGATGTATTGTTACACCGTAGTTCAGAAAATTGAAGAAAAATTAGAAAAATATAGGGAAAATCAAAGCAAAAACTGCAGAAAATTCAATAAAATTTCACAAAAATTATGGAAAATTCACGAAAGCTTACGAAATTTTTGCACCAAAATTCAGAGGTGTCTCCGCCTCGACCACACCTCACGGGGCGGCGCGGCGGACGGCGGCACGCTCTTTCCTCCCCGCTGCCCTGCCAGCAAGTCAACCAAGAGCACGGGGCGGGGCACGGCACGGGGCAGAGACTGAGCTAGCGAGGTGAGGTGAGGGGAGCGGGAGTAAGCCAAGCCGAAGCAATTTGGACGTTTTCACGAGTCATTGTGCAATGTAGGAGGAGGACCGGCCGGCCCGACCCAGCCCGCGGCCTTGTGTGAACAAGTCTGGTACACAGAGGGGAGCGCGTGTGAGTGTGACAAGGCGGTGGCAGTCTCTCTCTCTCTCTCTCTCTCTCTCTCTCTCTCTCTCTCTCTCTCTCTCTCTCTCTCTCTCTCTCTCACCCTCGTGTAATGTTCTCTTCGAAAAGGAACCTCTATTATCTACGGTCAAAATGTCAGACTCGCACGAGTATAGAGTCGAGCTTTACACGGTGAGGGTCAGTGACGTCCCACATATATACACAAACATGTGTGTGTGTGTGTGTGTTCCGGTAGTGCGTACCCTGCTGTGTTTCCGGTAGACAGCAGCAGCAGCAGGCGGGTCGGGCGGGCCCCTGGGCTGGGCTCCCCCCATTACCCCCGTGCTCATCTGCTACCACAACATCCTCCCCACGCCGGCCGCCGGGGCCGCCCTGGCAGAGCTGGCAGCCACTGAGGGCCGGCCGAACCTCTGAGAATAGCGCCCCTCGGCTCTCATCGAGACTGGAGAGAGAGGGAGAGGGAGACGGAGAGAGAGAGGGAGAGAGAGAGAGAGAGAGAGAGAGAGAGAGAGAGAGAGAGAGAGAGAGTGTCCGCGCGTTAAGAGGAAAAATGTATGAGACTTAAAAAAGAAGAGAGAGAGGAAGAGAGAGGGAGGTGGAGAGAGAGACAGGGAGGGGTGGGGGAGGGGAAAAAAGACAATGATTCTGAAAACGTTGCAAAACTACCTGCAGCTTGGTCTCACATAAACACACTGACTCTCTCTCTCTCTATCTCTCTCTCTCTCTCTCTCTCGCATACACACAGCAAGCAAAGCACGCAGTTGAACAATAGGATCCGTCACTGCTCTGTAAACCGCCCCGCCCCGCCCGACCCCGCCCGGCCCCGCCCCGACCCGCCCCGCCCCGCCCCGCCCCACCACGGCCCGTCTCCCGGTATTTGAACCCGGCGCTCCGCGTGTGCGAGTAATTCCGATGAGGATTCGCTTGAGATAAAGTGGTCTTTTGTTTCGTCGGCGCGGAATGTCGGAGTGGCGCGGCGGGGCGGGGCGGGGCGGGGCGGGGCACGGCGAGCCAGCATTAGAGAACAAAAGCCATTAGTGGTTCGGAGCGAGGGGTGGCGCCGCACCCCGCCGCACCCCGCCCCACCCCGCCCCGCCGCACCCCGAGAAAAGCAAACAAGTCGGTGTCAATGTCGCGGATTACTGACGCGCTGTCGCCGCAGAATGAGAATAAGAGCCGAACAATCACACTCAGCGCGGGCCTGCAAGACGTCAAGGCGAAAATTCAAAACCTTCTTGCGCACAGTAGTCATAGAAAAAATTAGAATAAAATAAAAAGGTAGAATACTTACTCGAAACGCATAGAAATTATTCTTGAAATTATCTGTTTCGCGGTTGTAGTTAAGAACGGAAAAGGTTGATGTAAAGTGGAAAAAAAATGAAAAGTTAAAATACTTACTCGAAACGCATAGAAATTATCCTTGAAATTATCTGTTTCGCGGTTGTAGTTAAGAACGGAAAAGGTTAATGTAAAGTGGTGCGGACCGGAGAAATAATAACATATATTGTTTTCTATCTTCCTTTTTTTTTTTAACCGTGCACCTTGATGCTCCCGCCTTGAGGCCCCAGCCCTCCGCTGTCATCCAGGCGTCAAATCGATGCGTGGCGCGATGGTTCTTGGCGGGCCGTGTCAGGTTGCCTCTCGGCGTCGAGTGTCTTCCAAGAGAGAGCGAGAGGGGGAGAGAGAGAGAGAGAGAGAGAGAGAGAGAGAGAGAGAGAGAGAGAGAGAGAGAGAGGGGTGGAGGCAGCGCTGCTCAGCCGGAGGGCGTCAGGCTTCGTGCCCTGCGATGGCTGGAAGTGGCGGCGGCTGAGAGCCGAGTTACGTTGAGCTTGGCACGTTTTCAGTTTTCGGCACCGCAAATTTCCATAGTTTTCAGAACCAACATTTTTCTTGTCACGTGACCGCTACCTGGTCCAACTCAGGTTCCTCCCCGGTGTCGCACTGACACGCGCTGTGCAGCGGATTCCGCTCGGCTCGCACACGGGAGGTGTTGGGGTAAATATTTCGCGCGCAAACACTGAACACACGCGGCAAGCGGCACGCAGCCAGCGGCTCCGAGCCGAGTCGAGTCAGCTCCCCGTCCATCCGTCCTAAAATCCGCTATATTAGGAGGAGAAGGGTGGGGGTGGGGCGGCGGCGCCGCCGCTCGCCAAAGTAATTTTCAACTTTTTTAAACGGGGGGTAGCGGCGCGGCGGGGCTGAGCGGGGCTGCTGGATCTGCTGGCACGTCGCCCTAAGTTATGGCCCACTGTGTGTGTGTGTGTGTGTGCAAATTAGTGCCCCTGCCCCACCCCACCCCGCCTCACCGCACCGGCGCGGCGGCTCCGTACCGCCCACCTAAAAATAAAAAAAAATGGTCGTCATGGTCCCAGCTTGGGGCGTACCCCAGTCACTTTGCTCACATCGCCATATTAAGCGGGTTACAAAGTTAAAGCTTTCGCGGATTAAACCGCAAGTAACGAGTCGACGCGTCTATCCCACCGTAAAAAAGGAAATATACTGCTGCTGCGGCAAAATAAATCATAGCCCTAACTAAACGTTTCAGCAGATTTTCACAAAATAGTCGCACCACAACTCTTCGCTATGGAAACCCAAGTGTGTGAACGTTAAACACTAGTAAGTGAGTGAATTTCTATTTCGTTCACCTTAACTGTGTGAAATTTCCAAATATAACTTCCCTCCTTTACTTTTTGAGGTTTAAATTTTCAACAACATCTACAAGTGTGCGAAATTCACGCACTTCCGGTGTAACTTAGGCCCCCGGCGCGCACGCCCCACGTGTTTATGGCTTCATTAATGCTCTCGTCGACTGCAGCTTGGCGCCGTTCAATGCGTATTGAGACGTGAGCCCCGCGGGGCCCGGGGCCGTAAACTAGCGCCCTTGTTGTGGGGCCCTCGAAATTACTTAGACGGCCCCGCCCCCTCCCCCACCAGCCGGGCCCTTACCCTAGAGAGCCCTATCGTAGCCAGAGATTGCGAACCTCGTCGCCTCTCTCTCTCTCTCTCACACACAAACACACACACAGAGACTCCTCTCTCTCTGTCTCGCTCTCTCGCACCTGAGCCCGGGGTAGAACGGCCCGCCATCCCCGACACCCCTCTTCATACAGCTATACAGAGCAATGAGCGCCTGAGAGTGCAGGAGAGAGAGAGAGAGAGGGAGAGAGAGAGAGAGAGAGAGAGAGAGAGAGAGAGAGAGAGAGAGAGAGAGACGGGGGGGGACGTGCTTTATAGGTGCCTGGGATGGTAGAGGCAGAAGTCTCCCTCCCCCCCAACAAGCAGTACGCCGGCTCGGTGCCGCTAGCCGGGCCGGGTACGGGCGCTCTAGCTCTAGGTGGGGCGTGGCGGGGTGTGGCGGGGTGTGGCGGGGCGTGGCGGGGTGTGGCGGGGCGGGGCGTGGCGGGGCGTGGCGGGGGGAGCGAAGGGCTACCTCGTGGGAAATGTCACGGAAGTTAGAGGGCGTTGGAGTGGCCGGGGTGGCTCATCAGAGCTCCCTCAGCAGCCCGGCTTCCTGCGGCCCTGCCCTGAGCCGCTGGGCTGAGCTCGCCTCGCTTCCTCCCCCGAGCCGCACCGCGCCAGGGCCCCGACCCCCGCCGCCAGCGCACCGCCTTCCGGATCTTTATGAATCTGCCGACCGGGGAGGAAAAGTGCAGCCACTGGGCCGGCAGAGGGGAGACCCCGCCCCGCCCCTCTGGATGGAATTAATTCCCATTCCGCCCCGAGCGCACCGGACAATGGGAAGGGAGAGAGAGAGAGAGAGAGAGAGAGAGACAGAGAGAGAGAGAGAGAACGAACTAGGTGCGTTGGTTTGGGGGCCATGGTTTCGCTTGGTCAGCCTTGATCCTTTGGTTACCTCAGAGTCAAACGAGTTTATGCATTTAATTAAATGGACCGTAATAAGCACTCCACTGTGTTGAAGAGCTGCAAAAAAAAAATATAATAGAACCAAAAAAGAAAAGATTATTTTTGCGAAGGTCTCGCTTTTTAAAAAGGAAGTCAAGCAGCAGCAGCAGCACGAGTAATGACATCAAAGGTAGTGCTGTGCCAGGCTCGCCATCACATAAATTAAAAGCAAGGTCAGCGTTGCACTGCAAAAAATAACCTTGCTCAGCTAAAATACTAATTTTACTTCTTTTTTTGTTACAGGTAAGCTGCACCCTTTATGACAGCCAGCATACCGCGGTTCGGACGGGCCGCGCAGAGGTACTGTTACTGCTGCCGCTGTCAATCGCCAGAGCAGAGAGATAAATCGCGCGCCAGCGTGAAGTACAAGAAAGTTCTCACGCGTGTCGGGGCGCGGCGGGGCGGGGCGGGGCGGGGCGGGGCGGGGCGGGGCGGGGCGCGGCGGGGCGCGGCGGGGTCGTAGAGCGGGCGTGGAGAAATGACTCGGTGCTGAAGGGGAAATAGAGGTGCTTATGGCTACGGGCGCCGAGAGCCCGCCGCACCCCGCCCCACCCCACCCCGCCCCACCCCGCCCGCCCACCGCACCACTCCGCCTCATGGCCACACAGTGCGCGGGCGTCGGGTAGGCCACCGCGCTGCAGTCCAGTCGCCCGGGTTGCCTACCCACCGCTTCACAGGCGCCCGCCCGGCCGCGAGGGTATAGGCAACCCCAGCACACAGCTGTTCACCCGATCGCCTACCCCAATGCTCACAGGCACTTTTCCGTTCACCTCATTTTTCTGCGCTTTCGCTCGGAGCGACAACCACATTTGCAAACGAACACTAATAAGAACGCATCTTCCATCTTCCACTTCGGCGTTAAAACATAAAGTAACGGGACGAAACCTATAACGTGCGGAGCTATTTCACTTTTTTTTTACGCGTAACGCTAAGACGCCCGACGGTTCACTTGGGAAAGTTTGGTCCGGGGACTGTCCCGCCCGCGCCGGCCCCCGCCCCGCTGCCGAGCGTCTTCCAGTAATAACTCAGTGACGCTCCGTCAGAACGGCGTCTCGCTCGTAACGGCGACTTTCTCATCCACATGCAGCACCATTAATTTTTCATCCCTGTGTCACTCTTTTTAGAGCCCGAGCTGGGCTGGGCGGGGGACAGATGGGGTAGTAACTAGATTACGAACGCAGAGTGAGGAGGGGAGAAGTTAGGAGAGAAGAAAAGGTTAATCCCAAGGACGCTGCGGAGGGGAAGGGGTTTAGTGCCGCGCGGCGTCTGACAGAGACGGGATTTGAACCCGGGGCCACGCCGCGCCGCGCCTGGCCCGGGGCGTACGGCTTACGCGGGAAGCCGCCTTATACCGCGTCCTTGAGAAAACAGTAAAAATCAGAAACACTGTTGTTCCGCGGACGTGAGGGGAAGGTACCTGCTTCTCTCCACCGTGCACACATACGCGCTTTTCGGCGTGCGACGTGCGACGACAACTTTTACGTATTCTTTTTTTTATTTTTTGCCCTGCGTCGCTTTCCCCGCCGAAAGCGTTTTTCTCTGCGACAAGGCCGGCGCAGGGCGCATCCCGTGCCAACAAGGGCTCCCCCGGCGCGGCGCAGGGCGGCGCAGGGCACACTGCCGCTCCTGGAGATATCCAGCGCGCCGCCCTGGAGAAGTCTGGAGAGGGAAACAAGCACCGGGCGAGCGCACATCAGCCGCCTGGCAGAGAGAAAAGAAGGGACGGAGAGAGAGAGAGAGGGGGGGGGGGACTATTGGGGTAGGAGGAGGCCCTCCGTCACTCTCTCAAAAATTCGCGCGCACCGCCTCGGGTAAAAAAAAAAAAAAATCAGCAATCCCTGCAACTCTCTTTGTGATGTCCTCCGGCCCGGCCCCTCCGGCACGCGAACCCATGCGCGAGCCTCAACAAAAGCCCCTTGGATGTCTAGGAGGGGGGGAGGGGCGCTGGCCGGCAAGCTCACCACCCCGGATATATACATCCGGGGGTAGAAAGAGTGTGTGAGAGAGAGAAGAGAAAAGAGGGAGGAGGGAGAGAGTGAGAAAGAGAGCACATCACAGTACGCCCAGATGAGCGTCTAGTGGAAGAGGGAGAGCTCTCTCTCCCTCTCTCTTTCTCTCTCTCTCACTCGCTCGCTCGCTCACTCTATCTCTCTCTCTGAACGATCTCTCGAGGTTCGCATGATGATGACGCACAGACATACACGTATATACCAGTCTCGGATACTCATTCAGCGGAGGGAGGGAGGGAGGGAGGGAGAGAGAGAGAGAGAGAGAGAGAGAGAGAGAGAGAGAGAGAGAGAGAGAGAGAGAGAAACCTTTTCATTCTCGCTGTGACCGCCGGAGCGGCGAATCGCTGCCCGTAATACGTGGTTTCTTCCCCGATGAGACGAAGGGGGTTGGGGTGGGGTCTGCCTGCACAACTACCACCCCCACCCACTCCCTCCCCTCTCTCTCTCTCTCTCTCTCTCTCTCTCTCTCTCTCTCTCTCTCTCTCTCTCTCTCTCCCGCTCCCGCTCTCCTTCCAGGACGGGGTCCTCGTGCTGGAGCGCGGTGCCTTAGCCCGCCTCACAGACAAATCGCTGGAGAAACTCTCGGGCAATATCCGGGGGCTGCCCCACCCCGCCCCACCCCGCCCCGCCCCGGGGCCAGCAGCAGCGCGTCGCGCGCCCCATCCAGCTCCGGCTGCAAAAGGAATGGCGACGCTGGAACAACGTGTCGCCTCGGGTTGTTTTAGATTGATTGGCTCCTTAATATTACTTTTATTTTTAACAAAAAGAAAATGGTTTTATCGTAAGCCGGCTGTTTGTGCAGAAATATTAATCAGCACGCGTGAAAACATTTTCCATTTTTCACACTTTTGGAATGCTGCATTTTATGAACAATTAAAGTGAAATTCGGAGAAAAGTTTTCCCTGTCGCTTCAAAGTACAGCCGAGTAAAACAAAACAAAATCCAGGCGTCCCTTTTCCTGGTTTGGCGATGTCTGACCTCCCTCTCCATGGGCGTCCCGACGCCCCCGGCGGGCCGGACGTCCGCGCGCGGGGCGTAGCGTGCAGGGCGTCGTGGCGCCGGCCTAGCGCTCCGCTGTAGTCCGACCCGATCCCACTTTGCATAGCCCTACTGAAACTTTCAGCCGGGGCGAGAATTTCAGCGGCAGAGAATGAAATGCGGATGTAAACTCGGAGCCCGCATAGAGCCCGTCCCACCCACCAACCCGTCGCAAACAGTGACGGCGGCGGGAGCGAACTTCGTCGCGGTGACCTCGGGTCGCCGTCACAGACAGTCACACACATGCACTCAAAATGGAAACCTAAATGTGTTGACTATCACGCAATTCGTGCAAAAAAAAAAAAAAAAAAAAAAAAATCCAGCGCACTCTCCCTATTTCTGCTCCCACCTAGCTGCTAGTCTCTCCCCGGTGTGGCCGCACGTATTCGGTCGGATAACGACGAGTTTACACAATGAATAGCGCGCAGGGAGAGGGGAGGAGGAAGAGGAGGGAGAGGAGGGAGAGGAGGGAGAGAGAGGGAGAGAGAGAGAGGGAGAGAGGAGAGGGGAACGAGAGAGATACAGCATCACCGTCTCTTTTTAATGCTTTGTGGTGTGCGACGGTGTGAAACTCCTTTATTGGCCGACTCCCCTACTCAGGCGGGTGCCCCCACCCCCGCTTCCTCCGCGGGGGTGGGCCGCGGGGGGTGAGTCACGGGGGGTTGGGGGGCCTCCTTTGATTGCTTTCCCCCCCAGTCCGCGCGGCAGAATGCCTCAAACAGCCGGCTCTTTCCACGGAATTAGTTGAAACAAGGAAGACGCTCCAGAAGAGGCCGCTCAGGCGGCCGCGAAGTTTGTCATCCACAGTGAGGGGTCTCCGTGTCGCGGGACTTTGGGGCCCCATCGAGGCGCGCGCGCGCCCGCGCACAGCCGCCCGGGTTACAGCATCCACAGCGAGGTGACAACACCCTCAGTCCTCTACGGATAACTTTATTCAGGACAAAATTTCTCCTCGGCGCTCACTAAGTGGTTCACGCGACTATTATAAAAACATTTTTGTCTAAAGATAACTCAGAGATTTTTATGTCACTCTTACACAGGACAACTTTCATATCAGTAGTTAGAGAAAAAAAATGTTTAGTGTATACATGTTTTAAAATGTCGCATAACGTCTGTAGTGAAAAAAAAAGTCAAGAAGTATCTGAGGGTGAAGAAAGGTGGTTGGCTGGCACCAAGTTGTCCTGACATCGTAGGGTGCTCGAGTCGCCCAAAGCGACTGTGAAGGGGAGGAGAGAGGAGGAGAGAGAGAGAGAGAGAGGGGGAGGAGAGGGGTAAGAGAGGGAGGGGGAGAGGGAGGGGCGTACTTGCATAGAGAGCGCTAGGGCCCTGGGTCGCGTCGGGACACGGGGAGTGGCTGCCCCTTCAACTCACCCACACTCTCCCGCTCTCGCCCTCTCTCTCTCTCTCTCTCTCTCTCTCTCTCTCTCTCTCTCTCTCTCTTGGACCGCAGGAGTCAGCCCGACAACCCCCTCTGGGCGGTCCGATTCGATCCAAGTGTGACTGTCTGGTGGTCGCAGCGGCGGAGGGAAAAAACGTGTGATTGTGGTGGCAACCCTGTTGGCCGCCGCGCACACCAACACGATGCTACCGCTGGCAGGGCGCTGTCGCTCTCAGAGAGAGAGAGAGAGAGAGAGAGAGAGAGAGAGAGAGAGAGAGAGAGAGAGAGAGAGAGAGAGAGAGAGAGAGAGGAGCAAAAAAGTCCCTCTCTCCCATCAATCGTTTTGGCTGGGAGCGCGTTTTGTTGGCGGCCCTGGGTGCACGGCGTGCGGAGGGTTGGCCACCCTGCCACGCCTCGTCCATCATCCCGAGTGAGCCGGGGCGGGGCGGGGCGGGGCGGGGCGGGGCGGGGCGGGGCGGGGCGGGGCGGGTCTGGATGGCGCAGGGATGTCAACCTACAGTATTCAAGGCGGGACTGCCGCATGTGAAAGCAGAGACGGAGTTCAAGTTCGGTATAAATGTTTGATAATTCGTAGATTTACGATAAATTTTTGTCATTTTCCATTAACGTGTGTTGTAAATTTACGACAGAATCCTCTTTGGCTCGCGCCAACGAAAGTCAATACAAAAAAAAATTCTGTAAATCTACAATTATTGTCTACAATGACACAAAACACTGATGCGTTGTACATTTCGCAGAGGTTAAGGGCCGTACTTTTACAAGGAGATCCATTTACATTATTAAGCTGAGCTGCCGGGGCGGCTCGGCCTCTGGTGCTGCAGGCGGGGACGTTACAGTCGTCAATATTTACGTCGCGTATCATGTACCGCGGCCGCCCTTCGGCCTTAGCGCCTTCTCGGACAGGAAATAAATTTTAAAGGTTATTTCCCCTTCAGGGAGAGCGGAGGGAGGCGGAGCCACCTGCGGCCTGACGGCCCGCCCCGCTGGTCTGAGCCGTTTTCCTTCCTGTTCACTTTTATTTTTTTTTTACATTTATTTTCAAACGAACATCTGTTGCGAGCTGTTTCCTCATGTCCAATATCATTCGCGACCGAGGCAGGCTTCATCATTTTTTTATACTACACCGTGAAAGAAATGGCTTACAAGCAAGCGGCAAGGGAGGGGTGTCTAAAGTGATATTTGAAGCGGTGGTGTATGTAACGTGTAGCGTATCTCGCGGGGGGATGTGGGCACGAATGTTTTTGCAGTGTACCTGTATGTGTCCAGTCGAGTGGCGGCCGGCCGTCAGCTTGGCGCAGGATCGATCCCCCGCGCCGCCGCGCCGGTCCGGCAGCAGTGCGGACCCGGGGCAAGTGTGTGAATGTCGCACATTTGTACACTCTTAACTTCTTACAAAGAATTTTTTTGTATAATACAAAGAATTCTGTGCAACCGTAATATACAGAAAGTTGTCTTGTATTACAAAAACTTTAGCTTTGTATTACAAAGATTTTTCTTTGTATTACAAGGAAAATTTGGCTTTGTATTACGGTTGCACAGAATTCTTTGTAATACAAGAATTTTCTTTGTAAAAAGTTAAGAGTGTAGGTGTGTGAATTTACATTCAAATGTGTGAACTTCTAGGAAGAAAAAAAAAACAACAAATTTTCTTGTTCAAAAGTACGGATAAAAATCCCCACAGCTACAAGGGTGCAACGTGCACACACTCTGTTTCCCAGCGAAGTAAAATCGGAGAAAAGAGAGGTGGTCTAAAAAAAGGTGAAGCAATATTCAATTTTTCTTTTTCGAAGCAATTTTTCCATCGTTCGAGGGCGATCAACAGACACCGGGGATTCCAAACTCGGTCGCAGCTAGAGAGGCGGGCGGGTCTGGGGCAGGGGGGCTGCAGACGACACAACAGACCACTACATTAAGTCAAGAGGGCGGGGCGGGGCGGGGCGGGGCGGGGCGGGGCGGGGCGGGGCGGGGCGGGGCGGGGCGGGGCGCAGTGGGGCGCATTTCCATAAGCCATTAAAACGTGCAGTCGAGATCGCTCAGACCCACAATGAGCCCTTTCCTGCAGAGTGTGCTTTTCGTGATGGCAAAATAATGTTCGCACTTAGCGTGCTTCAGTTCTCTTTTTTTCCCCCTGCTTTCTCCGACACCAGCCACGCCAGCCACCCAGCAGGAAACTGCAAGGAAATGGGAGGGGTTCGCTTTCCCTCCCCGACAAGACATGGGGTGTCTCAAGGAAGCAACGGGGGAAACGGCGTACTGAGCTTTCAGCATCCTGTGTTTTTTTTTTCTCTCGCAAATCCTAACATTACTCTTCGTAAAGGCCGCATTACTGTGTTTCAAAGGGGAACACCGGCGTGAGGGTTGCAGATAAAACGCGGTAAGTAGGGCATAAAAGTGGGTACCATCAGGCTGGCCTGCGAATAAATTCGACTGAGGACCGGCGTCGTCCGACCCGACCAACGATCGGCAGTCTTACTGCACGAGTGCCAACCGTAATACCCTACCGTAAAATGAGAGGATATACAGTAGAACTCTGGTGAAGTCAGCAGAGTAGTGCCCAAAAAAGTGCTGTTTTAAAAAAATAAAATTTTGAAGTTTAATCAAATTATCACTTAAAAAATTTGATTTTGTAACTTTTCGCATCAGGTTTGTAACTTTACGACACTAACTCACATAGAAATGGATATTTTTTTTTAAAGCACTTTTCAAAGATTTTGACAGCAGCGCCCTGGCGGCGGGACTGCAGGGCTACCACACGTACGCGTTGCGGCTACTTCGTCTCGCCGAGCCAAGGATCGTGAAGAGATAGGGGAGAGGGGGTAGCAGGGGGAGGGGGACGGGGTAGCAGGGGGTAGTAGGGGCGGGGGTAGCAGGGGGAGGGGGTAGTAGGGGGCGGGGGTAGATAGTGCGGTAGGAGGTGCACGCGCCATTGGCTTGCAATGGCGGCGCAGCCTGGGCAGCGGCGCGTCGCCACCGGGAAACATCTTTTTATTTATTCGCCCCCCCCTCTCTCTCTCTCTCTCTCTCTCTCTCTCTACCGCGCTCTCTCTCTCTTACGGTTTTATTTCGCTGCCCTCTTTGTTTATCTTCCCCTCTCGGTCTCTATTTATATTTTTTCATCATCCTCCGCGCCACCGCCATCGCTCTAATCAGCTCCCCCCCGTCCACTATAGAATAGTATTTTTCTTTCCCTCTCCACGTGTTCCATTTTTCGAAAGAAGCCGCCCAAGACCCTAGAAAGGACAGAGCTCGGGGAAGGAGCTCCCGCGCATGGAGCGGCCAAGCTCCTACTGGAAAAAGAAAAAAAAAAATAATATCCTTGTGCTCAGGTTATTCTCCGGCCCGGACCCAATCTCTAGCAGAGAGAAAACGGTCTTGTTGATCGGCCAGCGCCCACTATTCCCTCCTCAAACCGTTCGATGAATAAAACGCCGATCAAACGCCGAGAGGTGAGAACGCGGAGAGAGAGAGAGAGAGAGAGAGAGAGGGAGAGAGAGAGAGAGAGAGAGAGAGAGAGAGAGAGAGAGAGAGAGGAAAAGGAGAAAATAAAGAGAGGGAAAGTGGGTGAGGTGGGAGTAGGGAGGTCACTGGCAGAAGGAATGGGGAGGGGGGACGGGAAGGGGTTGTTTGAGTAGAGACAGGCGAAATAAAGGGGACTCATCGGGAATTCAAAGGAGGGCGGGGTGCTCCCGCCCCGCCCCGCCCGCATACTGGTCAGCATCTGATTTCGCCTTTCTTTATCCGATAGTCCCGCTCGTCTCACCCCTGCCAGCTGCTTTTCCGATGCCGCTACTTTTTTTCTTTTTTTGCAGTGTCCCTTCAAAAGACGCGAGGTAAAAAGTAAGCGATTCTTCTGTTTCCTCCCTCCTGTCTCCCAACCCATTTCCTTTTATACCGAAGGTGACATCGAATCTTTTCAAAAGCACTCCGCGCGAGCGGGGCCTTGAAAAATATCCTCGTAAATCTACAAAATATTTCCTTCTTTACTGTATTTTTAATTTAAAAAAGATTTTGTGACCAGCATATTCTTGCTCCTCAACGATACCGCTCGCGCTTTTACGATTTTCAATTGTAATTTTACGTAACGAGTCGTTGGAAATTTTCCAACGCGTAAAAGTTGAAATTGTATTTTTTCTCAGTGAAGATGGGTCGCTGGTGGGTAAAGTAGGGCGAGAAATGGGAGATGGAAGGTGGGGGGATGTAGGAGCGGTGTGGGGGTGGGGGTGAGGGGGTAGTGGAGGTGGGGGTGGGCTGGCGGGGGCGGGGGTTGCCTTTACGGTCCGGCCCTGCATGCCGCGTCGTCACAGGCCGCTTTGAGACGGACCCAAGACAAATGAAGTCAAGCTCTCTGAGCTGGATCCGGTGGGCCGGGCCCGCTCCGGGCCTGCTCTGCTCCGGGCCGGCCCCGGGGCCCACCGGAGCTCAGCCTCAAAGCCCAGGGCGAGCACCGTGTGTCCTCGTGCCGGAAAGAATTGAGTTGAACCTCAGGGCGGCCGAGTTCAAGTCGAGGGGAGGAGAGGGAGGGAGGGGAGGGAGGAGGGAGGGGAGGAGGGAGGGGAGGGGAGGGGAGGGGAGGGGACTGTTTCACCGCGGAGTTGGAATGGATTAATTACCTAAGTTGGACGGAGAAGCATCTGTAGGCAATCTCACCCAATCCGCTGATTGGGGTGGGGATTGGGAGAGGGATAGAAAAAAAGTGAGGGGAGGGGGGGATTAGAAGGAAAAGGTGTCCGGAGAAAGGTGCCGTGGCCCCAGCACGACTGTCATACCTTCCCAAAACCAGGCTACTTCAAACACAAAATTTAAAGAAAATTGCGCGGTCTCGGTCGCACACATTTCTACTGAATTTTATTAAGTATTGCATCTTTAAAAACATTGCATTAGGGTTTTTTTTTAAACACATCATTTTTTGAATGGTGTTGAGGATTGTGCATTAGTGTGTGGGCGGCGGGGCGTGCTAGTACTCTGCTCCCCCGCTAGGGCGCTTCACTTCCCCCCTCCCCCCCTTTTCCCCCTCTCCTTAATTTCCTGCCTTCCCAACCCGCACACTTTTTGCGTCCGAAAACATTATCATCACACGTTGAACAAATTGCTTGGTTTTATGCGAGAAAGAGGCGCAGCGCTGCGCGCGGCGGTGTCGGGGAATTTAATTAAATTGTGGTGAGGGGGGAGGGGGGAGGAGGAGGAGGAGGGGAGGGGGAGGGGAGGAGGAGGGGAGAGGGGAAGGGCAGTAAGGACGCATTGTCCCGCGGGCAGCAGGAGGAAACCAGCACAACAACGCGGCGGGGCGGGGCGGGGCGGGGCGGGGCGGGGCGCGGGCACGACGGGTTAGCAGCTCTCTTCCTCATTTCTGCTCTTTGATGTGCTGATCCGAGCGCTTCCAGGCCGAACGGACGCCGCGCCGCTCCCAGCAGCACTTCCTCGCCCCGCCCCGCCCCGCCATCGCCGCCACGCCGCCTATATTTTACGGTCCGCACAGTTTGGCGCGGAACTTAAAGAGCGAGAGAGCAAGAAAGCAAGATAGCAAGAGAGCGAGAGCGGGATAGAGAGATAAAGAGAGAGAGAGCGAGAGAGAGCCAGAGCCAGAGAGAAGAGGAACGTAAAAAAAAAAAAAATATCAAAGTGATTTACAAACACTTGATGAAAAATCTGTCGCGCTTTAGGTGAGAATATTTCCCGGCGAATAAACTTTAAATTCTTCCGGTCTGTTTTTCAAGCGCACTGCGCCGCGCCGCGGCGTCCTTCAGCCCCTCGCAATAACTCGGAGCCGAGCCGAGCCGAGCCGAGCCGAGCCGAGCCGAGCCGAGCCGAGCCGAGCCGAGCCGAGCCGAGCCGGCCGCCACTTCTGCTCCGACCTTAAAAACTTTTCCAGGCCGCATTACGCCATTTTCCCCCTTTGATGGCAGGCCGGCAGGCCCTGATCTGCGACACGGATTAATTTAAAAGGGGTCGCGGCAGATTTGATGCCGGCGGAGGTGAAAGGGAGGGGGGAGGCGGATAATCATCGCAGACTCAGATTAGCACTAAGTACACCTGAACCGATCTCCTGCGCGGGCTTCGCATGTTTAAACTTATAAAACTTATTGAGGTTCAAATTCTCCTCCCATCGCCTGCCGCCACTTATCGTAAAAACACAGATCGACCTGCGGCGGGGCGGGCCGCGGTGAAAAATGATAATTTCCACGACCGGAATGAAATGATTGGCGAACAGAGGGGGAAGGGGCCGGCGGCGAGCACGTCCGCCCGGGCTGATTGGAGTGGGGGGCGGGGCGGGGGCGGGGGCGGGGCGGGGGCGGGGCGGTCAGGCAGGCTCCGGCCGCCCCCACCGCCCCCAGGGGCGGCGCCCACCTCCCCTCCCCGCCCGCGCGGGGGCGGCCGAGCGGCAACGCGGTCAGTGTGCCCCGCCCCGCCCCGCCCCGCCCCGGCGGCCACCGGTCACCGTGCAAAAGGGCATTATTGGCAGCGGCCGGCAGGTGCAGTCAACTTCATTCCGCCGATTAGGCACGAGGGCACGAGGGGAGAGAGGGAGGAGAGGGAGAAAGAGAGTGAGTGGGAGGGAGAGAGGAAGGGAGGGAGAGAGGCAGGGGACCTGGCTGACTAGACCGTTATAACAAGCACTCTGCATTCCCAACTTAAAAAAGCTTCTAGCCTGTGCTGCCAATATTTTTTTTTAATACTGATATTCCAAACGATAAATCTGCACCGGTGGTTGGTGCGGCCCCCGCCCCGCCCCGCCCCGCGAGCTCAAGCAGTCAGGTTACTGCGGCTCTCGGTCTGACTCAGGGTACGCGGCGGTGCGCCTGCAATCATTGAGCGAACAAGGAGGGGGCGGGGCGGGGCGCGGTGGGGCGTGCCATGGGGCTGCTGTCCTCGCTCGAGAAAAATGCGAAGCCATTCCAAGTTTGCAGCAGCAGTGAGTTGATGTAGCCTGGGAAGCCGCAGCAGCGAGTCGCAGGCGGGGCGGGGCGGGGCGGGGCGGGGCGGGGCGGGGCGGGGCGGGGCGGGGCGGCAGGTTGCGTCGAGCAGGGGAGGTGGTGGGGTGGCCATCCCCGAGCGCCATGGGCCTTTGATAAAGAGTACGGTGTTCAAGAGAGTCCCGTCCGGGAAAGTTTTTCCGAGCGGCCCGGCCGGGGCGGGAGAGCGCGGCGCGGCCGCCTCAGCCGGTGACATAGGCAACCCATCGGGCAGCTGGGCCTGCGCGCTGCCTACGCTCCGCACGGCAGCCGCGTGGCCGGTGGAGTGACGGTGTCACGCGGTGACAATATTACTCTGACAGTGTCACGCGGTGACAATATTACTGTGACAGTGTCACGGTGACAATGTTACTGTGACAGTGCCACTGTGACGGTGCTGTGTGTTTTTGGAGTAACCCGTGCGGGGGCGAGGCGGGGTATTGCGTGGCGTGTGGTGGGGTGTTGCGGGCGGGGCGGGCGGGGCAGGGCGGGGCGGGGCGGGGCGGGGCGGCGGAAGCACTGCAGATGTGCTGCTGGTCGCGATGTTTGCGCTGACGGGGCACGACACCCGGTGCAGGGCGGCGGTCCCTCCGCACAGTACAGCGCTGGTGTCGACCACCTCGCTCCCCGCCCTACGTCAGCCCCCCGCCCCGCGCCCCCCGGGGGCAACGCCAGCCAGCAGGCCAGCGGCTAAAACGAAGCACAGTGCAGCTACCGTGCAGTCCAACAAGTGCGCTTTGATTTTGCCACCACCAAAAATTTTGGGGGGGAAGTTCGCGTATGAAAAAAGTTGTCCAAAGAAAGTGTTGTTCTATCACTGCTGAAGACAAGCATGAGCTGCCGTGCGGCCTGGGAGCTGACCTGGGCACCTCCCCCGCCACCCCGCGCCAGCTCCTGGTGGACGGGGACTAGCACTGCTCGACCTCCCTCACGGTCCAGAGCGGGCGGCACCGGGGCGGCGAGGGTCGTGTACAGGACCGGGGCGGGGCGGGGCGGGGCGGGGCGGGGCGGGGCGGCGACAGGACCCCGAACAGGCTTGAGGGTCGCGCGGGGCGGGGCGGGGGGTGAGGAGCACAGGGGTTGATTAACATGACAATCGGACTGCTATTCCGGAATGCATCCCCTTCACCTCCGTTATGCCAACATGATATCATACCGTTGGTTTGGCGAGGCGGAGCGGGGCGGGGCGGGGCGGGGTGGGGCGGTCGGGCGGGGCGGGGCGTGTCCCTGGAGGAGGGCGTTCTGGTCACTGCGGCGCGTCCCGTCGCGCACTTGGTAAACAAGGGCGGAAGGACGTACCGGGTGCTGAGTAAGCAGAGGGTGTCGGTCGCCCAGGGCCCCGCCCCGCCCCGCCACACCACACCACGCCCTGACGCGTCCATGCCTCAACCTCCAGGCGACTATAACCCCGACCCAAGACAGCAGAGAATACTTAAAAGAAAAACGAATGAGGATCGGAAATGTTGTTCGCGGGGGCGAGGCGGGGCGGGCGGGGTGGGGGCACCGCGACGTCCCGCGGTTCCGATGTGAAAATCGTCCTGACGATTTCTCATCCCCTACGTGTCTGTCCAGCGGTGGGCTGGGGCGGGGTGGGCTGGGCGGCCGGATTTGGCGGGATGCTGGGCGGGGCGGGCAGGGGCAGCGCCGCCGCGCCCTGCTGGACCAAGATGGATGGAGGCCAGCGGACTGGGGCGGGGGGTGGGGCGGGGCGGGGCGGGGCGGGGCGGGGCGGGGCGGGGGGCGGGGCGGGGCGCTCCCCACACAGTGAACACGCGGACCGGCCGGGGCGGGCGCCACCAGGGGCCGCCCCCACCCCCCGCCCCGCCCGCTCAAATATGAATGCATGTCAGAGGTGAAATATACGACGAACCGCGTGGCGCCGGCGCCGGCGTCGGGCCGAGCCTGGGCGCGACCGCGCAGTAGGCCTGTGGCGAGCGTACCAGGAGCCCCGGCGAGCACCCCGGAGCAGGCACTGAGCTGCACCGGAGCTTCGCCGAGCACCCTGGAGCAGGCACTGAGCTGCACCGGAGCTTCGCCGAGCACCCTGGAGCAGGCACTGAGCTGCACCGGAGCTTCGCCGAGCACCCTGGAGCAGGCACTGAGCTGCACCGGAGCTTCGCCGAGCACCCCGGAGCAGGCACTGAGCTGCACCGGAGCTTCGCCGAGCAGCCCCAGCGGCTGCCCGACCTCCGCCTGTCATCCCCGTCTCCAGCGCCACGGAATGAAAATTCAAGCGATACAATCGCGCAGCCGCGCGCACCGCGACAAAACTAAAAGGCCCGGACAAAAGTCAAGCAAAGCGCGCAGCTCAAAACATTCTCATAGCGGGGAGGCGAGCCGGGCCGGGCAGCGGAGTGGAAGCGGAGCGGGGCGGGGCGGGGCGGGGCGGGGGCGGGAGCGGCGCGCTGATGTCGGCCGGAGCGCTTCATATCACTGCTTTATGCTTATTATTCACGAGCACAGCGGCGCTATCGCCCCCGCCCCCGCCCCCAGAGCATTCTTCCTTCAGCCCCTAAATCACTGATGTGTATTCGCTCCCCGGCCCCGGCCCGGCCTCCTCCTAGCCTCGCGCCGGGCGCCCCGTCCGCCTGACCGACCCGGCCCGGCCCGCCCATCTCACAATTTTTTTATTTTTTTTTTGCGCGCGCGGTGGTTGGGACCGTCCCGGAGTTGAACCCACGACGACGGTGACTACCGGCGCGTGATGCTCATAGAGATGCACCACAGCTCATTTTGTTTAAAAAGCAGGCAGCACCGTGCGGAGCGGGACTCGCGGCCAGGCAGGCACGAATGACTTTCCACGTATACCACTCATGTATCAACAGTTCCGCCCCTTTCTACTCCGGGTGGCTGGATAAGCCCTCCCCCCGCCGTCCCCAAGTACCCCGTCCCCTAGCACGTCGCGCTGTCCCCCGCACCGTGTACGCCCTGCGCCTGTCCGCGCGCGCGCGCGCGCTGCTGTCTCGGCACTCCCCCCCCCCTCCCCCTCCACCCCCTGCTACCGTGATATATTTTTAATTACCTTGTTTTAGCCGTATGAATAGGGCGGTCGCCAGCCACCACAGCGCTGCCAGCCCCCGTTATTGTGTGCGTGTGTGTGTGTATGTGGGGGAGGGGGTAGGAGTTGAAAGGGGAGGCGGTGTGGGTAGGGGGCGAGAGCCTGTGGTCTAAAATGTAAACGCTTGCTCATTTACGGCTGCCGCCACTGCTGGCCGTGCCGGGGGCGGGGGCGGGGGCGGGGGCGGGGGCGGGGGCGGTGCAGTCAGCTCGCCGCCACCCCCTCCCGCCCCCTACCCCCTACCTCACTCCCTGCAGCGTCCTTTTTGCGGCCCCCCTCCCACCTGCCTTTTCAGCTCGCGGCTCCAAAAGCTCCCGCCGCCCCGCCCCCCCGCCGCCCCCGCCGCCCCGCCGCTACCCCGCGCGCGCGCCGTGCGTGGTGGAAATAAAAAGAACGTTGACGCACGATTAAAAATGCAAAGGCACTCATCAGCGTGCGAATGAAACTCGCCGGGGCCTAAACAACACATGTCCCGGTCCCAGCCGCCGCCGCGCTCAGCCTCCACGTGAGGGGCGGGGGGGAAAGGGAGGATGGTCTTTTGCTCTGCCGGGCTTTCTCTTGAACGGATAGCAGCGGCCGATGTGTGAGGGGGAGGGGCGGAGGTGGTGGAGGTGGTGGAGGGGGGGAGGGGGCGGAGGGGGCGGAGGGGGCGGGGCTGCTGCCAAGGGCACAGCGGCGCAGAGAGTGGGAAAGTGAACAGAGAAGTCGAAGAGGAAGGTAGGGGGCAGGGGGTGGGGGATGGGGAGGGAGGCGTGGAGACAAACACGTCTGGCCGCACACCCTCGCTACATTATGGCGCCCTCCGCCCCCCTCCCTCCTCCCTGATCCTCCCCCTCCGCTCCCCTCCCCTCTCCCTCCTCTGTCATTCTCAGCCCTTTCTCTCCGACTTATTCCTCTCCTCTCCCGTTCCCATTTTCTCTCTTTCACTCTCTTTCTCTCTCTCGCCGCGGGAGAGATTTCAGATCATGACAGAAATGCGCGTTTGTTACGGAGGCCCCAGGACGCAGCTAAAGGACCCCGCCCACAAGCGTTTGCCTGTGTGAAAGTCTGCACCGAGGAGAGGAGAGAGAGGAGACAATGCCAAATCTATGCTAGAGACATAGCGGCAACAAACACACACACACAAAGGAATGAAATAGGGATCACGAAGAGATTATGTGTCTACATTCTCATGGAGAATACGTTACTTTCATGTCAGTAAAAATAAATGCATACGGAACAATAAAATTGAGCGCACACTAAGTTTTCTCACGTATCAAGAAAGTTGATTTTTTACGCAGGATGTGTTATAATAATTCATAACACAACACCTCTGAATTAAAGTAAAGAAGCCCCAAAAAGTAACGTCAAGGAAAACAGACTGTTAAACATCATTCTTTCGCAAGAAATAAACTTGTATAGCCAAACTTGAACTTCAGTAATGACAACGGAATCACTTCATAAAATTAAAGCAAGTTTTTCTACATGTCTTAAATATTCTTGACACTCACCAGTTTGCAGAGGGCAGATGCTGATGCTGACAGCGTCCACTGGTGTTACTGGTGGGGACACAGCAGGAGAGGTTGAGGCAGGTCCAGGTTTTGTGCAGCCTAACCTAGCTGAGCTTATTAATGAGCACAGTTCCCACGCCGTTACTTCACGACACGCACTTTAAAGTTTCACGACAAAAGGTTCACTCAAATATTTCACCTTGAACACATTTCACTTGATGTCCTTTACCACAAAATATATTTTTTGTTGATTAAATTTCAGTTGACACTTGGACTTTGGTTTCTTTCCACAACGGCTTCTGCACTACCTTGAAGCGCTTTGCCAACTCAAATAGTGAAAGTTGCGTATTGCAAACGGCAGTTCAATTAGCTTCTATCCTTTTCAAAAATTAAAATAATGTTATCATCTTTTTAAAATGCACACGGTTGGTGTTTGACGTGATTATTAGTCATTGAATAACGGAAGTTCGTTGAAGTTTGTAGTCCGACCACAGTTGGCAGTACCAAGGCAGGCGAATCATGACGAAAGCGCAGTCAGCTGTGTTGTGCTCGTTTTGGCGGTGATTTCAAATTCTACCCAACAGCAACCACTCTTCTACTGCCTCATTTTCTTGTGCAAGTTCTGATTTTTTTTAAAAGGGAACCAAACTAAAACTGGTTGTACTATTTTAACGGCATGCCAAAGCAAAGCAAACGTCTGTATACGCCACTTAGGAATGCGGCGCTGCTCGGAGGGTTGCGGAGCGGTGGGCAAGTCGGCCATAGCCGTCAGTTCGCGGCGGGCGGGGCGGGGCGGGGCGGGGCGGGGCGGGGCGGGGCGGGGCGGCTGCTGAGGGAAGCAGGAGCTCCTTCCGGACGGCCCAGCCCGCGGACTCCTAATGATGCTCGTTGTCTTCATTAAAACTTGCCACGAATCACGGGAACACTTTCTGCTCTGCATGTGCACAGCTCTGTGGATAACGACTGCACTGCCAATCCCCGCGCTCACGAAAATTTCGGAGAGATGTCGTAGCATCCACCAAATTACATTTTCTCACGCTGAAACAAAAAACTCTGCAATGTTTTTGCGTCTTTCTTCAACATTAGTTTCGCCTCCTGCTTAACATTTATGGCGAGGCGGAGCCCACAGAACGTGGTTTGGTCGGAGAGTGAACGCTTAATTCTCAGTCCTCAGCAGTGACCCAGAGTAATTGAGTTTCCAGTACTATTGCTTTTGTATCCGTCTTTCGCGGGCAGTGATAATAATCTGACCAGACACGGAATAAGTTTGTTATCTTATAGTAAGACTACTTAAAACCAACTTCTCCGATGCGGAGTGCCGAGGGGCGCGAACAGGGGCCGCTGCAGCGGGTGCGGCACGGGGCAGACACAGGGGGTGATGCGAATCCGATAGGGCGCGGGGGAGAGAGAATGGTGAACTGTAACAGTAAAAGTGGATCACGCGCAGGGGCGTAAGGTCGGCTCCACGCCTCACAATGGAAAACTCAAAGTGTGTGAATTTCACACACTTGGAGGTGTGTGAATTTCCAACTCCTGGTGCACCTAGCCTCCAAAGCTTCGGGCAGAATTTCTTTAGAAATACTTTTTAACAGTGCACTCGCGCAGTAGTTCCTCCGCCCTCTCCATTCCGGGTGAGCGGCGTAGAG
Source organism: Frankliniella intonsa (assembly GCA_033675135.1). Lineage (NCBI taxonomy): Eukaryota > Metazoa > Arthropoda > Insecta > Thysanoptera > Thripidae > Frankliniella > Frankliniella intonsa. Next base: position 5,496,129 of record CM066257.1, read on the forward strand.
GCCCAGATTGCAGCCGTGGAGCCGTTTGTAAGGCTATTGATGGTTCTCCCGCCTCCCCCTCTAGGGTGGCCAACGGCTCTGCCCCATTGTTCCCCCCGCCCCGCCCGTGCTCAGGCGGGCTGACCCCTGCCAGGGCGGTTGGCTGCAATGCGCCGCGCGACCCCTCTGGTCTCCAGGTGTCTATAGGGTTGCCCCCTCCCCCGGACACACTACTGTAATCTCGGGACGTGCATCGGTGAGGCTGCGGCGGGCGGCAACCTGAGCGGAAGTAGAGTTAGAGTCTCTCTCCTCGCAGGAAGTAAAGTAACGTTAAGTTGTTGTATTAAGTCACGCTGCCTTTTACGATAAGCCAGCAAAGCTGTAGTGTTGGGAACAAGGCTGAAATACAGCGAGAAAGCTGTTCCACTTGGACGTGTAGCTAACGGCGGGCGTGGCGGGGCGGGGTGGGGCGGTAGAGGCCGGTGCCTCTGCCCCGCCCCTGCTCTCCACCAAAAGCGACGATGGGGTGGGGGAGGGGAGGGTGAATCTCCCGGGATGTGTCTGCTTCCTGGAAGACGTCTCCGGGGAGACAAAGGGGAGAGAGGCAGGCGAGGCGGCTCTCTGCAGGCAGCAGGGCCGCTGCAGCTGCTGCAGTGGCAGCGGGGAGGATGTGTGATGAGCCTTGCAGTGGACACTTTGCAGCGGCTTGAGGGAGGAAAGGAGGCGAGGCGAGCGCAGCGCGGCGCGGCGTGCAATACCGGCCTCCTTCCTGCCCTGAGCATGAGCGGCTGGAAGTAGGTCGCCCTGGCGGCCTCTCCACTCACACCGGCCACTCGTCAACCCACCCATCCACTCGTCTATCCACCCATCCATCCACCCATCCACCTATCCATCCACCCATCCACCCATCCACCTATCCATCCACCCATCCACCCATCCACCCATCCATCCACCCATCCATCCATCCATCAATCCTCTCATCCATCCATCCATCCATCCATCCATCCATCCATCCATCCATCCATCCATCCATCCATCCATCCATCCATCCATCCATCCATCCATCCAACCATCCATCCCCCGCCTCCTCCGGCGTTTGTCTGTTCCCCTCCATAGTTTTGCTCTTTATGGCGCTCCTCGCCCTATTGGCCCCCCCCCCCCCTACATCCTCTCCCTTTTTTCCACCTCTCTGTGTTTTCCTCACATCCCCCGCAGTAGGCACCTTTTTCTTCCCCTTCACCCCGCCCCGCCTCCCCAACGACGCGCGCCGGGAATTCCGTTTCCTTTCTCAAAGTCGTATGCACGTTGTTTTTCGTCTCTCTCTCTCTTTCTCTCTCTCTATTTCGTTCTCTCTCTCTCTCTCTCTCTCTCTCTCTCTCTCTCTCTCTCTCTCTCTCACTTCCACTTCCCTGTTTATTTCGTTCTCTCTCTCCCTAGGAAAATATAGCGGCACAGCGTTCACATTTCCTCTCTGAACCACAGAGCAGAATTCAAAAGACGACACCGCCGTTTCAATTTATTTCTTAAAACATAACTTTTGTTGTGGGAATCAGCGCAGAGAGAGAGAGAGAAAGAGAGAGAGAGAGAGAGAGAGAGAGAGAGAGAGAGAGAGAGAGAGAGAGAGAGAGAGAGAGAGCAGAAGCATTGGACGTAAGTCAGGCAGCGCAGCGCCCGGCGCATAGGCAGCCCATTCGACACGTCAGAGCGACGCTCTGAGGAAAGGAGAGCGGGAGAGGAAAAAGAACGAAACAAAATAAATGTAAAGGACAGCTGGTCTCTGCGGCGCGCGCCTGGCGCTGCCCCGCCCCGCCCCGCCCCGCCCCGCCCCGCCCCACCCCACCCCACCCCGCCCCGCCCCGCCCCGCCCCGGGACAACACAGCCGCTGGACGAAATTGCGCTGTTTAGAATGACGGTCGTGGGAAAAGCGCATTCCCCCAGCCTCTGTTCTGTCCACCCCTCGCGCCACCTTACCCCCTCCCCCCTCCCCACCCCCACAGCCAGGCGCGTGTGAGTCGCATCGCAAATGTACAGCCGGCCTACGGACCCTACACTGCCAGAAACTTACCGGCGCGCGAAACAACATGCGGCACAATAGAAAGCCATTTCAGTCGCGTGCTCTGACGAAGTTTCCTTTTTCTGTGTTCACTGTCGCAGCGGCACACAAGTTATTCGTCTGTCGTGAGGTATTCGCAAAAAAAAAAAAATCACCCACAAAAAGAAAAACAATTTCGAATTTGCATAAGGGGCCGTGCTAAAAAAAATCGGATCCTGAGCCAAATCCATGAGGCTACTTCATGCCTAAAAAAAAAGAAAGAAGGTAACATTGATGATCATGTTCCAGATAAAATGCGACTGTTCCGCTGGTTGCGCAGTTGAGGTAGTGTTGGCCGGCCTGACGTCATTTGTTTTGGCCGGCGCGTGCTTTATCATTAGCGAACACTCGTATGGCGCCCCGCCCCCCCCCCCCCCGCCCCCCCCCCCCCCCCCCCCCCCCCCCCCCCCCCCCCCCGCCCCGCCCCGCCCCGCCCCGCCCCGCACCACTATACCGCCCTGGCGCCATCGCCTACGTACCTTAAGTGTTCTGCGAATAACAGACTCGAGCGCAGCCCTGTGAAGAAAAGTGAAAGGAAAATGAAAATACGTTGACTGATTTTTTTTTATATCCCAATTTTTTTTGTGCAATATTGCGATTGCAGCCGGTCTAACGAGTGCAAACACTGGGCCTGCTTGGCGAGGTGCAGGCCATGAGGAACGGACGACAACAAACACTCCTGTTTTAGCACGTGATTTAATTATTGCTTTCATTCTGATACATGGCATTGGAAAACGCAACAATCACAACAACGCAATCGCAATAAATATTGATCGAGTCTTTGGGCGCGACGCGCGCACAGCCAGGGACGGAATGCGCTGCCCATTTCCTAAATGGCAGCTTCCAATACTATTGTGGAACACTCATCATGTCATTTGTCATCACAAACTAGTTTCGGCAACGCGCGGGCTAACGCGCAAGACTAGTAGAAATACAATTAAAGACCCTCAATAAATTGTGTCTTTGTTAAGGAAGGACGAAGTAACCTGGTCCCTGCTAAAGGCAAAACCCATCTTGCCAGTAGTGTACGTATTTAAAGTAGATCACAGCTTTTGTTGGTCCCGACAATCCCATTTGTAAAACTAACAATTTAAAAAAATTATAAGAATATGAACTGACTTGTGTGGGCGATAACTAACAGTCGTTTGAGCGGAATGATCGATTGAAGTATCGAAACACCGGCGCGCCGGAGGCGAGACCCTCGAGCCCTAGGCTCCCCGGCTCCTGGGCAAGGTAGTGGACAGGTAAAGTAGGATCTTCCGAGTCTGCCTCTCACCCTAACTGCACTCTAGCCGGCGCGGCGGCCAGCGCCTGAGGGCGGCCATCGAGTGCGGGGCGGGGGACCCTAGCGCGCCTAGAGGAGGAGGAGCAGGGCCCCGGCCAGTAGGAGCGCCGCGGGCAGCGCGCGCCCGGAGGACGACGCCGCCGGCGTCGTGGACGTGGACGACGAGGGGGACGTCGGCTTGGAGGTGGGCGTCGTCGTAGAGGTGGACGTCGACGTGCTAGTGCCCGAGTCCGCGAACACGATCCGGTTCTCCACGCCCGGGTACACCAGCCCCCGCTTCTCGATGTAGTCCTCGACCGCCACCGCGTCCGTGTTCTCTGCAAAGCATGTCGTATTAATAATCTTTTTTTTCTGTCTGCAGGTAAGCGTTTCGCTGTAGACCGTCGGACTCCCCCGACATATCGAGTGTCGTGAGTACACAAAATTGGCGGACAAAACCCCAAAACTTTAGTAAAACCACCTAAAACAATTAAAAAAAAAAAAAATAAAAAATAAAAATAAAACGAAAACTGTGAGGACGTGGCGTACTCACCCAGGCGTTCAGCGCCCTCGTTGTTGGCCAGCATGGTGAAGCCGTCACCGCCACCGGCCAGGAAGCCGCTGACCACGACGCCGTAGAGCGCGGTGCGGTCCAGCGGGCTGTACGTCGGGATGGTGCAGTTGGCGCAGCGCACCTCCGCCCGCAACACCCGCTGCCCCGGGCTCCGGCTCACGTCGTACGTCACTCGGACACCTGCCGGGGGCAATCTGCCGTCAGCTCAACTGCCCTTCATGAGGATAGTTTACCCGGTAAAATCCGTATGAACTCACCCGAGAGCTGGAGGAAGGCGCCCTTCCACGCGTTGCCGGGGATGTACTCGCTCACGCTGTGCTCCAGGGCCTCCCACAGCACGGCGCCCCGCAGGCGCAGCAGCACCTCCAGGTTGTCGAAGGGCATCACCTCCATCACGTCCTTCAGGGTGATGACGCCGTTCACGGAGGACGCGTCGATGGACTCGCGGATGGAGCCGCCGTTGACGAGGGCGATGGGCGCATCCGTCCAGCCCGCCGCGGAGCGCACGTTCTTGGCGCGCTAGGGTTCAGAGAGGTTAGGTTCAGAGAGGTTAGGTTCAGAGAGGTTAGGTTCAGAGAGGTTAGGTTCAGAGAGGTTAGGTTCAGAGAGGTTAGGTCCAAAGAGGTTAGGTTCAGAAGGTTCAGAGAGGTGAGGTTAGGTATTCCCGTACCGAGTAGACGAAGGCGTCCGCGACGAGGTTGCCCAGGTTGCACTCCTGCCGGCGGCACGAGCTGCCGTCCAGGAGCACCGAGGTGCGCCCGATGGGCTGCAGCACCTTCTCGTCGAGCTGCGACTTCCACTTCTGCACCTCCGCCAGCGTGTCCGGGTCTGAAACATGGCGCGGTGATCGAGTTGGAGTTCACTCACACACTTGAATGTGTATTGTAAAGGACTCGGGGGTGTGGTACTCACCCTCCTCGATGTCCTTGTTGAGGAGTATGGGGCCGCCGTCGAGATCCGTCAGCTCGCCGGCCGCGTTGAACTCGAGCTTGAGCTTGCCCATGTACTTGGTGAAGGCGTAGGCCTGCACGACGGGCACCCTGCGCCCGCCCGTCTGCTCCACCCACGTCGGGTACAGCCCGACGGGCTTGTCCGAGTCGGGCGGGTTTTTGCCCGTGAACAGGAACGAGTGGCTGTGCCCGCCCACCACGATGTCGATGTCCGGGACGTCCCTGGCGATCACCTGGTCCCTCTCGTAGCCCGAGTGTCCGAGGCCGATGATGATGTGCACGCCCTGGGCCTTGAGGGCCTCGGCCTCGGCCTTGATGGCCTCCACCTCGTCCTGGACGGCGGGAGCGCACAGTGAGAGAGAGACCCTAGCCGCAGCCCACCGCTGCCCCGCTCACACCGCGCTCATACTCACGGAGAAGGTGACGTTCTCGGGGCTGGACAGGAAGGCCGTCTCCGGCGTGAGGTAGCCGATGATGCCGATCTTGACTCCGCTCTTCTCCACCACCACCGACTTGGCGATGCTGAGCGCGGCGAGGTCCGGCTGCTTGCTGAAGTCCAGGTTGGCCACGACGAGCGGCACCTTCAGGGCCTTGATGAAGGGCACCAGGCCGACGGACTTGTCGTCGAACTCGTGGTTGCCCAGGGTGACGGCGTCGTACTGCATGAGGTTGATGAACTCGGCCGAGATGCTGGACTTGAAGACCGAGTAGTAGACGGTGCCCTGGCGAGAGAAGCGGAAGTCAGGGCGGCGCTCCGAGGGGGGAAGGTTTGTCCTCCTGTCGCCGCTCGCTCACCTGGTACATGTCGCCGGCGTTGAGGAAGAGGACGTTCTCGTCCTCGGCGCGGGCCTTCTTGGCGACGGTGGCGACGCGCGCCTGGCCGCCGTAGCAGCGGCCGGCCTTGGCGTCCTGGTCCGAGCACGTGCCGGACAGGGCGTTGGTCTGCTCGTAGCGCGCGTGCATGTCGTTGACGTGCAGCAGGGTGAGCGACAGCCCCCCGGCCTCCACCAGGTGCGCGGGCACGGGCGAGGCCCGGCCGGGCACCGCACCGAGCACCAGCACCACGGCCAGCGCCAGCGCTGCAAAAAAAAAAAAATAATTTATTATTACTTTATTTTTAAAATTTTAAATTTTGACGATTTGGGGTGGACGATCACATTTGACCTCCTGGCCGTGTGGATCAATACCCACGCAGGGGAAAAAAAACTTGTATCACCAAGGCCAAAGTACAGACACCGTACGTGTGGAATATAAGAAGGCCGTGGGTGGTGTTTAGGGGAGGGTTAGGGGCCGGGCAGGTGGCGGGGGGAGGGGCGGGTGTCTGGGACGGCGGGGGGCGTCGCCGCACGTGATTTATCTCGCAATAACTATGTGCTCAGTAAAGAGACCGCCCCCGTGTCCCTCCTCAAAACCACCACACGCTGTTTGAAAAATTAGAGAGTAAAACAAAAACCAAAAAGAAAAGAAGGAATAACATGTAAGGTTGGGAATTCACGTGTGTTGATGATTTTATTTTTACACTTTATCAGGAGCACGTTTTAATCGTGACATCCACCCGCCCGGAGGGTCTGACGTATATAGGATTTGAATTATAATTCAGGGTTTGCGCGACTGGTTTTCCCGCCCGCTGCGCGCGTCTGCCTCCGCCCGGCAGTGTTCGCCTCGAGGTCGTGACGCGGCCGGCGGCCGGCGGCCCGTCCGGCACAAACGCAAACGCTCCAAAATACGAACGAAGCCTTGTCCTGTTCTACTCGAGCGGCCGGCAGTAATAGCAGTTTGTCGGCCTGTCCTGTTGGCAGCCCTGCCGGCTTCCGGTCCGGAACGCGCACGCCCGTGTCCGCTGACATCGCAGTGCTGCCACCCCACTTTGCGAAAACAACAAAAATACTACCGGTCATACCTAACTCCCCGCGAGGCACTGTTGAAAAATTTAAGGATCATGATAATTTGTCTGCCGCGGTCGGACCCGAATACAGATCTGAATTTCCCTGTGAGGGACGCACGGCCCCTGTGGGGTAGGCAGCTCATCATACGCAGAACGTAAAGGTGTGCTTGACGTGCCTGCCAAGCTAAACGCGGTGCGCGCTAGGAGAGGTTAGGGGGGGGGGGAGGCAGCTCATTGCCAAATATTATTCTTCCCCGGCCGGCCGTCCACTCGATCGCGTCGGCATATCATTATATACCCCGTCATCTCTCAGTAGTTGTGAAAGGTCAATTAGTTGGAAGCAGAGAGTAGTTATGGAATAGGCGATAAGGAAGGAGAGGAGACCGTAGGGCGGGAGGAGCGGTCTTATCAGCAGGCGCGCGGAGGCTGACGAACCCTATCATCCCCTTTCACCGCCTGGACCCGCCCGGCCCGGGTCCAGCACAACGGTACACTGTCAAAAAATAAAAAGGAAGACACGACAAAATTATTAAATAAACAAGGAAGCTACAGTAAAAATTTCAACTCGATATCTCAACTTGTTCTCGAGTTATCGTGCGAACAGACACACAGACACACAGACAGACAGACAGACGGACAACGAACTTTTTTAGCACTCCAGTGGCGTAATAGGCTTCGCTTCGCTCAGCCAATTATTGTAGCCGTAGGCCACCGGGAGGCCACCGGGAGCTAACAGTTGTCCCGCGTTTAAAATATGTAAGCAGGTCAGTGGACGCAAGGTTTAAGTAAGTAGCGCTTAAGAACGCGTTTAAAATCAATTCTTTGAGAAAATTCGTGTTTCATATGCATGACGCTGCGCGAGAGGACGGCCGGCTCTGACGAGTCGAGTACTCGCACAAGGCAAGGCCGAGGCGGGCGGCGCCGCGCCGGGCCGGCGTCGGCGTCGGCGTCGGGCAGGGCGTCGCGGCGCCGGCGTCGCGGAAGAATAGCTCGTCGGAACGCACCGGGAGGGACGCCAACAGCCACGGGCGGGCACCTGTCCGAGGCGCACCGGACCACCACTCCCAGCGGAAAGTGCAGTAAAAATAACATTTTTCGCGTGAAAAATTTAAACGTCACTTTCTTCAGGTGCAGTTTTTTTTTGGTGTACTAGAAGAACACGGCACGGTAAAGCTCCAACGCTCTCTGACAGCGAAGGTCAAAGCCGTTCCCTACAACCGGCACGAGAGTGAGCAAACATACGGCGATATGACGAACAAGTCAAGTGTGACTAGCGGCTGTTACTACTCACCCAGTGGTCTTGTCATGTTGTTGTTTTTTTGGTGGGATCGGAATGTAATCACACGCGGTTACTCACACACTCACACATGTATAGATACACACACATGCACGCTCACACACACACACACGCGCGCGCGAGCCGGCAGTACACCACGTGCGTGTAGGTTAGGCTCGCCGCCGGCACGCCGCAGCCACCGAGTACTGGCGGTCGGGACTGTTGTGTCGTGCTGCTCACCGCGGCGGGGCGGGGCGGGGCGGGGTGGGGCGGGGCGGGGTGGGGCGGGCGGGGTGGGGCGGGCGGGGCGGGAAGGCGCCCCAGGAGCCCGACCCGCGCCAACGGCGAGCGGCCGCCGCCGAGTGCTGCGGTGGCAGGAGGGGCAGCAGGACGAGAGAAAGAGAGAGAGAGAGAGAGAGAGAGAGAGAGAGAGAGAGAGAGAGAGAGAGAGAGAGAGAGAGAGAGAGAGAGAGAGAGAGAGAGAGAGAGGAGAGTGCGCGGCCTGTCATGCGAGTCTGCGACGACAATAAGAAGACAGTCGGTCGCGCGATAAGCATGCCAAACTAGCTTTCGTTCGTGACGTTATTTTGCGAATCCCCCTCCCCTCCCTCTCTCTCCGATCTCTCCCGCAGGCTCCCCCAGCCTCGTGGTCCCGCTCCGTACGTCAGCTGTTCTCGTTTATTTCCTGCGTGTTGACCTACCTCACCGCCCCGCCCCGCCCCGCCCCGCCCGCCGGGCCTCGTGCCTCGGACAGCGCACCTGGAGCCGACGGCCGGTGTGGGAGACTGGACCCGCAGCGCACACCGGCGGAGAGAGCCAAGTGTGTGAATGTCGCTCACCTGCAGGTGTGTGAATCTCTATTCGCACGATCGTCACGACTTCAAGGAGCGTGCGTTGTTTCAAGAGCAGCGGCGTTAATAATAAAACCAGTGCCATGGCGAACCACGCGGGCGGGCTGGCGTAGACCTTAACGGCAGTGGAGGTCTGCCAGCCCGCCAGGCCGCCCCCGCGGTGTAGGCAGACCCGCAGCGCGCGCGGTCACGCCGGATTACTTCGCGTCGCGGAAACTTTCGCAGAAACCTTTACTTCCGCGGAAACGGTGGCCGCGGCGAGCTACGCTACGATACTCGAGGCGGGGTGGGCGGGGCGGGGTGGGGCAGGACAGCCGTAGCCTGACCTCAGTCATCTGCCCACCCCGCTGCCCCGCACCGCCCCACCCCACCCCGCCCTATCTCCCGTTTCAAGGTCCATTAAACAGTGCCGGGCTGCGTGTAAGTACACTGTCATAACTCGGACCCGTTATCGCGGGAGATACACTTTTTGGACATGTAAGTCATATCGATGGGCCAGCCATAGAGTCGCTGCTCTCTCTCTCTCTCTCTCTCCTCTCTCTCTCTCTCTCTCTCTCTCTCTCTCTCTCTCTCTCTCTCCCCCTCTCTCTCCGGCGATAAAGAAACTCCTACACACGCCCGACAACATTATATGCACAGAGCCGCCTAAGCCCTCCCGTGTGCCCGTGTCGTGCCGTGACGATTGAATCTGGCCCCGCGAGCCCTAATCCTGCCCCGAGCGATACGGCTGCTAGCCTGTCCATCGACAGCCGGTGCGCGCGTCCTGCGCTGGGGGGCTTATCTGCAGGTGGCAGACAGACGAGGCTTAGATTACGGAAACAAAGTGTCACCCGCGCGCCGCACCGCGAGCCTGTTGATGTGTTCAAAGTGATCTGCATGCGAAGTCATAAAGTCTACATTTCATGTTGGACTGTTCGCCAGTTTCCTTTTTTTTTTTTTTAATTCTTCAGGATGCAGCTTCTGTGCGCGCAGTGTGCCAGCCAGCGGCTGCAGCACGGTGCCGTGGACCAGCCCGCCCGCCCGCCCCGCCCCGCCCCGCCCGCTGCCGGCCGCTCTCTGGCGCTCCTCCAAGCAGGCGGGGCAGAGAGGGGACCCGACGCACAAGACCGAGCGCAAACTGACGCGCAAAATGTTTTGCAATCAGTTAATGCGCTTCTGCTCCTCACAGAGATGAGCTCCGGTATGGTGCGCTCCCATCTCCCCTGGGCCCCGGGCTCGGCTGGTCGGGGGCGGCGGGGGCGGCGGGGGCGGCGGGGGCGGCGGGGGCGGCGGGGCCGCGGGGCGGCAGGGGCCGCGGGGGCGGCGGGGGCCGCGGGGGCGGCGGGGGCGGCGGGGGCGGCGGGGGCAGCAAGGGACGGGGGGGGCGGGCGGGACGGGACGGCTGGGCGTTCCCATACATACAGCCCCCGCCCCCTGTACACCCCCCACCCCCGCCCCTTCCATCGTCAGCAACCTCATCCTTTCACCCCTCTCCCCCGCCCCCTCGACACCCGGTGCCCACAGACAAGTCGCCCTGACTCCGATTTCAGTAGTAGTCCTGAAATTCCCCGGGGGCACGTTGGGTTGGGCCCGGGGCGGGGCGGGGTAGCCCACGGTGGGGTAGCCCGGCGGGGCGGAGGCAGATTTGGCGATATTGGCACGCTCAGTGCCTGTCCTGCCCGGAGCCCACCCGCCCCGCCTCCGGTCCTCCCCGGAGGTGACAGGTGTGAAGGCGGCTCCTCCGGTTCGCCCCTTACAGAATGCCTTTGTTTTTCCGCCACCGCCGCCGCGCCAAATCGAATCCGAATTTGAATCCGCGTCGCCTCGGTGGGGCCGTTTGGCGGCGACCGGAGTGGGACAAAGCGCGGGGCTGGAGGGGACAGACAGACGGGCAGACAGACAGACAGACAGACAGACAGACAGACAGACAGACAGAGGGACAGCGCTGTTCGCGAGGGGGTGGCGCTCGGCTTCGTGTTTCGCATACACAGTTCTTCTCGGCCGGCGGCAGCCCGGGGGGCTTTCTGCCCACCGCCTTCTCTTCAGATTTATGCCTTGGCAATGCTCATCCGACCTGGATCTTTCTACGATTCTTTTTCTCTTTTAAACTCCCCTCCCTCTCTCTCTCTCTCTCTCTCTCTGCTCCCCTGCACAGTCCCTGCCGGCCTCCGTTACTCTCCCCTAGGGGTGGTTTTGGATCGTCCCGTCCCAGCAGCGCGCGGGGGGTTGGGTTAGGGTCAGACGGCAGCGAGACTTGGAGCGCATTTCGAAACGCATCGGCAAAGGGAAAGAGGGTCGTCGCAAGGACGAAACTGTTATTTACATTTTCTTAATCTTAGTAATTCTTTCATTTTTTTAAATACGTAGACTGGATTTATGTTTTCAACACCGTTAAAATATAGAAGAAAATTTACGTGGGATACCTCGGTCTATTAAAAGAGTAGGGCCGTTTCCTGGCTTTCTTTTCAGTTATAAGGAAAAGAGTTTTAAAAGTTTTTAAAAACAAAAATCTGAAAGCGCAGTTATTGTTCAAACATCTCGTCGCAAAGTGGCCGCCTAAAGAATGCCCATGGCGTGTAACTTGTTGCGATGATGGCACCAGTCACTACTACTTGTTGGTGTCGAGCCCGCCTGCAGTGCCCTCTGGGTGCAGGCGGGGCGGGGCGGGGCGGGGCGGGGCGGGGCGGGGCGGGGCGGGGCGGGGCGGGGCGGGGCGGGGCGGGGCGGGGCGGCCCTTGTGCGCCCATCTTCCCCGCGGCGCCGCGCTACCATTGTGCGGAACCAGCGCAGCGGCGCGGTACCCTGAGGGCACAGCGACGCAGCCACAGTGAAAAATACGGTCAATAAGAACCGTACAAACCCCTATTGTACTTGAAAATAACACAGTGAAACGCAGTACATTCTGCTCGGTGTACCCCTAAATTTGCAATAAATTTTAACAGTTTTGTATTGTGTTTAGAAATAAAAGGGAGCAGGGAAAACGGGGGGACATATGCACTGTGCAGCGCTGCTTGGAGCGCCCGGCGGGTAGGCAACACGCTCGCACGCCTGGCGAACAGGTTGCCTATCCCACACACTGCGGGCGGCAGACGTGCGCGGGCCGCCGGCCGCGGCTACTCGCGTCGCGCGAGCGCACTTCCGACACTGTGAAAAATATTTTTGTAGATTTACGATAAATTTAAAAAAATAAGATTTACTAAATTTGTTGTAAATTTACGACGGACCTATTTTTCTCGTGAATGAATTTTAAGCCGATATGCAGCGCTTGTAATTTTACAATTCGAAATTGTAATTTTACAACTGCACTTCGAAAGAAATGTTCCCAGAAACCTCACACTATTTTTTTTACAGTGGGTGCGTGTCATGCACGATCCCCCAGGTCGGTACATCCGGACACCAATCCGATCGCAGCTCATCGAACCGGAAAAGGAGAGACAAGACTCTGCGACTGTTCAGCCGCGGCGCCGGGCGGGTCCCATATCAAAGCTCGCGGCGTCTGCGGGGGCGACGGCTCAGCCAGCCCGGGGGAGGCTTGTGGCCAGGGTGTCCTGGGGCCGACCGGGGGCCTCCGGGGGCCACCCTGGGCCACCCGGGGCCACCCGGGGCCACCCGGGGCTAGGCGTGTTTCCGCAGCCTCTCAAGCGCAGGTCGCACAAGTGGCTTAACTGTCGCGGCGTCGTTTCCTACTGCCCTTCCGCCTCTCTCTCTCTCTCTCTCTCTCTCTCTCTCTCTCTCTCTCTCTCTCTCTCTCTCTCTCTCTCTCTCCCTCCTCTTTTGCCCACCACTTCCCCAAGGGTTAAAGCCAGACACCTGTCATTACAGCCTTTTTGTTCGTCCGCAGGAGGAATGGGGTGCGTAGGGACTCCTGGACCGGCGGGAGAGGGAGAGAGGGAGAGAGAGCGGAGAGAGAGAGAGAGAGAGAGAAAAGAGAGGGGAGATGGTCTGTGTACCCGGGCGACCGCAGAGCCGGGTGTCTTTATTGCTAAGGTGGGCAGGGGCGCGGGAGAGTGGAAGAAAGGGAGAGAGGGAAAGGGAGAGGGAGAGGAAGAGGGAGGGCAGAGGGGTGAGTGGAGGGGGCCTGCTCGTCTCTGAGGTGCGACCAAACAACGACTTTCGTCACCCCCGTTTGCGTTTTCCTTTCAGGAAACGTCCCACTCCCCACCCCTGTCACAATATGCCCAGAGCAGCTCCCATTTCACCTCTAGCGCTTTTTTTACTTAGGAAAAAAACCAACAAGACGGGAAAAAAACACAAAATGAAAATGTGTTTGAATCAAATTTTCCGCTAGATCCACACCTTGCAAGAAGGCAAACAGGGGTTAAGCCGGTGGGCGGTGGGGGCGTCGGTCGGTACACACCGAGCGACAAGCTCATAGCAGCCGCCCGGGAGCAGACGACACAGAGTGCAGAGAGGTGGCCGCTACCGTCAAACAGGCCAAAAGCGCATCGCGCACCGGCTGTGGCATCCTGGCCGACCGTCTTATGAGATTGTGTCAAGCTTTGAGATGTTCAAGTCCGTCGCGGGGCGGTGACTCCTGGGATTAAGCGGCTCTAGCAGTCAATTGACGTCAATGGCGATTGTTTCACCGTGAATCAAAGCACTGCATTCAAGCGCGCGTGTGTGTGTAGAGAGCACAGAGAGAGCGAGAGAGAGAGAGAGAGAGAGAGAGAGAGAGAGAGAGAGAGAGAGAGAGAGAGAGAGAGAGAGAGGGAGAGAGAGAGTAAATCTCCACCAAAACCAACCGCGAGACCGGAGTGGCGGCGCGCGGCAGCCAGCCCACCGTATGCAAAGTGCAGCGGCATTGGACCGTCCGCCGCCCGGCCCCGCCCCGCCCCGCCCCGCCCCGCCCCGCCCCGCCCCGCCCCGCCGGCAACACAAACACAAAGTCTCGATAAACACGCGGCACAAACACTGGACGCGTGGCGCGCCCGGCGTCCTTATCGGGAGGGTCGCATGGCGCCCCGCAGTGGAATTACGGAGACGCCGCGCGTCAGACAACACTTTTTCTATTTTTGTTATTTTGTTTATTTATTTTATTTCAAAAGAGAGGAGCCAAGGAATAAACGGCGTCGGGTAATTTGTTTATCTTTGCAAACGTCCAAACGATTTTTTCCCCCAACGAACACGAGAGAGAGAGAGAGAGAGAGAGAGAGAGAGAGAGAGAGAGAGAGAGAGAGAGAGAGAGATGGTGAGGAGACGAGTATCCCTAGCTCTTTCAGAAGCATGGGGGTGAGGGCCGCTATGTTGGCAGATCCTATTTGACTGCAATTCGTTCAAGCATGCTTGTGCCCTCCTGTACGACTCCGCTCCGCGCAACATTCTCCGATCTTAACCCTCATCTCTCTTCCTTACCCTCTCTCTCTCTCTCTCTCTCTCTCTCTCTCTCTCTCTCTCTCTCTCTCTCTCCCTCCCTTTCTCTTCCTTACCCTCTCTCTCTCTCTCTCTCTCTCTCTCTCTCCAGCGCACATTTCCTCAGACGAGAGAGAGGGGAGGGGTAGGTAATTCGTGCGGAGATGTCCTAGGGATTATGCGCTGGTGGATTACATTACATATTTATAACAATATCGCCCGCGACGGCTCCATCATGTCACTCAGCGATTCACATTCATCATCTTTTTTCTTTTTTTTTTCCTTCCTCCTTCCCTCTCTACTTTGCCTAGCTATGCCGCGGACGGGCGCGGTCTACCTCGTCTAGAACCGCACCAACTGTAACAAAGTTCCAAAAAACTTTCAGAATTTTTTCTATTTTTTCCACATATAAAATTGCCGGAAAATTTACAATCCTTTTCAAAAAAAAAATTTTTTGTTCAAAAACTTTTTTTGGGGGAAAAAAGTTGAGAAAGTTGATTTTTTAAAAATATATATTTAAGGAGAAATGGGTGGCACAAATGAACCCCAGCGTAGTTTCCTCGCATCGTCCCGCGCCGCGCTGCGCCACGCCACGAGGAGAGCCAACTCTTTGCGGGGATTGTGTCGCGCCCGTGCCCGCACGTTAGGGCTGTTCCGAAAGCGATTTCGCGGAATTGGAGATACCGGTGGTGGTGGTGGGGGGTATCGCCGGGCCACAGGCAGCGCGCAGCGAGGCGGTTTCGGCCCCACCGCCGCCTGCCCGTGGTCGCTCCGCGGAACCGCACGAGGAGACCGCGCAGCCGCCATGTATTGCTATTTTTATTACCCGCCCTTATTGCGGGCTCCGAAAAAAAAAAACATACACACACTATTGTTTACAGTGTAGTAAGAAGGGCCCCGACCCGATACGCCCAGAGGACCCTCGCTACAGTTAATTGGCCGGTCCACGCTGATTGGCTGCAGTACAACTTTATTGGGAGTAAGCAATCCGGCGAATACACCGCCCGCCTGACTTGGACGAGTAAAATGGCGCAATTCAGCCCCTCGCGCGCTCTGTGCCACCTCTTTTTAAAGGCAGGCGTTTGATTAAAGAGAAACTGTCCCTCGTCAGCGGGCGGGGCGGGGCGGGGCGGGGCGGGGCGGGGCTCCCGGCCACGCTGGATGCAGGAAGTTAGCGCGCCGTCTCGGGGAAAGTTACAGAAAATTCAATTAAGGGCGGCAAAAGACCACCTCTGTTGCCGCCCAACACCGGCGGCCCCACCGCGCCCCGCCCCGCCACGCCACCGCGAGCGTCGTTTGCATGCTGTCCTCCGGGCGGCGGCGGCCCCGGAGCAGTTGTGATTGTGCTCGGGGACCCCTAGGAGAACCCCGCCGCGCCGGCGTATCCGGTAGAATTGGACGAGCATGGGGCACAAAAGTACTTGACGTTATATCGGAGTACAGAAAAAAAAAATCACAAACATATTATATGTTAAATAAAAAACAAAAAAAATTGTCTTGAATATTAGGAAATTTCAATTTGTCTTTTTGTCAACTATAGTAAAAACCAGCTTGTAATATTTTCTTTTTCATCGTAAAGTGGAAGGCTTAGGTTATGAGTGGGTAGGCCTCGGGGTTGGCAGCAGTGTCCAATCGGACGGATGTTTTCTTTCTTTTCTCCCTCATCGCCGTCGGTTTTCCTAATGTAATACAAAGGCCCGGCAGCAGGCTGCAGCATACGGAGATATGCAGCCCTAGGCCGCCATGCAGACCGAGTCAACACACACACACACACACACGCGCGCGCGCGCGCAGGGGAGCCAACGAAAGCGGAAGAGTGCCTCCTCCTCCACACAATGCATGTGTGCCAACCTCTCGACCCGCATGCGGCCCGGGCCGGAGCACTCAGGTCCCCCCCACCAGCCTCACCGGGCCGCTTTGGCGGAGGCCGGCAAGGCAGGGGAGTAGCAGTAGGGTCAAGACAAAACAAAGTAGGAGAAAGTGCCGCTTAGTTTATATAAACTTACTTCCTGAACAGCAGTGCAAACGCGACCAACTTCTCAAGTAGTGCGGTCCTGAAAGGAGCAACAAAGAAGGGAGAAGTCTGAGACACTAAATTAAAATACCGCGAATTGCTAGAAGCATGGACCAGTCAGATAACCCTTTATAGCTTTATAAAAACGTGAACCATACATTTCAGACTATTTCAACGTGGCTAGGATTAGTCGCAAAGGCGAAAATGCAACCAATAACATAACATACTTCCTAGCCAGGCACGTAAAAAAAAACAAACGCTGGCAAAAAACGAGACGGGAAAAAAGAAGAATGTGTGTGTGGTGGCTAGAGCGAGCCAGAGCGCTGTATTGCAGCCCAGATCCGATGTGTATACATGAGATCTTTCCTTCGCCGCGCTTCGACTATCTGGGATTGATTTTCGCGCGAAAGCAATATACGCTCCCCGCTGCAGAGAGAATAGTTCGTCGGGCTGCAAGTCAATCGAAACTGGCGAAGAGGAGAGCAACTTTGGTGTGCTCTCCATTCAAGTCTGTCGCCGCCCGGTACTCCCTCACTCTCTTTATTTCTCGTAGAGGACGAGAAACTGAAATGTTTTACGCGCGGATCTCCACCAGCGGGAGCAAAGGGACCGAGAGAGAGAGAGAGATGTAGCTTCCCGATAGGCCCGGGAGCCTTTCAAGTTATTGCGTGTGATGCGTCTGCTTCGGATGGGATGGATGATGGAAATGGATGTACCCTGCAAAACGAATCGAGAAAGCGATAAAGAAAAGTCCCATTTCTCATACGAACTGTGTAGAAAAATGCAGGGAAAGAAAGTCGTAACGCGTTTGTTTAATTTTTTTTTAGCTGGCAGGGTCAGAGGACAGAGGTCGGGCTGCGGCGGGGTCTTCTCCGAGGCCTCCCGGGTCACCCTGGAGGTCACCAAAGGGGTAGGGCGAGCCGGGCGGGCGGGTAGCCTAGCGGGTCCGCCCCGCCCTGCGGGCTCGGCCGGGTCAGCACTTAACATCACTTTGGGTTAGCCGGTCCGGAACTTCCAAACTAAGGGACGCACAGAAACACAAAGGGTCCCAACTTACGGGCCCACCCCGGCGTGGCGGGGCGTGGTGGGGCGGGGCGGGGCGGGGTGGGGCGGGGCGGCGCAGGGCGTGGTAGGGCACCGAGATGTCACTACGCGTAGGGGGTCGTGGCTCCTCCAAGGGATGTGTTCATTCCCTTCAATGAGTAGAAGTAATTGGACTAACATTAGGCAGGTTGGCATCAGCCCATCCCCACCCCTCCCCCGCACGCACGTCTGTAGCTTATCTTGGGTGGGATACGTTGAGTAACGTTAACAGGCGTAACAGTAAGTTCGACTAAGAGCTGGAGGGCGCTGCTAAGTGCTGCGAGCGGCCTGCCGTAGCATATCACACTATGCGAAACTTACAAAATCGTCCGAAAATTGTGTCCACGAAAAGAAAATGGCGCAATACATTTTTGGTTGTGCAGGATGCTCAATGCATCTGTTATGCAGCTCTCCGTTTTTTTTCATCCCCTACCCTACTTCATTTACGTTTCCCTATTCATTCCTTATCTTTTTCCCTCTCTCATAATTCATTCATTTTCGTCTCATCTCGCATGCAAATTGGGAACATCGCCGCCGAGGGCATGCTGCATGCTGATGGCGCGCGCGGAAAGGTGCGAAAAACATTCTAAAACCAATTTCAACTAAACGACAACTCTAGATTACTAATCAGCGAGCGACGTCGCAAAAATAGAGTGCATGCATGAGAAAACTGAGGTGTATTTGAGCGACGATTCCACTCGTATTTCGACAAAGAGCGGGTATTTTTTTTTTTTTCAACCGCACAAAGCTCAAGAAGCTTTCTGAGTATTTCGCCTTCTTGTCGCGCGGGTTCCTCTGAACGGACTCTCTTTGCAGGGTGACAGGGCGCGCAGGTAGCGTGATACGCGGTGAGACCTGAGGAGGGCCTGGAGCAAAGCGACGCTTCCGTAAAAAGAGGGCTTTGACGTCGGCTGCTGGGTCGTAGCGGGACGGTCCGCCCTCAAGTGGAGGGAGGGAGAGAGAGGGAGAGGGAGAGAGAGAGAGAAGGGGGGGGGGGAGTGCCAATATGAAATTTATGAAAAGGGCGCTCTACGCCAAAAGTTGGATGTGAGGGCGGATTTTCTGCAGAACGTGGTGAAATCCTTTTTATTACTGACATCCAGGAACAATAAAAAGCTGAGAGGAGGGAGAGGAGTCGGAGCGAACGGGCGGGGAGAGAGAGAGAGAGACAGAGAGAAACGCGAGGAGGGAGACAGAATGTGATACCACTCGACTCGGGCGGGACTGCAGTCCTTATTGCAGTCTTGCAGGCCTATTGCAGTGAGGGCGCTGGGCTGGGCACTGCGGTGTCAGGGGCAGTCTGGTTGTGCAGGTGACCGTGAGCCCTTCCCCCCTCCTCCTCCTCCTCCCTCCTCCTCCTCCTCCTCCTCCTCCTCCTCCTCCTCCTCCTCCTCCTCCTCTTCCTCCTCCAGACGTCGGCTTCAGTCAGCGTTATTGTCAGCGGAGGAGGACCACCACTTCGTCTTCGCATCTGACAGCAGCTCGCAGGAACTCTCGGTCTAACAGGAAAAACTTGTACAAAGCTCGGCTAAACACGTCGCCGCTCCCCGGTACGGTACGGACGGCTCGGCACGACCTACTCAATGCCATAACACTTGAAAACTTAGAGAGAAATTCGAGAGAAAGAGAAGGAAATAAAAGATTGTAAAGACAAAAATCTTCCAATAATTTGTTTCATGTTGACGTTTCCTTGGGGCGGCTAATGGTGCGCAAAATGAAGCGGCTGCCGGCAGGCAGGGGGTGGAGGGAGTGGGGGGTGAGAGAGGGGGGGGGCATGAGGGGGGAGGGGCTGAGCGGGGGCGATTAACAGCTCGCCGTTTGTCCGGCGAAGGTCCTCCAAATCTCTCTTGACGTCTAAATTAAAAGTCGCCATTTGGCCTGGTGGGCGGGGCTGGAGCAGGGGCGCAGGCACGGGGACACAGCGCCTCCTCGCTCGCCCCTCGCACGGCGCCCTCCCTGGCCGTGCCGACATTTTTCTCCCCGCTCCCTAAATGACCGGGTCGCGAGGCGTTTTGCGACGTCCTCTTTCTCAGCGCATTTACTTGACGCCTCGACTCTCTTCTAGGGCAGCGGCCCGGCCTTGCTCTTATACTCTCTGTCTTTTCTCTTCTCTTGTCTTGTCTTGTCTCTCTTCTTCTCTCTCTCTCTCTCTCTCTCTCTCACTCACTCTCTCTCTCTTCTCTTCTCCCTCTCTCTCCCTCTCTCCTCTCCGAGGAGGGCGTTCCACATCTTCCGACCGCACTGACCTCGCGCAATAACTCTACTGGCACTAAATGCACTAGAGGCCTCTCGCTCTTGCATATTCCCACTCTCAACTCCATATGCTCTCTCTTCTTCTCTCTCCCTCTCTCTCTCTCTCTCTCTCCGTCCTCATCGCTACGCCCACCACCTCCTTTCAGTTCCCCGCCCTGACACAGCTGGTAATTACAACGGTAAATTCTCCCCGGCGCTGCGCTGCTCGGAGCGGAACGGGGCGGGGCGGGGCGGGGCGGGGCGGGGCGGGGCGGGGCGGGGCGGGGCGGGGCGGGGCGGGGCGGGGCGGGGCGCCGGGCGTGTCGAGGCCGAAGTGCCCAGGTTTATTTTCACCCACCTAGAATTAATGAGGGTTTAAGAAACTGCAGTTACCCCCCGCGGGGCACCCTGGGCGCGCCCCGTCCGGCGACATTGTGTTGTCATCCCCTGGCGCTATTTATCCACCCTAAGTCCCCCCTCTCTCTCTCTCTCTCTCTCTCTCTCTCTCTCTCTCTCTCACTCTCTCATGGTTCGGTTTCTTTTTCTATATGACCCAAGTGAGTGAGTGAGGACGGGCGAAGAAACCGGCTCAAAGGTGGAGACACCCTCCTGTCGTGAACCTTTGCACTCCCCCCCCCTCCCTCCCTCTCTCTCTCTCTCTCTCTCTCTCTCTCTCTCTCTCTCTCTCTCTCTCTCTCACTTCCCCTCTCGAAACAGGATTAAGCAGCTTGCTTATATTGCACGCGTAGCTAGTTTGCGCGCGCGGGGCACGCATGTGTACGCCGCGCCCTCTAATCAGGACAACACCACGTGACCCTGGTTGCCATGACGACGCGCCCGTGTCGGCTACATGTACCGTGCCATATTCTACCAGATTATTTTTTTTTATTTTTTTTTTACTTTCATTGTGAACAATTAATAAAGCAATCGCGAAGAGTTCCGGTTGCGCGCGGCGCTTCTATCCGTAATCAGTGTTGAAACGGAAGTGGGTCCGGCAGGAAGCGGGCCCGGAAGTGGCCGGTCCGGCGCGACTCACGTGGCGATTGACCCAGTTGGACGGGCGGGGCAGGGCAGCCGCGAGAGCTAGGGGGAAAACGATTCGCGAGCGTTCTCCCACCTCCCGCCGCCGGGCCGGGACAGTCGCGGTGGTGGGGGGAAAAGACGCGAAAAGGACGATTATTCCCCCCACCCCCAACCCTCTGGACCTAAATGGCGCCGCCGCCGAGCGCAGGGAGGGTGAGATATTGTCAGCGATTAACAACGCTCATGCTCTCAGCGCTCGTCGCTTCAGCGGCTGAAAACGCCCTGACCTCTGCGCTGCTGGAACAGCTGACTGTCATTTATTCGTTCCATCGGCTAGTGACACGGAGGATTCGCTAACTGCGACAGTTCATCAAAAACCAGGCGTTACCATTAAATAAAATGCTCGGTGAAACCGTGTCTACTAACGTCTACTAACGCAGCCGAGTCGATTAACATCGAGTCTGATTCGCAACCGATTCACGACAGTAGTTCTCCTCTGCCTCATCATTTATGCCGGAGATACCGAAAAGAGGATAGCCTCACAAAACCCATACGATTTCCATGAATAACCATTACAACGGCCATACATTTTCAGCGCCCGCCCCGCCCCGCCCCGCCCCGCCGCCCCGGCCGGCCCCGCGACACAACTTTCCCAGAGATGTTTAACACCCAAACGCCCTGACGCTTCCCGCGGCCCCGACCCCGCCCCGCCCCGCCCCGCCCCGCCCCGCCAGGACACCCTAAAAGTTTCCCAGCACAGTTGTGCGGTTTACACGCGTATTTTGGTAGGAGGGCAGACAGTAAAAACATCATGGAGAGAGAGGCTTTGGGCGCCAGCGGGAGGAAGGGGGAGGGGTGGGGGGAAGATTTCGCTGATATTCGCCCACCGATCCGAATAATAAGTGGAGGCCCGTCCGTGCCGCACCAGGCATTTTAACACTGAATACAGCCGATATCTTACGCTTCTGCAATTTTTTAGAATTTTATTTTCACGTACAGTTGCCCCGGGGCGGGCGGGGGGTGGCCTGTCTTCTCGCGCCCCAACTCTCGCAGTGCCCCGCCCCCGGGTCGCTGGAGTACCTCCTCGATAGCTGCTTACACAAGGCCCGCGTTCCGCCCCGCGCGGTGCGGCGGCCCGGCCTCCACCGTCCCCGTTGTGGGTTCAGGGGGAGCTTTCGGACCGACCGCGCACACCACCGCCGCCCCCGCGCCGCCCCCGCGCCGCCCCCGCGCCGCCCCCGCGCCGCCCCCCTTGCGCTAGTTCCGGTGATTGCTATGCCCGCGGTAGGACCCGGCCCAGACTCAGTACAATCGGTTTGGGGTGGGCGAGGCATCGGTGCGCAACCCTTATAAGCCAGCATGCATACCTAGCACGACCCACTCCAGAGGGAACCCTCTGTCCCGCGCTCCAGTCGTGACACAGTTAAAATTCATCCACCATTCGCAATCGTAACTTTTCGCCTTTACAAAAATAAGCGGCACCGATTTCAAAATCTTAACATCTCAGCATCCACTTTCATGAAATATTATCCTGCATATTAAAAATGCCAAATAACACTTCACCACCATGAAAATGTACGAATTGTGCTCAATTTTCTGGCAGGGTAGAGTGAGACAAGGGCAGAACGGTATGAGGGCCGCTCCAGATATGGTCTGCTTTTGAACAGAGCACATGCAGGGTTCAGTTCCGAGGCCCGTGTACCGCCCCGCCCCGCCCCGCCCCACCCCACCACGCCCCGCCTCCCCTTGTGTTAGGCACGGGCCGCTGGGCTCGGCCGGCCGGAGCGGCCCGGAATGCTCCGGTGGTGCAGGGGTGAAAGGTGCGCTGCGGCGGCACCCGCCACCGGAACCGGAAACATGCCGGAGCATATAGGCGCTGACGAGTCTGCAGTCTGCCCCTTTGAAACAACTGGGGATAGAGAACCATCCATGTGCAAACACCTATATAACGCTAACCGGTCCGTTTTCTCTTGTCTGTTTCAGAACCTGAAGAACCAGATCATGACAACCAATCTGTGGGTGGAGCAGGTAAGCGGATATAATAATATAAGAAATAGAAAGATAGAAAGAGGATAGAAGCTCGTGTCGCGCGGCCTCAGCTGGAAGATAGGAGGGAGGGTGGGGTGTTCCTCCCGACAGAGACGGATAGACAAAGTCGCGCGCCTCTCCAGGCGTTGTGTTCGACTGGCCTACTTTCTATCACTGCGCGTTCCTTGTGTGCGCGTGCGTGCGTGCGAGCGAGCGAGAGAGAGAGAGAGAGAGAGAGAGAGAGAGAGAGAGAGAGAGAGAGAGAGAGAGAGAGAGAGAGAGAGAGAGAGAGAGAGGGGAGAGAGGCGAGGCCAGGGTGCGCGCGTGTGTGCAAACAGTGTGCGTTGAATGTAGAGTCGCAGGCTGGCTTCTCCCCTGGGCCCACCCCGCCCCGCCCCGCCCCACCCCGCCCCGCCCCGCCCAGCGCGCCCGGTCCAGCACCCACCACTCACCCCTCCCGCTTCCCACCACCACCCCTTTCCTCTAATTTTCCTCTCCAGATCTCCCCCACCTCTCGTCAGCGTACGCCCCAGTCCTCCTTTCAGCACCACAGTCTTAATGACTTTCCCTCAAATTTTCAGACGCGTCCGTCTCACACCACGCCACTGCCGCCACCACCACGGCGGAAACGTCTCCGCGGGCGCGCGAGAATGGCAGCGCATTTGTTTTTGGCGCCGCAGGGTTGGTAGCGCAGCGGCGGGCGCAGCATGTGGGCGGGCGGGGCGCGTCGTCGCCGCTCAGTTGGCAGCGCCGAGTGCCGCGAATTTATGGCGGCGGCGGCGCTGCGCGGGGCGGGGCGGGGCGGGGCGGGGTGGGGCGAGGCGGGCAGGTTGGCGGCTCTGACGCTGTTTGTTGTGTAATGAATGTTGGGCACGTCAGCGGGATTCTGAAGCGCATGTGTGGCGCGGCCGTGCGTGAGAGAGAGAGAGAGAGAGAGAGAGAGAGAGAGAGAGAGAGAGAGAGAGAGAGAGAGAGAGAGAGAGGAGAATGCGCAAGGGGTTATGCAGGCAGGGAGGGAAACAGTTGCGGTTTTATTCCACTCGCCCGCATACCGCACGCCCCCGGGCCGGGGCCGGTCCGACCCCCGGCTTTGTGGCTTTATCTCGGTTTTTCGTTGCAGCCGCCCCGCCCCGCCTCACCCCGCCCCACCCCGCCCCGCCACGCCCCGCCAGGGCGGCGCATTCAACAGGGCAGGTGCGGGAGGTTAGGTTTCAAAAGAGAGATACGTCGCGAGGTTGTTGGGCGGGGCGGGGCGGGGCGGGGCGGGGCGGGGGGGCGGGGCGGGGCGGGGCGGGCAGTGAACGCTTCTCTGCGCACGGACCTTGCGGTGAGAGAGCTGCTGTGGACTGTTCGCAGGGGAGCAGGGTGGCCAAGTTGGCCCCCTGCACTTGAAACCCAAATATTTCACATCACTAAAAATTTATTTCATGTAAATCCTACAAGAGCAAGCCGATCTATTTTTTGTTTTCGGCGTTTGCGAGCCAAATTGACTTCAAATAAAAAATATTGTAGATGATATAAAAAGACTTTGTTTGATGTTGCAGTCGTGGTACGACTACAAACTGCGCTGGGAGCCGAAGGAGTACGGCGGGGTGCAGATGCTCCACGTGCCGTCCGACCACATATGGAGGCCCGACATCGTGCTCTACAACAAGTAAGTTATTTCCTGTTCCGGCGGACGGGACGGAATAAAACGGACGTTGTGTCACGTGTATCTAACGGGGGACTACGCAAGACAAGAGCCTGTAGTTGATAGTGATCTTGTCCAATCAATCACTCTTCTGTGTGTTTTCTTTTTATAATGTGATAGTCTGTAAAGAATAACCTTTAAAAAATCTACGTTAGAGCTTTTCTTATTGGAGATCCTGGAGGAGTGGGGGTGAAAAAAAATATTGGTTCGCATTAGGTTCAGGTAATCCCCAAGTTGGAGCTCATAGCTCATAGGCCTTTGTACCCATAGTTACAAAAATAATAATATTCTCTATGGAAATGAAATCCAAGTGTGTGAGTTTTCATTCGTACACTTGATATTAGCAAGCGTGTGACTTATCCTAGGAATTTCACAAACTTGAGAAGTCAAGGATACGAATGGAGATTTACACATTTACAAGTGTGTGACATTTATAAATGTGTACACACACACACTTGTGCAGCCGCACAATAAGCGCGCGTCATGCGCGTCTAACTGGCGTCCGACAACTCAAGGCGCCGCTGCCGCGTCCCGCGCCAAGAAGTGCTGACAAGATAAGTTTAGCGCGGCCCGCCCCGCCCCGCCCCGCCCAGCAGGGGAGACCAAAACGTCGAAATTACTAACTCCACACGCCTGGGTGCGCGAGGCGGGGCGGGGCGGGGTGGGGTGAGGTGAGTGGGGCGAGGCGGGGTGGGAAGGGGGTGGGCACACTCGCCCATGACTTCTACTCCGTGTGCTCCGAGTTCGTTCACTCTCTCTCTCTCTCTCTCACTCTCTCTCTCTCTCGAGCACACTCACCCACTTACGGGCCGCACCTTTCGCAGGAGTTAGAGGTAGAGGGGGGGGGGGATGAGTCGGAATAGCGGTCGCCCCCTACTTCGATGCCTCCTCCTCCATCACCCCCTCCCCCTCCCTCCGTATCATCCCTTCCCCGGCCAACCCTTCCTCCCTCCCCCTTCCCTTACCACAGTCTCATCCCCTACCGCCTGGCGCCCCCCGCTTCCCTCAGCCGCTAAATTCGTTGCCGGTTTCCTCCTCCAAGTATAAGAGAAGGGAGGCCTGCTGGCCCGACCCCGCCCCGCCCCGCCCCGCCCCGCCCCACCCCGCCCCGCCCCGCCCCGCCCCGCCCCGCCCCGCCCCGCCCCGCCCCGCTATGGAAAGGATCTTCCCCGAGTTTGCTCTTATTAATTAGGCGATGCCCTAGCGGGGGGAAGGGGTAGGGGTGGGGGAGTGGGGGTGGGAACTCAGACGCTGGTGATATACTTTTTTCGAAAGAAAAAAAAAATACATGAAGACCACTGCAGTGCCCTCTCGCTGGGAGAGAGAGAAAGGGGGAGGGAGAGTGAGAGAGGAGGGGACCTGTACCGACTATAAAGACATCCGGTGCAACGCAAAATTAACGGTAAAATCGTCGTGAGAGTTGTTCTTAAAAGAAACTACACCCTATAAAAAATATACTACCTCGCGTACACACTCAGTTTTAATTTTTAACGCTTTCCTCTCGAAGAACCCGACGCACACGACACCACAGCCCTCTCTCTCCCTCTCCCTCCCTCCCTCCCTCTCCCTCTCTCCCTCTCCCCAGCTCTTCTTCGTACAAAATGCGTCGAGGACCACTACGACCACTTCTCATTCGCTTGTCTCTCCGACTGGGTGGGTCCCCGGTGCCATTAGCGAGGGACAGCGTGGCGTGGGCCGCGTCACGCCCCGCCCCGCCCCACCCCGCCCCGCCCCACCCCGCCCCGCCACACCCCGCCTCACCACGCCGGGGTACTTTACAACGGCGTCCTCTTGCGGCGGTCGAGTCCTCCGGGAGAGTAAGAAAAGAAAGAGAGCCGGAGGAGAGAGAGAGTCAGAGAGAGAGAGAGAGAGAGAGAGAGAGAGAGAGAGAGAGAGAGAGAGAGAGAGAGAGAGAGAGAGAGAGAGGAGGGGAGGGGGCGGGGCACGCCTCATGATGAATGACGTCATCTAATGAGTCGGGGGGGATTATAAGACAATCATCATTTTCCTTCGCCCTCCTCGTTATCATCATCATCATCACTACCATCATCACCATCAACGTCACCACCACCGTCACCGCCACTACCATCATCCTGACATCCCTGAACCTGTCCGGCAAAATCAACGTCACGTCAAGGAAGTTTTTTTTTTTTTTTTTTGGTTGAAATACTGACTTGGCGAACCGTCTGCTTTACTGTGTACGCAACTCGAAAATAAGTAGTGCACAAAGTTATGCAAATAAAATAACGAGCTGTTTAAAATTTTTGCAGCGAGGTCATGTGCTTGCACAGTAAAATGCGCAGGCAGGTCCTGGGCGTGGTGGAGCCTGGCGGTCCGCTCACCGGCATGATGGTGAACAGTCGGGTCGGGGCGGGACGGGACGGGTGTGAAAACGAAGTAAGGCAGTCGTGCGGCCGCGGGGCGGGGTGGGGCGGGGTGGGGCGGGGCGGGGCGGGGCGGGGCGGGGCGGGGCGGGGCGGGGCGGGGGAAAGGCGGTGGTGAATTATACATGCGTTAGAGGCGGGGTGGCGGAGCGCTGCAGGCGCGGCCCGGCCGGCTTAGATTCCCCCCTGCGCCCCGCCCCGCCCCGCCCCGCCCCACCCCACCCCACCCCGCCCCGCCCCGCCCCTGCCAGCTTAGGCCCTCCGGCCGGGCCCGAGCGCTCCCCTGCGACCCCTCATCCCCCTCCAACCCCCTCAGTGCAAACGTCCCCCCCACACATTCAATGAAGGGCACTGGGGGAAAAAAACAAGTCACTTACTGATGCGCTGTGCAATAAAGCTCTGCTGGCCGGAGGGAAAAATCGCTCTGCGAATTATTGGGACGCGATGGGAGTAATCCCTGCAAAAGGGCTAAACTAAAAACTTGGCCGTCACGAAAAAAAAAGGACTCGCCAAAATTTTTTATGCAAAAAACAAATTGACATGAATATATGGTTAAAGCGACGTAATGATTTCGAATAGAAGTGTAAGGCAGTGCGGGTGAATTCTTTTTCGCTGTCTGCGCGATATAGAAAGCCGAGGCCTCGCCCGGCCCGGCCTTGGCCCGGTCTGGTCTCGTCTCGAGAGAGTCCAGTGTGTGTTCCGGCATCAAGGGGCGATTGTTCCGAGTGTGAATAGCGCCGGGGACTCAGGGGGAAGTCAAGGGTGGCGGGGCGGGGCCCTCAGGGAATACAGGGCATACAACACGATAGATCTATATTACAATTATTAGAGTTTCAAATAAAAATTACAAAGGCAACAGTTTCGGCAGAGTCTAGGTTACAGTGGCATAACATTTTTTGTTTTGTTTTTAAATATGCCGCTTACAAAATGCAAAAGACATCGGTGCCACTATCATAACAACTATCACTTCGGTTATTTTTGTTTTTAAATGATTTTTTAAGCAGTGCACCCGCCAGAGGGTGGGAGAGCTGAGAATGGGCGCAACAGCAAAGATTTGATGGTTCAGAATATCGGGGGCCCAGTCCAGCCCAGGGCGCCTTAACGGGCGCCTCCCTCTGTCTGTCTCCCCCTCTCCCTCTCCCTCTCTCCTCCTCCTCCTCTCTCCTCCCCATCTCTTTCTCTCTCTCCCTCTCCCGCGTGGTAACCAGGCCATTAAATGGGTCCGTCCCCTCGGCTCCGGCCCAGTGCCGGTGTTGGCGATATATGGAGGGCGGTGCGGCCATGGGCTGGGACCCACCCCGCCCCACCCCACCCCGCCCCGCCCCGCCCGCCCCGGCCTGGCCGGGAAACAATCTCGAGCCCCCCCTTCCTGCCGCCCAAAAGACTCTCCAGCAGCCAGGGCCGTGCCTTCTCCAGCGGCGCGCTACTGACCCATAACTCTTTCTCCAGCGGATCGCCCACACCCCGCGCTCTGATTGGCTGCCCCCTCCCCGGTTGTCACGTGACCGCGGCGCCCCCTAGCGGCCGGCCGCGCGCAGCCCCATATTCTTGAGCACGTTGCCGCCGCAGAGCGCGTCCAGGATGGCGTCGACGGAGGCGAGGCGGCGGCCGGGGGCCAGCGGCCCTGCTCCCCCGGGGCTGTCGTGGCCGCCGCGCCCGCCGCGCTCCGGGCTCGCGGCCGGCCGCGGGCGGCGCGCGGGCTGCGGCCGCGGCTGCACCCACAACCACCACACATTTTAATAATTTTTTAAAAAAGTTTTTTTGAAAGGAAAATCGCCGTGTTTTTGGACCAGAAGTAGGCGAGGGCACGTCAGGGTGTGTCTAGCTCACCTCGCCGTGGGCGTTGTTGGAGTTGCGCCGCGGGCGGCGCGAGGCCGACGCCGCCTTCCGGGGCGCGGCGCTCTGGTCCTGCTCCTCCCCGGCGGCTGACGGGCCGGGGGCCGCCCCCGGCGCCGCCCCCGGAGCCGCCCCCCGCGGCACGCTCAGCGCCCTGGGCACGGCGGTGGCGGGCGGGGGCGGGGGCGGCGCGGTCCTGGACGCCCTCCGCGTTGTGGAGCCGGCGCGCCTCGGCCGCACGCCGCGGGCCCTGAGCAGATAGGCTCCGTGTCTCCTACAACCTCCCCTGCAGGATGGCCAGGCCGGGCCAGGGGCCGGGCACGGCGCAGGACGCTGCGCGGCGTTGCCAAGTTTTCCCTCTCATTTCCCGCCCGCCGGGCGTTGCCAAGTCGGTGCATCGCTTTGTTCCCGGCCGGCCCTGGGCCCCGCCCCGCCCCGCCCCGCCCCGGTGCGCGCACGCCCTCCGCGCGCTTTTGTCGAGTTTGAACGCCGCGCGCGCCGCGCCGCGTCGAGTTTGTGAGAAAGTTAAGCACTTTGAGAATGCTGTGCCCGCCTGGCCTCGCCCTCCCCCGCACCTCCTAGGTTTGCCGCCTCCACCGCCGCCCTGCTCGCCGGCCTGCGAGCCCCGGGAGCTGTCCGCCTCGCCTGCAGGCTCATCGCTGGACCAGGTCGCCGCCTCCGCCTGCTGCAGACCAGCGCGCCGGAGTATGGGTCAAACACAAGAAAATTCAATGTTGAATTCGCATTACTTTCTTTTTTAAAAAAATATTTTCTGGAAGATAAGGAAATATTTTTTTCCTCAAAAAATATTTTACATATCAAAAAAAGATTGAACCATGCCTCCGGAGCACTACTAAAAATTTATTTTTATGAAAACAAAATATTAAGAATTTTAAAAAGGCGGTGGCTGGAAGTAACAGGGTCGAAAGAGGCCGGCTGTTGGGGGCGGGGCGGGGCGGCTATTGAGCCGACGGGATAGAAGCGTTTTATCGGCGAAACTTGCGGAAGCAGCCGGGGGAGCGGCGAGCAAGCGACTAGGCAGATGCGCGCGGCAAACTTTGGAGCTGACAAAGTTCACACGGTTTATACAGAGCAGGCGCACACATGATTAGGCAGGTGGGGCGTCGGGACGCCGGGCGGGGCGCCGCGGCGCGCACCGAGGGCCGACCTGAAGCTCGACGCCCAGCCCGAGCACAGGCAGTAACGAGCTAGTAAAGCTGCAATAAGGGCGCGCGTTAACAACCTCATTGGGCGCCGGCGTCGGTCCCGGCGGGGGCGTCGGCGGCCGCCCCCCGAACCCCTCGGCGCGCCCCGCGCCCTGGGACCCGGCCCCGGCCCCGGCTCCCTCCCGCTGCTGACCTGCGCCGACCAAAGCCCGCCGGCGCGGCGTCGGGTTACAGCAGCGTTAACCTGCCACGGCTTCCAAAGCATAAAAGATTTTGTGTCTTTAAAACATTGTAATACAGGCTTTGGGTGTTATTGTAATTTTTTTTTCACCGGGAAAAGCTGATCCTGCGCGGAAATGAAAACGCTTAATGTGTTAGGGCACACTTAAATGCACGAGTATTTCGTGTTATACGTTTCCCGCCCGCCCGCACAGTGCACTGGACCGACCTGCAGGCGCGGCCTCCACCAGGGTGGCGACAGAGTCCAGCCCCTGGACGAGAAGGGCCTGGTCGGGGACGGGTTTCTGCCCCGCAGCGTCGTGCGCGCCGTCCCCCTCCCCGGCGGGGCACTGCTGCTGGGGCAGGTCCTGCTTGAGGTCGGCGCGGGGCGGGGCGGGGCGGGGCGGGCCGCAGGGACAGAGCAGGACGGGACAAGCGGTTCAATCGAATAATCAAAGGGGTTGATACACTTCCACGCAAAGTAAGGACTGCGCTGTCACAAATGGCGTTTCGGGAACGCAAGATGGACATTCACTGCCGCCTACAAGTGTGTGTGTTTGACACTCACACTCACTTGGGATGGCGTGAAATAAAGTTAGTCCGGCACATCCCCACCTCATCAACGGCACCTGAACGCCCTCATGAGCCCCCAGCCGCAGGCGTTCCGCTGGCAAACACAACCCACCCCACCCCAGGTCGGCTGCCAGCCCGGGCTGTCGCGCGCCACCCCGCCCCGCCCCGCCCCAACCCACCCCGCCCCGCCCGTGGGCAGACAGAGTGATAGCGTTCAGGTGATTACTGCTAATCCTATCGGACAACTGCGCCAGGGCGGGGCGGGGCGGGGCGGGGCGGGGGAGGGACCGCTAACGCAATCGTGCGGCCAACACGTACCGGCGCCCTAATCGACCCACATTCACATTGGGATTGGGACCCTCGCCCCGCCTGGCCCGGGCCGCGCGCGCCTGCGAGCCCTGCGATAGGCAACGCGCCGCGCACGGCTGTCGCGCAGCGCGCCCTGTTGCCTACCGGGCAGGCGGCCTCGGCGCCCGCGGACCGCGGGGTAGGCAGCACGCCTCACCCCGGCGCGCGGCGGACCCGTATGTTGCCTACCCGGGCACTCACCAGCTGCGGGGCGCTCTGGGTCGGGGTCGAGGGGTCGCGGCCGGCACCTGCTGGCTCCGACTGCAAGAGCAGCCCCGTTGGAGGCTATTCCTAATCCCCGACTCGCAAAAATATGGCTCATGGAGCAGACTGTACCTGCTCAGGGTGGCTGCCGGAGAGGCCCAGGCTGTGGGAGGCGGCCTTGGTCACGCTGCGCTCACAGGCCGGCCTGGAAAAAAAAGACAAAGGGCGTTAGGAAAAATAATGAAATTAGAGGCAGTTTTAAGGGTAATCCTGTGAAAAAAAATCAGAAAATCCAGAATTTATGTTAGAAAATTTCAGAAAAATTCGAAAAAAAAAACAGAAAACTTTCCTCTAAGTTAGAGAGATATTTCGAAAATAAAATCAGAAACATTATGAAAAAATTCCAAAAAATTCCGGTTATTTGTGCACTTGAGAGGTATTTCCCGCGGCGCCC
This sequence comes from Frankliniella intonsa, assembly GCA_033675135.1. Lineage (NCBI taxonomy): Eukaryota > Metazoa > Arthropoda > Insecta > Thysanoptera > Thripidae > Frankliniella > Frankliniella intonsa. The sequence continues at coordinate 5,527,583 of CM066257.1, forward strand.
CGGTCACCGGGGCCCATCACGGAAACGCGTGGCTAGATAGATCCTTCCTTCCGCCACACGGGGCGACGCCGCGACGCCGGGCGTCGGTCCGGCGTCGGTGCGCGCCGGGCGGAGCGGGGAGGCGGCGTCCCCTGCCCCGCCACGCCCCGCGGCAGCCGGCATCTTTCCGTTGCGCCCCGCCCCGCCACGCCCCGCCACGTCGAGCCTTGGCTTGCGTCCTCCGCAGGGGTCTTTGGGCAATCGGATGGAAGCCCCCCAAGCCACAGGCGGCCGGGCCGGGGACCCGAGGACCAAGGCATCCCCCGCCCCGCCCCGCCCCGCCCGGTGTGGTGTGGCGTGGCACGCCCTATTGGCGTTCCTCTCTTTATCGGATGGCTCACTCAATCACTCGGACCGCTCACTCTTGCCGACGCGGCCAGGCCCAGGGCCTTCCGCACAATTATGTTTGTTCTTTGCACTCCTGCTCTTTCCTGTCCGGATGCTCACCGGAAGTGAAAAAAAAAGTTACAGACGGTTTTTACTTTCCTTGCTCTGGTTTTAACCCGGCGAAAGTGTACCAAAGTATTTTAGAATTTTTAGTCGCCGTGCCGGGGAAGTGCTCCTACCCCGCGTCCACGATATGGCCACAATGTGGTCACGGCCGCCACGCACCTGGGGGCTGCGAGCTGGCCTGCGTCCACGGCCGCCCCCTGGGCGCACTGGCAGTACGAGTGGTGGGCGCCGTACAGGTAGCCCACGGGGTAGCCCACAGGGTAGCCCACGGGGTAGCCCACGGCGGCCGCGGCGGGCTGGCAGTCGGCGAGGAAGTCGTCCAGCTGCTGGCGCGACGTGGGACCCGGCGGCGGCCCCGGACTGGGCGTCGGGCTCGGCCCACCTACCCGGCAAATATATTTATAAAAAAAAAAAAAAAGAAAAGCCGTACACTAAAGTGGGGGAGGGGCTGGGGACCGGGCGAGAGTTGGGTCAAAGGAGTTGGGTGTTTTTAAACTCGCTAATTGTAAGCTATGTCCTGAGTGTCTCTCTCCCGGGCGTCACCCTGGCAGTGTCCTTGGGGTTCAGGACCAGGGCCGATGGCGCCCTCCCTGCCCTGCGTCCTTTGGCAGCGCACAACGGATCCCTTGAACGCGCCCCGACCCGGGCGGCCAGGAGCCTAGGGTCCCTTTGATGTTAAGTGTGCCTCACCGGAAGTGACCTTGAGTAGGGGGTGGTGGAGGGTGAAGTGGGTGGGTGAAGGGGTGGAGGAGGAGGGGGGGTGCGGTTCACCGGCACACTCACCGTACTCGTACAGCAGGTCGCAGTGCGGGCCGCTCAGCGCGCTCAGCGCCGCCTGCCAGCCGGCCGGACACCAAATCAGAACAAAATAATAAATATTACCAAGGTAATATTGTATTAATTTTTCTTAGAGTGCAGGGTTAAGAAATACGCCTACGTAAAAAATACAGTGGCACAACTGTTTTTCCCCGGATGATTGCACTCCGGAAAACCAAGTGTGTAACTGTCACGCACTTGCAGGTGGGTCAATTTCCTTCTTTAACTTGCCCCCTCGCAATGTGTGAAATTTCTAGGAAAATTCTCACTCTAACCAGTTTACGTGAACGTACAAAAAAAATTCACACACCTACAAGTGTGCGACATTCGCGCACGACGCACACGTGTGCTTTCAATGTGTGTGTCAGGCCGGTACGGTCGCAGTGATTCCCGCCCGGTGCCGTATACACTTTCCAATGTATCACAGCCATCGCGACGCTACGCGGCGCGTCCCGGTCGGAAGTGGCTATAAAATCACGATGGCGCCGTCCACCCGACCCTGCCGCCGTTACAATTTTTCCCCTCCACCGTTTTTCTTTTATTTTTATTATTTTTTTTATTACGTTTTTCTTCCCGTTTTCTTTATACCGACACGCGGGTATAAGGGGATGCGCTCTGAAAACACTTTGCGCGCGACGTTTGACTGCAACATCGGGATTCACGCGATTGGGGCGGGGTGGGGTGGGGCGGGGTGGGGTAGGGTGGGGTGGGGCGGGGCGCTCGGACAGTGGGCACCACCGCAGCGGCCAGCCGCCCGCGCTGAACTAAGCGCAGCAGAAATTTTTCATACTCCTGTGGGGCTTTGGCCGGGATGGTCCGGTAGCGGCCCCGCTGGCTCCGCTCGGCCACCGCCGCCACGTTTTTACCATTTTACCATGACGCCGCCTGCATCGATTAATAGTTAATTGATGGGTCTTCCTGGCCCCGGCAGGCCCGCGGGGGCGGGGCGGGGCGGGGCGGGGCGGGGCGGGGTGGGGTGGGGTGCGGCAGGGGTAATCTATTCATGGCCGGCCCGACATGCATGTATGCACAGCGCATACGCAGTAGTGCACGCCGCCCCGCCCCGCCCCGCCCCGCCCCGCCCCGCCTGGCCCCGCCCCGCCCCGCCCCGGCCCACGAGGGCACGCGGTTTATTGTTCCAGCGGGTTTATTATTTCAGTTCAGCCCGCGAGTGATCGGCGACAATTAGCGCACTGTGGCGGGGCGCGTTTGTGGTGTAAATAAAATTCTGCACCAGCGGATTATACACCTTATTGGAAACCCGAGTGAAAATTCTTGGAAAATTAACACTTTTACATCCAGGCCAACGAGTGCGTGGAGCAGGACGGCGACCGGGGGCGCATGGGGTGGTCACCCTGCCCTACAACATGCGCGCGATCCCGTCCCGCTCCGCCCACAGGCGCCGGCGCCAGGGCCGGCCAAAGACACCCCCGCAGAAACACATACTGTACTTCCCTATTCGGTAAAGGCGGTAAGAAATGAAGATCACAAGCAGGTCCACACAAAGTGTGTGACATTCACACACTTGGGCTTGTATGGCTGCACTCACCTGCGCGTTGGTGTCGCTGCAGTGCAGGCGGCCCGCGCCGTCCTGCGGCCTGGACGACGACGTCTCCTCCAAGGACCGCAGCCGCGACACGAGCTGCCGAACGGAAAGACATTTATTTTATTATTATTTTTCCATTATACTGCGGGTACATTTTACAAATATTCTTTTCAGTTTCAATCATGCAATCGCTTTAAAAAAATTTTTAATGCCACCAGAAATTCAAAACCGTACATGCATTAAGGTTCCATACATTTTCCCAGCCGGACTGCAACTTTTATTTTCAATTAGTAGATCGATGGCGAGTCAAGGCCAAAAGGCGTTCCCTATATATTTTTTTATTTTTTTTCTGGTTTGAGCGCATTCGATGAGCGTTGACGTGGCGTGGCGCGGCGTGGCGTGGCGCGTCCTAATGCGAGGGGCCCGCCCGGGCGGGATGCCGTCATTACTCTTGGCCAAGTGTCGCCATTTATTTGGGGGCCGCGACCTGCGCGCTGCTCTCGGCGGGGCGGGGCGGGGCGGGGCGGGGGGGGGGGGGGCGGGGGGGGGGGGGGGGGGGTGGGGCGGGGCGCCCGCGCGCCTTTCGCCGGCCGCGGTGAAAAGCTATGGGGCCTGGAATAACCTATATATCCGATGGGGGAGTTAGCGCGGGCTAGGGTGGTGTGGGAGGGGAAGGGGAGGGGGTGAAAAAAAAGAACAAAAGTCAGCGGGCGGGCCGGGCGGTCTGGTCCACCCACAACCCCAGCGCGGGGCGGGGCGGGGCGGGGCGGGGCGGGGCGGGCAGGGCGGGGCGGGGCGGGCTCACCTCTCGCCCTCATCTCGATACATGTGAACGGAGGGATGATCGATTTCATGGCGGCGAGGGAGGATATTATTCAAAAGGTTGGAAACAGAGTGAGCGGAGAGAGAGAGAGAGTGAGTGAGTGAGTGAGAGGGAGAGAGAGAGAGAGAGAGAGAGAGAGAGAGAGAGGCTGACACCCGGCGAGCATCGCCACGTCAAGCCGACATCTGTAAATGGATTACTACGGTAAAGCAGAGAGTATCGACAACCTCGGGCGTGCGTCACGGGAGAGAGAGAGAGAGAGAGAGAGAGAGAGAGACAGATAAGAGAGAGCTAGAAAGTGACAGTCAAGAGTTCTCAGTGAGCAGGCGGATTGCGGGTAGGCAATGCAGCGCGCCCCGGTCGTGCGGTTTGCCTACCCCTCCGCCGTCAGGCGCTGAGAGGCGATCGCCTGCCCGGCCCGCCGCAGAGTTCCTCTCTCCTCTCTCGCAACAGAACACAGCGGTAATCCTGTTCATTGGCGCGGCCGCCCAGTCGGGCGTCGGGCTTAGCTTTTTATCTTGTCGGTCGCACCTAGCTGGTAATCCCCCCTCCCTCATCCCCTACACTCTCTTGTTCTCTATCGACTATATTTATTTTTATTTATATTTAAATAAATTAACCGCTCAGGAAACAACACAGAGTTGAAAACAAAATAAAACTCGGTTGGGATACACACACTCACACACATACAGACACCCCCCCCCCCTCCAACGAACATGCCCGTGTGTTCTGTCTGTTGATCAAGCAGCAGGGTGGTGGCCAATCACAGTATCGATGCGTCAACCCCCCCCCCCCCGCCGCCTCGTCCAGTCTCACGCCCAATATTGTAAGGCCGGCTGTTGCCCCCTGCCCCCCCCCCCTCCCTTCGTTTCGCGCCATTCCCAGAGACATTCAAAGTCCAATCCAATTTGCTTGGCGCTGGCGGCAAAATCCACTCGAAAGGGACGCGGCGTGGCGTGGCACGGCGTGGCGTGGCACGGCGTGGCGTGTTTGAAGAAGAGAGGGAGGGGGGTCGCCGGACGGGAGGGAAGGACACTTTTTGCGTCAATCGCAGAGTCTCAGGCTGGCGGCCAGGCGGCGGGCGCAAGCAGGATCAGAAGGAGCCGCTCCGCCCCTTGCACCGGGGGGGGGGGGGGCGGATTTGTTGCCAAATGAGGCGGAGCGGGGATCACCGCCAGTCGGTCCTGTCCCGATCACTTCTGTGGGAGTCTCCCCGATCCCGATCCGCAAACACAGTAATTTAATATAATAATGCGCTGTCATGACTAAGTGTATTTTACTCTTATTTTCCATCCCCATCCCTTAGCATTCTGATTGGCATTAAGCGCGGGTTCTACTATCCAAAAAAAAAGGTACCTGTAAACGCATCCCCGGCCGGTGACGCAGCGGGGTGGCAAATAAGTCAGCAACCCCTGTGCAATTTCTTCTTCAATTTCACGGCCTCAAATGGACCCGTTTCGAGGCGTACTAATTTCCAGGACTCTGGCCATGCATTCTGCTATCGTAAGAGTACCTGGAGGCGCTTATTTAGTCCACCTGGAAACAGGTACTTTTGCGGCTGAGAAGTTGACGAAATTGCACTTGCTGACTTTGCCTCGCCAGCGCTACGTCAGCTTGACGGACAAAATAAAAGTAAAAAAATCCTGGGCAGGATTTTTTTTCTGCGGCCAACTTAAGTCGGCTGGGCTCGACTTCCATCAGCGGCGAGCTGACCAGGTGTTTTTTTTTTTCCGTGCTCGCTCACCCCGTTGGTGTAGAGCAGGTCGGCGGTGGCGGTGCCGCGGGCCGCGCCGAGCGCGCGCTGGCACTCCAGGGTGAGCATGATGTCGGAGCGGAGCAGCTGCTTCTCGTGCGCCAGGCGCGCGCGCACCGCCTGCATCGAGGCCCTCACCGCCTCCAGGCGGCCGCGCACCCCGCCGCGGACCAGCCCCGCGCCCGCCCCCGCCCGCGTGCCGAGCTGGGAGCAGGCACACAGGAAAAAAAATTGTTTTCTTTCTCACACTATTATATCGTTCAGTGCACAGTGCACTTGTGCAGCAGCGGCCCCGGCCCGCCCCACACTCCTGCACTGCCGGCTGCCTACCCCCGAGGCGCTGACGGCTTGCAGGGGGCGGGGGGGAGAGGGGCGCACTCAAGAAGCGAACATGGGGGAGAGGGAGGGGGGGAGAAGGGCCTTAGCGGTACCGTGTTAAGGCCGATAGCTTGATGAATGGCCTCAGTAGCGCCACCCCCACGCCCCACTCCTACCTCCCCCCCCCCCCCCCCCCCCCCCACCCGCTCCCCCCACCCTCTCACCCCCCTGCGTGCTCCACCTCCCTTCAGCACGGCCCGTCCGGAGCCCTATTTTCACACTACCCCTCCTCTCTCTCTCTCTCTCTCTCTCTCTCTCTCTCTCTCTCTCTCTCTCTCTCTCTCTCTCTCCTCTCAGCGCCGCTAATCCCTTCATGTGTAATCCTAGCTGAAAGCGCCCTCGGCCGGCAGCCGGCACGTAGGCCGGAGGAGGCAGACAGACAGACAGACAGACAGACGGATCCGCCCGTCCGCCTGCTGCCGGATCCGTTCGGCTCTCCCGTAAATCCCACCGCCTAATCGGAGAGCGCATTCCAGGAGGCCATCCAGGTCAGCCCCGCCCCGCCCCGCCCCGCCCCGCCCCGCCCCCAGGCCGCTGGTCTATATTCCGGTCGTGTCGCAGAGAATACGCGATCATCTTGATGGCGTCCCGACTACGAACGCACATAGACTACCGGGAAAAAAAATAAACTTAACGCGCTCGATACATTGACTCCCCATTGTGTTACATTCCCCTGCTTTTTCCAACACGTTTATTTTCTTAGAAATCTTCTCTACCTGAACACTTTACTTCCAGTTAAAGCAGCACTAGTTTTCCCTGTCGGAAAATTATTATACAATAACACAGAGCATTTTGTTCCCGCCCGCGAGCTTGTACTCCTGTGCGCTACGCTCCGCCACGCTCCGCCCCGGCTCGTGCACTATTAAGCATCCGCACGCGGACGTGACAGCCACGCTCCGCCACGCCCTCGGAGAGGTCCATTCGTCCTGTCTCGGCCAGCCTGGCTGCAGGGCTGTGTGAGCTAGCGTGGATTAATCTGAGCCAGCCGAGCTCAGCACAAGCGTGTTCCATTTTCTTCCCCTCCTCCCCGTCGGCTGCCAGTGTTTGATTCCTGATCATAAGCGCGTCAGCGACAGACTGCAGCAGCGCGCTGTGCTGCTGATCGCGTTTTAGATGACGGGTTGAGAGGTTATGTTGCGCGCATTTTTAAAGTTTTCATTTATTTTTATTTTTTTATTTTTATGACTTGCACTGAAAAGCCAAGAAGTATGTAAATGTCGCATACTTGTTCGAGTGCTAAGTTTTTATTCGTACCGTACTGTCCCTTTTAGTGAGCGAAATTCCTAATAAGGAAAACGGAAGTTCGAGTCTACTACGTGTGCAGTAAGTAAAACTCGTCACAGTGACAAGTCTCGTGTGACGGCCGCAGTGTGACTCGACTCGACTCACCGCTTCCTCGAGCGCCATGGCGGTGTGCAGCGCGGTGCTGTGTGGTGGCGGCGGTGGCCGTGACAGAACCGCGCGCGCGGTGGCGGGGCGTTGCTAGGCGACCGCGGAGGGAGGAGGGGGGGGGGGGCGTCCATCCCGGCGCAACTCTAGCAGCGGGTAGCTGGTGCGGTGGGGAAAAAACGTGGCTGCAGTGGAGAGTGGGGTACAACAAACACCCCTTGCTTGGCGTGCTCCCCGCGCGCCCCGCCCCGCCCCGCCGGTCACCGGCAACAGTCACGTGACGGTGTGAGGCTGGGCGGGAGCATACCTCTCCCTCCTATGCCGTTCCCCCTGGCTGGGCTCGGCCGGGGGGCGCGGCGGGTCGGCTGTGACGGCGGAGCTGACACCCGTCACCCTCATGCGTCGCCCACAGTCCGACAACCCCCTACCCCCCCCCCCCCCCCCGTACGCGCCGCCGCACCTACAACACGGCCCTGCGGCTGTTGTGGTAAAACAACCCCTCCAGCACCACCCCGCCCACCGGGCCGGGCGGGACACCGGCGGTCGAGAAGCGTGTGACACCCCCACCCCCTCACACCCTTCAACCCCCTCCCCTCCCCTCCAGCCCCTCCTCCCCTCCGCTGAGAGGACGCAAGGGCAGCTCCGAGCAAGGAATTAACTACCGCCACTGGTCGCAGCCCCTCACCGCAGCCCGGGGCGACTCGACACTTCCCCCCACCACCCCTTCCACTTCTCCTCAACCGAACGCCCCAGATTCCCCCGCTCCCCTCTCTCCCTCGCAAATTTTCACAAAAGTCTACCCACGTCAGTGTTTTTTTCCTTTTTTTTTTCTTTTTCACCTGCGCAACTTACTGCGTTCACGCTACACGCAGAACCGGTGAGAGGTAGGTCGCGTCAGCCGCCTGACACCACGTGCTTCCCCACCACTACGCCACACACACACACGCACACCTTTCACACGATTCGCCAATACAAGTCCCATTCACAACAGGGTTGGCGTGGCGGGGCGGGCGGGACCCCGTCGCGTCGGAGTGGGGCGGCGTAGCGTAGTGGAACGAGGCCTCACTCTGCTAATTTCAATTTTGTGAGTGGCACCAACTCTCCTCTCCTCTCCTCTCTCTCTCTCTCTCGCTCGCTCTCGCTCGCTCTCTCTCGCTCTCTCTCTCTCTCTCTCGCTCTCCCTCTCACTGGGCGGGGGATGGAAGCAGGGGGGAGGCTGGGTGTCCATGAGTGAGTTACGAAACGACACCCCTCTCCTCTCCCCTTGCTCTAATCCGCGCCCCTCCCCCCTGCTCCTCCCTTCCTCCCCGCAGCCAACTCCGCCGTGTCACGTCCAGCCGCTGGCAATGAATCTCCATGCGGCCAGTGTTTAAGCGGCCGGGGCCTCAGAGGAGGGCGCCACCAACTCCAGCTTAGGTCCGTCGCGACATCACGTGACGAGGTGGGCTCCATCCATACACCAAAACTTTCCGTCTGATACAAGGCAATCTCTATGCTATTCACTCCCATTCAAGGCCCTGCTGTGGGTTTGGTTTCGCTGGGCAAAAGCATAAACGAAGCATAAAAAGATAAATAAATACCAAAACGACGAAGCGGAAAAAAAAGAACGTAAGGGATGTGCCCATATTCTATTTCCCGACCGACCCAAAGCTTGGCCTGCAGAGGTCGTTCATGCGACCACCGCAGGTAGTTAGCATGTCGCCCGCGCGACTTTTCAGTTCAGTCTCGAGAGGTGGTCTGCTTTCTCTCTCTCTTCCACATTTTTATTTCGTATGCTGGAAACGCTTTGATTCCATATATAGGGGGTTGGGCCAAGTTTCTGCAGCGAGGTCGGGAGGGGCGGGGGGAGGGGGGGGTGTATGAAACATGAAGGAGGCCCAGCCACTTCAAAGGGTCGTGGGTGGAGCCGGGGGCCACGCCGCGCCACGCCACGCATGCGCTGCATACATTTTCCAGCGGGGCTACCAACCTTGCCATTCAAAATAGCTAGACAAAAATGACGCGCCGTAATAATAATAATAATAATAATAATAATAATAATAATAATAATAATAATAATAATAATAATAATAGGGACGGGCAGAAGAGGTTCTCGGCAGAGGGGCGAAAATAAAGCAATACAATGAAAGCACACAATGCGGCTGCCGCTAGCCATTCCCAGCCCATTGGCGGCACGGCGCCTCTATCGGGGAGCCAGTGAATAGCGCTGGCCATCTTTGAACCACCACGCCCCGCCCCGCCCCGCCCCGCCCCGCCCGCGATAAGGCTGCCGGCGCGGCTCATACACTGGACAGTGCGACCGTGGCGTGGCGTGGCGCGCTACGGTCCTTTATGGTCCGGTGCGGTGCGGGGGGGAAAGTGGGTCTAAAAGGGCGACGGGATGAGAGGGCGCAGACTGATGAAAAATCAAAAGACCAGGAACAGAGCGATAATGAACGGCCTACACTGTCAAAGAAAACGGCCTTGAGTGGCAGGAAGAGGAGAGGACCAGAGACAAAAACCGTTGAAAGCGTCCGTGTCATTTTTTTAAATTTTTTCTTTTGTTCTCTTAGGCATGTAGAAGTTGTTGAAACTACCGTTCGCCGCCACCCTCTGATTTTGTTTTAGTTGCCAATAATAAAATTATGAAGATAATTTGTTTCTGGGCGCGACGGGCTTCTCCATGGAGGTGCGCCTTAGTGTCTGTCGTCTTCGGCGCTGCTCGGCAGTTTACTGTGGAATGTTTACCACTGTTGTTTGCTCGAATGTTTCGTCTCGCAGGGGGGGAGAGAGAGAGAGAGAGAGAGAGAGAGAGAGAGAGAGAGAGAGAGAGAGAGAGAGAGAGAGAGAGAGAGAGAGAGAGCAGCAGCACTGCCTTCCCTATACGACGTCCGTATACGCCCCAACAATAAAGTAGCCCGGCTGCGCCTGGGCCGGGGCCGAGACTCTGGTGGGCCGGTTGTCTCCGTTATAGCCCAAGGAAGGACGCGTTACAAAGTATGTTTAGAGCACACACACACACACACACCCAGCGTTAGCAGTCCAGAACGGTGCGGACAGCTAGTGTGCGAAAGTCTCCCTTATTTTTCGCCCCCGGTCGCAGCTGCCTCCCCCTCCCCTGTTTCAAGTCCTCGTCCTCCCCACCTCTCCCTCTCTCTCTCTTCCTTCCGGGCTGGCTGGTCCGTGGCTGCTGCACTATATAGACAATAGACGTCGCCCCATAAAAGCCGTGTCTGCGCGCTGCCCGTCACCCCCCCCTCCCCCTCCCTTCCTACCTCATCTTCGTCACACTTCACTCCGCCCCTGTATCACCTGATAAACCGTCGCGCCGGCCGCTGTTCCCCATAACACTGTGACGTGCCTAGCATCTCAAGAAAAGTCGCCCGCAGGCAAACCGTACGACGAGTGACGCAGCCCCATCTGACTGTCGCCGAGATGCGCTTGTAGTTAGGAGGCGCGGCGCGGCCCCATCTGACTGTCGCCGAGATGCGCTTCTAGTTAGGACGCGCGACCCGCGGCCCCATCTGACTGTCGCCGAGATGCGCTTCTAGTTAGGAGGCGCGACCCGCGGCCCCATCTGACTGTCGCCGAGATGCGCTTCTAGTTAGGAGGCGCGACCCGCGGCCCCATCTGACTGTCGCCGAGATGCGCTTGTAGTTAGGAGGCGCGACTCGCGGTGCGGACGCGAGGCACACGTTCGCGAATAGGGCGCAACATTTTGAAAGTGCAGGATGGTCACTCTCGTGTTGTGTTCTGCTGCTACTTGTGCCCTCTGTTGTTGGCGTTCCCCAAACCCGCACCACTCGCTTTTAATTTGCGAGTGCAGCAGCCGCCGCGCCTCTCTGCACATCCGCCCCGCCCCGCCCCGCCCCGCCCCGCCCCGCCCCGCCCCACCCCGCCCCGCCCCGCCCGTTTGTACAATTTGTCGCCCCCATTGTAGTGGGACACGCCACACCAGTTTTTTAACCTAGTTAATTTTTTTTTTATTTTCTTGTCTCTTCCCTCCTTTTTCTCACTCCAACACTTTTTATTTATTGTCTTCTTTATATTTCGTTTTTGCGTGCCTAGGTGCCTGGGCGCGGGAGAGGGAGAGAGAGAGAGAGAGAGAGAGAGAGAGAGGCTCGTTGTTAGAATGAGCCTACGCTGCGCTTACGATGGCCGGGCCGTCATACGTCACACCGCGCGGCGCCGGCGCCACTACTTCCGTCGTCCAATACACGCAAAAAAAAATTGCTCCGCAGGAATTGGATGTGAAAAATTTAACACAACGGCTAAAAACTTTCCACAGCAGAAAAATAAATATCAGGGTAGCTAGAAAATGAGACCGCAGCTTAAAAATTAGCTGCGTCTATACAGCTAAAAATTAGTACACCTATTTTATTTCTCAGACGAGAATTATTTTTTTGCCTGTAAGCGCTGTGCGACTGTCGCACACTTGCACGTGTGTGAAGTAACTCTACTGCAGCCCTTCTCCGTGCGGACCTCGCTTCCCTCCGTGTTCCTAATGCTCCCCGTATCGAGTTCTCGTATTGACCCGCCAATCATTTTGCCCCCGCCACACAGCCTGTGTTGTGTGTGTTTATCGGGAAATATTTGCATCCCGCCGCGGCGTGTGTCTCACAGCGCAGCGCCCAAAGAAGTAAAACAAATAGCGGGGAATACACGGGAATGCGAGCAGGACGGAAAGCACTGCGCGCTGCGCGAGAGCGCTCTCCCCCGGGAACTCATCAACTTGTGAAATTAATGGGCGGGGAACAACAAGTTGACTTTGCACCGCGGCGGGGCGGCAGTGAGCCGCAGGACGCAGCTGCAGACTGCCGTCGTGTAATACGGTTCACTGGAGCCCAAGTGCGTGAATGTCGCACACTTGTAGGTGTGTGATTTTCATTCGTACAAAAGTACAAAAAGTAATTTTTCCCAGGGATTTTGCACACTTCTAGAAGGTACAGTTGTCGGAATGTTCACACTTTTCGCCACTTTTCCTTGTGCGGCGACACATTCCCGCTATGCCCGTGCTCGACACGGACCCGAATCACGCTGTTATTGCGCGGCCACGGGCGACAGCTGAGACCCTCCCGCCCGGCCCTCAACGCCTGCTGGGGCTGGCTGGTGTGGACATGGTCAAATTTGTCAAACTTTTGTGTCGACATCCGGACACGACGCTACGCCACGCCCCGCCACGGCCGGACCGGAGAGCGACTTGCGACCTCCTTCGCCGCACGACTCCCGTGCGTGTCCGTAACTGCGGCGCCCTCACCACCGAGTTGCGTGGCTGTTGTGCCGCGCCCCCCGGCCCCGCCCTCCCACTGACCGGGACCGGGGCCTTCTGTCCAGCCGTGTTTGAGCCGTCTCCCCCGAACTTTAGTCTGACCCTTCCTGTCCCCTCCCGCATCCCATACTGAAGGGAAGAAAAAAAATCTTTTATCCCTTCCTTCTCTTCCAACTGCACTGGTTTCTGCTCCGCGATGGAAACCTCAAGTGCGTGGAATTTCCATTCACACACCTGCCCGTTTCAGGCGTGTGAAATTCCCCGGTAAATTCACGCCTTTTATTCGTTTCAAGTGTACGAATAATAGAATTTACGCACCTTCAAGTGCGCTCAGTCTGGCTGACGTGCGGGCACGTGCGCCGGCCAGGGTGGGGCTCTTCTCCGTCTGCGCCAGAATAATTCAGCAGCAGCAGAGCCGGGCCAGGGCTTGGCAGAGAGTCTTGGCACCACGGGCCGGGCCGGGCCGGGGAGCGAGGGGCGCAGGGGCCATATTCATGTAAACGAAATGTTTCCTCGCGGTATAAAAGGCAGGGCTGCAGAAGGCGAACAGCTGACTTGCATCGACTTACTCTCCCTCTTGTCTGTCCGCACCCCCTACGACCCCCCTACCACCCCTCAGCGCCTCTAGCGTACGCCAGCTTCTCATCATTCCGAGCTCTCTCGGTACTTCCCGTTCAACTGGTAGGCGACCGCGAAGCAGGGAGAAGAGGGTTTTGGCCTTTTTGATTGGACAAGATCAACAGATGTCCTACGGCTCTTGTATTGAACGTGAATGTATATGCTTTTGATCTTTTTGTATCTAGCTACTTTTAGGATACATTCTACATTACGTGTCTTGGTTTTACTTTCCTGAGCATGTTTATCTGTCCTTCTTGCGACGTTTTGCCATCTATCATTTTGTGGCCGACAACGGCCCCCTTAGTAATACCAGGACACTTATACTGTGGTTTCATAAGCGACTTCCGGAAACTTTTCAAAAAAATACACAAATAAAAACATAGGCCTAATAAATTAAAAATATTTTTGTGCTGTAGTCGCATTTAATTTAATACTAACTAAATTATTCGTTCCTTAAAAGGGTAATTTTTTGTAACTACGTAGCTCCCAGAATCTTTTCATATTTGCTCTGTGAAACCACGCACCGTCATTTTGTGATGTGTGTTTGAATGCGGCCCCTCCTTCCTGCTCTCTCTCACATAGGGACGAACACAGGTCCCAAAGTGAGTTCCAGGTGTCTCGACAGACGCAATACAAAACTAGCGTAATGTCAAAGATACATTATTCACCACACACTGTTGTGTTCTTTCCTTCAAATTTATCTGAAAATAGCAACAAAAATAAATTTTCCAAACTTGCATAAGAGAACAGTGCCTGAATTCCTTTGCAAAAAAAAACAACAAAACAGAAACGTTAAAAACTGACGCTGTCATATTTCATAAAGATAAACGAATCGAGAGCCTGGAACGAGCTTTTTCAAACGCACGACTGGCTGGCAAGGCTGTGATAGCTGTGTGCACGAAAACCAAAACAATATTATTTCCAGTGCGGACGGCAACTTTGAGGTGACCTTAGCCACCAAAGCGACAATCTACCATGAAGGCCTGGTGGAGTGGAAGCCCCCCGCCATTTACAAGTCGTCTTGTGAAATAGACGTAGAGTATTTCCCTTTTGACGAACAGACGTGCGTTCTCAAGTTCGGTAGTTGGACGTACGATGGCTTTAAGGTGAGTGGAGTAATATGTAGCGCCTCCCTTTGCCCGTTATCACTGTGTCTCGTTCCAAGGCACCCCGGTGTTTTGGATCAAGGCTTTTAACCTGAAGAACATGTTCACTGCGGCAAAAGTATGGGCAAGACATTCACGAACGATACCGCAGTTTTGTCTCCCATTACTGACACTCCCTCCAGTCGCCGGCCACAGCCGAAGAGCCCTGCGAATAAGAGCCGCGATCAAGTGCTTGTGCGCGTGATAGGGCATTCCCCGCGTCTGTTTCGCTCCACTCTCTCACTCGGTGGACCACAAAGCTGGCGATCATAAACAGCCAATCGCTCAATAGGCTCCGAGAACGGCCGCGCTGACAACCATGTGCACAAAATAAATGGCCAACTTTGAAACTGGCGGAAGGAAAAGCAGGCTACTCATGTCTCCTACGCCTCATGCGGCTTTTCTGCCCCGGCATATCTCCCCCCTCCTCCCCTAATCCTTCTAAGAAGGATATTTTTCGATGAGATTATTCATGCCATTAAGCTCTTCGCGAACACCGCCTCCATTGAAGAGCGCTGACGCTAGGCAACACACGCGCTAGTAAACACGAGTTGTGTTCGTTTCAGTGATAAGCCCTTGTGTGCTGAAGTTAAATAGTTTTCTCGGGTAATGCTGCCGCAGTGAATATGGTTCTGGCTACGACCAAACAGTCCACACCCCTCTACAACCAATGTCGCGCCCAACACTCCCGATTTCTGTAGCTTTGACCCCGTTGTTTCTCACGGCTTTGGTCGTTCCTACAAACGGTGGAAACTGTAGTCTCACGTATTTGCTTGAGTAGACAGTTGGCTTGCAACCGCTAAAGGGTTTTAGGAACAAGACGAAAACGGCGCTGACCAACACCTCCGCCTCGCTTTGTGTATGAGTGGGTGCGTGCGACGTTTAGCTCTAGCAGTAGCGATTCTGTAAGACATGGATGGTGCCAGTGATCGTCATGAGGCGTGTTTGTGTATTGTTCTGTTCGCAGCGCGGACGGCAACTACGAGGTGACACTGATGACAAAGGCAACCGTCTACTTCTACGGGTTGGTGGTGTGGCAACCGCCGGCTGTTTACAAATCTTCCTGTGCCATCGATGTCGAGTTCTTTCCCTACGACGTACAGACGTGCGTGTTGAAGTTAGGGAGTTGGACGTATGATGGGTTTAAGGTGATCCTAACCTCGAAGATGCTATACTAACTGGCCATGCAATATTCCCTACCTTGCACTAAAAGAGTCGTGGATGGGCGTGTCAAATTGGTTTACTTTAAATTACAATTGGTCTGCCGCGTTTTGCGGTACGACAATTTAAAATCTCGGCACAATGACGACAGATAAATGTAGTCAAGTTATTTTCACTGACCAACATCCAGGACTCTTCTGCCATTTTATTTTATTTTTATTTCTTGTAAAAATGTTCCCAATTTTTTTTTCCGTTTTTTAATGTGCCATTCCGTCGACACCTTTTTTAGTTTCGTATGTCGATGTTCCGTACGTCAACACAAACATGCCCGTGTTTTTCCTTCTACCTTAATTTACGTCTCTTATTACCTTTCTTCTTTCCTTCATTCTCTCTAATCTCTCTCTACAATCTATCCTTTTCTATGAATGTTTTTTAAAGTCCCTCTGCCTCTCTATTCCAACACCCTTTATAAATACAAACAAGAAATACTAAATACGCCGTAATAGACATCGACACCACAACAAATATCTGCGGTCTCTATTAAAGCAGCGATCTTAGAGACGAATATTTCTGGGGAAAATGGAGACCAAAATTAATGGTTGACATAACTGTCTCCCTCCATGGCCGCTTAAACACACACCATCTAACGTGACAGTCAAAATACACAACCGTCACACACATCACGCGTCACAGTACTAAATACGATCGGACCCTGGCTATGAGGAAAAGGTATAAAATTACGTTCAAACACTTTGAATTTTTAAAATCTTGTGTTTTAATAGCTTGTTAAATTTTTTAACTTATTTGAAGGAGGGTCATCTGGAGAACACTTTCCAATAGCAATATAGATAGGTGGCAAATTTCGCATGGTACAGTTTAAAAACAGGCAATGTCAGAGCATGTCCTAGATTTGTACATGCATCGTGAACTTGCACTGTTCATAGAAGGGAAAGTATTGGCGCACTCGGAGGAACGTCGGACGGTAGGTGGTTAATCACTGGGGCACGTAGCAGCACAGACCAGTAAGGTACCGTCAGAATGTGTTGTAGTAGAAGAAATTATGGTGAGCACAAAAAGACAACCTGGTTGTGCATGGCGTGAAACTAAAACGAACGCTTCTATTCGCTTGTGTAACGCGATTCAACTCGAAGGTTGGCCTAACCCTTTTGTAGAAATGTGAAAGGCTGCCTGAGGGGTTTGAGGCGATCTTAAATAATAAGGGGCCGTTATTTCTGACAACTCAACTACCTATGAGATGTTACAGACTTTGTTCTTAAAATTTCGTGCAAAACTCTATTTGTCATCTGACGTGTTATTCGTTCGCGTGTTTCTTTTGCTTGTTTCGGGATCCAGCCGCTTGTCTTCTGTAAAGTCATGCATTTTGCCACCAGTAGTAAAATTCTAGGACACGTTGATGTAAACGTTGCGTTTCACATAGCAGCCGACAAACAAACATATCTCCATGCGAGCTCAAGTTCATGCACTTTTTGTTCTTAGTGTAAAATAAAAATTAACAAACTGTCGCTGCCCTTATGACCCTTTTTTATTATGGTAAACTTCATGAAGTCGACCTACCATAACAGAAAAGCGAAATGGCGAATAAATGGCCAGTTTCTTTGTCTCTGTCTTTTTCTCTTCTATCCTCTCTATCTGTCTATGTTTCCTTTGCTATCTACCATTTTCCGGGCACATATTTTATTATCACATCCGAGCTGGATATTTTATACCTTTTCCCTACCAGAAAGATGCAAAGGATTTCGGGGACAAAGTTTTGGCCAGCTGCTAGAACTCTACATCACACAAAACAGCACTGTCCTATTAAAATGCCATTAAATCCTAATGAGAGCTAAATAATTTTCCCAGTGCCATTTGACTGAGTCTGACAAAGAATGTACAACTATGTAAACAATAATTACTGCTCAAAACGACATAGAAAAATGTTTTGGCGTAAGTAAAATGAGACAAAGAAGTCAAAAGGCTTTCGGTTGGCGGTTTTATCCGCGAAACCTGAAACAACCAAACAAATTTCCTAAAACGAAATGATCCAGAAAAGGGGGATGTAATGCTTTACCGTAAAAGATCCTTGAGGGCTGTCCCGCGGTTCCTTTTGGATAACAAGCCCGGCAGCTTCGGCTGTAACAGGTCCCTGCAATGTAGGCTATGTTTTTACATGGGCGATGAACGCCTGAATATTTTATTCTGTCGAGACAAACTTGGTCAGTCAGAAAATTATCATGTATGCTACAGCAGGTCCTCTTTACGACATCTCAAAGAGACCACAATATTCTGATTACGAAACCATTTTTAAATTCACTCATGAGGTGTTCAAATAAACAATCGTGTTAAAAGGGGCACCACTATGTTAAGCAGTACATTAAATTAAATATATATATCATATTGCATAATGAGTTGCCGTGAAAATAAAAGTAGAACTAATAATAATAATTGTACTACAGTTTATGTTACTAGTTCCCTTTTAAAAGTGAGAATATTAAAACTACCAGATCAAGCATTTTCCCACACAACACATACGCTTATACCCTCACATATTGCTGTAGAGAGAGAAAAATACACCTGTGAAGCGATCGGGACCCGCTACATTTCTTGCGTATTTGTTGTGTTTTCGTATGCATCTTTCTTTTGATTTTAAAACATAGAATTCCGCATGACTCGCTGCTTCCGTAGTGTTTTGTTCGTTTTGTGTGACGCAACCATTTTTGAAAGTAGTGAATAGTCTGTAAGTTTTTTTCTGTATTCCAAAAGAGAATACATTTTTATCAGGATTTTGAAAATAGTTTTTTTCTGACACAAAAAGAAGCAATTTTTAAAAGGCCGATTTTTGAAGCCGTTTAGTAGCGCACAATCGTAAATTTCAACTCTGCACTTTTGGTGATGCCATAAGTCTTTTGGATGTTTAGTTTCTTGATATCAATGTGCATTTTGTATCGGTATAGCAGAATATTTTTGGTGGGAAGTATTTTTACCACTCTGGTTCATATTGATTTTTGGAACCAGATTTGTTAATTTTGTATTTTTGTTTTGTTTTAAAGTAAAATGAACTATTTCGTCGACTATTCAAATAGTGTTTTTGAACAGAAGTCCTTTTTGCTGTGGTCTCCAATGTGTTGAGTTTATCACCTTTCATGGTAAATTTTATTTTGAGAAACAACAAACTTTTTTTTGGATTTTGTGTCAATTTTGAAGTTTTATATTCTGAAAATGGAAATAGTTCGTTTTACTATTCTTGAACCTGGTGCTTCTCCATATGAGCAACCTCTGTCGGTGTATTTCTATTGCAGCTCATCCGATAATGTTAAACGTGTATACTTTTTGCAAAACCACTTTTCTCACAGTTTGCACCGTGCACTGACCCGACTGTGTTGAAATGTAAGCGGGCGCGTCACCAGAACTACTTCCCGTCTGGGCAATACCTCTGTCGAGCAGGTCCCCGGATGTCGGATCTCGGCTGATTGTCTGAACACACCTCACTCCGCAGTATTTCTCACCCAAACCCACAACCTGTCCATTATCGCTAGTCATTCAGAGGTAACAGTGTGTGAAATAAAACCCTTTCCATACCAATGACTGCTTGTGCGTCAAATCCTCTTTTTTTTCACGTTCGTAATAAAGTCACTTAAACAGAGTTTGCTGTGCAGAAAGAGTGCTTTTCTAAATTGGTCGTGTTTCCGAAAGAAATTTGTTTATCTGGAAGGAGAAATAAGTTCGAGACCTAGGTACTCGGTATTCATAGTACGTTTACAACCACATATCTTGCCATGATTGAGTTGCACGATGAACTGTTGTACCGGAAGGTTGCGTTAGATAAAATGAACTGTTACAAACATTTTACACATTGAGAAAATTTTCGGCTATAGGTTTCCCCGCGAGGTTTTTTCACCCAAAATAGTTTTTAGTTGGCACTCATACGTCAAATGTTCTTGTTGAATCCACCTTTTCGGGCTCATTTCAAACCCACGTGTTTTGGCCACACCACAGACAACAACACTATGTTACATGAACGCTTAGGTTACTTTCCTGATAATTGACAGGACATGACTTCAATGACTCCGATTTCTCAAACCTCATACGCCTCTCCCATCTCCCCTAGGCATTTCAATACAAAACTCTCTAATTTGTTTTTATTTTTTTATTTTATCAAGAGCCACCTTCGCCCTTACGCATCCCGGCCATTTCAACAGGTTTGCGAGGATCATCAGAAAACCGCACGTACGTCTACAAACTTGAAGAGAATTCTTTTTCCATCATTTTTTTAAAATTTTGCCCATGTTGGCACTAGACTATCAGTCTTCATAGTATTCAAACGGCCTACCAACCCATCCGACGTAACGCGTAGGCACGCTTTCCACCTGTCTATTAGCCGATTTCAGCGAATAAATATAGTGTGTCATCTTTTGCAGGTTTTTCCAATGTGTCCGCGGTGCTTCACACTTGGTGTCACCTCAAAAGTAAAAATCTTATCAAAAGTTTTATCTATAGCCTTCTCTATTTTCTTTACATCATGAAAAATTTTCCAGCGCAACTTGTTTTCCATTTGGATAAGCGACGGAAGAAAACCAGCGCCCGCCAATAATATTCCTACATGGCCATTTTTTTTGCATTAAGTTTTCGAGGGATAACGTCGGAAAACGCCACATAAAGTAGTTTTTTTTTTTTTTATAACAGATTTCTTTTACGTGCTTACCTAAAAGTGATCATAAATTAATATTTTTTCTGATTTTGAATACTTGTAATAATAGTTCACTAAAAACATGAATTAAAACTGACGTTTGTACTATTTTCATGTTTATAGTAGCTGGAGCCACAACAATCTTCTGACCGGGCCTTACTACGAGATAAATAGAATGATCAAATTTATTTTTAACGAGCAGCTGTTGACTTCCATGCAAGGGATAAATGGATAAAAGTGTATATGCGTTAAGAAAATTATCTTAACGCGGGTTCTTTATCGATTTAATTTTCTACGAAGGAGACGTTTTTGTGCGACCCCGCACAGTACAAGTCATTATAAAATGTGATTGTAGCCACATTTCCATTCATCCCTTATTTTGGGTCCCACTCTCCCAGTAGGCTGCCGTATGCTGTGCTTGTTAGTAGGTGATTAGAAAAAGGTTTCCCGGCACTTACCAATTAGAATTTTTAAGTAAAACGCAATAAATTATGCTGCAACCATAACTTTTTTGGTCATTTTTTGGTGCCTGGGATAACTGCTGCACTCTTTATGTAGATAAAAGCTAGCTCGAAATTGACAACGATGTGTCGAAACAAATTTTTGATGACACGCCCCAAAATTCACAAGTTTACATTTTAATACAAATTGTATAAACTTTTTTTGTTGAACGTGCAGGTTTAAATATAAATTGTTGCCATGCACATACTCATTAACCCGTTTTACTTTTTTGCCCTTAATTTCGAGCTCGCTTTAGCTTTTTTGTAGACTGGAGCGTGGAATAACCCAACCATGGTATAGTCAATGGTGATGGCTCCCTGTAAGAAACTTAATACGACATGTAGTAACATCTACTTCGGTGCTGTCGCAGGTCGATCTAAGGCATATGGATGAAAAGACTGGCTCAAATGTTGTGGACGTTGGCGTCGACCTATCAGAATTTTATATGTCAGTCGAATGGGACATATTGGAGGTCCCTGCCGTAAGGTAAACGACCGCTATGCCTTTCCAGTACGTAGAGGGAGCACACTCCCCCCGAATTGCGCGCCCTTAATGTTCTTTCTCGTTTGGCCTTCCTCTTACAGAAATGAAAAATTTTACACTTGTTGTGATGAACCATACTTAGATATAACTTTCAATATTACGATGAGGCGGAAGACTCTGTTCTACACGGTCAACATCATCATCCCGTGCATGGGCATCTCGTTCCTCACCGTGCTCACGTTCTACCTGCCGTCCGACAGCGGCGAGAAGGTGAGTCCTTTATTTCCGAACGGCCCAGACCACCTTGGGAGCAATTACCCTGGCAAATGAGTTACACTGCCAGCCCCGCCCCGGGCCAGACCAGACCCCCGGCAGCTCCCGAAGGTCCCGCGGCCCTTTATTGGCGGGAAGGGCTCAAGTCTATTCTGCTCCCCTCTCCTCTTTCCCTCTAAATCTTCTACAAATAATTTTTTTCGTATAATACAAAGAATTCTGTGTAACCGTAATATACAGAAAATATTCTTGTGTTACAAAAAATTTTGCTTCGTATTACAAAGATTTTTCTTTGTATTACAAAGAAAATTTGGATTTGTATTACGGTTGCACAGAATTCTTTGTAATACAAGAGTTTCTTTGTAAGAATTTAAGAGTGTTCACCTCTCTGTTCGAAAGTATGTTTTACCGCTCGTCTTTCTTGCTCTCCCACTCCTCTCCTTTGCCAGTTTTATGATCCCCGTTTTCATGGATTTCTTCCACACGGGGGCAAAAAAAAGGCCATTTGAAATCAGGTCGGTCCGTGGATGCTGCGTGAATTATTTCTCGGGTGTGACCGCGAATATTGGTCCTGAGCGCCTGCGTGCCGTGTTGCAAAAGGGGTCGCTGCGTCCTGGGCGAACAATCGGGCTTGGGGAGGTACGCGACGTTAACTAGGTTGAGGCGAAGCAGGGTGTGGATAGGGCGGGGCGGGGCGGGGCGGGGCGGGGCGGGCGGGGCGGGGTGAGGCGGGGCGGGGCGGGGCGGGGCGGGGCGGGGCGGCTGGTCATCCTGCATGACGGAGCCCGGCCGGCAGGGTTACATGGGGAGGGCGGCGCGCAGCCAGGCGCCGAGGTGTGGGGTGGGCGACGGGACGTGCTGAGGAGAACTCGGTCAAGGTTTATCTCGGCGGCGGAGCAGGGAGAGGTGGGGCGGGGCGGGGCGGGGCGCAGGGGTGGGGTGGGGTGCAGGGCGGGGCGGGGCCCACGGGACTCGCGAGCAGGGAGGGCGGTACGCACGGAGTTATGCAGAGATAGAAGGAGGGGCAGTTTTCCCTACCGATCTGCATCCATTTCAGGAAAAAGAAAACGAAGCAGGCGGTGTTTCCTCCTCCACCCTGTAGGTGAGGGAGAGGGAGAGAGCGAGGTGAGAGAGGGAGGTGAGAGAGGGAGAGAGAGAGAGGGAGAGGGAGGGGAGAGAGAGAGAGCGCGGTCCTCATAACGGCGGTGCGGCCAGTGGGCTGGGCGGGGCGGGCAGGGGGATGGCCGGCCGGTGGCCACTCCAAGCTCCGCGAGGGGCTCGCTGGGCTCGTTAGGGAGTTTCACTGGCGTTCCACGGGGCCACCCTGAGCCCGCCCCGCGATAAGAGATAATTACCTGCAAAGGGCGGCCCCCGGCCTGCAATCCGCCCGCCGCTGCCCAGCCCCACCCCCTCATCCCCGTCTACTCCCCCAATCCCGGCGATATTCGAGGATATTACAACGATTTTCCGTTTCCGATGGTTCCGAGTCCCGTCTGTATTTCCTACAGCTTAAGGATCGTCCAGAAAGTACGGTGTGGTTTTGCTTGGATTAATTCGGCTCGGCGCCTGCGAGGCGCGTGGTAGGCCAGCCCGCAGTGCGCGCGTGCACAGCGGGCGAGGGGTTGCCTACCCAGCAGGCGCTCCGATAGCTCGCACGACGGGCGTACTTTCCGGACGATCCCTCTCAAAACCTCTTCCACTACAGCGCGCATGTGATGTATTTTCTAATGCCGTTCTGTTCTGTTACAGGTGACGTTATCAATTTCAATTCTTATCTCACTCCACGTGTTCTTCCTCCTGGTTGTTGAGATCATCCCCCCTACTTCCCTAGTCGTACCGTTACTAGGAAAATACCTCATTTTTGCTATGATCTTAGTATCGATAAGGTAAGCCCTCCGCCACAGTGCAAAAAAAAAAACAAAAAAAAAATCCGACACTAACCTTGCATGTCGCCGCTCCTCTCCTCTCGCCAGTATATGCGTGACCGTGGTGGTGCTCAACGTCCACTTCCGGTCGCCGCAGACGCACAAGATGGCGCCCTGGGTGAAGAGGGTGTTCATCCACATCCTGCCTCGACTGCTGGTGATGCGCAGGCCGCAGTACCAGTTCGAGGCGAACCGGTGGTAAGCGTCAGTCCTGCACCAGACAAAACCCTAAAGTTTTTTTCTTTTTTTTTTAAGAAATTTACTTTGTATCAAAACCCTTATAGAGCAGCTTGTCTCTCATTCAAATTGATAGCCAAAAGGTTTTTTTTTTATTAATTTTTTTTTTTTTTTTTAAGAAATTTACTTTGTATCAATACCCTTATAGAGCAGCTTTTCTTTCATTCAAATTGATAGCCAAAACGATAAGATAGCTCAAGCAGAAATCGTATCACTGGGAAGAACAGCAGAGGTTCGGAACAAAATCCTAGCAAGTTCATCAGAATAATATCCGTACTATTTTCTTTTTCTTGTTGGGTTTAAAGGTTAAAAGATTTTAATATTTACACCAAACATTGATGTATTCTTTTTAGAAAAAGATATTCCAAATATTTGTATTTAATATTAATAATCTTTTATAGCAAAGGCCTTTTATCTCATGTCTAAGCAGCATACTAAACTAATTTAGCATTACTACCGCATGAGGAAAACTGTTTGGTGGTAATTTGTGCTGGCTCGATAAGAAATCACAACACTGGGGTACGGAGCACAGGTTGAAGACAATATTTAAGCAAATATAAGGAAATAATGTCACAGTTAGTAATTCAGCCTTGTCAGATCAAGGTGTTATCTGATTTTAATACTCAGACCAATCTCTACTGTCTCCCAAGCAGAACCATATGATACTCTATAGTAAACAAAATTGGTTAGGTTATTAGGTTATGTCACTCACCCAAATTATAAGTCCATAGGGAAGTTGAAGCGATCTTGACTGCCATTTCAGTAATCCGTGACGTTCATTTCACAAATCCAACACAATCGAAGGTATTTTGAGAAAAACTTGAGCACTTAACCTCGCCACCCCACCCAACAGACGTACAAATCACTCGTACACACTTTTCTACGAAATGACGACACTTGAACCTTCTTTAGGCGAAAACCACGACTTTAAAAACAACTTCATACCGCATAATTTCTTCAAACCGACAGTTATATTTTTAATTTTGAACTTGTTAACAATCGAGACGGGCGCCGGTCTTGGCTGGGCGGACGTAAAACTAGTTCGCCCGCCGCCGCTAGGTGGCGCAACCTTTCGTTGGCCGCGCTAAAGTTTAAATTTCAAGTTTAAATATTTCTAACTCCATTCATAGAAAAGGTCTGGACAAATATCACAACAGCGCCTCAATTAGTAGACTGTTTTTTACGACTACCGATCCACGTCCCACCACATAGTCTCACGATTAGTACTTCGCTAAAATTAAATAAAATGGTCCTGACTGTTCTGCAGGTTCACGCCGGCCACGGTCATGCTGAGGTCGTTGCAGGACGACGACTCGTGCTACGGCCCGTTCCAGGCGGCGCCCTGCCCGGAGGAGATGCAGCGGCTGCACGCCGCGCAGGCCGCGCAGGCCGCGCAGGCGCACCACGCCCACCAGGGCAACAAGAGGGCCACGGTGCTCGCCGGCCTCGAGGGCCACGAGTCGTCCTCGGACACGTCGCATCCGAGGACGCCGTCCAAGGAGGACCTCTCTCCGCTCAGGTGCGGGGCGGGGCGGGGCGGGGCGGGGTGGGGTGGGGCGGGGTGGGGCGGGGTGGGGCGCTGCTGTCCGCGCACATCTTCCCCTTTGTCGCCGGCGCGGCGTCCCTCCCGGGTTTGTTTGACGTCCCCTCTCACTTTGCTCTTATTCCGGCCCGGGGTCGGCAGATGGCGGCGCGCGCGCGCGCGCTCCCGCACAGCCAGCCTTTCACATGAATATTCAGGTCTGGACCGTTTTACCCAGGACGATGCGACGCGTTTCGCCTTGGTCCTTCTTCAGGAGAATTCCCACGGATCTCTTTAGTGGCGCGGCGGGGCGGGGCAGGCCGCGCCCGCCCGCCGCAGTCGATATCTCATGCATTTGTCCCGAGGCTAGAGGGGGAGGGGAGGAGGAGGTGGCAGGAGGAGGAGGAGGAGGAGGAGGAGGAGGAGGAGGAGGAGGAGGAGGAGGAGGAGGAGGAGGAGGAGGAGGAGGAGGAGGAGGAGGAGGAGGGAGGGGAATCCAGGACAGGAGTGATAGGAGCGGCCTGGCCGGGCCGGGCCGGGCCGCCTGTCCCTGATAGGTCCGAGGGGACCCTGCTGCAGGGCGCCGCGCGTGCGAGCGAGATGGAAGCTGCGGTGCTTTTGTTAAAAAAATGAAAAAGGACGCCTGGGGAGCAAGAGGGCCCACGAGGACAGGGTAGTAGACCCGCTTCAAAAGTGTCACGTGACAATTTTTTTCAAGTACCGCAGGATTTTTGATAAACCGTGATTGTATTTCTATTGTGTTACTTTATTTTGGTTGTTCAAAAACGACGGCGTCCGGCTCTCTGCAGAGTTTGAGTAGGCCACCGCGCTCTGAGCGCCCTCTGCGGGGGTGGGCGGCGCGTCCGCACACGCCATCGCAAGCAGAAATAACAACGTGCACAAGGGGAAACTAAATTGTTGGTGCGAGAAAAGTTTTTGAAACCGCACAGGGTGTCCAGGACGACGCGGACTGGTGTCTGCCCCCGCCCGCCCCGCCCCGCCCTGCTTCTCCCCACGGACCTCCGCGCCGCCGTGCTCGAGGAAGGGAAGAACGCCCTGTCCGAGGTCGAGATACACGACAGAAGTTGTGCAAAACTTTCCCCAATACTTCGATAGCAAATGAGCGTGGCCGCGGTGGGGCGGGGCGGGGCAGGGTGGGGCGGGGCTGGGGGAGGCGTACCTGCTCGCCAACAACATGACCCTCGTGTGCTCTGCCCGCCTGCAGCCTCCTGGACGGCGGGCCCTTCGGCGGCTCGTGCCTCATCCACGGCCCGGGGGCGATCCGGGACCCTCCCGACGAGGAGATGCGGGAGACGCTCTCGGACCGCGAGGACGCGACGGGCTGCTGCTCGGCCGTGCGGACGTGCGGCGGCGCCAACAGGCCGTCCTCGCCGCCCGCCGGGGGCGGCGCCGCCCCCGGGCAGATCCTGGTGCCGCTGCCGCCCCCGGGCCACCGCTTCTCGCACGCGCACTGCCCGCCGCAGGTGCACCGCTCGTGCTTCTGCGTCCGCTTCATCGCCGAGCACACCAAGATGCTGGAGGACTCGACCAAGGTAAGACACTCTTTCTTTTCTTTTTCATTGGCAGGATTGTGTTTTTTTATCCAACTTTAATCAAATTTATGTAATCCGGTGCGACCGCAGCGCCAGTGTGGCGCCGAGGGTAAAGCCAGCCCGGGCCAGGGTCGGAGGCGGGGCCGGGGGCGGCGCTGGAGCCGGGGCGCGGCGGGGGCGGGGCGGGGCGGGGCGGGGGCTGGGCCGGGGGCGGGGGCGCGCTTCATCCCCTTTCAGAGAACACCAAGTGCCGTTAGGCTTGCGACGCTTTTGTCCTACAAATTTCCATTTGACTTTGCCTTCCCACCCCACCTCACCCCACCCCACCCTACCCCACCCCGCCCGCCCCTCCCGGGCGATGCGCCCGGCCCAGCCCCAGCCCAGCCCTCTAGGCCTCCCTATATCCACAACACCCCGCCTACACAACAGCCCCCCCTCCTCCCCCTCCTCATTGCTCATTCCTGGTGTACCTTCCTACATCAACGGTACACGGCTCGCTCCGCCGGGCGGGCTGAGAGTCGGCACCGCGCACCGGAGAGCTACCGGGGTGAAGGAGAACACCCGCCCCGCCCCGCCCCGCCCCGCGCTGGTTTAACGGAAAAGGACAGTAATTAAAAGTTTGGCAGCACTGCTGGCCTGGCACGGGCGCGGGTCGCGTCACCGTGGCTGCCGCGGGGGGATGCTATTTCTCGATAGGAAATAGTTGAGTTAATTTGACGTGGAGCTCATGCCACGCCGGCGTTTAAAGTGACCCGCCGGCGCGGCGCTTCGGACTGTTCTGACAAGGGCCCGGGACTTTGGAGAGTGGGTGGCGGCCCTGCCCGTCAGCTCCAGATGAGGAACAGTTTTCATTTTTTTTTAATGAACAGGTTGTCGATGGCGCGGAAGAAATAACGACTCTGAAGTTTGGTGTCTAAATACCAAAGCCTTTAAAAAATAAAAAATAAAAAAATGTGGTGCATGAACTATCCTAAAAATTTTCGGGAATTTTCTTTGAAGTTTTCTTGAATTTTCTTTGATTGTACCTTAGTTTTAAAAAAATTCTTGAGAGTTTCTTGACTTGAAAAAAAAATTCTGAATCGAGTGGTGTTATAGAAAAGACCAGCATTGCTAACCCCCGGGCTCGGCCGATGCTGTTGCAGGTGAAGGAGGACTGGAAGTACGTGGCCATGGTGCTGGACCGGCTGTTCCTGTGGATCTTCACGCTGGCGGTGCTCGTGGGCACGGCGGGGATCATCCTGCAGGCGCCCACCCTGTACGACGACCGCATCCCCATCGACAAGCGCTTCGCCGACGTGGTGCGGAACGCGACGCCAGTCAGGTGCCCGCCGCCCAACTAGCGTCTTGTGTTGTTGTACACTGGCAGAAAAGAATTTGCCATTGTTGTTGTTTGTTTGTTATTGTTGATGAACCTTGTTAAGGAGAGGAACAGCTCCCGCGCGGCGCGGAAGGCCTACACTGCCAAAGATAATAAGCAGAGCACTGACAGTCCCGACAGACTCAGATGTTAATTTTTTAATTTGTCAATATTGCTGCGCGTTTCGCTGCCAGGCCGACGACAGTGGACTTTTAAAAAAATATATTGATAGGCGTCAGATTGCAGAAACTCAACTTGGCGCGTGAAGTTCCTCACCCCCTCGAGGTTACCCCCCGCGGGGCGCGGCGCAGAGCGCATTGCTCACGTGGCCCCCCGGGGGGCGCACAACCCCTACCCCTCTGCCGCCGCTACCCCCCGGGGGGCGCCTCCCCCTCCCCTCCCGCCCCACCGAGGACCAATAATACCAATAGTCTCTCCTCGGAGACTGGCTATGAATTGAATGGCGGGCCTCCCTGGCCGCGGGCCTGCCTGCCTGGCTGCGGATTGACACAAAACTGTTTTTTTTACGCGAATTAGCTCCCGCTGCTGCTAGGCTACGCATTTATAAAGCTAACCGGGAGGTACAGTCGCGCGAATTTTCACGGTTGGCAGCCCTTACCCGGCCAGGACCTCGGTCCTCGTTACCAGCCTACTCCTCCCTGGAGAAGAGTGATATTGATATGAAGCGACGTCAGCAGGGCGGTGACATCCCACCGAGGTTCCACCCCCTGCCCTTCCACCCCGGGCCGTCCACGATCCAGATTAGGGACGGCCTCACTGAAATGCTCAGTTACTTTCTCTCAAGTCTGCGTACTGCGTGCACACTGGAAAAAAATAAAAAATAAAAGGGAACCGATGATTGCCAAATTCTGATTGGAACACTGCCAATAATGCTGGGAAATCACAGATAAAAAATATGATAGGACAGTGATTTTGCGACAGCATTCATTTAAAAAGGAGAGGATGACATTTCTCGTCTGGCGTGTCATCCTCTCTACATTAGAAGGCGTGTGCGGATGTTGATTTCTGTTGCATGTTTTGATACCTCAATATAAATGTGACGGCTTGTGTCGCAGTACTCCTAGCTCAATAAACTTTGTACTATAAATGTTTATCATTCTCGAGTGCCACTGTTTTATATTGTACATATAACTTAAACAGGCGCCGAGAGTATTTTAAAATGTTAGACTTTGTTTTTACTTTCGTCGTGGCGAGCTTCACTAAGGGGACATGTCTTCCCAGGGTTCAAACGGTGCGGGTTAAAATTTGTTATTGTTGTTTATACTAAACTTCAACACCTAAAACGGCTCTTAAAGTATGCACGACCCCCTTGGGAGGCGGCCATCACAGCGCTTAAGGCTGCGCCCTCTCTTCAAGGTCTCGTGAGTTAAGCTCATGCGGTTGATTCCTATTTTGCGAGAATCGGGCGCCGTCCGGGGACGGTCACTAAATAACCCGCGCGCGCAAAGGGGGATTTAATTAATTGGGACCAAATTTATCGCCGGGCGTGACACGCGGTGAACAAAAAATAAAGTTTAAAAAAAATGAAACTAGGCCTGCTAGCAGGCGGTGGCCTAGGTTTGATCTAAAGCACACCCACCGTACCCTCCTCCCCGCAGTCTCGCCACGAGTTCGCTCCTTATGGTTCTGTTGATCGTTAGCCCCGGCCGACCCCTCGGCCAAGCGTCATATTCTACATGCAGCGCCCTGCAGCGAGGCTACACGCCCCGCGCTGCGGCTGCGAAACGTAGGGTAGAAAACATAGACTAGTCTAAGCGTGATCCCTGGCTAAAAATACAAAACCCTCCCTAGTTGATTCTAACTTCTCAATCCCCCTCTACGGTGTACTCTTTTCTCGGCCTGATGTGTTAGTTTTCCCTTAACGGCGAGCAGTTTCGCCGACGCTCAAATTGTGAATCAGAGTCGAGCTCCTCTTCCACCCACGCCCCTCGCTCGTATGTACCGGTGCTCCGGGGGACTGTTAAGTACTCCACTATATTGCCAGGGACTTGTCGTCGAGGAGACCCAACTCACACATGTGTGACGCACACGCTTCGCTTGGTTTGTAAACAACGCCTGTACATAGTAAACTAAAATGTCAATGTTGAAAAATGAATGTTTTAATAGAGCTAGATTTATCTGTAGTTTGTAGAAGATAAACAAAAACTTATTAACTATTCGTTACTAAACAAATAACCAAGTGCTAGCTTCTGAACGTTAACACATGTTGTGAAACTACAATGTTCTGAAGATAGGACACAAGCCAACTTTAAGAACGCTGTGCCTTTGAAAAGCACAGAAAGTATTACGGTGCATTTTTTACGTAAAATTATTTCCTTTGAACAAAACAGAACAAACATTACCTTTCCTGTCACTCTTTGCCATCGTGCGTCTCTTCTTTTCCTCCCTCTTGGCTCCTTCCTCAAACTACATGTTATATTTTTGCATTCCATTTCCTGAACTTTGTTACAAATGTGTTGTACGAGAATACAATTATGTGAAAGGATGTGAGGAGAAAATGACTTTCAATTTATACCATGTGATAAATACGTTTTTTTTTTAAACGAAACAGCACGACCACAAATGTATACACGTATATAAGAAGGGGCCTCTGAAATCCACTGCGGCATGTTTAGAAGATTGTATATTATTATTTTGTGACTCCAAAATTCAAAACGATTTCGAGTTTCGATTATCGGTCATCGATAGGGTCGAGCCATTTTGGCATCAGAGAGTGTTCGTATGCGTAAACGAAGCAGAGATTCGGCAGCGGCTCTTAATAATTCAGCGATTTGTTTGAAAGTCAAACTATGACCATAAATGCCTTTTGTTTTTCTTTTTTAATTATTTGTTATCGAATAAGTTTCGGTGTGCTTGAGAAAAATATTGAGGAACAAGCGCGACTTGATACTGAACATTAGATTAAGAGGTACGTACCAACCATGTTGGAAAAGTAGAAATGCCGTCCCCGTATTTTGTACAAAAAATATACATAAAAAGAAAAAATACATGATAAAATACATACCTATTGTTAACTTAAATAGGAATTGATTCTTTTTGAAGGACGTGGCAAAAGTTAATTGTTACAGAATATGATAATATAAATAAAATGTTGATTGTAAACCTCTTCCGCGGAGGTATATCATCTTTATTGTGTTGTTATTTTAATGTGATTGTGAAGTCTGGGTATGCCACCTCGCCAGACCCGCCGCCTGTGAATCTCACAACAATATTTTCGTATATAAGTCGTACCTACCTTAAAACACATGCAAGAGGCCGATTGGCGTCTCCGTTCCGTTCTGAACTGGAACACTTCAGCTTTGTTTCTCTGCCCTGTTTGTATTGTAACGCACAAGGACATGTAAACGCATATCGCCTTTCGAGAACCCTAGAAGGTCACGATCTGCTCGCAGTCGGATTTTATTTTCCTACATGTACATTAAAAATAAATTCTCAATCTGTTTCATCTGTTATTACTGGTGTATACCGAGGGTTGAGGTTTGTATGATTTGTAAATTAAACATAATAAACAGTTGTACGATGACATAGCACCCCTCGGCAGTGATACTTTTCCCCACTCCGCACTACTTCAAGTTCACGCGCAAAAAAGGAAAAATCACCCTCTCTTACGAACATATACCAATTTATTCTTATTAAGAAAATAAAAACGTAAGTACTGGGATCACCTGAAGGCGTAGGGGTCGCGCAGCGCGGCCTCGAGCCAGCGCCTGATGGCGGGCAGCGCCCTCTGGCGCCACTGCGCGGAGGTGAGCAGAAGCTCGGCGCTGGCGTCCAGCGCGCGCGAGGAGCCGCCCAGGCTCGCGTTGTGCGCCGCGCGGAACGCCCTGAGCTGCGGGACCAGGCAGGGACTTAGAGAACCGACCACCGTCGCGCCGGCGGGGTAGGCAACCCATCTGCCACGACCGCTTCGTGGCGGCGTCGCTGCCGCACTATCAGTCGCAAAAGAATCGACCCGTGGATACGCCGCGCTCTAGGGACTCCCCATGCTTTCCCAATGGGGAGTCTCTCGCGCGTGGGGTATCGCAGGGTCGATTCTTTCGCAACTGATAGTGTTAAGTCTACTCACGTCGTCGAGCCCGATGCTGGCGACGAGGCTGGCGCAGTCCACCACGGAGGCGGTGACGATCGAGTCGGCGCCGAAGCTCTCCTGGATCCGGTCCCAGTGCTCCCGGAGGAACGGGAACACGACCAGGCTGGCGACGGGCGCCGCGGCGGCCTCGCCCCACACCAGCGACGCGTCCTGCTGCCGGATGTCGGCGTCGCTCAGCGAGAGCTCCAGCAGGCTGCGGGCACGGGGGACGGTGAGCGCCGGCGGGTAGGCAGCCCAACGCGCGCGGCGCTAGGCGCACTGGTAACCCGAGTGTGCGAGTGTCGCACTCTTAGGTGCGTAAATTTTTAGTCGCGCACTTCAAGCAGTAGTAAAAGTATATATTTCCCAAGGAATGTCATTCAGAAAAAGGTGCACGAGGGATAGTTCACACACACACACACACAGCTACAACCGTGTAGTAGGTACTATAAGTCGCAAAAAATTGACCCCACGCGCGGGAGACTCCTCATAAGGAAAGCATGGAAAGTCCCTAGCGCGCGGGGTATCTCAATACTTTTGCGACTGACAAATCACTTGTACTCACTAGGCGGCCCGCGACGGGTCCCGGGTGTGCGCGAGCGCGCGCAGCATCCTGCTCTGCTCCGACACGTCGCGCTTGCCCGCCGCCAGGTAGCGCTGCCACATGAAGTCCCACACGTCCGAGGAGCCCGAGGACACCGCCGTGCGGTAGGCGGCGTTCCGCAGCATCTTGGGTATGCTGGGAGGGAGAGCAGGGCGAACAAGCTCAGCGCAGGCCGGGGTGCGAAAAAAAAGGGGAGGAGAGTCTTCTTTTACTCCCGGTATTTTTTTTTAACATTCGTAATTCAGAAAATTAAAAAAATAGATATATCAGAAAAATTTAGAAAATGCAAGAAAATTTGGAAAAAAAATCAGGATAATTTTAAAGCAAAAATTGTAGAATAAAAATCAATTTAAAAAATTTTAAAATTCAGGAAACTTTACAAAAATACACCAACTATTCAGAGTTGTCTGCTCCTCGTCGACTACCGCTAGACTCACGTGTTGGTGGTGTCCGGGTCCTCCTGCAGCCGCCACAGGTGCACGGCGCGGCGCGCCCAGTCCTCGCACTTGTCCACGTGCACGTCGCACGCCCAGCCCACGATCTCGGCGCGGTGCAGCTGCTGCTCGTGCGTGGCGTTGGCCTCGGCGGGCGACGGGGTCGCCGACGTCGACGGGTCCGAGGGGGCGACGTCCTCCCACATCGGCCCCAGCAGCCGCTGCATGTACCTCTGGAACACCACGGCGGCACCCAGGCGATCCGAGTTACAAATAGATTTTTTTAAAAAAGGATATTGGTTTTGGAGCTGCGGAATTTTTACTAGATTTTTCTACGGTCTAGAACAGGCTCGGTGGCCGCCTGGTGGCTCACCCGGACGGAGACCTTTCATCTCCTCCCCCTCCCCCACCCCTCCCCCGACGGCCGCGGGTCAGCCAGCGTCTCAATTGGAAGATGGAACCCCTATTACGAGTTTAAACTACGCGGTCGCCGCGGTGCGATGCAGATGTCGTTGGACTGCCGTTGGGACTGGCGTTCGGACTTAGCTGGGGCAGGGGCAATAGAGTGAGGAGATCGAACCGGGGCCATTATATAACCAGACACTTGCTCCAGTCATCCGCCTACTTTTGAGGAAATGTTTCGGTCACGGGTGCACTGTAAAGCAGCCTTACAAAAGAGAGTGACGAGATGTTTGAATATCGCGCGCCTCCACGCTGCTCCTGATCGCCTGCCAGCATTTCCGGTTCCTGCGGGACGACCAGGCCACCCCGCCCCGCCCCGCCCCGCCCCGCCGCGCGCAGCTCACGCTCACGTGCCGTGCGGAGGTGTGCGTCCCCGAGGACGCCCCGCCTCGCCCCGCCCCGCCGCTACGCGGGCGATTGACGTAGCAGACGGAATCGCCCGCCCCACCCCCGAGTCCCATCTCGTCCCCGGCGGGGCGGGGCGGGGCGGGGCGGGGTGGAACGCCAAGTGAGAAGGCGTGGCAAGGTCGATTCAATAAGGCGCGCCGCGCCTCGCCCTTCCCTTCCGTTTTAGCCCTTCACGGCCGCCCCGCCCCGCCCCGCCCCGCCCCGCCCCGCCCCGGACGACACCCTGGCTCACCTCGAACAGGACGAGGTCCGGCTGGGCGGCGAGGTGCGTGGACTGGATGTCGCTGAGCGCGCTGAGCACCGCCTGCCAGGGCCGCGGGTCGCGCTCGCGCGCCGGCAGGTAGGCCGTCAGGTTGAGGGCCACCTCGTAGGGCAGCTGGCCGGCGAAGGCGAGCATGAAGGCGTCGTTGAGCAGCTGCGCGCGCGTGTCGGCCGGCAGCCGGTGCGGGTCGCGCCGCAGCTGCTCCGTCAGCCGCCGCCAGTTGTCCAGGTCGTAGTTGACGCGGTAGTACCCTGGAGCAGGAGGAAGGGTATTTTTCAAGGTGAACAATATTGTAGAAAAGTTGACGAAATTTACAAAACTAATGCTAGAATTTTTTTTTTGCTCAACGAAAAAAATTAAATACAACAAATTAGAAAAATCAGTAAAATCCAAAGCATTTATATACCGAAACAATTTATTTAAAAAAACTGCAAAAGAAGTTGTGAGACGCGCTTACCAGTCTGGTGCAGGTTGACGAGCACCCAGTCGTCGGGCTTGTCCATGTCCAGGACGAGGGTGCGGTCGACGAGCCAGGCGCGCGGCCGGGTGTCGTGCAGCAGGGACTCGTTGGCGGCGGCCTCGCTCTCCGTCACCATGCTGACGGGGACGTGCCAGAGCTGCGGCCCCGCGTACGGCCGCGCCGCGCTGCGCTCCCAGGCGCGCTCCAGGAACAGCTCCTGCGTCAGGACCAGCTTGCCGGCGGCCGCGTCCCGGGTCACGTTCACGACGGGGTAGCCCCGGGTGCGGGTCCAGGCCGACATGAGCTGGCCCACGGTGGTGTTGGCCGGGA
Organism: Frankliniella intonsa; assembly: GCA_033675135.1. Lineage (NCBI taxonomy): Eukaryota > Metazoa > Arthropoda > Insecta > Thysanoptera > Thripidae > Frankliniella > Frankliniella intonsa. Next base: position 5,562,540 of record CM066257.1, read on the forward strand.
GCAGGGCGCGCGCCGCGTCCGTCAGCGGCTCCCACAGCCGCGACTCGGTCGTGCTGTTGTGCTGCCTGCAGGCCGGCAACAAAGCGTCACTTCCGGCCCCGCCAAAACTGCCACTTCCGGTCGGAGAGAGAGGGATCACTTACCACGTGTGCATGTACTGCTGCACTCCGCGGCGGAACGCCGCGTCCCCCAGGCTGTGGTGCAGCATCCTCAGCAAGCACGCGCCTGCCACCGGAAGTCAGTCAGTCAGTCACAAACCGGAAGTAAGGTACTTTCAATAATTTAAAGGTTATGTGAGCGCATTTCTACTGAATTATCGAGCAGTTTTTGAAAACTTTGGTCCCTCCCGGCTGCACACCCACCCTTGTCGTAGGCGATGCTGTCGAAGGCCTGCATGATGTCGTGCTTCGAGGACAGGCGCGCGCTAATGGCGCGCGTGGCCATGAGCGAGTCCACCCGCAGAGCCGGGTGGAGGATGTTGACCTGGAAGCGGTCCATCATGTGCCACGTGGGCTCCACCTGCGGACACGTGCACAGGTCTACGGCTGTCTCTCTCGCGGAGTGGCTCGCAAGCGCTACAGATCACATCCGCTACAGGTCACAAGCGCTACAGGTCACAACCGCTACAGGTCACAAGCGCTACAGCTCGCTAACGCTTCGGGTCGCAAGCGCTACGGGTCACTAGCGCTACAGCGAGAATCCGCGCGTTAGGCGGAGCCGAGCCGAGCCGAGCTGAACCTTGAAAAATTACTCAAGTGGCGTGAAAACATGGAAAATTTTTGCGACAGTAAACCTCCCGAAGGAGGTTGCGGTTCCCGCCAGGCACAGGGCTTTTACCCCCCGTGGCAGCCAACTACTTCGGTGTTCTTATGGGAACCGGTGCTTTTCTGGCTACGATCCTGTCGCGCAATTCGACAGATTTGATCCCCGTACTGTCAGATTTAGTCGTACGGTGGTTAACCGAACTGCCCTGTCCCCAGAGCATGGAATAGCTATTTTTGGAGCCAGATTCTAGGACTTATGACCCCACGACCGACCACCAGTCGTGGGCATGGGACGGAACTTCCTGGCAACCCGCTGTCGCTACCAGTGAAGAACCTACCTGGGTTTGAACCAGGCCCCATGTGCCGAGTCTCACAGACACCCCACGGCTTTCGCGGCACCACTAGACCACTAGACCGTCGGCTATTCCACGAGGGAGGTCGGTTGTAATGGGGGGCTTGAATTCCACTCTCCAAATTGTTGTCCTCAGAAAAATTTAATATTTTGGTAAGATTCGAACCTCTGTCCTGCGACTCTCCGTGCGGACACTCTGCCGGCACGGCTACGACGCCATGGTACCTGATGCCGGACCACTAGGAGTCATGCTGCGCGAGAAGCCACAGTCACCGAAGAAACGAACCCGGTGTCATTAGTGCGCCTGCTCTCCGGCCAGTGCTAGGCCGGCCGCGTAGCGTCATTGGTATCGACGCTGCTCATAGCACTACGTGGGCAGTGGTTCAAAAATCGCGTAATTTTTTTTTTCTTGTTAATTTTTTTTTTTGTTTGGACTAACGCGCGGATTCTCGCTGTAGCGCTTGTGACCCGTAGCGCTAGCGAGCCGTAGCGCTACCGAGCTGTAGCGCTTGTGACTCGTAGCGCTTGCGACCCGTAGCGTTAGCGAGCTGTAGCGCTTGTGACCTGTAGCGGTTGTGATCTGTAGCGCTTGCGAGCCACGTCCCTCTCTCGCACCCGAGGGACAGCGGCTGCGCTTGAAGACCAGGCGTGCGAATGTCACGTGCTTGTAGGTGTGTGTTCGCGCCATTACGCATAGGGAAAGGTGTGAATTTCCTCAGGGACGAAAATTCACACACCTACAAGCGCGCGACATTCACACACGTGGGTGCCATCTCGCTCACGTGGTCCACGGCGTCGAACTGCACGTACTCCGAGAAGCCCTCGTTGAGCCAGAGCTCGTCCCACCAGGCGGCCGTCACCAGGTTGCCCAGCCACTGGTGGGCCAGCTCGTGGGCCACGGTCGAGGCCACCAGCTCCACCGTCTTGACGCTGTCGGCCTCCGGGTCCACCAGCAGGTGCACCTCGCGGAAGATGACGAGCCCCCAGTTCTCCATGGCGCCCGCGTCGAAGTCCGGGATGGCGAGCAGGTCCAGCTTGCGCAGCGGGTACGCCAGGGAGAAGTACTTGGCGAAGTAGTCGAGGAGCTTGGGCGCGAGCTCGACGGGGTACCGGCCCCGCGGCAGCATGTCGGCGCGCGCCCAGAGCCGCACCTCCACCTGGGGGAGGACGCGGGGTGTGAGTCACCGGAGCAGACAGAAGGGCGTAAGCGTCACGTTTGAAAAAAAAAATTAAACCTCGTCTGAAGAGGACGCCGATTTTCTAACGCGCTGCGCCCGGGGCGTGATGGACCTGGCGATCAAGTACGGCGAATAGTGTGATCAGTGCATAAATAAACGAAATGAAATATCCCAAACTGGTATAGTTTATCAGCCAACAACACTGCACGTACTTGAAATCGGTGACGGCGAAGGCGACCAAATAAGTGGGCATGGGCACGCTGGGCTCAAAGTGGTACCACTGCCACCCGGGCGCCCCTGCGCTGCAACAAGAAGCGCGTGTAGGTAGAACACGAGCGCGGTAAAACACGCGGGTAAGACGGGATGGGTCCGGTATTAATCGCGGGGGGGTATTAATCGCCAAGAAAATTAATACCCCCCTGTCTACCGAGAGGGGTACAAGATTCCGAGGCGCCTTCTAAGTACGATTAGAGGTAATTTCTTCAGAGGTTCCGGGGTGCGCCCGGTAAGACACGGGTAAAACGGCGCAAAATACGAGAGAAAGCGGGTTACACTCGGGTAAAATGTGGTAAACAATGGATGAGACACGGGTTAAATGGTGGAAAAATGGGTAAGACACGGGTAAAATGGGGTAAAAAATGGGTAAGACACGGGTAAAATGGGGTAAAAATGGGCAAAACACGGGTAAAATGGGTTAAGAAATATGGCTACACGGCCAAAATATGGGTGACATATTGGTGAAACAGGGGTAAAAGACTAAGAAAATGCCGGTAAAACACGGCAAAGACGTGTAAAAAAGAGTGCCTTACATGGACTCGGTGCGGCTGAGCGGCGCGTTGGCGAGCACGTGCGTGGCGTTGCTGGACGCGATGCTGACCTGGAACGCCGCGCGGAGGCCGGGCTCGTCCATGCAGGGGAACGCCTCCCGGGCGTAGGTGGGCTGCATGTGCGTGGTCGCCAGCCACCTGTGGGGGGCGAGGCCAGCGGGGTAAAGTCATTTTAACACTTTATCAAACAAAGACGAGTTTTCATGGATAAATTTAACATTTCCGGAGATTTTAAACCACAGGGTGTTGCACTCACTTCTTGGTCTTGGTCTCGTTGTCCACGTAGCTGGAGCGGTACAGGCCGCTGAGCGAGTCGCCCAGGGTGCCGTTGAAGCGGATGAACACCATGTACTCGGCGCCGGCCTGCAGCCGCTCCGCGGCCTCCAGCTCCAGCAGGTCCACCGTCGGGATCCTCCGGGCCGCGACGGACACCTCCTCCAGGGCGTGGCCCGCGCCCGCGCCGCGCTCGGGGAAGGCGTCCCAGGCCTCGGCCAGCGCCTCGGCGCGCTCGCACGCCCTCACGACCAGGATGTCCTCCTGGCGGACGTGCAGCGACTGCGCGGCGTGCAGCACGATGCGGCCGGCGCCGGCCTCGGCCGCCACGCGCACCCTGAGCGCCAGCCGGCCCTCGAAGCTGAAGGCGGCCCTGCCGGGCGCGGGCGCGTCCAGGACGGGCCAGAGGTGCAGGCGGTAGTGCGCGGGGACCACGTCCTGGGGCAGGCGCTGACCCGCGCCATCCTGAGGGCCGCCCGAGGCGCCCGTCAAGCTCGCTGCGCCCCCGGGGCTCTGCGCGCGAGGAAAAAGCGCTCAATATAACCACGGGGACACCACACTAATTTTTTTCTAGACTTTCTATATTTTACAAATTTAAAATTTTTCATTCTACTGTATTAGATTTTTTTCAAAGTTTAATCGTTTTTGAATTTACTTAGAGGTATCACGATTATTTTTTGAATTGATTTCGATAAAAAAGAAAATCAATTTGTTGCGTCGTTTCCCGCGCTGGCCTCGCCTCCGCCCCGCGGCTCCGCGTGCACCCCCTGAAGTACCTCATTCAGTAAGGAGATTGGAAGCAGACGGGGCGCCGTGCTGCAGCGCGCGCAGGGCGGCCACTCGTAAAAGAACGCGTGTTGCAGTTGGAGGCGGCGGGGCGGGGCGGGGCGGGGCCATAAACAAACACACCCGGATATCGGCTGCTGGCGGGCTCGGCGGCCGCTTAGTTAGAAATTTGTCGGACGGACAGGTGCTGATGAAGCAATGGCCCCTGTCCCCCCCCCCCACAACATTGCTCCCGAATAGTTTAGCAGCCTGGCCGCATTGGGGGCAGGAGGAGCACCCTAAGCCCACCGACACCGCCGGCCCCCCGCAGAAACAATGTTTACCTTCTAGCAGCCGCGGCCGGGGGCCAGGGGCCCGGGGCGGGGCGGGGCCTGGCAGTGACCCAAATAGGCGCACTCGTGTCTGGGGGAATACTAGCAGCTGCACCAGCAGCGTGCGGCTGTACTGTCAGCCGGAAAAGAACTGACCCGTGGATACCCCGCGTGCTAGGGACTCTCCATGCTTTCCTCACGGGGAGTCTCTCGCGCGTGGGGTCACTTCTTTTCCCACTGACTGTACACGCCCACGTGCGTGCCGGTTGCCTACCTGGGGCGGCGCGGGCGCCCAGACGTAGCGGCCGAAGGCGGCGGCCAGGACGATGGCGGCGATGACGGCGGCGGCGAGCAGCGCGCCCCGCGCCCGCGTCACGAAGCACCCCCCGCGCCGGCCGTACGTCAGCGAGGCGGCCGACGGCTCCGGGATGAAGTCGGACCGGGAGTTGCCGACCGGGGTGGACATTCCGGGGGACGGTCTGCGAAACCGGAACCGGAACAGCACTCCGTCAGACTGGCGCTGGAGGGGAAAGTGCATCCGCTGTGCTCCCCCCAGAGCGCCTGGCGGGTAGGCAACATCCCGCCCGCAGTGCAGCTGAGTCCTGCGGGGTGGCCTACCCTGGGTCTCGCAGGCGCCCCGTCATTCAGAAAAGTGTAACATGCGGCGTTCACCCTCAGAAAAAAAAAAAAGAAACAAGTGTACAAAATCTCGCTTGATGGCTGATAACTTTTGATCCCAACACGGCTTTTCGAACTTCTTTTGGAACCATTCGCTGTGCATAATTTGAAGTCGCGTGACGTCACGGGGCGTACTGCGCAGCGGGGACAGGAGGTTCGTGGACCAATCTCTCACGCGCGGGGCGGGGCGGGGCGGGGTGGGGGTTATTTCAGCTCGGGCGGGGCGGGGCGGGGCGGGACTAGACCAGCCCGCCCTCGGCTTTACGACGGGCTTAGCTCTCGGCCCAAACTGTTGAGTCTACAAGTCGTACGGCAGAGAGGGGCGCGAGGGTGCGGCCACCCGGGCCGGCCCACGCGGGTGAGGTTAGGTTAGGTTTGGTGTAGGTAAGGCTATTTGGCTGAGATAGCCCCGCACTTGAGGGCGGGCAGAGAGAGGAGGAGGATGGGAGAGAGAGAGAGAGAGAGAGAGAGAGAGAGAGAGAGAGAGAGAGAGAGAGAGAGAGAGAGAGCTTTTTTTTTACAGAATCCCTCATCGGAGACCCGGCAGCCCAACCAGAGCGAAAAGAGAGCCGCAGGTTTACGAGGCGCGTTGAGTTGGGCGGGCAGCCGCGCCCCGCCCCGCCCCGCCCCGCCCCGCCCCGCCCCGCCACGAGCGTTAACACGCTGGGGGCAACGCGCTATTTGTAGAGAAAGGGCTGAGCCGGGCCGGCGGGCGGACCGGCGCGCTATGGCGTGGCGCGGCGTGGCGGGGCGCTCTTTGACAGATCCTACGCGCACGCCTGCCGTACCCAGCACACGTAGCTCCTCGCAGACAGAGCAGGGAGATCAAAGTCGACAGGGAAATAAGGAACGTGAACGTGTGACACATGTGGCGCGCCCGCGCTCCTCCGCGCCACGCCCCGCTCAGCTGACAACACTTTCACGTCCGCATTGCGGTTCGGTCCCGCGGGGAGGCCGCCAAGAGGACGACGGTGACGTCTGCCGCGATGGTTTCGATAAAGCCGAAAGAGTGCACACTAAAATCTGAATAAAATATTGTTTTTTTCTTTTTTTTGAAAAAAATAATAGTACGCATTTATGCACAATTTTGTTACTTTATGCGCGTTAAAGCACTGCAGCACGTTTACTTCATGTTTCGAGTTTTGTTGCACGTCGCCGGCACATACCTCTAGCAGTCACGTGTGTTCCCTGGGGAGGCTCCCACAGGTGCGGCGCGTCGCGCCGGGACGGGGAGGGATTTTCTGGCCACAAGTAGAGTGGCGCTAGTCGCTGGTGGCGCCGGGGCGCTGTCCGCTGAGCGACGGCCCGCTCCGCCGGCGCGCCATGTCACTGTCGATACTCCCGCTTCCAGCGAAGACACGCGGGGAATCTGTCGATACTCCCGATTTTAGCGATCACACGCGGGGAATCTGTTGGTACTCCCGCTTCCAGCGATCACACGCGGGGAATCTGTCGATACTCCCGCTTCCAGCGATCACACGCGGGGAATCTGTCGATACTCCCGCTTCCAGCGATCACACGCGGGGAATCTGTCGGTACTCCCGCTTCCAGCGACCGCGAGCGCTCCGGCGATACTCCGCGTGGTCCACTCCAGCGACGGTGTCAGCGGGTGAGGTAGGTCTCAGTACCGCGTGGAGTACGGCCGCTATGGCGATGGCCACACAGTGCGCCCCGCCCCGCCCGTGCGCTACTGATCCTGGCGCGACGGAAGCCTAGGCTGCGGCCGGCCGCACGCGTGCGGGGCGGGGCGGGGCGGGGTGAGGCGGGGCGCCGGGGCCATAGGCGCCGGGACGAGGCGGGGCGGGGGCGGGGTGAACCGGCGGCCGGCAGACGGGTAGCGACACCTGTTGGGCTCGCCGACACGCGATTGCTGGCGAGCATACACAAACATAGCGGCAGACAGACAGGGACAGGCAGGCAGGCAGGTAGATTGGGGAATTACCGGTACACCACATCGAAAATATAACAAGCCCAGTTAGATAAAGAAACAAGGTAAAACAGGGCACGAAAATTTCGAGAATTTAATTTGTAGCGTACCTTGTAAAACTGACTTAACGTTTTGCCTTTAAGCAGTAACGGGCAGCAGCTATATAGAACAGCGCCCGTGACGTCCTCTACAACCACGAACAGTGAAATCCGTGCACTCGGTTCGCGCTCTAATGTAGGCCGACGAGTGCGTGGAGCAGGACGGCGACGGGGGCGCATGGGGTGGTCACCCTGCCCTACAACATGCGCGCGATCCCGTCCCGCTCCGCCCACAGGCGCCGGCGCCACGGCCGGCCAAAGACAGAAGCATGTACAGTAAAAATCTCGAAAATCTAAAAGACGCCCGCAGTCCGACCCGCCTAACCCGTCCTCTCCAGCTGCGACCCCCTCACCATCCTCCTCCCCGCCAAGTAGTTTGAGGGGGTTATGTCTGGCTACGAGAACATCTCCTCGGGCGGAATGTCCCATCGCGCAGCACGGGCGGGCGGCACCCCGCCGTCTCCGCAGCACCCGCCCCGCCCCGCTATTAGCCCCACAGATAACGCGGCCGCCACCCCTTCCGGACGAGGGTCGCCCCCCGCGCTCTGAATGCACAACAACAAGTAGTAACGCCTTGCAAAGCGTCTGGGGAACGCCTTGCACGCGTGCGGAATACATACGCCCGGGGCGCGGCGGGGCGGGGCGGGGCGGGGCCGCACGCTCGCTCTCACGCACGCCCCGACGCACGCACGCACTGCCGCGCCACGCCCCGCCACGTCCCGCTGAGCTATTCCCGGCCGGATGTGCGTGCCAAGTCAAACTAACCCTGACCTCCCTGATGGACCACTCTCCCTCCCTCTCGCTCTCTCTCTCTCTCTCTCTCTCCCTCTCTCAAATACACGGCACTACGACACGGTTTAGCATTAGAGCGGAACGGCCCCAAAGACCGGCCGGGAAATAAAAATTCAGCTTGGGACCTCGATGGGAACACGATAGAAACATGACGATTTCTGTGCGATACGACGGACAGCCTCGCGGCGTGCAAGAGGATGCACCACCAGGACAGTTTTAGACGCGACCACCAGCTGCTGTTCGCGGCTCCTAATTGTAGTTGGCGTTTCCTTTTCATGTACTTCGCAGTCCGATGTCATATCTACGTGCTCATCTCATGGCAACAAAAGATGTCGCCTGGCTGTGAGAGATCTGCAACGCAAATTCCGAGCAGCCCGTCTCTGGCGGAAGCGGGCGGGGTAGCGGGGGGCGCCACTCTGGTTGGACCTGCCCGTCGTGGAGACAAGGAGGCCCTGACGCGGAGCTAGGGGCACGGCGGGACAATAAGAGCGCCCCGCCCCGCCCCGCCCCGCCGCCGAGTACGAGCTTTTGTGCACGGGGCGCGCGTTCGTGTCTCGTCTCACTACAGAACAAGTGCAGCAGCCCCCTGCGGGAACACCTGGATCAGGTCTACAGGCCGCAGAGAAAACTGCGGGGCGGGGCGGGGCGGGGCGGGTAGAAGGGGAGGCAGCACGAATAGCGGCTGTTGTTAGTCGAGCGGGAGACAACAGCGCAGCGCTGCTCCGGGGCGGTGCGAGGCGGGGCGGCCGCGGGAGGCAGCGCGCCAGGACCATCCCCGCCGCCCCGCCCCGCCCCGCCCCGCCCCGCCTCGAGGATAGACTGGTTGGTAAGCCTGCTTTCGATTTGCCTGGCTTTAGGAAGCGCGCCGTGCCGTGTCGCCGAGTGGCGCGAATAGGCGTGTGACAGCGGCCCCGTCCCAAATCCCGCGCCGGGCGGGGCGGGGCGGGGCGGGGCGGGGCGAGGCGGGGCGGGGCGGGGTGGGGGGCCCAACCCCCGGGGGGACGCAGCAGCCGCCGACGACGACGACGACTCGCGGTGCCTCGCGCGCGCGCGCGCCGCCAGCTCCCGGAAGTAGGAGATAGTGGAGTGCGGAGGCCCCTCGGGGCGCCCCGCCCCGCCCCGCCCCGCCCCCGAGATCAGCCGCGCAGAGTGACCCGACGTGAGACAAGCCGGAGGGCGGCCGCCCCGCCCCGCCCCGCCCCGCCCCGCCTGAGCTAAGACTACTATGTCTACGACGCGCCGCGCCGGCCCCACCCCTGTCGCTACCCCCGCTACTCGTCGCGGTCGGGGACAAACTGGAGCAAGAGGAGAATTGTCCGCGCAATTCGCAAAACCCACCAAAAAAAACTCGTGTGACGTCTGCTTTTGGGACGTTATAATTGAAAAAAAAAATGGTCCCCAGAAAAAAAATGGGAAAAAAAATTAATACGCGGTATTTGATCTACTGCCCACCTGATGGTAAGAGCAGTGTCGATACCAATGACGCTACGCGGCCGGCCTAGCAGCGCACGGAGAGCAGGCATACTGATGACACCGAGTTCGTTTCTTCGGTGACTGTGGCTTCTCGCGCAGCATGACTCCTAGTGGTCCGGCATCTGGTACCGTGGCGTCTTAGCCGTGCCGGCATAGTGTCCGCGCGGAAAGTCGCAGGACGGAGGTTCGAATCTTATCAAAAATTTAATTTTTCTGAGGACAACTTGGAGTGGAATTCAAACCCCCCATTTCAACCGAGCTTCCTCGTGGAATCGCCGACGGTCTAGTGGTCTTAGTGCCGCGAAAACCGTGGGGTGTCTGTGAGACTCGGCACATGGGGCCTGGTTCAACGCCAGGTAGGTTCTTCACTGGTAGCGACAGCGGGTTGCCAGGAAGTTCCGTCCCATGCCCACGACTGGTGGTCGGTCGTGGGGTCATAAGTCCTAGAATCTGGCTCCAAAAACAGCTTTTCCATGCTCTGGGGACAGGGCAGTTCGGTTAACCACCGTACGACTAAATCTGGCAGTACGGGGATCAAATCTGTCGAATTGCGCGACAGGATCGCAGTCAGAAAAGCACCGGTTCCCATAAGAACACCGAAGTAGCTGGCTGCCACGGGGGGTAAAAGCCCTGTGCCTGGCGGGAACCGCAACCTCCTTCGGGAGGTTTACTGTCGCAAAAATTTTCCATGTTTTCACGCCACTCTTTCACTTGCAGAGCACGTAGGTAATTTTTCAAGTTTAAGTTTAAGGTTGGAAATGTTTGTAGCGCCAACGGGGAGTCGGTCTAGTGATCTAGTGGTCGGATTACGGGGAAATCGTCAAGTCGGACAAAGATAGGTCGGACAATTTACATACACCCGCAGCTTCCCGGAGTCGTCCCATCCAGGTACGGCCTGTACAGGTGCCCGCCATCGACCAATAGTACGACCCTCGCGACCCCTGTCATGCCCGCATACGACCACGCGCCCCCGCCCTGCACCTCGGAGCCCTCCCACAAGCGTGTGCACCGCCCGCCGACCCGGCGCCCCCGGGCACGGCAAAGGAGCAGCTCGGAGCAAAGCTAGCATCCCAGACTCCCAGGGCACGCCCCCCGCCGCCGCCCCCGCCCCGCCCCACCCCGCCCGCGGCCTCGCGAGCTGTGCGGCCTGGCGGGGCGGGGCGGGGTGTGACAGCTAATCTCGGCGTGCCATCAAAGCATACACCAGAGTGCGCGGGGGGAGGGCAACTCTAAAGGGGTGGCGGTGGAGATGTCCCGATACAGTGGCGGCACCACTGTGCGGCAGCGGACGCAGCGCGGAGCGCCCCGCGGCACGAACATCGAGTCGAGGGCCTAAGTGCGCGACATGTCTCGCGAAGGATACTATTATTCACACCAGTACTGGTGCCGACGACTAATAGTGACGTGCTCTCCAACAACACTCACCGGCTGGGCGGCAGCAGTCGCGTCCTGGTGGGCAGCGCGTCCGCTACGAGCTCCATCCTCTCTTAAAGTTTGGCTCCGACCGAACTGGAGTGACCGCCAGGACTCGGCAGGGCCAGGACCGCCTTGCGCGGGTATAGGGAGTTCTGATAAGGCCCGCCGAAGGCGAGTAAGCAGCAGAATGAGTCAAGGGGGAAAGCCACTGACTCGCAACTGGCGCTCCTTCTCCCACTGAATCTGTGATACACATTGGAACCATGAGGGAAATACCGTGCTCCCTCCAGGAACAATAACTCGAATATAATCAAGTGCGTGGGGGGAAGGGGGGGGGGGAGGCGGACGCGATGTGCCGGGCGCAGCCTCGAAGGCTGAGCACAACAGGATCACTCGGGGTCACTGGTTCGAATACTCGTTTATTTTACACATAAATATTCAGAGCTGACGGGCGCATTTTCACAAATATAAAATGGTAATAATTTCAGTACGCTGGGTAAGGAGCAGCACGCTTTCAGCTTCAGCACGCCCGCGCCGCGCCCCGCTCGCCCAGCTGTGTCAACGCTACGGAAGGTCATGACTCACCGTAAGCTGACAAGTGCAAACTGTAGCGGGTGGGCGGGGCGGGGCGGGGCGGGGCGAGCTCTCTGTCCACGCCTCACCGTTAATAAAAAATCTCAATCCAGATTGGAATTGAAAGCAGATGATACTTTTCGTTGCAAGATATTTTACATTTTCGTCTCTGCGGGTATTCAATTTTCCTATATAGAAAGCGGCGGCGGCGTGGCGGACCTTAGCGGTCGCTGGCTGTTAGTGTTACACGCTGCGCGCGGGGAGGAGATGTCAGTGTTCCGCGCAGGTGCCCAGTATTGTTGCCTGGCCCGCCCGGCGTGGCGGACCGAAGCGGTCGCTGTCGCGGGCGGGGAGGAGTTGTTAGTGTTACACGCTGCGCGCGGGGAGGAGGTGTCAGTGTTCCGCGCAGGCTGCGCTTCACTCAGCCAGCCAGCCAGCCACTATTCCCCCCATGCAGCGCCGCGCTATATTATTGTAAGGTTACGCGCTTGGTTTCTGGACTCGAGAGTACAAGCTAGCTGACACATTGTTTTTATATTTATTTTAAAGTTAAGGCTAGCTACAATGTATCATCTGCTAAAAATGCTCCGTTGGGCGAAAATTGTTGCAGAAGTCAGGGAAAGGGAACACCAAATGCAGGCTTCAAAAAAAAAAAATTGAAAAAATTACATACATGCGATTTACATTGCTGGCAGGGGTAGTCTGTTGGCGAGCGCCCGGGTCGGCAGTGGGTAGGCCACGCGCCGCGCGCGCGTGCAGCGCGGCTGCCTAGCCTCCAGGCGCCATGCTCCGGGCGCTAGGGCAGGTCAGGGGACGGCGAGGGGCGGGCGCCAACGCAGGCGCCGTGAGGAGAAGACGCCGTCGGCGGCGGCGCAACTGCGGACAAGACTTGGAGAGTTACGAGAGGTTCCCCGTAAAGCAAGCATGGATGGTTCCTAGCGCGCGGGGTATATGCGCGGGTAAAGTCTTTCGCGACTGTACGACGCGCACCTTTCTCGAGGCCGTCGAGCTTCCCGCGCAGCCAGGCCCGGACGTCCGGGGCGCCGAGGTCGCTGGCGAGCAGCAGGGGTCGCGGCGGGCTGCTGTGGCCGGTGATGAGCCCGAAGGCGTACCAGCCGTCGCCCAGGTTCACCAGGAGGCCGCCGCCGTGCAGGTGGGAGTCTGCGGGGAGCGCCAAACCAGGGAAATGAGAAAATGTTCAAAACAAAAAAAAATAGTAAAAACTCAGGAAGAGTTCATAAAAAATACAGGGCACATTCAAAAAATTCGAAAAAAAAATCTAGAAAAAATCTAGAAAATCCGGAAGACTTAGGAAATATTTTTGAAAAAATCAGAAAAAATTTACGCCGTTTGCACACCAAAAATCAGAGGTGTTTCCCTATGATTCATGGACCGTACCGACGCCCTCCATGTCGACGCTGACGCACAAGTCGGCGGCGCTCTCGGGACACTCCTGGACGCGCGCGGGCTGCAGCCGGTGGCCGGCCGGCCCCCACAGCTGCCAGGTCTCCACGAGGCCCGCGTTCGCCCCGGCGCCGCTCGAGCGGAGGCTCGGCACGAGGTCGCCGGCGCCGTCCTGGTCCAGCAGGCAGACGGGCATGGCGGGGATGGCGTCGCCGGCCTTGAGCACGAGGAGGGCGACGTCGTGGCCGGCGCCCCGCACCTGGGAAAAACATAAAAAGTTGAGGGAAACCCGAGAAAAAACGTTTTCACCTTCACATTTTAATTTTTTTTTTTGTTTTGTTTTCTTTTATTACCGAAAATTGAGTTTGCTACCGTATGACATCTCACCTCCAGTCGCTGTACGCCGCTGCGCGCGTCGCGCCCCTCGGCGTCCGTCCACAGGACGGTCATGTCCTCGGCCGGCACCAGCGCCAGCCCCGCACCGGAGGCGTTCGCAGGCCGGCTGAGCACCACGTTGCTCGCGGCCGTGAGCACGGCGTTGTGCCTCACGAGCACGCCCGCACCGCGGATCACGCTCCTGTAGCCCACCTTGGTGACCAGCGCCACGGTCCACGGCAGGTGTCCGCGCAGGTCCGCCGCGTCCGGGGCCACGCCCGCGCACAGGTCCTGGGCGCCGCACTGCGCGCCGGCCGCGGGCCCCGCCTCACCCGCCAGGACGGCAGACCCCAGGGCCAGGGCGCTGCACAGGCACAGCACGGCGCGGGCGGACATGGTCGAGTCCGCCATCCTCTACGAGCGGGACAGAACACTACCGGAGCCTCCGGCGTCCAGTTCAGCCCGCAAGGCGATCGGCTGATCACTGAGCAGCGCCTCGTGCGTCAGAAGGGAGGCATCTAGACGTGTTTGTGGCGGGGGGGGGGGGGAGGTGTAATGGAACAGGTCTCGTGTCGCGTTGCCTACCCCTCAGGCTGAGAGAGACACCGCGCCGCGTCGACCGGCAAGGTAAATCTGTTTCCTGGGATTCCCATAGGAAGTTTCGCGCGTTTTGCGTTCCTGGAAATTTCCTGGAAATTTCCGCAGGGTCCTGGAAAATGACCAACTTTTCCAGGAAAGCGCAAAACTTGACAGGAAACAGATTTACCGTGGGGAGCATGGAGTTCCTGGTCCGAGAGTGGTCGCCTCGATAATCTTACGCGCAGCATTGCGCACCCGCGATCAAAACAGAAAAATATTGTCAGCTCTGTCGGTGTCGCTGACAACGCGGCGAGGCGACGCGACGCACGGCTCATCGCTGTGAGTCGCGGTTCGAGGCGCGGCGGGGCGGGGCGTGGTGGGGTATATGGGAGCGGGGCGGGGCGGAGGGGGGCGGGGGCGGGGGCGGGGGAGGCTAAACGGACGACGGTCCAGTGTGACAGACGTCGCAGGCTGGACGGCAGTTCTCGTCCGTGAGACTCACCCTCAAGTCCTGCCTACGGAGTAGGTACAGACTTCCGCGAAAATTTAACAACTCCTTTTTTTTGGTTTGTCATTGACACCGTGCTGTTACCTGTCCGTATCCTCCGCGCTCTCCTCCCGCAGACATGTCGCCCCGCTGCTCCAAGGGCCCGCTGCTGCTGGGGCTGGCGTGCCTGTGGGCCGCCCTCGGGGGCCTCGCCGGCGCCACGCCCACCGCGGTGAGGAGGGACACCGCCACGGCGCGCACCGCGCACCGGGAGCTGTGAAACTATACGCGTCGGTTGCAGTGGAAACCCAAGAGTGTGTGAATGTCGCACGTTTGCAGATGTGTGAATTTTCAAGTGCGCGTGAAATTCACTCGTTTAAGTGTGCGAATGGGAATTCACACACCTACAAGTGTGCGACATTCACACACCTACTAGTGTGCGACGTTCACACACTTGGGTTCCCCGTGCGGACTCGTACTGACGCGGGCGCGTCCCGCCCCGCTGCGCAGGCGCCGGCGGCCGAGGACCCGGCCAAGGCGGCGCAGACCGTGCTGCCCACCGAGTACGCCCTGGACCTGCAGGTGGTCAACGACCCCCAGCAGCAGGAGCCCTCGTACAACCTGACGGGCCGCGTCACCATCACCGTCACCTGCCGCACGCCCACCGACCGGCTGCACCTCGCCGCCGGCGACCTGGTGCACGTCGGCGACGACGCCATCCTCACGTACGTACCGTGCCAGCCCGTCAACAAGTACCTTTCACATTTACTCAGGTTGGTTTTATTCCTTTCCAAAGGCAGTAATAGCCAACACCATTTGTTTTTCGGTGCGTTTTTTTTTTTTTTTTTTTTTTCTTTTAATATTTTTAACAAAAAATCTCTCCCTATAAATTGTAGTGCTTCGGGCCGTTTTAAAAGTCTGACTACCCGTAAAAAGAAAACTAACCATCTCCGCGACAGGTCGACGCTGACGGGCGACCAGACCATGACGGTGGTGAGGTACCCGGCCGGCAAGCACTGGATCAGCCTGCAGCTGCCCAAGACCCTCAAGGCGGACCACTCGTACCAGCTCAAGCTCAACTTCAGCCGGCCCGTGCTCACCGAGCTGCAGAACAAGGAGTGAGTCCTGCTCGGTGTTCAAACCTCCCCGCGCCCCGCCCGCGCGCCCCGCACTGACCCGACCACGTGCTTCCGCCCGCACAGCCGCCTGTACCACGTGGCGCTCATGGTGCCGCCCGGCCACGCCGCCGACTACTTCCCCGTGTTCAACGCCAGCGACTACAAGGCGCCCTTCGAGGTGAACGTGACCCACCTGCAGAAGTACACGAGCCTGGGCGCCGCCAAGGCCCGCCAGATCATCAAGGTAGCTGCCCCCCGCCCCCCTCCCGCCCGCCCGACCTGGACTGGACAGGCCACTCCTCTGGCCATTGAAATCATGCGACGTGTAAGGAAACCTCCTGGTACCTGCTGAGCGCCGGGGTGCGAACTTTCCGCCGCGGGACCGTTCAAAACGCGCTTTTGGTCGGCGCCGGAACCGGCAGTGTTCGCGCCCGCCGCTCAGACTCCTCTCACTTCCGGTGACATTTCCTGACGCTACTCTCTCCCTGACGCTTCCGCTCTCCCGCGGCGGGCCGCTTCCGGTCACGTGGTACACTGTGTGTCCCCGTGTGTCCAGGTGCTGGAGCGGCCCAAGAACACCACCGGCGACTGGGTGCTCACCGCCTTCGAGAAGTCGCAGCCCATCACGGTCCGGCAGCTCGCCATCCTCGTCGGCGACTTCAAGCTCGTCAACGAGACCACCATCCCCAGTGAGTACGCGGACGTCCCCGTCGAGGACACCTCGCGGACACCTCGCTGACGCCCTGCTTGTGCTCGCGCAGGGGTCGCCGCCGAGGAGGGCGCCCGCTTCCCGGAGGGCTGGGACGCCGTGACGCAGCGGGTGTGGACGCGGCCCAACTTCGCGCGCGCCACGGTGCTGGCCGCCCAGCTGCTCCCGGAGGCCACCTGCCACATCCAGTGCTACGTCGGCGCGCCCTTCCCCAGCAACACCCTGGACGTCATCGCCATGCCCTACTACTCGGACACGCCCGTGGTCAGCGCCTCGGCGGCCTTCTTCAGGTGGGCCCACCCCCCGCCTATCAAGTAATCGCCCCGGCCATTTACGCCCGGTCCCGCCCCGCCCGCGCGCGCCCCCGGTGCCCGGCTGATGAGGCGGGTGAAAGTTTAATCCCGGTCCCCACGGGGGACGCCCGGATGGCCCACAGAGCCCTCGGGGGCGCGTTCATGAACAAGAGCCCCACACGATGAGGGCCGTCCATAAATTATGGCGCGAGGGGAGAGGTGGCCGCGGCCGCGCTCTCTCCCGCCCCGCTCTCTCTCACTCTCTCTCCCGGGCGCGCAGGGAGAGCGACCTGCAGTACGACCCCAACATGGACGGGCTGCTGCTGCGACTGGCGCGCGTGGTGGCCGAGCAGTACCTGGGCGTGATGGTGACCCCCGTGCCCGACTCGCGCGCCGTCAGCGAGGCGCTGGCCAACTACGTGGCCTCCGAGACGGTGCGCGCGCTGCGGCCGCGCGAGGCGTCAGAGGGCAGCGAGCGGGCGCGCCTGCACCGCGGCCACCAGCAGGAGCAGCAGGGACACCAGGGCCACGAGCACGCCGCCACGCCCGCCCCCGCCGCCACCGCCGCCCCCACCGCCGCCCCCGCCAACGGCACCGCCAACGGCACCTGCCACTGCCACCAGTACGAGGTGAGCCTGATAGGCACGTTGCCTGCCACGCTACTGCGAAAAAGTAGGCAATAAGTAGCATAGAAACCGTCGGGCTGCGCTCCGAGCAGCGAGAAACAACTCTAAAAACTTTAGTACACTGCAAATAACGTTAGTTTTTTTTTCTATCCCCGCCGCCAGTCGGACAAGTCTGACCTGCTGGTGAACGCGCTGTACTCCGTGTACTACGAGCTGGGCTCCCAGTTCCCGCTGACCGGCCTGACGAGCACGCAGCGCCCCGCGCTCCAAGGCATCAAAAGTAAGTTGTGAGAATGCGGTACGCCCCGCCCCGCCCCGCCCCGCCCCGCCCCACCCCGCCCCAGACTGAAATGAAACGAGCATTCCTAACCTCCGCTTTAAATCGCAGCCGAGCTCATCGTCCGCATGTTGGCCATCACCCTGGGCGAGCGGACGTTCAAGGCGGCGCTCAAAGGACTCCTCGACGAGAAGTAAGCACCCCGGCCCGCCCCGCCCCGCCCCGCCCCGCCCCGCCCCGCCCCGCCTCGCGCCAAAACTTCGAAAACCTTGGCGCGGCTCCTCTTGCTCCCGACCGATATCGTCCCCGCGGCGCTGGGCCGGCCACCCTGCCCCGCCCCGCCCCGCCCCGCCCGGTCCCGGCGCCCGGCGCCAGCCTCCTCACAGGCTTTAACTCCATTTCTCAACTCGTAAAAAAGTTTTCGAGACGACGACGACGACTCTGATGAAACCATAACAGCAGTTTCCCGTTAGAAAGAAAAGAGCAGGCGGCTCTTTTATCCTTGGCGGAGACGCGTCGTTCTCCTTAAGTAAAGTACGGCCCGTACGCACGGCCCGGGCCCCGTGCCGCCGCTATCGGCTCCTCCGGTACTCACCGCCCGCTCCGGTGCTTTTCCGGTGTCCCTGCCTCCCCTCCAGGAAGGACGGCTTCTTCTCCTCCGGCGACCTGTGGAAGCTCATGACGCAGCACGCGTACGCCGCCGACTCGCTGCAGGCGCCGCTCGACGTGGAGGCCATCGTGGCCTCGTGGGTGGACAAGGACCGCTTCCCGCTGCTCAGCGTCAGCCGCGACGACCACGACAACAGCGCCAAGCTGCAGCAGGTGGGAGGCAAAATTTCAAAAAAAGTCTTAATGTCAAAAAGTCAAAAATGTCAAAAAAAAAAAAAAAAAACTCCAAAGAAAGTCAAAAAGTGAAGAGAGTCAAAAAAGTCGAAAAGATTGAAATATCAAAAAGTCAAAAATAAAAATTATTTAAAATTTTAGGAAAAAGTTAAGAAAAATATTCGGCAATTTTGGGACCAAAAAATTAAGACCGCCGTGGCCCCGATCTAACACTCGCCTTGCTCCCGTCCTGCAGAGCGTGTTCCGGCGCCGCAACTACACGCCCGAGGAGCGCGACCTGGACAAGGAGAACGCCATGGTGTGGAACATCCCCATCGTGACACTGACGGAGGGCCAGGCCTTCACCCGCCAGGAGCACCCGCCGCGCCTCTGGATGTCCTCGCGGACGGCGCTGCTCGAGAACGCCTCGCTGGGCGACAGCTACCTGGTCGTCAACCCGGAGGAGACGGCGCCGTGCATCGTCAACTACGACAAGCGCAACTGGGAGCTGCTGTCCAACGCGCTCAACGACCGCAAGGCCCCCGAGCTGCCGCCGCGCACGCGCGCCAAGCTCCTGCACGACGCCGTCATGCTGGCGCACGCGGGCGCGCTGCCCTTCGGCGACGCCCTGCCCCTGCTCCGCTCCCTGCAGGGCGAGACCTCACCCGCCGTCTGGATGCCCGTCGGCAACGTGCTCGACCACGTGCGCCGCGACGTGGAGGGCACCCGCCTCGAGGACCGCTTCACGGTGAGGGGAGGGGTCAAGAAACTACGAGGGTACAAATATTATGGGCCCTCATTAGTGTCAGGACCTTCATCGGAGCTCATAGACCATCGTAATATTTGTACCCCTGGGTACAAATATTATGGGATCTCAATACATTCGGGAGGTGTTCCTGCAAACTAAGGGGCCCCATGATATTTATACCCCACCTCCAACTTCAGGACACGTAGTTGAGCTACCCCTTAGGGAGCGTCCGTCCACTGGACACCACTGAAAATATGAATAATCACTGTGGCCGCAGAACTTCCTGGAGAGCATCCTGCGCGGCGCGCTGCGGAACGTCAACGAGCGCCTGGGCGCGGCGGGGCTGTGCGACTGCGAGCAGCGCCAGCTGTTCGAGACGCGCGCGCTCATCCTGCAGCAGCTCGCCCGCGCCGACATGCAGCCCTGCATCAAGGAGGCCCGGGCGGCCTACGAGGCGTGGGCCGCGTCCGCCACCCCCGACGAGGGCAAGCCGTGAGTACGCCGCCCTGGGCCGGGTCACCGCCGCACCGCGGCGCCGGGAGGGTAGGCAGCCCAACTGACGCCTGGTCCTTCCCCTCCCCGCAGGATGCCCGACAGCCTCATGTGCTGCCTGTTCCAATGGGGCGAGGACAAGGAGTTCGAGTTCGGCGTCCAGAGGCTGCTGCACTTCCCCGAGTCCAGACAGCGCGCCGAGCGCGCCTACCTGCTCAGGGTGCTCGCCGGCTGCCCCAGGGCGCCCGCCAGGAAGGAGAGGTGCGTCACCACCGTCACCCGGGCGTCACCCGCACGTCATGCTTTTTGCTATTTTATTAACGCCGTCGCTTTGACGAATTGTTTGACGAGTGAGAGTTTGTCGCCCGCAGGCTCATGAACATCACGCTCCTGGAGAACAACGGGACCTTCTCCGAGGAGGACCAGATGCTGGTGCTGCAGATGGTGTCGGCCAGAGGCGCCGACCTGCTCAACTTCCTGGACATCAACTGGGACAAGCTCAAGGCCAAGTAAGGCACCGCCGAGTCCGCGCGCATCCGTCCGCATTTGAAAAAAAAGTCTAACTCTGTTCTAACGGGGGCGTGATGGCATTCCCTCCGCCAGGCACGACACGCAGCCGTTCATGTGGGAGCACCTCGTGTCCCGCGCGTCGGGCAGCCTCAAGACGCACGATGATCTCAAAAAGGTAAACGACAAGTATCTCCGCCCGCCCCGCCCCACCCCACCCCGCCCCGCCCCGCCCCGCACTCAAAAGCACCTGGCGCCCACAGGCAGGCAGGGCCGACAAACATTCCGAGGGAATCCAACCAAACTATCCCGCAGAGCGGGGCAGGGTGGGGCGGAGC
Organism: Frankliniella intonsa; assembly: GCA_033675135.1. Lineage (NCBI taxonomy): Eukaryota > Metazoa > Arthropoda > Insecta > Thysanoptera > Thripidae > Frankliniella > Frankliniella intonsa. The sequence goes on from CM066257.1 coordinate 5,582,763, forward strand.
GGGGCGGGGTGGGGTGGGGTGGGGCGGGGTGGGCCCAAGTCGGGGGCCGCGCAGAGAAACGCGGCACCAAGGCGTCTCGCGTAATTTTGCCAGCGGTAACGTTCCTCCCCTGCAAGTCCCTCCCGCACCGCACCGCACCGAACCGCACCGCACCGCACCCTACCAAAAAGGGGGCGGGGGCGGGCCCGGCCGCGTCCGTGGTCTGCCTTGTCTGCTTGCTTATCGAGGATTCCGAACCGAGAAATGATTTGATTCGATTCGATTTCGGGCCGGAGATGGTAGCCCGCCCGCCCGCCTCGCCCGGCAGCGGCAGCCAGCCACAGCTGTGGTCCTTTCCTGCCTCTCCCCCCGCCGGGGAGGTAGGCCACCCATCCTGCACGCCGGCTGTGCGGCGCGGCCCGGTGGTGGAGGAGGAGGGTTGGACGCGGCGCACAAATTTGCACCCCCTCCGAAAAAAATTTCTTTAGTGTATGAGCAAAGGCCGACTTCCCTCATAAACATTTTAAAATAATTTTTAAAAAAGAAAAAGCGCTTGTAATATTTTCAAGGGCGGTTAAAAGCACTGCTTTAAAACTTGAAGCGCCCCCTTCCCGGATTTTCACATTTCACAATATTTCACGATTCGTCGCTACTCCCCGTTTCAGCTCCGGGCCATCTTCGAGAAGCGCGCCGGTACGTGGGGTATCGCGGACGGCATCGTGCAGCAGGCCATCCGCAGGGCGGAGTCCAACGTGGCCTGGGCCGACGAGGCCTTCCCGAGCATGGAGGCCTGGCTGGAGAAGTACCTCGTCAACATCAAGAAGGAGTGAGAGGCGACCCCGGAGGCCCAAGAGACTACTTTTTGTTGTTTTGCGATCCACAGAGTCGTCGAGATATCGAATGACGACTCAAGTCTCATGCGCACGCGCGAAACCGACGAAGAAACTAACTGTGCTCCTTCCGAACATTCCTGCTTGTACTGCACGGGGTTAAAAGAGTGGAAATATTGTTTTAAATTAAATTCTTATGCAGGTAAATTGTTTCAGAAACCCTCCTTTACTTGGTAAGGTTCCGCAACCTGGCACCACGGACTTCCCTGTGTATATGGATTCTCTAAAAAATACTTTCTCTAGCCGAAAAAAAATGCATAATCGACAACGGAAAACTGGTAGACCAAATTGTGATTTTTTTTCTGGAGGGCTGTTAAATTTGATGCAAATTGGAGTCATTTATGGTGTTGTTAGAAATAGCTATAATTGTAATGTTAAGCAACTTAGACTGAAACTAATGTTACTTTGTGAGAGTACTTGTGGGTAATGTACCTTTCTTCAATATTTGTATGATATTTATTAATAAAGAATTAGTTCTTGCTCTGGCAAACATTCTGTGTAATAACCCATTCCGATTCACGCCGTATTAAAATGTGTAAATTCAGTAAAAAAAAAATAATCAGTGGAAAAAAATACAAGGAAAATAGAAATATTTTTTTTAATGGCACAAAAATGACATCCACACTAAAACAACAATGCTGGACAGACAACAGTAAAATTTGTACGAATTATTAAAAACCAACAGGGTGCTAAGAACACAAACGTGTAATAATCTAATGACTAACGACAGTCTGTCAGTAAATGCACTTAAACACAGGAGTCACTCGGGTGGGCACCCGAGTGGACTAGAAGGGCCCGGCGAGCACACAGCGCCAGTCTGGCAATAAATAAATTGGCGAGTGCAAACGCACCTTGGCAGCAGCGCCCAGAAAAGGGGGAGTACTGGAGCGCGGGGGCGGGGCGGGGGCGGGGGAGGGGGCGGGGCAGAGCTAGCGCGCACGGCGCGGCGGCCTTCACGAGAGCCCCACGGCCCGCACCGCCCCGGCCCGGCCCGGCCCGCGCACGACCAGGGCCCAGGGCCCCGTCAGACAGGCCAGAAGGTGACGACACAGTCCACTAGCCTAGCCCCGACCGTCTCCTTTCAAATTGGCAATAAGTGGTGAGCATTCACGTCCATGGGGGAGCGGCGCGGGGCGGCGCGGGGCGGGGCCAGGACTCTACTCCTCGTTGACGCACTGGTCGTTGGTGCAGGTCTCGCCGGCCTCCTCGGCGGCGGGGGCGGCGGCCTCGGCCTCCACGGCCTCGCCCACCTCGCCGGCGGTCGCGGCCGCGGCCTCGTCAGTCTGCTCGGCGACCTGCTTCTTGGCCTGCTTCTTGCTCTTCTTGCTCAGCTCGGCCTCTGTCGCCTTCTTCTTCTTGCCCTTGGACGCCTTCTCGGACAGCGGCACCTGGTCCAGCTCGTCGGCGCTGCGCTTTGACTTCTTGCCGGCCTTCTTGGCCTCGGCCGGCGCGGGCTCCTCGGCGGCGACGGCCTCCTCCGCGGCGGGCTCGAGCTCCCCCTTCTTGGCCTTCTTGCTCTTCACCTTCTTGTCCCTCTTGCCCTCGGCCGGCACCTTCTTGGACTTCTTGACGGGCTTGGCCTCCTCGGCGACCGGGACGGCCTCCCTCTTGCTGCGCTCAGCGCCCTCTACCGCCTCCGCGGCGTCGGTGGCCTCGGCCAAGGTCTTCTTGTTCTTGTCTTTGCCGTACTTCTCCGCACCACCGTTGCACTTCCTGCACAAAAAACAAAAATAATTAAAAATATTGTAAAATTTTCAGCTGTGTAATTCTCTCAGATTTCCGCAGGACCGGCCATGCACCCCTACTCACTTTCCATGGCACTTCTTGCCGTCCTTGGCGTGGCCCTCCTTGAAGTCGGCCCTCTTGGCCTCCAGGGTCCTGGCCTCCTTCACCTCCTTCTTGCCCTTGTGGTGGCCCTTGCCTTCCTTGTGGCTCCCGGCGGCCGCCAGCGCCAACAGCGCCACCAGCAGCAAAGCCAACACCGCCCTGGACAAAGCGAGAGAGAGAGCAAAGTTTAGTACAGTGCAACGAGCGGGCTGCCGATAAGCCAAGACCAGACCAGACGCCCTCGGGGGAAGACCACCCCGCACGCCAGTCTGGTCTCAAGTTCCGGTCATGAGTCACGAGTCAGGTCAGGTTCACCTACAGGTTGATGGCGCTCCGGCTGGGCAGCAGCTTCTTCATGACCATGCGGCGCGCCATGCGGCAGGGGTCCACGGGGCACCACATCACGACGAGTCAAGTCACAACGAACAGCCGCGAGTCAAAATCGTCAAAATCGCGTCATAAAAGTCGAGTAAATCCAGTCAATTAAATAATAATATGTCCGGGGGTCGTCAGTGATAGCGCCGCAGGCGTAAAAGCGGATCTTGTCTTTTATAAAAAGTTACGATAAAAAGCGATGTCCGGTGAGAGAACGTCCGGCGTGTGTGACGGGTGTTGAAAATAATTCAGAAGACGCGTAATAAAAGTAAAAGTAGGCGACATGAGAGGGAAGGGGGCAATCATGAGCTTCAGTCGAGAGATAATAGCGCGCAGCTCGGCGAGGAGGTGCTCTGACCGCGACCAGCCCCAACACTGTACTGTGCGTGGCAGCCACCTCCCGCCCCGCCCCGCCCCGCCCCGCCCCGCCCCGCCCCGCCCCGCCCCGCCCCGCCCCGCCCCGCCCCCTCGTCTGCTTTGCACTGCCGTTGAACAAAACGGCCGGAGATAGATGCGTCTGTCGCTACTGACGTCACGTCAGGCCGGCCATGCGTCAGCCGCCGTGACCTGAAAAGACCTTTGTCAGTCAACAAAATAAAAGGGAGGGAAGGACGGTCCTAACTGCAGGGCGTCCGGCCCAGCCCGGCCAGCCTAACTCGTGTCGCTGGAGGTCAGCCCCGCCCCGCCCCGCCCCGCCCCGCCCCGCCCCGCCCTCCTTTGACCGACAGGGATGAGCATAACCCGTCCACCCGGGCGACAAATTTACGCAAGGGAGGTTTCGATAACCATGCGAGACGGAAGAGGGCATGTGGCGAGGCCGGGGCGGCCGGGGCCGGGGCCGGGGCCGAGGCCGGGGGCGGCCGCGGCCGGCTGCAGAACATCGACACCCTTCCCTCCCCCACACTACTGAATAATGCAAGCAGGTGACAAACTCACTGCCCCATAGATCACCACGTGCGAATAACACCACCACATAACTGCACAGAGAACAGCGCAGCGCAGCGCGGGGCGGAGCGAATAACGTCACCAAGGTCCAAAATAATCCCTCCGGGCCATAATAAATCACCAGCAGAGACGCGACCACTCAACAACAACATGATTCTGAACGTCAACGTACAGCAGGAAGGGCCGTCTAACGTCTGTGTTTAATGGTCCGACAACATAACACACGGCACGCGTCAAAAGTGCGACCGACAACATAACCTCTCAAGATGAATGAAAGAACAACAACAGCAGCTCGTACTCACCACCTCATTTTACTGCAGTTCGATAACCTCTTCTGAATGGTCACGCGGAGGGCGGCAGAGGGTCGCGGGGGTCACGGGCACAATCAGCTCGGATCAGCTCGGCGCGGCGCGGACCAACTTCTGCGGCAGAAGAGACTCGACTTGGCGGCGCTCGGGAGCTTCTGTACCCCCGTCCTGCTTCTGATCCTGCTCGGCAAACACACACAGGCGCTATCAGTGCGACTTGTTGGTGCATTACAACTTATATACAGGCAAAGCGATAAGACGGCGGGGTGGGGCGGGGTGAGGCGGGGCGGGGTAAGCCGCGATATCTTACGTGTCCTCTGGCTGTTTGAGGGTCCTGGAGGAGGGGCTCTGTGCAGGACACGTGCTGTGTGTGTCTCTGTCTCTCTCTGTCGCACGCGCACGCTCGCTCGGACACTGACTCCACACCACACCGCGCCGGGGCTGGGACCAGCTGGGACGCACTCGCACTGACACTCGGACGCTACGTCTGTCTCCCTCGCACTGGCACAGTCCACTGCCAGTCAGAGCCCCGGCGACCCGCGCGCGCTCTACGGGGCTGCGTCCGGAAGTGAGCGATCCGGCCGGCGCGCCGGCGGGGCGGACGCGTCCCGGCTCCCGAAAAGGGAGAAGGGGTTGCCTACCGTCCAGTCAAATTATTAAAAAAATATATTAACAAAAAAAATTATTAAAAACTTTTAAAAAAAGAAAAAAATATTTTGCGATGTATGTAATTTTTCTCGTCTCGTTAAAATTTAAAGCATTGTGTATACAATGCAACTTGGTAAGGAGATGGTTGCGTGTCTTAGCCCTTCACCCTAGAAGGCTTTTCTCGCTTCCGGCGCACAAATTTTCTCGCGTATTTTGCACTGTGTACATGCGGTCGCACGGAGGAGGAGGAGGAGGAGGAGGAGGGGAGGAGGAGGAGGAGGAGGAGGAGGAGGAGGAGGAGGAAGCTAAGGGCGTCCGTCCTTTTCGGCATCCATTTTAAGTGATAAGGTGACCCTTCACGTCTGGGCGGCAGGAGAAGAAGATCGCACTGTGGTAAGTCGGGGGTGTGACAGCTGACAGCTGACTGTCGGGAGGTTCGGGTCGAGGGGTTGCCTACCCACTAGGGGATCCCGTTGATTCTTTCGCAGGTTATCACAGCAATAACTGATTGAAATATTTCATCCCCCGCATTCTCGCCCCGCACTGTCCGGAAAGGGAACATCCCACATCCGGTACGTAAATTATTTCACCACCGTCGCGACGTCAGGACGTCGTCAGGAGCGTCGCGACGCCCCGAGGAGAGGAGGGATTAGGTACCGACACCTTGTCACCCGGGGACACGTTGGTAGGAACACGTAGGTGCACAGGTTTCTCGCAGGTGGTCTTATCTCGGTCCATCTCTCGCTTTCTTTGTTTGGCAGCATATTTCCTACTGAGTCAAGAAGGACGACGCACCCAGCCGCTGCCGAAGAAAGACTTCTCGAAAATAGAGCGCGGGGCGTAAGTGCACGTCACACCGTCGTGTTGTCTGTTTCGGGAAAATACGTCAGGGGAAAAACAAAGATAAATCCTATTGTTTGTTTTTTTATTTTTCTGCAAAAAATAGACAGTGAAAAACTATACGGAAAAACCTTATATACTTTAAGCGCTTTGATATTTAGCGAGAAGCTTACAAAAATGCGCGAACATTGACTTCTACAGAGTATTACATTACGAGAGTAAATAAATATGTTGTCATGGAAAAGATAACATTATTATGTAACTAAATTGAAAATAAATAACTTTAGCACCTTTCCTTAATTACTGGTAACTTTGACATGGTAACTTCATTTGCTTACATAGACAAGAACACACGTTAAGAGATCCCATAGTGGCCATTTCTCGGTCCACTTCCAGCCCAAGTAACTTCAGGCGGAAGGAACCGGACCTCGTCCCCCGGGGTAGCGCCGCGGAAGTCGGGAGGCGTGGAGTATCCGCGGCCACCCTGCTGAGGAACGGGTTGGACCAGGCCGGCCGCGCTCAGGCTAGCGACGGACTCGCGGCCAGCAGACGTTCGGTTCCGAGTCTAGTACACGTAGCCCTGGAAGCCCTGCTGACCGGGCTGCCGCAGGCCAGGCTGCTGCTGACCGGGGAAGCCGCCCTGCTGACCGGGGAAGCCGCCCTGTTGACCCGGGAAGCCGCCCTGTTGGCCGGGCTGCCTAATGCCCTGTTGGCCGGGGAAGCCAGCGCCCTGCTGACCGGGGAAGCCGGCACCCTGCTGACCGGGGAAGCCGGCACCCTGCTGACCGGGGAAGCCGGCACCTTGCTGACCAGGGAAGGCGCCCTGCTGGCCGGGGAAAGCGCCCTGCTGACCGGGGAATGCGCCCTGCTGACCGGGCAGACCGCCCTGAGGTCCGCGGAATGCGGGTCCCTGCTGACCAGGGAAGGCGCCCTGGGCACCTGGAAGGTTGTTGAAGCCGGGGCCGGCCTGTCCGCTGCCGACGGGACCCTGGAAGCCTCCAGCAGGACGGCCGCTGGAGTAGCCCTGCTGACCTGGAGCGTACACTCCCAGTCCCTGCTGGCCCTGCGGGAACAGGCCCTGCTGACCGGGGAAGCCACCCTGCTGTCCGCGCGCTCCGGGAAGACCACCCTGCTGACCGGGGAAGGCACCCTGCTGTCCGGGAAGACCACCCTGCTGACCGGGGAAAGCGCCCTGTTGGCCGGGGAAAGCTCCCTGCTGTCCTGGGAAAGCACCCTGTTGACCGGGGAAAGCGCCCTGTTGACCTGGGAAAGCACCCTGCTGTCCGGGGAACGCGCCCTGTTGGCCGGGGAAGCCACCCTGCTGTCCGCGCGCTCCGGGGAGACCGCCCTGCTGACCGGGGAAAGCGCCCTGCTGTCCGGGGAAGCCGCCCAGCTGGCCGTTGTTGGGAGCTCCGTACTGGTTGCTGGGGCCCTGGAGGGTGCGTGCAGGTCCGAATGCTCCGTTCAGCTGCTGACCGGGGGTCGGCACGCCGTAGGTCCTGCCGAGACCAGCACCCAGGTTGTTGCCGTTGAAGCCCGGCTGGCCGAGGCCGCCGTTGAGGTTGTTGCCGTTGAAGCCCGGCTGGCCGAGGCCGCCGTTGAGGTTGTTGCCGTTGAAGCCCGGCTGTCCGATGCCCGCCCCAGGGAAGCGGCCCTGAGCACCCGGGAGGTTGTTGGACCCAGGTCCACCCGGGGCGATGTACGAGTCCGCCGGAGTGTTGACGCCCTGGCGTCCGAGACCCTGCTGCCCACCGATGTTGAGGACGCCTTGGGGACCGTTCACACCACCCTGGGGTCCATTGAAGCCACCCTGAGGACCGTTGAAGCCACCCTGAGGACCGTTGAAGCCACCCTGGGGTCCGTTGAAGCCACCCTGAGGTCCGTTGAATCCACCCTGAGGTCCGTTAATGCCACCCTGAGGTCCGTTGATGCCACCCTGAGGTCCGTTGAAGCCACCCTGGGGTCCGTTGAAGCCACCCTGGGGTCCGTTGAAGCCACCCTGGGGTCCGTTGATACCCCCGGGGCCGCGGGCACCAGGCACTCCGTAAGTTCCGCTGGGGGTGGCCCCGGGGAGGCCGCCGGCGTTTGCGCCAGGGAAGCCGCCCGCGCCCGGAGCACCGGGGAAGCCGCCTGCGCCGGGGGCGCCGGGGAATGCACCGGCACCGGGAGCGCCGGGGAAGGCGCCAGCTCCGGGAGCGCCGGGGAAGGCGCCGGCTCCGGGAGCCCCGGGGAAGGCGCCCTGAGGTCCGCGCGCGCCCGGAGCACCGCCTGGTCCGGCGCCGGCCCCGGACGTCGGCGGGAGGTAGGCGTTGCTGGGGCTACCTGCACCACAAGAACAGCACGGTCAAGTCTCCCGCACCGCCCCGTACAGCACGCGTCCCCGCCCCGGGCCCGCTGGTCTTACTCGGCAGCAGCGCGCGCCGGTCCCGGGCGGCAGCGGCGGTGGACACGGCGGTCTTGGCGTCCAGCGGGCTGGCCGCGGCCGCGGCGCAGAGCGCGCCCAGGAGCAGCACCTGCGGGCAGAGCCAAGCACACCACGGCGTACTCCACTGTAATCCAGTTCGAGGCGAAGACTCCCACGGGCACAAGACACTCAGCACAGCACTGCACTAGCACGTCACGGCGGTCGGATCCGTACCGCGGTTCTGTAGCGGCACATGGTGTGGGCGGTGCACTTGGTGTAGGAGGCGAGGTGCGAGCACGGTGCGGCGGGCGGGGCGGGACGGAACGCCTTGGGACGCGGTGGTCGAAGCAATGCACACCTCCCCGACGGCTGCAGACCTTTATACGCGGCTTACAAGTTCGGGCCGAGGAAGTGCCTCCGCCACGGGGGCTCCGGGGCAGCGGCGCCCCCACCCCGCCCCGCCCCGCCCTGCCCCGCCCCACCTCACCCCGCCGGTGGGGCGCCCCCCACCCCGCCGCGCCCTGGCCGCGGAGCAGAGCGCGGGCTGATCCGCCAGTGACATTGTGTAGCAGGGCGATACGTGACAAGTGATCTGATGATGCCTCGCCTCGCCTCGCCTCGCCACCTCCGACTCCCTTTTCCTGATTCTGTCCCTTTCACTGCCGCGGCGCGGCGAGTGGCAACGGGAACAGAGCAGACCAGGGACCAGGGCAGACCAGGGCGGGCCGCGGCCGGCCGCCCTCCAGGTGCCCGTCCTCCGCCCTCTACACTCCTTAGTCCTTCGCCCTCTGGACTCCTTCGTCCTACGCCCTCTAAACTCCTTCGTGCTACGCCCTTCTAAGTCCCCCGTCCCTCGTTCTCCAGAGTACATCGGTCGCCCTGACCCTCCCCGTCCCGTCCACATCGTCCCAAGTTTACAGCTCAAACGGAGGCGAGGGCGGGGGCGAGGTCACAGCTATCATCAAGCAGAGATTTTCTGCTGCCAATGTCACCGTCACCTGCCGCTCTGCCCTGTCCGAGCGGCGCAGCGGCAGGCGCATCCCGCAGCAGGACAGAGAACAGGCTCGCAGCAGGACAGAGGACATAGGCTCGCAGCAGGACAAGCTAGGGGACAGGCGAACAGTCGGGCAGCAGGACGAAGGACGCGATCATACAACAGAACAGACTAGCTGGAGCCACCCTACAGCAGGATAGCAAGAACTCGCAGGACAAGACAACAGGCCTGCAGCAGGGTAGGCCAGGCCCCACCGCCCTACACGACGTGTAAGGGGAGGGCACAGGGCAGATTGCATTCTCTCCCCAGCCCATTTCATCTCGCCCGCTAGGGCTCTGCTCGCAGGGCGGCAGCAGGGCGGCAGCAGGGCCCCGCCCCGCCCCGCCCCGCCCCGCCCCGCCCCGCCCCGCCCGCCTGCACCGCCAGGGCGGGGCGGGCGATAAATCACAACGTGCCCTTGTCCGTCTCCACGCCGACCACCCGCCCCGCCCCACCCCGCCCTCCGGCTGGAGCCCTCCTCCGCGAGTAAGGGCGCTGTGCAGCAGGACTCGTCCTCAGCGCGAATTTAAATGCCAGCTCGCGAGGACGAAGGTCATGGTCCGGACGGCTCTGTCGCCCACAGTGACGCTGCTCCCCGCCCTGCAGGGCCGGGCCCCGCAGGCCGCAGGACGACTGCAGGCCTAGGTCAAGCAGGAGCAACAAAAGTAAATCGCAGGTAGAGCAACTGGCTTCGCGGCCGGCCCGGCCCGGCCCGGGGCCTAGCAGGCCAGGCTTCATCGTTTCGCGCTTTTCGAGACAATTCATCAATCTACCCTTTAACAGCCACCTGGCTGGGCGGGGCGGGGTGGGGCGGCGCGGGGCGGCGCAGGGCTGGGCGGCGGCCGGCGGCAGGGCAAGGAGCGACCTTGGAGCCCGCCAGGCCCGCCACCGCAACGCGTCAAAGAGCTGTGCGCGCAGTTAACGCGGGGTGGGGTGGGGCGGGGCGGCCCGAGAGGTGCGTGGGTGGGCGCGGGGCGGGGCGGGGCGGGGCGGGGCGGGGCGGGGCGGGGCGGGGCGGGGCGGGGCGGCGCCGGCGTCGCGTCGTGAGTAACGACCGCTTGAATAATGCCCGAGGACAGAGTCCCCAAATTCGCGCGCCGCAGACAGATATCCTTTTGAAAAGCGCGCGCGCCGCTCTGGCCGCGTCTTAAAACGGTAGCGCTCCGTCTCTGTCGCACCGCCGCACCGCGGCCGCGGCCGGGAGTTGAACCCGCGCCGGCGGCCTTTCGCCAGCGGAGCGGACGCAGGCGCCCGTCGTTTAAACTCTGTACAGAGCGCGTCTCCTCTCCGCCCTCGTCTTATCACTCACCGCCAAGGCCATAGGGCCTGGTCGACCTGGTCATCGCCCTGGTCACCCGCCTCGCGCACTCGTCACCCGTCAGCTGGTCACCCTGGTCATCGCCGTGGTCACCCGCCTCGCGCACTCGTCACCCGTCAGCTGGTCACCCTGGTCATCGCCCTGGTCACCCGCCTCGCGCACTCGTCACCCGTCAGCTGGTCACCCTGGTCATCGCCCTGGTCACCCGCCTCGCGCACTCGTCACCCGTCAGCTGGTCACCCTGGTCATCGCCCCTGGTTGGATACTGCCCCGGCCGCACCGGTGTAATCGTGTTGCCTACCCGCCCGGGGCGGGGCCGCGAGGACACTTGTCGTCCAGGCGCAGTCCTCGCCCAAACATGATGAATGTGAAGCCTCGCGTTTCGCCCGGCTTCTCTTGATTGGGCCGCGCCCGTTGGGCAACGCGTCCCCCGCCACGCCCCGCCACCGCCCCGCCGCGCCCCGCCACGCCAAAGTAATGCGAGGGCACTTCTTGCCACTTTCCTCCAAAGTGGGAGACCGGACCGCACCGTCTGGAATAATAATGCAAATTGCAAAGTCAAAAGCAATGACGCACTTTTTAGGGAGCTCCCCCTCCCCCTCCCCCCTCGAGGAGCGAGGCCCTTGGAGGCGCCCAAAGTCTTCCAACGGCACTGTCTTCTGGAGCAAAGAGGGTGGAGAGGAGGGGGGAGGGAGGGGGCAGTCAGTAAGTGATGGACGGCCCTGTGAGCGCCCCCCCGCCCCTCCCCCCGCCCTGCACTCCGGCGGCATCTGACTGAATGAGTGAAAATGAATGTCTTTGTGAATGCCGGCCGATGCCGTCACTCACGCTCACACCGCGGCCCAGCCCGGCCCGGGGCCGACCCGTCACGCTCGCACACCGTCACACTCGGACACCGTCACATCGCCACACCGTCACATCGTCACACCGTCACACTCGGACACCGTCACATCGGCACACCCCCGCCACGCTCGCACACCGTCACATCGTCACGCTCGCACACCGTCACATCGTCACGCTCTCGCACCGTCACGCTCGCACATCGTCACACCGTCGATCGCGGAGTGAGTCGCTGATCTCGTTATCCCCTTCGAGTTTTTCCCCTGCCTCCGTTATGGTCGCTCGCTGGGAGGCGTTGAGGAAGCGCTGCTGCTCCGTACGAGTAGCGAGTAGCAGTACCGTTGAGTCCTTGCGGACGGGCCGTTGCGGCGAGGCGCAGCGTTGTGACCGAGCCTTACTAGTTTATTTTATTTTTATTTTATTTTTTTGTAGCTTCCCCATTCAATCATTTCAAGCAGCAGTTCATCCGCGCGGCCCCTATGCCACGCCGTGCCACCGCGTCTGAGGACCGGCCAGGTCTTAAGGAGGTGCTGCTTAATTGGGGAGGGATGAAAACTACAGAAAAAAAAGGAGACGAGACTTGCGCCATGACAACGACTGCTCGATTATGATGACTGTGATTTTATTTTTTGTTTCGGTCGATGCAGCATCGTGACGCTCAGCGGAGAGGCAATCTGGAGCACCGCGAGAGCGAGGTCCGCCCGCGAGGTGTCAGCGTGCGGCGCGCACGCGCGTGACGTCACCCATTGTTCGCCTATTAGGCAATGCCCTGCCTGCTGGCGGCCCGTTCTTATGTCTTCATTTATTTCTCCCCTGGCCCCCTATCATGAGCGCGGCAGGTGCGTCTCTTATCTCGTGGGCGCGCTGTCGAGTAGGTAATGTACGGCAGTGCGCCCGTCGAGGAAGCCGCGGGAAGGCGGAGTAGGCAACGTGCTGGTCCAGTAGGCAATGTGTCCGTGAAGGAGACCATGCAGCCGTCGCGTGGTCATGGACACGTGGATTAGGCAACGTTTCGGGAAGTAGGCAATCCCGCGCCGGGTGCGGCTGAGCGTCTGACGAGTGGGCGAGTGGGCGCCCTACCGGTTAGGCAATGGCCACGGCCCGGCACGGCGCCCGCGCCACGGTCAAGGACGAGAGGTGTTTGAGGTCGGCCGGCGTTCGGAAGCGCCGAGCGCAGGTCGCCGGCCCGGAGCGGCGCCGCGAGACAAACCACAAAGTACCCATTCGTCCAAGTGGAGGCGTCGGCGTCGGTAGGCGTCGGGTAGCGTCGGTCAGGTGCTTGACTGATCCCGTCCCGTTGCCGCTCGCGGCTGATATGACCCGCGGAGCCGCGCCGCGCCTGCCCGCGCATGCGCACCGCGGACCTAAAGTGGACAAAGGGGCGCACCGCGGCGCGGCCCGGCGCGGCGTGCAGCGGGCTGGGCGCTGAAGGTCGCGGCCTAGGCCTGAGGACCTGCCGCACACACACACGCACACGCGCGCGCGCGCACGCATGCGCATTCTCGAGCGGGGCTTGCGGCTTCCTGGTGCGAGACGCCTCGTCCTGGGCCTCCTCCCAGCCTCCCGCACCGTGCCCTCAGCTGCCCCCAGGACGGCCGCCCCGCCCCGCCCCCGCGCCGCCGTCCGCGGCAAACGCCACTACTTGAAATATCAATCCCTATTGACGCGCCCCGACGTGGTGTGGGAATATTTCCACCGAGCAAACACTTCAGTGTTGCCACTTGCCAGACAGGTAGGCAAAAAAAATTCCATGAATTCACCTGTGTGACGGGTATCTCCGCTTGTCTACTGGGCAAAAGATTGTCTCATGAGTGGAGAGTTTGCCTAGTAGGCAAGCGGAGATACCCGTCCGCCTCACACAGGTGTATTCGTGCGCGGGAATGTTGGCCACACTGACCGGGGACTTCCCTCCAGTCTAATCCCTACACAAGCTCTCGGCGGCGGGCGTAACTCGGCGCGGGTGCATCTCGAACGCGCCCGCCCCTTTCCGATAAGTGGGGCAGTGCAGGCAGTCGGGCAGACTTGAGATAATCAGTAAACTGTCCACAGCGGTCGCCTCGCGCCGCGTCGCGTCATCGCCAAGGGCCGCCGCGCCGCGTCATCCGCAGCGCACCAGTGTCGTCTGCAGCAGCGCCTGCCCTGCACCTGTCACCACCTGTCACCTCTGTCACCACCATGGCGGCGCCGTGCTACTGGACGCAGAGCCACCGCGTAGGGTGAGTACGGGCCGGGAAGGGGAAGTTCCGTGCAGTGCTGCCAGATAAGTAGGCAAAAAATTGCCCACGATACACCTGTGTCGTGTGAAGCGGGCGGTATCAACGCGCCTGCCTGCCTACTAGGCAAAGTAAACTCTCCGGTGTGGGGAGAGTTGGCCTGGTAGGCAGGCGTTGACACCGCCTGCATCACACGGGGTGTATCGTGGGGGGCAATGTTTGCCTACTTATCTGGCAGCACTGGTTCCGTGGTCGGCGCCCTGGCCGTGGTCGTCCAGTGCGGCGGCGCGGAGAGGAGAGGTCGCGGAGGTCGGAGGTCGGTACAGCGCAGCCGCAGAGGGAAGCCCCGCGGCAGCTTCCTATGTCCGAGAGGAGAGGGGAGCGGCGGTGGGATTTGGGCAAGTCAGTGACCTGAATGAGTGTCGGCTTTTAGAGCCCTGGCTGAAGTGCGCCGCGGTGCGCCGCGCCACGCGCATGTGGGAGGGTGGGGGCGTGCGAGGCGAGGGCATCTCCATGAGCTCTCCAGCGGCGCGCTCACCCGCGGCCTTCACCACGGCGCCAAAGGGCACGGCGAAGAGAGACGGCATGACAATCCGCTGGCCTGCCGTCGTTTCAACCATACATAAATAGATAATAAAAATATTCCGAGTCAGCCGTGACCTGACAATTTATGACATGATAACTGCAGCACTGCAGGTGCAGCTGGTGATTTTTTTTCTTAAAGGTTAAATTAAAAATACTCCATAATTATTTGCAGAAACAAAGTTATAACTTTAATGTTTCCTCCAATCTTACAGAGCAAAATAAAAACTACAAGATAACTTACAGTGTAAAGTGGTGTGACTAGTATTGCACAATACTAGATCAGTACATAGTGGAGGAAAATTTGTACCTAGTACTCTAGTCTTTTTTCTGCGAGGGATCCTGGCAACATACAGAGACCCTCTGGCCTTTGGGCATTGCTTCGGGGATTTTACTGATATCAAATTCTACATTATCTAGCATTGCTGTATCTTCTGTAATCCTTGCCGCTGTAAAACAAAGTTTTGCAATGATTCATTGTACATCATTTTAAATCTACCTGAAAATTATTTTTAGGGTACATACCAAACCTTCCTGGTGCAACTTCAACAGTTTGTATTATAGTTGTCCGCATTTCATATTCTACAGCTTTAGCAAAATCAACAAGCTGCAATATATGAATTTTTTTAGTTTTTTTAGATAGATTTTAGATGACACAAATAGATTTTATATAAATTCTCTAAATATTTTACTCACCTCTTGGATAGCAGCTTCATCTGAAACTGCAATATTTTTGCGGAATTCCTCATTAATTTTTTCTCTTGCAGCTATAAAACACAAAACACAGTAACTTAGGTTTTTAAAAATTACAGAATAATTATTCCAAGCATAAATTAAGTTTTACACGTTTGAAACCAGAATAACACTTGATTAATAAGGGAGGAATACAGGATTAATACGCCAAAAGTGGCTACCTGTCAGTGCGTGGATATCATCCCGAAAGACTTTCTGTCGTGTCTTGTGCAGTTTCCTGAATGCTGCTAACACCTGGAAATAAATTAGGTAATGAAAAATCCGAAAACAGTATGTGACAATTTTTATTTGAATAGGTTAAGTAGTCCTATGAGTAGTTTTTGACATGAGATAAATCTCGTTCAGAATGGACTCTAAGGCCATGGCTGAGACAGCAAGTACACAGAAAGGTGAAGAGCAAGATTTTCTTTCAAGCGCCGAAAATTACCTCTTTCCTAAGCACTTTAGAAGCCATTTCCGACAGAAGTTGCACAATGAAACACGACAGACGACCGAAAACAACAATCTGAAAGGAAGAAGAAAACTATCAAAAAGCAGCGCTGCAAAGCTGCAAACCTTTCAGTGACAACTCTATAGACAAAGTTAAAAAGAATACGGCAATGAAGAAAATGCCAGCTCTTAAGTAACAGCATGTCTGCTTTCGAAAGAAGATTATTCCATGTGATTGATTAAAATGTGCGCGCGAGACTTTGAAAGGTTTATCTTTTTAATATGAGTATGCGTAACCTGGCAGGATAAAATCCTAGGTGGAGGGGGAAGGTCTTGTCTGCGGTTCAGAGAGGTACCGTTCATTTTTTGGTGTTTTGGATTGTTTGATAATTTAACATTTGATCAATAGATCAATACAGTCTTCAAACATCCTGGATTTTAAACCCTGTCGTTATAAGGTTTGTTCTCGGTTATCTGCTGCATACCAGTCACAGTGGGGTTTCCCATAGTGCCGTCTGAATCACCAATGTTGTGCTTTATCGTCTGAGGTTGTGTCAACTTGCCGACGTTTGCCTAGTACAATCCCTGTAGCAATTAAAACCCGTGTGCTCCGTTGTTCCGCTGTAATAATTTTGTACTAAATTTGTAATGATGATGAAAACACCCATGCTATAGTACTTGTGAGACTGGAATCAGGACTGACTATTTATGTACTGTGTTTTTATGGCTCCCTATTGTTTAGTTTGTGTTTATTTCTGTTGTCATGAATAGTTTTTGCTTCTATTTTGATTACTTATTCTTTCGCTTCCAAAAAAAATTCTTCTTTAAAAAAGAAGTGCTGTTTGTGGTGGTCCCCACCAATGGCATTGTATGTTCCCCTCCTTGTTTATATTTTTCAAGTAATACCAAATAATTTCCTTTTCCTCCATCAGTTTAAATGCACTTTTATTTTTTAGGTGTCATGTTGCACATACTTTATTCATATATTATAATGGGAGTACTAAAAAGAAAATATGATATTTATGTTGACAGTTCCAACCCGGCCATGATACAACAAGTGTACAAGACTCTGCCTGACGATGATCCCATCTTGTCTATATGTGTTGTTGAGGACCCTGTGAAATGTCCTCCTGGATATTATGTGGTATGCCATAACTCCTTAAACTACTTTACCTTTTGTCGCCTGTGCGGAACGTATCAAATGTGTCCTCTTGAGAATAAAATATAAAGCCACTCTATTGTTGAATTTGTGTGCTCAGGTCAATCGAACCCATGATCAAGATTCAGATGCTGATTTGTATCGCCAGTCAGCATTATTTGGCAAAAAAAATACCCGTTATCTCTGCATCTCCAAAATACATGGAATTGCTGATCTAATTGTAGAATCCATTGCTATTGTTGCGGAAAAGGAACCACCACCAGCAAGTTTTTGTGTAATGGCAAAAACTAAAGATACGGGTATTAAATTTATTACTTACCTGAATTTTTCACTTGTCTTCCCTTCACTTAAAAGTAACTGTCATATTATTTTTTCCCTATTTAAAGATCAAAAAGCATGGAGAAAGAGTCAACTTTGCTACAAGGTAGCTCGGCGTTCTTCAGCCAGTTCATGTGTTACTGATATAATTTTGCTGAGCCGCTCAAAAAAGGCTCCAGAAGGTTTTCTATATGGAGGGTTAGTATTATTTGTTTTTCTGTTACCTTTGACAAAATCCTTGTAAAATTTAAAATATTTTTCTTGCTGATTGTCAAGTATTTTTCTTTATATAATATTTATTGTTGATTTATTTACAGGGATATTAATGGTCTAACTTTATGCTACAAAGTTGGAACCAACACCAATGGAGAAATTATTTCTCGAACAGGAGCCAAGCCTGGCACACCTCAGCTAGCGTATAGTCTTAATCCAAAAGGGCCCTCTGCCAATGGTATTTCGAATGTTCTGCCTATGCCACTTCCACATAGACGAGCTCCTGCTGAGAATCCTCCTGTTAATGACCACGGCTACCAGAATGTTGCACTTAACAACGACGATCCTAACCATGAATATGAGAAGTTAGTTATATCGCCATTATCTCCTAAAAGACCAGCCCCATTACCGCCAAATTCCTCAGGTCCTCATCCTGTGCGTCCGGCACCCAAACTACCTTCAACGCCATCAACTTATGCTACTCTAGGAACTTTCCAAGGTAAGTAAAAATTCATTATTGCAGTAGTATCTTAATAGATCAAGGAAATGTAACTGTTAAAAATATGGTCATTATTTTAGGATTGGAAGGAATCCCCTTTGTACTAAACACAAAACTGAGTTTTAATTCATCTAAGGTAAGCAACTTAAATTTTTTTCTCTCTTTGAGGCTTATTATTTGATTTTGATTTTACTCTTAAATTCTGTTTGCAGGTAAATCTACCCACAATGAAATTTAAAACAGCATATGAAATTGAGAAGGAGTTTGATTATGATTTCCGAGTGGAAAGACAAACGTAGAACAAACAGAGTATATCAATCAATTGTTGCTCTATGCTATTTGTACACTTTTATAAATGACATTTACCTTTAGTTGTCTGAGGTGTTTCATGAATGACTTTAGTTTTTGTTTGGAGATTTTGATAAACTATTTCTTGTCAAGCTCCATGAGCACTGCCTTATGTTTATGCTGGCTCTTCCTCAATATTAATTTCCTGTTCTTGTTTGTTTAAATTATTGAATGGAACTGCACTTTACATTTCAGTCAGTGACATAGAAGCCAAATGAATCAAATCTATAAATCAATTGTGATGTTAGGGTGATCCTAACGAGTTTTACGTCTGAACTGTGATTAATCTTTTGTCATATTGTAGTGAAAAATATTTGTTGGCCTATTGTATTGGGCAAGGAATTAATTCAGTGCCTCTTTATTTCATAGGATTCAAGGAATCATTAAAATAACAGAGCCATTTTCATTCCTTTGACCATTGTTTTATACTTATCTATAATCTATAGCATTATTTGAGCATCTTAGTGTGTAAATCAATTTCACAAAAATGATGTGTCCAATATTATTATTATTAATGATTATTTTGTCAACAGTACTGTTTTGTCAACAGACTGTTATAGTACACTTTACCTTGGCTAAGCTACTAGACAAGAGTAGAGAAAAATTTTAATTTAAGATTGTTGACTTTTTCTAATGTGCAAGATTTTTTTCTTTTTTGTTTGTTATAATGTTCAATGAGTTCAGATGCAAAATATATTGCAGGTTTAAAATGTGACAAGGCTGCAACTCGAGCGCTTCCATGAGAAGACTGCAGGATGGTTATTGTTCTCCTAGATCCTTGTTTGGTTGTGTTTTTTAAGTTTCACATTTTGTATCCGTATGTATCATTGCATTGTATCATCAATCAAGCAACAGTTCAAAGGGTGATCTTCTTTCCTTTCTTTTCTACTCTGCACAGTGAACTTATTTGTATGCCATGTGAGAGATAGGAGGAAGATTGCTTCAACTTTTGTAAAAATAATTCTTGTAGCTCATTGTACTGTATTCCTTTCCTTAAGATAACTGTGATCATGATCATTATCTGGTTGTCAGCCTGGTTTCTGAACTTAAACTGCTGCCTTATGAAATTGACTATTTAAAAATGATGAATACCCTCTACACCGTTTTAATGAGTTGGGGTGTTTATGTAGAATCTCTCTTCAGAACAAAATATTGTGAAGAATTTGCAATATTTTAGTAATTAGATATTTTTTTATGTTTATAGCTCAGGTTTCAAAAAAATCTGAATTGAAAATTAAAATCTTTAAACTTTATAGCCCCTGTTAGATTGTACAAAAATTTTATTTCAAATATCTATGTTGTTTCTGTTATCTGTTATGCACATATGGCGCAGACTTTGTCCCAATATAGCCTGAAAGATAAACTTAGTGCCTGGTTCACATTAGAAGTAAAAATCACTTGCTAGTTTTATTTTATCTGCATGTGCCATTAAGGAAAGTTGAACTAAAAGTGTATTTACTCAAATTTCTTCCAATGTGCTATGCAAACTTGTCTCTCTTTCGTTTCCTTTAATTTAAGTAAGGAGAAGAATGACTTGCATCACATGTTACGCCAAAATGCAATCATTGTGGATAATTCCGTATCATACTCACACTAATAATTAATCAATTACCTCCTTACTTATAGGAGCTGAAAGCATACCAGAGGCTGAACCGAACAGAGCGTTAGTATTATGCATAGTGCTGTAATTAATTTTGTATATTATAGATAATGAGTGCTGTGTGTCAAATTTTACCACATGTTAGTAAACTTTTTTTTACAAAAACAAAAACAAAAAAAGTATTTTTCTTTTTACCCCTCCTATCCTATGTGTTTCACGAAACTATTTTTCCCCCGTTTGTTAAAAAGCGAAGGTCTGGTCGCCTGGCTGGCCCCAAACACAACAGTAATTGTCTGTTGACACAGGGTAGCCCATTCCCTTTGTGGGTGCTCTTTCTCCCGCAATACACGGTCACGCTTGAGGGCGGGGCGGGGCGGGGCGGGGCGGGGCGGGGCGGGGCGGGGAGCTGCCTCGCAGTTCAAATTCAAACCCCGCGCGCCGCGTCCGCAGACAGCATGCGCGCGCTCGACACGCACGTCCACAAGGCCGCGGGCGCGCTGTCCCTGCTCCTGCTGTCCCTGGTCGGCGGACAGCGCCACGGCCTCGGCCACGGCCCTGGGCACACGCCCCACACCCTGGTCAGGGACTTCTTCGCCGCGAGGGAAGTCCCGGCCGTGGTGCTGTACCCGTGCTCGCACCGGGGTGAGTGCCGCGCCGGTGTGCGGTGTGGAGGGAGGGTGCGGACGTCGCGGGGCATTTACACCCCTGGTCGAGGCCTCGGTTCATACCTAACGCTCGCGGGCTCGTGGTCGCAGAGGCCGTGCTGCTGATGAAGGCCCTGCAGTCCGGGCCGAGGCCGGTGCGCTGCGGGCTGGGCCCCGTCCCGGACGGCCCGGACGAGGAGATCCGGCCCGGGTCGGCGCCGAGGTCGGGGGCGTACGCGAACCTGTCGTGCGAGGAGGGCCTGCGGGCGGCGCGGGCGCGCTCGGTAACACCTGCACGACCACCTGCACGACCCGCCCGCCCGCACCTGCAGCTGCGCGCGGCCGCGCACGCGCACGAGCACGCGAGCAACCCCGTTCTCAAGGTTGCAGGTCCCCTGACCTGGCTGGTCCGCGCCGCCGCCGAGGCCGAGCTGGACCAGGCCCTGGACCCGGCCCTGGGCCTGGACCTCGCCGTCGACTCCGACCTGACCCTCGCCAGCGAGCGCGCGGACGGCAGCGTGGAGCTGCACAGCCTGTACAAGGTCCGCTCGCCGCTAAAAACGAGGGGGAAATAACCCTGAATTTTAGTGTCAATTTGCCTGACTTCACGTTATTTTTATTTTTTTGGTATTAAAAATTTTAAATTGCGCGGTGTACAAAAAATTCAGAGTTTTTAGCCCCTTGGCGTTGAATTATCGCTGTTAACGGAAACGCTTCGGTGCGGCCTGTGGCAGGCTGGCGACGGTTGTGCGACCCGCTCCCAGCTGGTCGGCCACTGGCGCCCGGAGCTCGGCCTGAGGCTGGCGTCGACCCTGGGCAGCGCCGCGGCCGACCGCGGGGACCTCTGCGGGGGCGTCTTCAGGGCCGCCGTCGTGGTAGGTCCCAAGCCCGGGAGGTACACCCAACGGCGTGAATGCTGCACATTTGTAGGTGTGTGATTTCCCATTCGTTCACAAAAACTAGTAAAAAAAGTTAATTTTTGCTAGAAAACTTCGCGAATGAACGAGTGTACGAATAGAAATTCACAACGCCTACCGAGCTGCATTCACGCCCTTGAGTTTCCAGTGTGAGGAGAGCGCTCTCCGCTCACCCGTTCTCGGCTGCAGCTCCACCAGATCGCGGTGGGTGACGACCAGGACCAGGAGAGCCTGCGGCGCGCGCTCACGGACCACACCAACACCCACATGGACACGGAGACGCGCTTCGGCTTCGCGCTCGCCACCCACCTCGCCGAGATGTACAACTTCACGTACGAAAACGTTCGCAATAAGGGAATTCCCAAAATCACTCACCGAAATTCGTCTGAAGTACCTGCTGGGGTGGGACCTGCAGGCTGCAGCTGCTGGTGACGCCGTCCTGGGGCTACCCCCAGAGCAACGGCACCTTTGACGGCATGATAGGGATGCTGCAGCGCGGGGAGATCGAGCTGGGCGTCACCCCGGCCGTCATCACCAAGGAGAGGCTGGCCGTCGCCGACTTCACCGTGCAGACGTGGACCTTACGGTAAGAGGCAATGGGGGGCTACGGGTAGGCAATGTGCCTCGCGTAGGTGCTTGGCGGGCGGGTATCGCCGCGGTGGCAGGCGGCTGGGGTGGGGTCCACAGGGGCGAGGTAGGCAACGTGCCTCACTCCCGTGCCTGGCGGGCGGGTATCGCCGCGGTGGCAGGCGGCTGGGGTGGGGTCCACAGGGGCGAGGTAGGCAACGTGCCTCACTCCCGTGCCTGGCGGGCGGGTATCGCCGCGGTGGCAGGCGCCTAGAGCGGGGTCCACAGGGGCTACGGGTAGGCAATGTGCCTCACTGCCGCACCCCGCGCCGCAGCACGTGCTTCATCTTCCGCCACCCGCGCCTGCTCGTGCCCTACAAGGCCCTCTCCGAGCCCTTCGCGGCGTCCACGTGGGCCGCGGTGGGGCTGGCGGCGGCCGCGTCCTGCGCCGTGCTCGCGGCCGTGCGGCGCTGGGAGACGGCCCGCGCCCGCACCGCCCGCGGCGCCGGCGCGCTGTCCGAGGCCGCCGTCGTGGTCGTCGGCATCCTCAGCCAGCAGGGTGAGTACACGGCGGGCCCCCGCGGACAGCCCGCGGACAGCCCGTGACCGGACACCCTTGACGCAGGCAGCGCGCTGGACAGCCGGCTGGTGTCGGGGCGCGCCGTGCTGCTGGCCGGCCTGCTGCTCTCCGTCATGCTGCAGAGCTTCTACACGTCGGCCATCGTCACCTCGCTGCTCACGCCCATCCCCCGCACCATCCGCACCGTGCACGACCTCATGCGCAGCCCGCTCAAGGTCGGCCTCGAGGACTACTCGTACAACCGCGCCGTGTTTCCGGTGAGTGTCCGGAGGAGGTCGCGCGGCTCGGGCACGGCGACACGGCCCCTGACCGGAGTCCTCCGGCGCGCAGAGCTCGGCGGACCCGCTGACGGCGCAGCTGTACCGGGGCAAGATCCTGCCGGCCTGGCCGGAGGGCGGCTTCTTCTCGGTGTCGGACGGCGTGCAGCGGGTGCGGCGCGGCGGCTTCGCCTTCTACTCGGAGGACTCGTCGCTGTACACGCCCATCCAGAACACGTTCAGCGACGACGAGAAGTGCAGCCTGTCCGAGGTGGAGCTCAACGCGGCCTTCGTCACGGCGGCGACACTGGCCAGGCGCTCGCCCTACAGGGAGCTCTTCAACCGCGGGTAGGTGGGGGCAGGGGGGCGTGGATCTCTCCGGGCGCAAGGGCCCCCGCGGCCGCGACCTCCCGATGACTTCCTGGTGGCCTCCCGAGGACCTCCTGGTGACCTCTCGGTGACTTCCTGGTGACCTCGCGGTGACCTCCCGGTGACCTCCGGGTGACCTCCCGGTGTGCAGGCTGCTGCTGATGCTGGAGCGCGGGCTGCGCGCGCGGCAGCGGCGCCAGTGGTCGGCGCAGAGGCCGTCCTGCGAGCGCGAGGCGGGCGCCGTGGCCGCCGTCGGCCTGGACCCCATCTTCCCCGCGCACGCCCTGCTGCTGCTCGGCACCCTGGCCGCCCTGGGGACGCTCTACGGCGAGCGGCGCGCCGCCCTGGCGCCTGCCACACCTGCGCGGCGCGCCCGCGGGCTCAGGAAGGCTTGAGGTGCGTGCGACGGAAGAGAAAATGCTTCCTCGTTTTCAACGGAATTGGCGTTTAAAAAATGGCTCGGCTGTTCGACGGAATTTTTCCTCTTGATTTAAAAGAAGCAAAAATATTTTCTTCTATGAATTAAAACCGGAGAAAATTTGCCAGTGCCGTTGATTTAAAGAAAGCATTAGTCTCGTGTGTGTCAAAACATTATCCTGATAATACGTTTTCATATGTCGTTGCAATTTTATGTTGACAGTGATCCATTTCACCTAGAAGAGACACATGCAGGCAAGAGGTAACTCAATATAGAGAAATGTTGATTTGAATTAATGTCAATCATATTTCTTTCTTCAAATTGCAAACATCACGGACAATACTGTATCATAATACACTCTTACATATATATTCCTATAAAATGGCATATCTACCATGGACGGCCCTCGACAGACTTTGGAATGATTAGCTCAGTTCAAAAATTCCTCTAGCCCCCTAAATAATTTTCTGAGGGGAAAATAACAAGTCTAAAAACAGTATTTCATATTAAAACAAACTCAAATTGCAATACATCGCAAGACTTTGTCTCATGGACGGATTCCTGACATACCTGAGTGGTTCAACAAATTTGTTTCAGGTAAACGAGTAAATGACTATCCTACACATCACATAATTGGAAAAATTATGGTCAGCAATAACCATATTGACTAGCATATCTCTCTCTTTCTTTTTTTTTTTTTCAATGAAAAGTGCATTGAAATTAATAACATTTTTAAATCAATTAAAAATTGTGCATTATTGTGCTGTTAAACTCACAAAAAAAAATATTTTTAAAAAATCAGTCGGTGCAAGGTGAAGTTTTTAAGAAATAATACCTTTGCGGTTCAACCACAATGAGAGGCAGGATCATTATCACCCAAGCCGTTGGTTTAGGCGGTGCATTCTAGTTGTTCTTCCCCGCGGCCAGCGGCCCCCCGCGGCTGGGCCGGTTGCCCGGCTGCCCCACCTGGCGCACCTGCTGCGTGAACCACGTGACGCCCTCCTCCAGCCCCTCGCCCGTGATGGCGTTGGACGCGCAGATGTGCCACGGCTTGTCCAGGATGCGGTCCAGGCCCAGGCCGGCGGCGATCTTGACGGAGGACAGCGCGTCGCGCTGGTCCATCTTGTTGGCCAGGAAGAGGATGGGCAGCGCGCGGCTCGACACGTCCGGGTGCTGCAGCAGCAGGTCCAGCTCGTGCCGCACCACGGCCAGCCTCAGGCGGTCGCTCGAGTCCACCACGAAGATGATGCCCTGGCAGTCCTTGTAGTAGAACTCCCAGAGGTCCCGGTACCGCCCCTGCCCCGACATGTCCAGCGCCGTGAAGCCCACGTTCTGGTCTACGGCACAGACAGAGCCATCAGGACATGGGGTCTTCCCTAGAGAGACTCACGAGATGTGAACAGGATTAGGAGGATTAGGGCCACAGTAATTTCATACCGAACTCAGTAGCATTTGCATGTATTTCAATAAATTGAAATTTTTTATAATAACATAAAAGTTTGGAAAGAAAAACAACAACAACTAAGGTGTTTTACAGAAGGGATCAGCACCACGACTTAGTTGAAAGCATTAGCTGTGGTTGTCACAGTGTCAGTGTCATCCCATTCGGGGTCTGCCCATTTAGGCAAAGGGCTGGAGAAAGACCAGCCCTCTCCCTTGAATTCCAAAGCGTGCAAGTGGAACCCAAAGTCATCCCGTGCTATTAATAGGTGCAGAGGACAGAGCTCACATTCAGGGTCGACAAAGGATTTGGAGTGGTCGACTGCTGGTCCTTTCGACATGGTGAGCCATGGTTCATAGATTATATCTGAAGGGGTAGCATGTTCCAGTGGAGCCCACCTTGATCTGGTCAATTCATATGCCCTGATAACATCTGCACCTTTTTTGGGGGATACCCCTCCTTTGCCTTTGCCTTCTCCAAATATCATACTATTATAAATAGGGTCATTGTCAATTGGAAATCCAAGGTACTGCAAGTGAACTCTTATTTGATGAGTGCGGCCTGTGTAAGGTCTACACAGAACCACACTTCTATTTGTTTTCGGGTTGTAATTCATCAGTTCAAAAACAGTCTTACTAGGCTTCCCAGTTTTGCAAACCTTCATTATTCTAGTTCTGTGATCAATCGGGATAAGAGCCCCATCACATTCTATTGTTTTAGGAAATTCTCCTACAACCCTGGCAATATATGTCTTAGAGGTTTTTCTATTTGCGTTTTCCATTGAAAAGAATCTAGCTGTTTCCTTGTTCCGACCAAACAATATTACACCACTTGTTCCTTTGTCCAGCCGATGAATAATATGCGCATCTGTCATACCATACTCTCTAGCTAAAATGTAGAGCAGAGTGTTATGCTGATACCTGCCAGTGGGATGTATGGGCCAACTAGGTGGCTTGTTGACAGCTATGACATTTGAATCATAATGCAATACATCAACTTTTAAATCACTTATAGGTATTTCGTGGCGATGAATTATATGTTCAATTCTGTCTCCTTTTTTCAGGACATAGTCTTTTGTGGGAATGAGATCATTAACTCTTATACATCCATGTGCAATATCTCTTTCAACCCAGTTTTCATCATGAATTGCATAAAATGAACTATTCAAAGCCTTTTCAAGAGTCTTATCAACCCACTGATTTCTCGCAAAGACATGGAAAGTATAATTATACGGGTACACATGTCTGAATCCATTATGGAAAAAATATGATGTCTCCTCAAAACTTCTTTCCCACATATCCTTCCTTCTCTGCACCATATCTTCATTTCTAGCAAATTGATCGAACTTTGCTCTAATAATAGGAGATATCGTACACAGATGTGAACTTTGACTAGTGACATTTCTTGATAGCACAGAGGGAGTGCTTTGAACTAAATTTGAGGAATCTCCTACGTCTAAACATAAACTCTCTCTGTGCTGACACGATAAAGAGCGCTTAGGGTCGTGTCTGGGCGAAGTGCCGATCGGCATTGAAGAAACCACAAGCTGACTTCCATGCTGTTGAGGTAATGGAAAAAAAAAAGAAAAAAAGGTCTTTCTTTCAATTTAAAAAAATAAAACCAGGCGTCAGATACTATGCCACCCAAAATTGTGATAAGCTAGTGCAGGAGTTTTTTTTTTTTTTTAAATAAGAGTGAAAAATATGTGCATAAAAGCTCTAAAAGACTTACTTTTAAACTTTTCGATGTTGAAGCCAACTGTTGGTACAATTTCTGAAGACTTGTCATCGTCTGACTTAAAGTGATTCAAAACAGTAGTTTTACCACTGTTGTTCAGCCCAACTACTAAAACTTTTACTTCTTGTTTGCGTAAACCAAAGAGGGTTACAAGTTTGTCGAAGAGGCCCATGAAGAAAAGTTTGATCAACGGGATAACTAAAAGGAATACAAAAACAAAATCAACTTAATATCAGAGGGAATTAATAAATATGTCAAATTTCACTTCAATAAATCAAGATGAACTAACCATTCAGTTTTGAAACCAAAATTTCTGCAGTCTTCCAATGGCAACCAGAAGAAATCACTTTGTGATCGAAAATATAAGCAAGAAAAACTGGCAAATGAGTAGCAACAAAAAAATTCAGTACTTCAATTTACAATAAATAAGACACGTAACACTTCGAATATAGTCATGCCTGCCAGGCGAGGTAGGTAGAGCGTCTGCTTTCTGGCCCGTCTGTTTATTTTTTGCGTCGTCAACTGTCTCCTCTGCAGGGTGAGAATTTCTTCGCTCTGAAAAATAAGCCTACAAATTTGTCATCCAGTTATCCAGTCGTCGTCGTACCACTGTTATCGTTATCACTCAGCAGCTCAGCAGGTGATGCGCAACCCCTTTAAATGTTCTATTTACTCACAAAAAAGTTACCTGACTCTTTTGTGTACTCTCCTGCTGTCTCAGTCACTACTGGTAACTAAGTTTTAGAATTAAGTTCTCATTCCCTATGAACTTAATTAATCCTATTGCTGTCAGTTATTCAGGCCTTGAAAAAGACCTAACCTTTAGATTATTTCATGTTTTGATATCATTATTTATTGGTATTTCTATCTTGTTCCTCATAAAAAATTTCCTCTTCCTTTCCTCTTTTGTTTCTCTCTTAATTATCTGTCATTCTTTTTCGTCTCTTCTCATATCTATATAATTATGTGGAAAATTTGTGTCAGTTTGACATTTGATAAACTTCATAAGAAATTTTCTGTCACATTAGAGTACCCCATTTACCTAAATTGTATTTTCTGTTCTTTAATTAATCTAAGTGCATTTTTGAACTTTAAAAAAAATTCTTTTCATACAACCTACACACTTCCTTTCTTTTTCAGGCTATGTCTTGAGTCTTTTTGAAAAAGACTAGAAGATTCGTACAAAATGGAGCTCTGCCATAGTTTGTTAACTTGGCTTCATACCTTGAATCTTTCTGCATCTCATTCAACTCCTCAAGAAACTAGTGATGGAGTTGCTGTGGCTCAAGCTTTGAATCAAATAGCACCAGAGTGGTTTACTAGCTCATGGTTAGCCAAGATCAAAATTGATGTTGGTGATAACTGGAGATTAAAAGTCAGCAACTTGAAGAAAATTGTAGAAAAAATTGTTGATTATTACCAAGACAACTTCAACCAAACTCTTCCTGACAGTGTCAAACCTGATGTCAACCGTATTGGTGAACAAGGAGATGAGGCTGAATTGGGCAAGCTTTTGCAATTAGTCCTGGGATGTGCCGTAAATTGCAACCAAAAGCAAGATTACATCACTGCCATCATGGCGATGGAAGAGGATGTTCAGCAAGTCATCATGCAGAGTATCCAGGCACTAGAGGGAAATGTTGGAAGCAATGCAGCAAGCCTTGCTCCTAGTCTTGATCCTGATGGCCCCCAACTGACAAGAGTGCTTGCTGAGTTAGAGCAGGCTGTTGATGCAAGAGACGAGCTTGCTAGGCGGTGCCAAGAACTTGACCTTCAAGCAAGCATATTACAAGAGGAGAAAGCAAGTCTGCTCCATGAAAACCGTCGAGCTCAGGAACGCCTTCGTCAGCTGGAAGCAGAGGAGGCCTCTGTTGGAAGTGGGAATCGTCTCCAAGAACTAAGAAGGCAATTAGATTCAGTAAAGGAGGTAAGACTTATTTATTTATTTTATTAAAAAAAATTTATTATGATTAAAATTAATTATTTGTACTTTGCAGGAACTATACAAAGTGGAAACGTCAAGAGATGATTATCGTGCTAAATTAGATCTTCAGGATCAGGAACTCAAGGAATTGAGGATAAGAACTGATGAATTGCAGCGCAAAGCTGAAGAGGCCCAACATCTGAAAGATGAGGTGGATATATTACGGGAAACAGCTGACCGCGTAGGACAATATGAAGCCACCATTACCAGTTACAAGAAAAAGCTTGATGAAGCCAGTGATATGAAGAGGCAGTTAAAATTATTAGAAGATAAGAATCTAGAACTTGTTCAACAAACATTGCAGCTTGAAGATGAAGTCAAGAAATCAGGGACATGGCGTCCTCAGCTGGAGCAATACAAGAAACAAGTAGCTGAACTACACTCCCAGTTAGCAGAGGTGTGGTATAATACTTTTTTCACTGAGCTCACACCATTACAATAGGAATGTATTAATTCTATCCAAACTTTCAGGAGACCAAGCGAGCTGACAGAGCTGTTTTTGAAAGCAGAAAAGCAGCTGAAAAGCTTACTGCTGCGCAAAGGGAAAAGGAACGTCTTATTCTTGAACGAGACACCTTGAAAGAGAACAATGAGGAGTTAAAATGTCTGCAGATGCAGGCTCAGACTGTTTCTCCTGGTGCTCATTCTGCTGAAGATGATATGTCAGAAGGCATGATTCCTCCTGATGTTAGGCAGCGTCTTATGCGCCTTGAGCATGAAAACAAGTTATTGAAACTTAATCAGCGTGGTCCAGAGGAGGAAAAGGTAGCAATTGTACAAGCTTTGCTTGATGATGCAAACCAAAGAAATGAAATGCTTACTGCAGAGAATAGAAGGAACACTCAGCGTTTGTATGAATTAGAAAGTCAGGTAATGTCATCAAAATTCCCTCATTTTCATTTCAGATGAGACTTGCCTTATTTTCAGCTCAAAATCTCTCAACATTCTGAATAACATTAATTTTTTTTTCAGGTTTCTGATCTTATGGAAAAGAATGCAGAAGGAGGAGCTGATCTTAAGACCCATTTGTCAGAGCTTAGAATGCAACTGAAACAAGCACAGGATGAAAAGGACCGCCGTAACAACCAAATTGAACAAAAAGAAGTTGCATTGGAGGAGAGCAGGCAAACACTCTCTTCATTACAAGAAACTGTGAAAAAGAGCCGCCAAGAAATTCTTTCTCTCGAAGAAACAATTAAGCACAAAGACATGGAAAAGCAAAATCTGGAGGAGCAATTAAAGAGAAAAGAACAAGAAAAACAAGCTATTGAAGACAAGTACAAGAGATGCATGGAAAAAGCAAAGACAGTCATTAATAGCCTCGAGCCAAAAAAGGTTTTGCCTAATGTTGATGTAAATGTTCTCTGCAACCAATTGTCTGAAAAAGAAAGAATGATAGAAGAGATGGAGCGGGATAAAGAGAAATATAAGCAGACAAGAGAAATGGAAGACAGACTCATGAGCTCTGCTCTCCATACACTGGGATTGACAAGGCACAGGGAGGCTGTTGATCTTCATTTAGCTAATCTCAATTCTGGTCAAGGGCAGTCATTTTTAGCAAGACAGCGGCAACCAACTAATCGCAGACGTACAACACCCCACAATTATAACTCTAAATAAAGGGAAACTGGAACAAATATAACTTACAATTGATATTGTAACATTATGTATTTTTCTCATTGCTAGCAGTGACAGTTAGCTGAGACATGAACTTTAATATTTAATATCAAGTGTTAAGAATACTAAGATCCTTATATGAATTAAGAGTGTCGTTGCTTTGTTTTTATTCATAATGTTGTTAATTATGTGTTTATTTTCATCAAATTATATTGCATGGGAATCCACCCATGGTGAAAGGTCCAGAATGATTTTATTTAACTTCATTTATTATTCTGTGTATTATACAGTAAATATTTTTACACAAGTATGTTTAGTATTATTGTCCTGGTGCTTGAGAGATTAAAGTAATTGGAAAAGGAAAGGACTTGTGGATTGATTTTCCTAGTCTGACCCCCATCACTAGAAATTCATCCTTTATATAGATTGCATTATTTTATTCAATTTGCTATGTACAATAAATACAAACAGTTTTGAAAGTATTAAATTCCACAAATCTCACTTCATTCTCTTCTGCTTCAGAAGATGGTTGCGAAGAGCAATCTATTAACAAAAATTAATTTTATTACCTTTCTAACAAATTGGCCACATCATACTCAAAATTGAGCAATACTCACCTGTTTATCTTTGAAAGAACGCTTTGTTTTCCCGCGGACTTTATGTTTCAGCATCATGAAGTTCTTCTTCTTCCTCTTCTCTCTGTGCGTTGTACTTGCGAGTGGGTTTACTCGACCTCCCTTGTATCCAAACTTTTCACGACCCTCGTGTCCTTTCTACAATATTTAATCATCAACATTAATTACATCGCTAAGGGTGGCCAATAACATCAGCAAAAAAAAGAAAGAAGAAAAATATAGTCATACCCTAATGCTCTCCATACGAGTTAGCTTGTCATGTTTTCGTTTTTTGTAAATGTTTTCAATGTCATTTAGAGAAACTAGTTCACCTCTGTAAAATCATATAAGTTGTTCAGAATCTTTTCTGGATGTATTGAATTACAGTAACAAAAGCAAATTTAGCAGAAGACTCACCTCTCTCGCACAGCATCTTCCTCAGCAGATCGCTTTGTTCCACGAGAAGCTCCCTCCATTTGTTTCCTCAACTGAGCTGCCTCTATCCTTTTGAAGTCCTCATCTGTAAGTATTCTATCTAACACTATTTCTTCAGCCTTGGCCTTCTTCTCTTCAGCTGTTAATCTTACTTTTGCTTTATTACTAAGTTTAGATGATTGAGTACTTTTAGATGTGTTGGACTTTTCACTACTCTCAGAGGTTGTACGTTTCTGAAACATGTTTTAAAAATTTGTAGGTGGGTAAAATATTAAATCTAACTAAAGATGAACATTAATAATTACTACCTTGCTCTTTTTAGCATTGCTAACAGGAATTGATTCCTCTGAACAATTATCTTCCTCTTCAGCATCTTCCTCTTCATCTTCATCCTCACCACTTTCGTCTTCACAATCTTCATCCTCTGCTTCTTCGTCTTCTTCCTCAGAATTATTTTCATTTTCACTTTCTGCTTCACTATCTTCCTCAGAACCTTCCACCCACTCACCACCTTCACTATCATCGCTGCTGCTGCTAATGTCAATATCTGAACCACCATCATCACCTACATCTACCCAGCTACCATCACTGTCACTGTCATTATCAGCATGACTGGAATCCTGATAAAAAAAAAAAATATACATATATATGGCTTAAAAATTAACAGGCTGTCTCACCAAATGAAAAACTAAACAAAAATGAAAACATTACTCACTTTCTTGGTAGCAGGCTTCAAAAGTACCTCAGCTCCAGGAATATAACTCTTAGCATCAACTTCTCCATACTGCCGACTCTTCTGATCTTCAGTAGCTTCTGTTGGCTTACCCTGTGAAATGTAACATCAGTACTATCAATGTAATGTTCAAGAAGACAATCCTCCCAATGTAAGAAAAACAAATTACCCTGTCCTTCTTGTGTAATAATTCTGGTTGATGTTGGCGGTACAGATGGATGAGGGAATGAGCAGCCATCATCACACTTCTTTCCTTATATTTTTTGTACTCAGCCAAGTCATGTAAAAGATCTTGAGACATTACAAGTGGACAGCGACCACAGATCTCGCGAACTGCATTGATACTGAATAAATAATGACAACTCGATTAGACCAGTAATGTTTCTCAAATGTAACAAACAGTAATTTAACAATGACATACCCAATAGCAATTGCATCTGCAGAATTCCTTTCAGTCACAAAATTATTTACAAGTGTCTTTAGGACTGGTTCTAAGGCCTGGAAGTCATAAAATCAGTTTTGTAGATCAGGTTTAGAAACAAGTGAAATATAAACTTATAAATGAAAACTCACGTCAGGAGGAACAAGCTCATGAGATGCTTGGGCAACAAAGAGGAGGATCCTGGTCACCTCTGTAGGAGAAGGCAAATAAATATTTCATGTGAGAGATGGTAAAACTCTCCAAATGATACAGATAGCATAGAGACTTCCAATACCTTTCTGATGAGGCTGCATGAACCTCTGAATATACGGATAAAAGTTTAGAAGAAATAACTGATGAAGGCCAATTAAACGAGAAATTAAGTCTAATGTGAGCATCTTCACTTCAAATCTCTCATTAGTTGTTTCAAGCTGCTTGAACAGCTTCTCTGCAAGTCCTAGAGAAGAAAGTTACATGCAATATAAAATTGGTATAGCATATTTCAACAGCAAATAGTGTTCTGCAACTAGTACCTTGAGGATCATGTATTAAGTGAAGAGCAGAAAAATTAAAAACCGGAGCAGCATTCTTCTTTTTCTTTTTCTAAAAACCATAGAAGAGCAAAACATGTAAACACTTCCATAAAATTTAAAAACAAACCTCACACATCATATTATGAAATAATGTTTTATACCTTGACCAACTTTTTTACTTGACTTAGTTGCTTCTCACGTTTCCTAGTTTTCTTGTTAAACTTGTTAGCCATAATAACATCTTTAGCTGTCACTTCATCCTAGAAAAGGAAATAAAATATTTCAGCTCACCAGTTAAGTGCTTTAACTTCAAGAAAACAATTATTTTTTTTTTTTTTTTTTTTTTTTCTCAAATACTGTACCTCTGAGTCACTGTCATCATCTTTCTTCTCTTCCTCAGAATCTGCACTAGTAAAGAAATTCAGAGCTGCAACTTTCACCTTGTGGAAAAAATGGAGTGTTAAAATTAAACAACTAAGGATTACAATAACCAAAAGTATACATTTGACTAAAATCTAATGTATACCTCAGAATCTAATGGATACAGTAACATAAAATACATAAAAATAGAGAAATACCTTCAAAAATTTTGAAAAGCACGCAAGAGAAATAACGTTTACTGTTTTGGCATCATTCCAAATATTTTTTTTGTATAGTTGAATCATAATGTCCTAAAAATAATTAACAGAGAGGAGAAATAGTATTAAGGGTCAATAAGCATACAAAAACAGGGGTTCAATTTAAAAACAGTCAGTTTCACCTACCACAGACATTTTGGAGGCTTTTGAATTGGTATCATTAAGCATACTGTACATAAAATTTTGAAGAGTCTGTAACAAGTTGCAGCATAAGGATACAATATGAGAGAATTAAAAAAATTTCAACCCAAAACAAAAAAGGGTTGAGAGTGAAATCACCTTACCGTGTTAAGCTTTGAGTTCTTGTGCTTTGAATTAACATTTTTGATGTCTGTAATAATGTGATTCTCCAAAAACTGGCGGAGTTGTTTATCTTGACACCTTAACAATTGGAAAAAGAGGGATAGGAGATCTGTTGGAGCAAGTAAGTTCTTGTTGCGTAGCAAAATCAGTGCCCTGCAGAACGTCTGAAAACATTAAAGTTAAATCATTACAAGACTAAAAAATACTAAAAAATGCTGGCGTATTGGTATGAAACACTTACCATACGCATTCCGGCATCTAATATAGTATGGTGTGTTTGAAGAAGGGACATAAGATCTTGAGGAAACTCTTTAAGCTCTTTGGGGTAACATTGAGCAATTTGAGCTAAGAACACTACAAGTTCGTCCAAGCTCTTCTCATATTTGTCGGGATGGAGCTTAAAAATCTCCATGAGAGCGGAGTAGTGACGATACTGTTGTGAGAACTGTACAGAAAATTAAATGCACCGTTAGGACAGTGATAACAACAATTAAATAAATATTTTCCAAGAAATGAAAACCTGCCTCATCTTTGTAGGATTGTGGGTCCCGCTTGATAAGGTTCTGTAGCTGAGGTATATTATCCGGAAGTTGATTGTTGTGTCGCACCATTTTGACAACTGCTCCTGTTAACAGAGATGTGAAATGTATCTATAGAAATCAATAAAACCTGATCCAGCGACTTATACAACCAAAATATTTGCTCAAAGGCAAAATAAATAGTTTGCAAAATAGTAAAATATTTGACTGACTCTAGAAATATTGCACAATAATAGGGTAGAATGAATTAATATCTTACGATTAATAACAGACCTTCAAAAGGAGAATTGAGAAAGTATTGTTCAAGCTCAATCAAAACCTAATTGAGTGTTCTCCAAACATTATTCTGTTCCAGAATAACCTAAATTAGTTGAAACACGTGTGTGTGTATAGGCTTCGCAGCAGTAACGTTTCCATAACTCGTCGGACCGTCGGCTGCTATCTGCCAGAATACCAACTCCTGCAGGTAAGGCAAAGTTTCTATTTAATTAAATACTTTGTAATTTTGCCATAAGAACTTTGAAAACAAGAATAAAGTCTATTCAAAGTAATTTTTTGTATCGTTTAAGTACAGGTTTTACTATTTTTTCAGGGACAAAGTAGTAGGGCTCTCTAGTTTTGAGGTTTGTGTGTAAAAACAACACAACCAACAGCAACACCTCGGGGCCCTTAACCTCTTTAAATCCACGTGAAAAACATCAGGTTGACTGGACTTTGTTGCAATCTCCAACATGGGCAAAGCAAGCAAAATAAAAGTTTCAAAGCAAAAGAGTAAGGCACAACCCCTCGAACAGCAGCTAGCGGAACACCGTTTCGCGAAACCATCTACTAGAGTTAAAAGCAGGGTTCGCCAAGACGAAGATGAAGAGGTAGGAATAAATTCCAATCCAAGGGATAACTGTCTCACAAGTTTCGAACAATCCCTTGGCTTTTTAACTTTAGGACGAACCTTTTTTTTGAAATCAGTGTTGAAATTTCGTGCCTTACCTTTTTCTATGCTTGAGTGTAGTGTTGTTGTATCATTACTCCTTTGCTCTCTTTGCAGTATGTCACCTCTGAGCTCTCTGGCCGTATCCTCCAACAAGCTCGACGGCAACAGCAGGAGCTTGAAGAGAGCATTGACGATGACGCTACCCCTGCACCAAAGAAGGTTCCCCAGTTATCAGCGGGACATTCATCATCTGGAGGTAACAACGCTGATTCCGATGATGAAGAAGCCAGCTCTGAAGATGACATGGATGGTGACTTTTACGATGATGTGGTATGTCATTATCAACCATTTTTGTACTTTAGAGTTCTTTTGTTCACATGGCACTGTCGTACAATTTCTCTATTCATTTTGAAAACAGAATGTCGATGAGGCTGATGAAATTGCACTGGAGAAATTCATGAATTTTGGTGGCAAGGCAACACGTACACTTGCTGATATTATCCAAGAAAAAATTACTGAAAAGCACACTGAGCTTCAAACTCAATTTTCTGATGCGGGCAGTAAGTGGAGCTCTAATGATGTATATATTACTTCTTAATGTGTTCTTCCTTACTCACCAAAATTTTTGTATGAATTAACATAGGTGTCCAAATGCAAGATTTGGATCCACGAGTAAAAGAGATGTATGAAGGGGTCAGGGATGTTTTAGCAAAATACCGAAGTGGAAAACTGCCTAAAGCATTTAAGATTGTTCCAAAACTGCGGAATTGGGAACAAATCCTCTTTATTACTGGTAAGATATATCATAATCATAGTGGTATGGAGTTTTTCTTGCTTTTACTCACTCATGATTTTCAATTTTTTTCTTTTTAATGTAGATCCTCCTAAATGGAGTGCTGCTGCTATGTATCAAGCTACACGTATTTTTGCTTCAAATCTTAAAGATAATATGGCACAGAGATTTTTCAATTTAGTTCTCTTGCCCCGTGTACGTGATGACATTGCGGAGTACAAGAGACTGAATTTCCACCTGTATCAAGCCCTGCGTAAAGGACTTTTCAAACCTGGAGCTTTCATGAAAGGTGTTCTGCTACCCCTTTGCGAGGTAATTGTTGTTTTTCTCCCTTATGGTTTTCACCTCTTCAACTTAACACAATCACTTATTTAATTAATTTTGTGTTTTAATTTTACTTTTACAGAGTGGTACATGTACTCTCAGAGAAGCCATAATTGTGGGCTCAGTTGTTGGCCGTAATTCTATTCCTATGTTACACTCAGCTGCAGCCATGTTGAAACTTGCAGAAATGGATTACAATGGAGCTAATTCCATTTTTCTTAGGATTCTTTTTGACAAAAAGTATGCCTTACCTTACAGGGTAGTTGATGCTGTTGTGTTTCATTTCCTGAGGTAATGTCTCTCTTCATACTGTCAGTCAACAACTGCCTCTGAACCAAATGGCTCATGTATGTTTTCATATTTCAGGTTTCAACGTGATGAGAGAGAGCTACCTGTACTGTGGCATCAAGCTTTACTTACTTTTGTCCAACGATACAAGAGTGATATTAGCAGCGAGCAAAGGAGTGCTCTAATGGAACTTTTAAGGCACCAGACACACCCCACTATTACCTCTGAAGTCAGACGTGAGCTGCTGAGTGCAAAGTGTCGGGATGTGGAGTGTGCAGAGCCCATGGAGTAATATTATTTTGTTGGATTAAACAATGTACATACAATTAGTAATAAGTTAGGAATAAGTCTTATATTTTCCTAATTCATAATTTCATCAGTTATTGTACATTAATGTTAAATACAGATTACTTTATACTGATAATACATGATTATCATTAGAATAATATCATTACAAACCTCTTAGTAGTCATTGGTTCACATGATATCTTATTACAATGGCAGTATATGGTGCACTAGTTGCTACTGATTCACACCAAATTTTGAGTCTCCCTTTTACTTTGATTTAAAAATAATTTTGCTGTGCGTACCCTACATATCTCTCAGTCCTGGCAGATGACAAGGTATTTTCTCAACAATCTTCTCTAGATTTTTCTGTAAATTTCTCTCTGCAGTTTCTTTTATTGTGTCATGAAGGCTGACTGCGGCCTGAAATATGGAAATTTTATTTATGGAATGTCTTAAAAAGCGTGATGCAGTTAAGAGCAAATTAGTCAAACCTTTTCAGCAATGACTGATGAAAAGGTGTCTAGAGGATACAATCCTGTCAGATTGACTTTGATAGGACCAAAGTCATTAATTTTTGCCTCATCCAGTTTTAGTTTGCATCCAGCAATAGTTATGGAAATTTCTACTGCCAGTGTTACAGAGTTAGATGTCACATTGGCAAATAAGTTGCCTGTAGTTCCCATATGCAGAATGGAGGCATCATAATCATATCTGAAAAAGGAAAAACATGAATAAATTCAGATAAATTGTTTGTCTTAAAATATTAAGTCCATTGTAGATC
Source organism: Frankliniella intonsa (assembly GCA_033675135.1). Classification (NCBI taxonomy): domain Eukaryota; kingdom Metazoa; phylum Arthropoda; class Insecta; order Thysanoptera; family Thripidae; genus Frankliniella; species Frankliniella intonsa. The sequence goes on from CM066257.1 coordinate 5,620,436, forward strand.
AGAGAGACTTACTCAACTACCAGCTCTTGAAGGCCTATTGGTGCTAAAACAACTAGTTTACCTTCCTTGTAGGCTAGCTTAGCATCACCTGTTCTCTTCACCGAGGCCAGTGACCTCAGAGAACCTTTTGTGCAATGCAGATGACCGTGAACAACAAACGGCCATATCTTTTGATAAAAGTCCTCGGTGAAGTCTGGCAACGGCACAGAGTCCTCCTTGGCTAGAACCAGTGCTTTTCGTGCAGAGATTAAAATGTCATCGAGCAACGTGTTGAAATTGATCCCCCTTAGTTCGGCTTCCCTGACAAGGTCCTCCGACAGCCTGTCTCCCTGAAGGAACATACAGTCAACATTGAATGACAGTTAGTTCTCGCAATGCATTGACACAGTGGCTCTTTGTTTCCTCTGCTTTGTCCGCCCTACCTCTGGGGCGTACACAGCCTGGAGGGCGTCGACGGCCACCCCCAGGAGCACCAGGAACAGGGCAGCCTTGGGCAGGTGCATGGTGGGCGGGGCGCGGCGCGGCGAGCACCTGCAGCAGAGAGATGTTTAGTTCAGGCCGCCGCGGGGTATGGTCCACTGGCTCTGGCGCGGACTGTCCGCGGGGCCACGGGGTCAATGCGATAACTTGCTGGCCCGACGCTGTGCTCACGCCCGGGCCCGCGCGCGCCCGCCTTAGTGCGACGGCTCCCCGACCTGAGGCGTGATGACCAGTGCCAGTGCGGGGACGCGACTCTAAATCCTCAACGTGAACCGTGTCGTTTTGCTCTAGTTTCCGTCGGTTGAACACGAGCCTGGTGCTTCCCCCGCACCGGAGAGGGGAGGGGCGACGACGGGAAGATAACTTGCGCAGTTCTGGGCCTTCCCCAACGACGAGATCGTAAAGCGCGTGTCGCCTGAGGATCTCCTCGGGGACGAAACTGTGTAATAACTCACCCTGGTTAACGATGAGCTTAGACTCGGTCGATAAGGCGGCGCGGGCGGCGACGGACCGCGGGACACTGGCAAGTGGGCACTGTAAACACTGCAATGTACAGCTCAGCTCTGCTCAGCTCAGCTCCCCCCTCCAGAGCACAGCACAGTACATGTGACAGCGATGACGCATGGCAATCAGATCACCCTCACTTTTTCTCGAGCCACTGTCGCTTTTCTTCCCAGAGGCTGCGCGGCGCGGAGCCGAGCCCCCGCATGTGTGCGGAGTGGCCTACATAAGTTGCATCTGGAGTGGCCATCAGGCGAGGGAATAAGAGGAGCGGGTGCAAGGGAGTAAACCACCACAAGTATCCGTGAACACCATCTATTCTCAATACAGGGGTTGTAATACTGAAAATCTTACACCTCAAAGATGACATAAAATCAATGATGATGCTTCCGGTTATTGAAATCATGGTTCCTCAGTCTAGTCGTAGTTCCACATAAAAAACAGCAAACTTCCAAAGTTTTTAAAATACAGCAAAAATAATAGAATACACTAATGCTCACCAAGTAGAAAATCTAACTGCCTTATAATACTCAGACACAACAATTGGGCTACATTTGGTAACGTTTGAAGACCAATATTAACTGTGGAACTGCCACAGCTCAGATATGCTGCAACAATTTTAAATCACAATGTAAATGATATAACTAGACTCCATAATGCATAAAACAATGGCTTGATTAGCTTCCGTAATAAAGACATATCCTGTGCATTTACATTAACATACTTAAAACCTGATTGAAAAAATAATTTTGTTTCTCTCAAACAGTTAATTAAGGTTTTCAGTAAACCAGTAAAAGTGGCAATTGCTCCAACAATTTGATTCATTAATGAAGACTACAATGACCTGGGAGTTGCATGTCTAAGAAAAAGTGACATGTTCATGTGCCACATTCACCAGAGATCACCCCTATAGTTACATGATTAGTCAGTTCACAAGTCTAAAGCACTACTCTACTTCCTTTTAAAAAAAAAAATCTATAAATTACTGCCCAGTAGAAAATCACAAGTAATTTGAGCAAGTTTCCTGAAGGAAAACAAGGCAATATAAATGTGCTTCGTCCTCACATGATTTACTTATTTAGCATCCACAATAATTTCAGTATCAAATAAGCAAAATGATTGCAAACTGTCAATAGCAACAAGTCTTACTCAAAGGTTTTTGGCAAAATTGGCCCTTAATTGATGCTGCAATACAAATTACTACATAATCCCTGAAGAATCTGGCAGGAAATATTTCTTTTTGTACATGGAATGTTAACTTGACAGCTGAAATATAGCACAGATCATTGTTTTCTCACACATTCTTATGTCTGAGAATGTTTGATAACTTCCAGTACAGGACATAGAAGTTCAGATTTCAGAAATCATTTTGGAGGAGTCAATATGTCATCACATTCTTAGAAATTCTGAACAGAAGAATGGACTAAGACACATCAATCACAGACAATATATTGATTAGAATTACAAGAAAATAAACACCAATAAACCCCTAGGAAATGAATTCTCAGCTTTGCGAGGGCTAGGAAGATCTCTAACATAGGTAGGAAAATGAGGTCTGTCCTTATAATAATAAGGCTCTTTGGTTATGCTAACAGGAGTTGCTGTTTAAGAAAAGAGAACATGCCTTGCACAAATGAAAGACAGGAAAAAATATTGAAGACAAAAGGTAGGAAGAAGTTAAAGGTAGTGTTAAAGCAAAGGCCATTTGTATACTGTTGTCACAAAATTATAGAAACAGAGAGAACAGAGAAAGTTCAGTCCAACAACATAAACTAAAATAAGCAAATCAGCATTGATTTTTTTTATGTGCATGCATTGAAAAGGATTATTAATTAAGTTTGATAATACAATGGTTGTGCACATCACAAGCCAAATATGATAATTCCCTTTTAAAACAGTTCCCATTCCAAGTACTAGAAATTACACATCACATTAAGAAAATGAGAACGGATAAAGGAAAAAGCAATATTCCAAACAAAAATGTAAAATTTGAAAACACTAACAATATTTAAAAAGATTTACCCACTACTTCAAAAAAATAACTACAAAGCATTGATAAGGGGAAGAAAAAAATTGATACACAAAGAGCATTGAGACCAGATTGATAGAGTAATATTCTAAAAAGTAGCACCAAAATCGTTCAGTACGAGCTTTGGCAACAATCCACAAGCAACTTGATTTAAAAAAAGAAAAAACAATTCAAAAGAAATGAAAATTTATAGAAGACAATTGTCCTTACTTCTAAATAGTTTTTACAAGAAATATTTTGTTAAAAAAGATGGTCTATACACATTAATTAAACCTACATAACAGGATATTGTACACATTTTCAATCACCTGGATACTATAATTAATTACTTTGTGCTGTTAACAGTGAATTATTGTCTGAACCAAATATCTTCCCAACCATCAACATAAATGGGATATGCTTATTGTCACAAACAAAAGAGATAGAATACAGACAAACTATGGAAAGATTTTTAAGATCCAAAGAAAAAAATTATAAGTTGATGAACACATTATTTACCTTGATTAGGCATAAGAAAAGGAAATAAGAAACTGTTTAAGAATGATGCACTGCACTACAAAAAAGAAAGAGAGAGAGCACATATGACTTTAATACATATGCAGTAGATAAAGAAAATGAAAATGTGAAAAAATTCACCAACACACAAAATGGGATATGATAATGCTCAAGCAGGAGTCATGGAGAGTTATAAATACAGTACGTGATGTATTTGGCATCAATAAATACTAGGAAAAATATAAATACATGATTCACTCAAGCAAAGTAGACCCATCTTTTTAAACACCATTGGAAATTGGATTCATCACAATAAAAACTGGACAGATATGTTACCAAGTAATATAATCAACAAAAAATAAAGCAGCCTATCTACTGGCTGCTTCATTGCTTCCTTTTCGTTGCAGTATAGTTGGGGATGTTGATATTAGTGGAAGTGATAGAGGCTGAATTTGCAGAACTGACTGGGCCTGAGATTGCACCTGTCAAAAAGAGGGGCATTAAAGTATGGGCCAGCTTTGCTCTTCCTTTGGCACTAAAAAGTTTCATGGTTTTCAGTAAAAACAAAGTAAGATAAATAAAGAATGGAGAATACTACGACTTCATCTGATCAGACACCTGAGATAACATTTGCTGCAACAGTGGTGGGGAGGCAATACGAGGGGTAGTCTGTTGGGGGGTCGTCTGCTGTGGAGATTGAGGAGACTGCTGGGAGTCTTCACATTGACTGACATCCACAGCCATGTGCTCAAGATCTGGGAAGAGTCTTGTCAGGACAAAGTATGCAACATCATAGTTACGCCAATAGTCAGTATGAGACGTGATTGCAGATAAATAAGGGCCACCTAAGTTACTGTCACGCAAGACATAATCTAAACGATGTTCTAGGCCTGGAAAAGAATTGAGAATTTGGTTAGATCGGCACTGAAAGTCAGTTAAGCAACTACTCCACAGAAATCGATACCACGTACCTCGTGTGGGAGAACCTAGAGATGGCGAGTGATGTTTCCAGCTTTTTACCATGTCCCAGAGCTTCCAACTTCGTTCTAAGGCAACAATCAACAAATGGTAAATTCCACTATGATACGATTGATGGCAGCACAGATTAAATTGTCAACTAATGATTACTCACCACGACTAGGAGTTCCACCAGGAGACTTTGGAGAGTCTTCATCTCCACCTTGCCGGGTACCAGTTGACACACTGCTTGAACCAAGACCATCATTCATAATAACTTCTTCAATGGGGGCATCTGAATACAGTAAATGTTGAGCTGCATTGTATGCTTCAATTTGAAGAGGAAGTGACTTGGCATATTCACGAACCAACAAAGGTTCCATCCTGAAACATGTTAATAAAATTAATACAATTAATATTGACAGAAATTCAGATACACCTAAACAACGAAAATCTAAATGAAACTGGAAGCTAAAATGATGATTACTGACCTATATGCAACAGGATCAGATGGATGGAATATGTTATAAAATCTACGACACAGAGTAGGGGGAAGCAAGTCTTTGTGACAGCTTTCAGCTTGGGGGTCTGTGACACGAAGTGCTAAGAATACAGCCAATGGTGATCCCATGCAAAAGAGGTTGTCCAGCTAAGAGAAGAAGAAAAGAAAAAAAATCATTATTAAAATGATAAATGTTGACATAGAAATAGAATTAAGTTAGAGGAATAACAAACCTCAAAGAGTAATTTAGTAGGGCGGTGGGTTGGTGTGGGAGTGGGGGTGGTACCCTGTGAAGAGGCAGGGGTGTTAGAACTCCCAGAAGCCTGGCTACTTCCATCATCATTTACTGCACCGTTCAAATTGCTGTTTGAAGACTCTTGAGCCTAGCAATAAATTTATTTTTATTTTCCAGAACCCTTGAATTTTCCAAACACTGGATAAAAGCATAATTAGATAAGGACCTTTCGTTGCTCCAATGTATGGGTGATACTCCAGCCTGTGATGATATCATACACAATTACACAACCTAAGGAGTGAGCCATCACAGATACTTTTCCACCACGGGATGTAAAATCAGGATTGCGTTGGGTGAATCTTGAATACAGGCGATTCAATTCACAAGTTAAACCTTTTTGAATTTCCCTACTGTACAGAGGACTAGTGTAATACATTATGTCCATTGCAGTTGCATTCAAACGCTGTCTTATACTTTGAACCTTGTTAGGAGTTATAGCCTCAACAAGACCTGCACAATGAAAAAATAATTATTAGAGCCCACTCACACCCATAAAATGAGGAAATTATAAATATATTAGCTGTAGTCTTTCTTACCACCATCCAGCTTCAGATGTGCCCGCCACTCAACAGGAAAAAATTCAGCACGATGTTGGGATGAGGGAAAGTATTTTGTTTGCAACCAGGAAGTGCAATCTCGAAACCTGTGAGAATATGCAAAATTAAATTTTAAAGAAAAGTAAAATAGAATAAGTTTTTATTTTATTTTTATTTTTTCTCCCCCATGTACGAACGTGCAAGTGTTTCTTATGATGCGATCTTTATCCATCTTCTGTCCAATTCCATGAATGACAAATACTAGATGGGTGACATCGACTGGGCGGTCTTCAAGGGTTGCACGAGTTTTATAACCTCTGCACAGTCTGTATCCAGTAGCTGAAAACAGACCATATAAAAGTAGGAAGTTGAAGAAGGGTTAATATTTCATAATAGTCTAAGCAGCATACTTACATTTTTGAAAATATCCCAACTTTTGGGTGAAGCTACGTACTAGTTTAGAAGGTCCTGCTTCACTATATAAATATACTTCAATAGGAGAGTACCAATCAATTCGAAATTGATTAAAACTTTCAGACTTGACAACTGAAAATTATAAACCACATTATTGAACAATCGATGATGAACTCAAAAACCAAAAGATGAATGGAGTACACATGTATACCTTGTTTGGGTTGTTTAGGGTTGCTTGCGGAGATATAGTCAGAAATACTATGATTTGCAAACAGGGCCAAATGAATATTTTCAATTTGATCATACCGATCACTATCTAAAGGCTGCCAGGTGACTTCATAAAACCACAGTCCTCTCATTATAGGGTATTGCTCGCCTAAAGACAATGGAAGAAAAGTACAGGTTCGTTAGCTACCAGGCATAAGCTTGAAATTATTGTCCTCACACAAAACAATGATATCAGCAAAATACTCTTACCTGGCCAAAATATAGAAACACATTTGCGCCTCTCAATATCAACCTCGTACATTCCACCTCTTACTACAAGGTGGTCTTTGTGAGCGGATGCTGGTGACTCACCATCTGAGTACCCAGCGCTACAAGCATCATAGTACACACTATCATCCATTGAGCTTGTGGAGGCACTATTAGAACTATCTGAATGTGAAGCGGGGATTTGGTTTGGGCCCTGATCTGATTGTGGTGGGTGTTTCTGTCGACGAAACCTTTCCTCGATACGTAGTGAGTCAAACCCACTGAACGGTACCCATTGCTTGTCAGAGTCACACCTGTAGAACCAGCGGACCTGCTCTGGAGTCAGTTCTCTGATGGGTTGGTCTAGCCCAGGGTCTGGGGTAGAGGCTGAGGTGGGACTTGAAAAGGAATATGGCCATTCTGGGGTCTGTTCTTCACTGAGGGGCGTGGGCGCCTCGTAATGCCCACAAAAGTCTTCGGTGACTATGCTTCCCTGGGGCGTGACATACAGCACCTCGTCCTCCACGACCTCGCCCTCGCCAACATAGTCCTCCACTGACAGCTTGTCGAACCCTTCCTCCAACTGATACAGGGGCAGGGGGGCCGAATCGTTGAGCTTTTCATCTTGATTCGGAGGGGATGTGTAATTCATTGACGATGGCGGCGGGGGCGCACAGGAGCGAGTCACATGCACAGCGGCACTAACGAGTTGACTGCGTTCTTAAGCTTGGGAAAAATGACATCAGCTGATATGTTTGTTCATGTTCTTCGTTCACTGATTCACTGCTCGCAAATCCCAAACAACAACAACAACACACCTATCACTACGCCTTGTCACAATGGATTTCGAGTCGACTCCGAAAAAAGATTGACATCTGGCACTACACGCAAATAAATTTCATTTCGATGGGGTAAAACGGGGGTTTCTTCAAAAATCTATCATTGAAATTTCCAAATTCAATCATAGTCTTATTCTCATATTTTAAAATAGAAATAGGCCAAAATATTTTCAATTAAAACTGCTAATTGTGTTTGTGATGTTGGCAGAACACCACCCTACCTCCGCCGCCCAAATACCGAGTCCCTCTCCGCACCAATCCACGTCCATTTCCTTTTCCGGGGTGGTTGTAAGCAAGGTACATGTTTATCCACGAATTTTCCTGAAATTATCTGATTGAATCCGTAAGAAAGAGACGCGTATTTTCACCGCGGTTCAGCCTTAATTTTTCCCTTACTTTGCTGCGGTTTTATTAAATCGTCTGATTTTCGCATGTAAAAATTCTGACCGCGATTAATGTGTTTGGCTGACACCGTCCGGCCCCTGGTGCTTCGTATACATCCGTGGAAAACTCGTGTTTAACGCTCTGTATCTTTTTTTCCAGAGGCCTCAACATGGGAGCCTACAAATACATTCAGGAACTCTACCGTAAGAAGCAGAGCGATGTTCTTCGCTTTTTGCTCCGTATCAGAGTTTGGCAGTACCGCCAGCTCACAAAGATGCACAGGGCTCCCAGACCCTCCAGGCCGGACAAGGCTCGTCGCATGGGATACAAAGCTAAGCACGGTAAGTTTATCCTCCTCTTTTTGATCGTTTGGCCCATGTGTGGAGCTGTTGATGCCTGGATTTCGACCCTTGACGCGATCCTGCATCGTCCACCCTGGGTTATGTGTTTGTCAAAGCGCCGGCGAAAGTCCAATTCTAACCTATCTGTTCCCATGCAGGTTACGCCGTATTCCGCATTCGCGTCCGCAGGGGTGGCCGTAAGAAGCCCGTCCCTAAGGGTGCCACCTACGGCAAGCCCAAGAGCCAGGGTGTGAACCAGCTGAAGCCCACCCGCAACCTGCAGTCTGTGGCTGAGGTAAGTCCTCTCCATTTCTGCATGGAAGTGTATTTGAGCCAGATACTGATGATACCATATACAATACCTTGATGAGCAGTGATGCCTTTTTCTTCCTTGGATGTCTGAATTTGGCTCAGCACACCTGTTTCTATCTAACCAAAATAGAGCCTAAATAGTGAATAAACTATGCTCTGTCTATTTCATTAAGTTTTATGCTGTGGTTGACATGGACTCATTATGATGACACTATTCTAATTTTTGTTGACAAATAGTGATGCCTTTTTCTTCCTTGGATGTCTGAGTGCAGTCAAGTTTCATGTGCCTGGCCTTATCATTAATATGAAAAGTCTTGTCCATTCTTCCTTGAATGTGACTTATGTAGAGCAGATTCACTTTTTATCAAGCTATGATGACAATTTTTGTAAACCTTATTTGAAATGCAGTGATGCCTTTTTCTTCCTTGGATGTCTGAGATTGAAATTTTTCTTTTTGTTCAGTTGTTAAAGTAGGTTAAATCTTTGCTAATCACTCATTATTTTTTTTCCAGGAGCGTGTTGGCAGGAGGTGTGGTGGCCTTAGAGTTTTGAACTCATACTGGGTTGCTGAAGATTCCACCTACAAATACTTTGAAGTTATCTGTGTTGACCCTGCCCACAAGGTACTTTCTAGCAAAGTTAATACATGCAAAGTTTTTTTAAGTTCAGAGTTGATAATGAGTTTGGAATTTATCTTACAGGCTATCAGGAGAGATCCCAAGGCCAACTGGATCTGCAAACCTGTCATGAAGCACCGCGAGCTTCGTGGTCTTACCTCTGCTGGCCGCAAGTCCAGGGGATTGGGCAAGGGCCACAGATATTCCCAGACCAAGGGTGGTTCCCGCCGCGCCGCCTGGCTCAGGAGGAACTCTCTCTCCCTCCGCAGGAAGCGTTAAACTTATTCTTAATAAACTATCTGCTTATTATAAGTCAATTGAAGTATTTATTTAATCATTAGACACCACGTCCTTTCCACGTCTGAAAAATCACTATGCATTAGCTATTTCTACAAGACACTTTCTCATGAAGGGATTACATGACAGTTGATTTAATTCTTCTTGTACACCAACAAATTCTGCCGGAGCATACTTTTTAATTAGAATAATATTTTCTCTAATCAATTCTGGTACAGCAGGTGGCACATGATGTGCTTCTATTTCACTAGAGATGTCTTGCAGTGTCCTTAAAAGCAAGAACAGTATACCATCTCCATTGCGATGTAATCTGACAGCACTCAATTTCAAGAATGAATTGATAGCCTGGAAACATTAAAATATTACAATTAAAAGTTCAGTTTGCTTTGAGATTTCCTCTCCCACATGTGGGAAATGCTATTCATGTTACCACAAACCTGTAATGCATGTTCTCTTGTGTCGAAAGATTCTTTTGACAGGTAACTATCAAACACCTCTAGTAAAGGTTTGCTCCACCGGATGACAGATGGTCCCATTGCTGTCAGTAAGGGTCCCAGTGACTTAATGTAAGCCAACCGAAAGGGAATTTGATCTTCTATCACCATTTTATCAATTAAGGTGCTAATAGTTTTATCAAACTGGTCCCACTGAAATAGGAGGATGAAGACAAAAATTAGTCTCACCATTTTAGTTGCATTTAATTCCCTCAAGGCCATCACTTCAAATAAACTAACCATTCCAGGTTCAGTACTTCTAGTATATCCGCGTTCAGTAACACTGAGTAGTTTGATCAGGCATAAAACAGTTGGCTCAATCTGTTGGACATTATGTTGTAACAGCAGGGGTGCAAGAGACTCATAAAACACTTTGTGGAGACCTCTTTGGCACATCTCAGTCCGAGCCTGGCAACAGTAGAAAGCAAAATAACAGTGCATTGAACCAAAAAGATCTGCAGCTGGACTTTGCTCTTATTTTATAAAATACGTACCACATTACCAATTATGTGTGACATACATTCTAAACCAATCAGCCTTCTTCCTATGTCATGATCATCTAAGATCAAAAGTGCCGTTGGCGACACTATATCTAAATATTCTGAAAGATTAGGAGCATGAACCTGAAATAACAGCCACTTATATGACGCAACTGCTCCTGGGTGTTTCTGCCAAGTATTTCGCAACAATTTTGGTCTGAGGAGTAAAAGTGCTTGTTTAAAGCAGGGTCCGTTAGTGTATCGAGATTGCCCGAGTAGTAGCTCTGAGGGTGATTTACACCCAAAGATTGAGCAAAGATCCTTCAAACAGGATGCGAGGACTCTTCGAGTGTCTTCAGAAGTCCACAGGTCAGGTGTAGAATGTTCTCCATAGAGAATCAATACACTGATCTAGAACAAAGACGGCTTTTCTTAGCAGGAATGCTTTTACGTTGTACTTAAAGCTGGGAATTCATACCAGTTACCATAGCTTCACGGGGAAAACTTGCAGATAGAGTAGAAGTTGCATAATTAGAGAGAAAATTTGACACTGACTCCAATCCAAGAAGCACCTTTTCTCTAAATTCCACAAAATCCTTCTCCTCTGAAGGCCTGTCTTCACCATAGGTTTGCTCAGGAAGAAGTAAAGCATTGACTATTTTAATGAAAGATGTCCATGAAGACGAGATGACAGGCTCTTCAAATTTAAGAGAATTGAGCAAATCTATATCACAGTTGATATCACTAAACAAAGTTGGTGGCATTTTTCAAAACCAAAGTTTCATTACAGACGTGATTGAGCGATGTAAACACTGGTTCGTAGCAGAAAGCTTCGCGCTAATAGACGGCCATCTTGCTTGTAAAATTCTTCATGATTTCTTCTTATCCTAATACAGTTTAACTAACATAAGAAATAAAAAAATATCTCTATGGACAAATTTGTCAATTTTTCCGATAATTTTTTTTTTATCTAGCATTGATTAGCTTATGAAGCTAAAATTTTAACAACATTTTACCCTATATTTACTCCATCCGTACGTAAAATATATCAAAATATGTTGGAAGTGTTGGCAAATCTGTTAGCAAAATAGTTGGTAAAGCAATGTTATTGGGCTGTTGATGTTAGCGTCAAACTCTCGTGTTACTGCTTATTTAAATTTTATTTAGTTAGACAGCACAATTTTTGTTCGTTTTTAAATCAGGTTTGGGAGTAACAGCACATATATTGCTGTTTTCTGTTGTCTTCTGTACATCTTGACAGTATTTGGAAAGAGTCACATAACCCTATCAACTAACTACAAGGTAAGATTTTATGTGTGGGGTCTTCATATGTACTATGTGGAGAGAAGAAATGTTGCATGTGTTGCCTTTATCGATTCAATTGCAACATTGATTTTAGTTATCATGGGCTTTTGATTTTTGAGATAGTTTTATCTTCAGAAAAAGACTGCAGGTTTAAGGTACAAATTTTGACTTTCTTTTATAGCGCTCATGTCATTGTTTTTAGGATGGCTTCTGCTCCTAGTGGCTCAGCAGCCGAAGAAGAGGAGCTTACCATTCCTCGTGCCTCTATATACAAACTTATTAAGGAAATTTTACCAAGTAACACTCGTGTTGCTAATGAATGTAGAGATCTAATAGTAAATTGTTGTACTGAATTCATCCATCACATTGCTTCTGAGGCCAACAACATATGTAACAAACACCAAAAGAAAACTATCAATGCTGACCATGTTCTAGAAGGTAACCAAAATTGGTTGAGTATACAGTGGAATCAGTACTTCAAAATTACGAGATCTTTAATGATCTATTTTGCCTTTCAACTTATATAATATTTTTCAACCCCTCAAGCACTTGGAATATTAGGATTTGCTGACTACCAGGATGATGCCGAAGCAGTTCTTAGAGATTGTAAAGCTGTGGCTGCCAAAAGAAGACGCCAAAGCAATCGACTGGAAAATCTTGGTATACCAGAAGAAGAACTATATCGGCGTCAACAAGAATTATTTGCTAAGGTTAACATAGTTGTCTATTTTTATTTTTTTTTGCAACATTCCGTTTCCTCATTATTGTTAATATACCATGCTTTCAATTTTCCGTTGTCATTTTGTTGACAGGCTCGTGAAGAACAGGCAGCTCTAGACCAACAGCAGCAACAGTGGACACAAATCCAGGCAGCAGCAGCCGCTCAACTTGCAAAAAGTCAAGCCAGCATTGAGGATGATGAGGATGATTACTCATAGCACTTGTATCAAAGTGCACATCCTTGTATTGGAATTTGACTATTTTAAGTGACATGCCAGACTGATGGAAATAATTTTTATTTCTTGCCTCAAGTATAGTGCTCTACGGCACTCAAATTTTGTAGAGCTGGCTGGGGCTAGAGTTGTGGCTATGCAAAGCTCATCCAGCCCCATTTGTGGGAGACTGCATTCCCTGGAGGAATAAGCAGGATTTGTTGAGCATTACCATTTTGTACTGCTTTAATAATTTTACTGTTTGTGCACTTAAATTTTTCTGAATTCAGGGCTTCTTTGGAGTTCATTAACAGAATGGAACCCTTGCTTCAATTCAAGGAAGAACATTCTGTCAATGTACTCCTTTGGAGCCCTATACCAATAGTTTTATGCATGATTTTTGTGATTCTCCTCTGAAGGGCCACTTTACTACTTTTGCTCAAACAATTGTTAGAATTGGATAATGTAATATCAAAGATGTGTTTTTACTGGGGTAGATCAATGAAGGACAGTGTATTATACACTAAGCCTAAAATCTCAAATGTAATCTGAAGTCAGGCAGTTAGCAATCTTGCAATTCCTCTATTTTGATAACACAGAGACCTGAACAAACTATTGTCTTGCTTTCTGTCTGAAGGATTGTTCCGTACTCATTTGGTTATTTTGCTGTGTTTCATTGTTTAATCAATTAATGTGATAGTAGTGATTGAAATATATTTTTAGTTCAGCCATATGTCATACTGTTTTTGTGAAATCTATTAATTGCCACTCTGTTAAGTAGAGGGAAACCGAAACAAAGTGAGATTTAATTCAACTAATTTAATGAAAAATTTGATTTTTATTTTTATTTTCCTTTTTTCTTTAATTTTTTTTTATTTTTTTAATTTAATAGTGGTTGTTACAAAGTAACTATAACAGATGGGTAAACAAAAATGTAAAGATCTTTTTAACATAAATCAGTATCCGTGTCTCAAACGACAGTGCAAAGACTGAAACATTAACACATTTTCACAAAAACTGTGCCATATTTTTGGAAGTGATGACTAGATTGGTTACATTTTGACTCCTTACAGTAATTAATAAGACTCAAGACATTGATCTCACGTTATCACAAGCCTAACGTTGCTCCTATGTGTACTCTTCGTATGTGGTTATTTAGATTATATTTCTGTATAAATTTACTGTGACATGTTTCACATTCAAATGGTCTTTCCCCAGTATGGGTCAACAAGTGCCTACGGAGAGTGCTGTTTTCAGAAAACTTCTTGTGACACACATCACACTCATATGGCTTCTCCCCAGTGTGTGTTCTCATGTGACATTTCAGGGTACCGTGTTCAGAAAATCTCCTTGGACATAACTGGCAAGCATAAGGTCTTTCACCAGTATGAGTTCGCATATGTGCTTTCAGAGTGCTTGCAACACTAAAGCCCTTCTGACATATAGCACATTCAAACGGTCGTTCCCCAGTGTGAATTCTCACATGAATTTCTAGAGCTTGGTTTGATATAAATTTCTGACCACACTCTGGACAAGGAAACTTTTTAGTTCGCTTCTGAGGGCGAACAGGTTTTTTACTTTTTATGTTTAAATCATCTGATTCTGGTTCATCATCTTCTAGGCAATTTTGATTAGGTTTTGGATTGGTGTCATCTGTGACCTCTTCTCCAGTATAAAGATATACCTGACGAATTGATTTTGACCTTGCTGATGAGGAGATAACACCATTGTTAACTTGCATGGATTCTAAATTGAATGCTAGAGGATCGACAGAGCCTTCAGGTTCATGATTTGAGTCGGTGTCATTGTCAGGATCAGGCTCAGTTTTAAGGATTACTTCCACTTTCTCTAACCCACTAGAAGAACCTGCTAGAAACAAAACTTTGATTAGTTTTTTCAAGGCAGTAAAATGGTAAGCTGAAATATTAATAAGTTACCTTCATTATCACTGATAGCTAAAGGATCCTCTTCATCTGAAGGTTCTCTCACTAAGGATTTGAGAGATTCCAATTCTTTCCTCATTGCAATATTTTCCTCCAGTACCTTCTTGTACATTTCCTCTAGCCTCGTAAATCCTTCCCAAGTTATTTCTGTTTGGCACCCTCTTCCAGACACATCTTTCTGGGTACAATTTGATACATTTTCTTCAATATCTTTCTCTATTGGTTCAATTTTAATTTCATGTGATAACTCTGGACCTCCATCTCTCCCCTTTTTATTGCGCCTCACTGTAGTTTGTTTCTGATAGCCTTTAGGTCTTGTCAAATATGATGAGGTCTCACCTAGATTGAGACTAGGTGCCCAGTCTGCATTTGCAACATCAAATAAGGCAGAAGGCTTTCCTAAAGACAAATATTTAAAAAAATATATATAAAAAATTAATGATATTTATAAATTTTAAGCAGCAACAGATTTCAGCTTTATACTGAAAACTGACATATTTGTTTTCTTGGGCACATAACCCAACAGAAAAATAACTAAAGAAATTTAGAAGTATAGAAAATAGGCAAACTAATGAGACCTACCGGTTACAAAGTGGTTGGCACACACACGCGTGTAGCGTGGGAGATTTGCTTCATCCAAGCCAGATCGATAAATGCGTTCAAACCAACATTTTCTTCGCCGTTCTGACAGCTCCATAGTCAACTCGCATTGTCTCGTCAATACCGCAGGTATCCCATAAAAACTAACTTTGTCGCGACCCACCCTCGATTTACAGCCGTCAATAGAACAGTTCACCATGGTCGAATAGTTGTACAAATTTTGATGAGCCGAAGGAAGAGGGAATTACAATTAGCAGACAACCCAGAGCTACATCTTAAAATGTAAACACACCACTGCTTCGTGCACCGCGCATGCGCCTTGGCTGCTTGGTGTTACGTCATTGTAAATCTCTCCTTTTTCTCCCCAAAACACGTACCACAGGGTATGATGTCTTTACGAGAGCACAGTGATCACGCAGCTGCCGATCAGGAGGAAAGTATTCTACCTTCTGGATCCTCACCGTGAGTGTAAAGCAACTTTCTGAATGATTCAAACCTTCCACATTCCAAGTCCTTTCAGGTATTTCCTTGAGGTGTTCACAACTCCTTGAGCGTTTTTGTCACGAAATACTACTGTATGTGTATTTTTCTCATAGCAGGTGATGCTTTTTGCCTAACCTTGGCTGGATGGATCAAGTCCGAGTCAGCAGCCAGCGAACGAAAGCCTAGGCCTAGGCTCGTCAATCTTGTCGCTGAAAATTCTTGATGAGCAAGAAGATAGTAATTTGAGAAAATAGGACGGTTTCGGGTGAAAACACGATGTCTTCTTCACCATCCGAGGAGGAGGACAGTCTGCTGGCGGAGATACGCAACGTCCGCAGCGTTATTCAATTAACTAGAGAAAATATCGACGCGTTGAACGCAAAATTTGCAGATTACCCCAACCCACCACAAATGTATGTGAATGAATATGAAGAACTAACGGGAAAACTGCATGAGCTCAACAACAAAGAACAAGAGCTCCTGGACAGACGAACCCATCGAGAAGAGGAGTTGTTGAGGCAAGATGGGGCGTTTGAGGACAGGTCTCTGTGTGATCCTGTCGGTGAGGGGCCCACTGCACAGAGTATGTCTATGATCAAAGCATATTTGCCAAATCAACAAAGGACTGTGGTGCATTGCAAACCAGGTCTTACTTTACGAGAAGCTCTTAATAAAGGGCTGAGCCGTAGAAACCTTTCACCAGAGATGTGCACTGTTGTCACTGTGGCTCAGCGCATTCCCTTGTCTTGGGACACAGAGATCACGTCCATCATTGGAGAAGAGATTCGAGTGGAGATTCTAGAAATGTTCCCCGTCACATCCAGTATTTCTCACAATTTTCAGCGCAAAACATTCTTTTCGCTGGCGTTTTGTGAGTTCTGCAGAAGACTGTTGTTCCAGGGATTCTGCTGTCGCACTTGTGGATATAGATTTCACCAAAGATGTGCATCAGGTGTGCCAGCCATATGCCAACTATCTCATATGGAAGATAATTACTATCAAATGCTATTGGCACAGAATACTGAAACACCTGCCGGTATCTTGCATATGCCTACGGGGTACAATAACACAGGAAGAGTCCAACAGCCTGTCAGAAGATCAAACCGAAGTTTAGGTCATGGGGAGCGATCAAGTTCAGCACCAAATGTCAGCTACAACTTAGTGCATGTTGGAAATGATGTGCAGTCATTAGAAGAAATGGTAAATGCACAGGCTGCAGGGTCCGTTGTAGTGACAACCAGCTCTAGTAAACTATCTCACAGCCAGAGTGCACAAGCATCACCAACAAACGCATTAAGACCTTGGAGGCCAAGAGCACGGAGTGCTGATGAAAGTGCCAATAAAAGAATTCATACTCCACGTGAATCAATTGAAGATTGGGAAATTCCAGCTGATGAAATACTCATAGGCACTCGGATTGGATCTGGTTCATTTGGAACTGTCTACAAAGGTCACTGGCACGGTTCTGTAGCGGTAAAAACATTGAATGTGAAGGATCCCACACCAGCACAACTTCAAGCATTCAAGAATGAAGTGGCAGTTCTTCGTAAGACAAGACATGTGAACATTTTACTTTTTATGGGCTGTGTCAGCAAACCTCAGCTTGCTATAGTGACCCAGTGGTGTGAAGGTTCAAGTCTCTATCGCCATGTTCATGTCTTAGAGACAAAGTTTGAACTTTTAACATTGATCGAAATCAGCCGCCAAATTGCACAGGGTATGGATTATCTTCATGCTAAAAATATTATTCACAGAGATTTAAAGAGTAACAATATCTTCCTTCACGATTTGACTGTGAAAATTGGTGATTTTGGTTTGGCTACTGTTAAAACCAGATGGTCAGGTGGTCAGCAGTTTCAACAACCATCTGGTTCAATCCTATGGATGGCTCCTGAAGTTATACGAATGCAGGAAGAAAACCCTTACTCTTTTCAGTCTGATGTGTATGCATTTGGTGTAGTGCTGTATGAATTATTTGCATCACAATTACCATATTCAAATATTAACAACAAAGACCAAATTTTGTTCATGGTTGGAAGAGGCTACTTGAGGCCTGATCTTTCCAACCTTATGACCACAACACCAAAGGTTCTGAAAAGGCTAGTAGAAGATTGTCTGAAAGTAAATAGAGAAGATCGCCCACTCTTCCGACAAATTTTAGCATCACTTGAGGGCCTAATACGGACACTACCAAAAATACATAGATCAACATCAGAACCCTTTCTTAATAGAACTCCTCTTCAGTCTGATGATTTTGTGTATCAGTGTGCCTCTCCTAAAACCCCTATTCATGCTCAATATGGAAACTTTCCCTTTTATTCCATGGGAGGTGTCATTTGACAGCAGCCTGTAATCAAAGTGTGCTGAAAAGACTTTAGACATCTTTCAAATTTTGGAATACTTCTTGTTAATTATCATCTTAATGGGTGATGTGCTTGGTGTGTTAAGTATTTCTCTTCTTCATGTAGATGGTTGAGGTACTGAGCCACTCAGCTGTGATGCTGATGTGCAAACGTGGACCATTGTTTTAGAAATATTTCAAATTAAAAATTGATTTGCATTCCTCATGGATGCTTAAAGATAATCTAATCTTAAAAGCCTCTTCCTTTTTTAACAAAAGATCAGGTATGGAATCTTTCCTGACTGCTTCACTTTGACAAAAAAAAAATATTGGTTATGTTAGAGGCTTTTAATTTTATTGGCCTTGTCTGTTTTTCCATGTGAGTGTCATAAAATACCAAAAATCAGCTAGTTCTGTAAGGACAAACTTGTAGTGCTCCAACACATGCATCAATTGTTTTATCGATTATATATTTATGTATATAGAATTGGAAGTAATGAAATGTTTTGCACTGTTTTAAACTAGAAAGCCTAATTATTTGCTCTTTAAAAAATTTTTAAAATGCTTTTTTCATCAAGATTTTTTCTCCCCTGTAAAGTAATTTATCTACCATCCTACTTTGTTTCTGAACAATGATTCAATAACTACTTGTCAAATTTCATCACCTCATTTTAGTGAATCTGGTTTAATTTTCCTTAGTTTCAATTCACATTGCTCAATTGATCCAATGTTACAGGAAAATAGGCAATTTCTAGCATTTCTTTTTATCCTTGGTAGTTACTGTCAGAAGGTTGTTTGAATTGTGATACAATCATGCATTTGTATTGATTGCTTAAGTATGTGACTTGTTGTAATTAAGTTATTGATTTATGGATTCTAGTGAATTTTCCTCTCACTTCATGTGGAAGAAATGGTCATAAATTTGGGATACTTATTGTTAAAGGCAAAGTCTAAAAAAACTTATTATTTTAGGTATGTACTCCATTGGAGAAAAATGATCAAACTCTTTTCCATGTTGCTCGGAAGTGGCCTTTCCACTGAATCTCTGTGTTTAGGTGATATCCCTTAATAACACATCTCAATATCATACATAACAGAATTATTAATTCAAAATCATGTTCCTGGGCCTTTCTGAGAGGTTGTTAATAGCTTTCTTGTTTTGTTACTATTTTTTGTTTTGTAAATAGATTGGAGTCTTTTATCAAATTATGAATGTCAGACTGGTGTGTGGGGAAATCAGAATTTGGGACCTGTGAACATGGTTCATAGTATTCATGACAATGAAAAGGAGAAAACAGATCGAAGGTCAAAATTAATTTTATTGACTCTGAATTATCTCTGAGTTTAGACTTTAAATATAGCAGTCTTCTAAAACTTTTTCTCTTGTGTTAAATTTGCCCTGTCTTTATTTCATTATGGGGACTTGATAAAAATTTTCTCTTCATATCTTCAGCTAATTTTATCCATGTTACACATCAGGCATGTGCATATGCTTTGTTAAACAGTCTTGGCTAGTTAAACATGGTTTTTAAATGTTACCAGTTAATTATTGTTTTAAGAAGATATAGAGAGATCTCATGTTTTACGTAATCAATTTTGCCCTTGATGCAAGATGATTGATGTGCTTGTATTCAGTTTATTCCTTGTTAAGTAAAAAAAAGAATGTGATGTACCTTAATTTTAAATTTTCTGATCTACTTTTAAGATGATTTGCTATCTTTTAAAACTAATAAAAAATTGAAGAGAGGCAAACAAGGAGGTATGTAAAAGTAATGACTGATGATGTAGTATAGATGTACATTGTAATTAATGACAAAAGTAATAGTAATAACTCTTTATTTACCTTTAACCTAGTGTAAATACTTAAAATAGGCAGCTTTTAAAATTTGACTCTCTCATTTGTGCTCTCTTTATAAGAAAGCCTGTATCTAAGTACAAAGTATAAATGTTACTCTGACGCAATATTCAGATCATGCTGTTATAATCTACAAATGGCAAGGAAAAGTATTTCTTCATGGAGACAGTTAACAGTTCACAAGAAGCAAGCTGAGTGACAACCTATTGTAAATATTTATTAGTAATGTGTATTTATTCATTGTATTGAATGACTTTTTAAATGCAAGCGCTTATTTACGGCTTCTCTGTGATTGCCAGATCATTAAAATGAGAAAAATAAACGTCTTTAAAACTGACTGAAAACAAAATGGTTTGTCTATTCACACCCTATATGGCCATTAAACCCATCTGTCTATCTGCCTGCTGCCTAAAATGGACAACAGACTAGAACCTTCAGAACGTTGCTGAGTGATTTGTGATGAAATCAAGCCAATTCAACCTCCAGGAACCAAAGGAGAAATTTCGGTAAAATTCAGGGACGAAGTTAGGGAACTTTTGCACGAGTCATTTGGGAGCCTCTTTCCCCTTGGCTCTCTTGGGTCTACTTCGCAGAGCGCTTTCCAAGAAGTGCCGTCCGGCTCAATGAGCCGTGTCGGCCCCGCGGCCCCTGGGGGGTAGCCTGGCCCGCGGCGCGGAGCAGTAGCGTGGCGGCCTACCCCCCAGGCGACATGCTGCCTCGGACCTGGCCGGGGCGCGGCCGGCGCCGGGGCCGTCTGTGCAGGGCGCTGTGCTTCCTGGCGGTGCACTGCGAGCGCAGCGACCCGCTGTGGGAGGCCTACAACGAGGCCAAGTCGGTGTACAGCACAGCCCCATGGGGAAACAACTTTACGGAATTTTTGCTAAATTTTTCTGAATTTATCTGAAAGTTTTCTTGACTGTTCTGAATGACAAGGAGTTCAAAAATTCAGTAAAATTCAGAAAGAAATTGCCTGTGCCGTGCTGTCTTATGCGGTGTGCTCTGGTCCAGGCCGCCCCTGTTGCGCTGGATGCTGCGACCGGTGCTCCGCGCGGCGCAGGCGGCCGCCATCCTCCCGCCGCCGCCCGGCAGGCTGCGCGCGCTGCAGGTGGTAGAGTCCCCCTAGAGGGAAGTCCCCCGGCCGGGCCCTCGAGAGCGGCGCTCCAGGGGGAAGTCACGGGCCCTGGAGAGCGCCGCTCTAGGGGGAAATCTCTGGGTTCTGGAGAGCGGTGCTCTAGAGGGAAGTCCCCTGGCCCTGGAGGGTGGCGCTCTAGACGAATGTCCCTGGAGAGGTGGTGAAGACCCACTAGAGGGAAGTCCCCGGGCCGGGCCCTGAAGAGCGGCGCTCTAGAGGGAAGTCCTCGGGTCCTGGAGAGCGCCGCTCTAGAGGGAAGTCCCCGGGCCC
This sequence comes from Frankliniella intonsa, assembly GCA_033675135.1. Taxonomy (NCBI): domain Eukaryota; kingdom Metazoa; phylum Arthropoda; class Insecta; order Thysanoptera; family Thripidae; genus Frankliniella; species Frankliniella intonsa. The sequence continues at coordinate 5,641,743 of CM066257.1, forward strand.
TGGAGAGCGGCGCTCCAAAGGGAAGTGCCCAGGCCCTGGAGGGCGGCGCTCTAGAGGGAAGTCCCCGGGCCGAGCCCTGGAGGGCGGCGCTCCAAAGGGAAGTCCCCGGGCCGAGCCCTGGAGGGCGGCGCTCTAGAGGGAAGTCCCCGGGCCGGGCCCTGGAGAGCGGCGCTCTAGAGGGAAGTCCTCGGGTCCTGGAGAGCGGCGCTCTAGAGGGAAGTCCCCGGGCCCTGGAGAGCGGCGCTCTAGAGGGAAGTCCCCGGGCCGAGCCCTGGAGGGCGGCGCTCCAAAGGGACGTGCCCAGGCCCTGGAGGGCGGCGCTCTAGAGGGAAGCCCCTACCTGCGCAGGCGCTGTTGGCGCTCGCCGTGGCGTGCTGGGCGAACGTCGTGGCCTGGCGGGTGTACCTGAACCACGCGCTGGACGTCCTGGACGCCGGCTTCCACCTCGCGCTGCACGCCTACCTGGTGGAGAGCCTGCTCGAGACCCTGCAGCCGCCCATCATCCTGGTGACCACCTGGTGCAACCTGCACCGCTTCGCGCCCAGCCTGGGCCGCGTGGTGGCGTGGCCGGGGGCGGCGGGGGCGGCGGGGCCCAGGGCGCCGCGCTCCTTCCTCGCCCTCACCGTCCTGCTGTACGGCGCGCACGCCGCCGGCCAGGCCCTGTTCCACGTGACCATCCTGCAGCACCGCGAGGACTACCTCTGCTACTCGGTGGCCGCGGCCTGGTCCGCGTGCTCCGCCCTCATCATGGACCGCCTGGTGGCGCTCGTGCTCACCCTGGCCGCGCTCCAGATCAGGACCGTGAACCAGCGCCTCGGCGCCCTGGGGGCGGCGGGGGCGGTGGGGGCGGCGGGGGCGCAGGACACGGCCCTGGACCCGGCGGTGCAGCGCGGGCTGCTGCAGACCGTGGCCAAGCGCTGGGAGTCCACCGTGGAGCAGGTGAGCTCCCCGCCGGGACTTCCCCGACGAGGGGTTGACTTTTAATTGTTTATAAGCCACGCAATCCAGAAAACTTCACAAAAACTCGAGAAGTTTTCTGAAATTTTCAATAATATTCAGGTCAGTTTAAAAACAACAACATTGTCAAAAAAAAAAGTCAGGCAAGTTAAGATTTAAAAAAATATTGTCTCATTAGTTGTACAAAAAAAAAACAGCTTTGTGCATCCCTCGGACTTGCCTCTCCTCTCGCACGCTCACGCTCACGCTCGGCAGGTGGACGCGCTCCTCGGGCACGGCATGCTCGGGCTGCCGCTGCTCTACAGCCTGCTGCACATCACCATCGGGCTCATCACGGCCTTCTCCCTCGTCATCCGGGACGAGACGCAGTCCAACGTGCGCCACGTGAAGCTCATCCACGTCGCCATCTACCTGTGCAGGGTGGCCTCGCTGTCCCTCACCGCGGGCTGGCTCTTCAAGGAGGTGGGTGGCTGCGCACCGAGGAGGGGTCCTTCACTTTAAAAAAAACTCCCGAAGAAAAAAAAAACAACAGAACAATCAGTGTTTCCTTGACTTAATTGCTGAGCTAGCGAAGCGAGCGAAGCCCATGGCGAGCCCAGAAAATTAATACCCCCCTGTATACCGAGGGGGGTACAAGACGACTGTGATTCCCTTGACCTCCTCTGCAGGCGAAGACGACCGAGGCTGTGATCGGCGCCCTGGACACGACCGCCTGGCCGATCCGGGAGAGACAGCGGGTGAGTGTTGCGGCGCGCGCGAGTGCCCACCACAGGGCTGTCGCTGAGGACAGTCACGCACTTGAGTCCAGTCTATCACGCACCTGCTCCTCCGCTCGCAGGTCAGTCACCTCCTCCACCTGAGTCGGGAAACGGAGCGATTCCGCGTGTGCGGGATCGTGAGCATCGACCACAGCCTTCTCTTCACCGTCAGTACTAGTATTAGGGGCTCGTATTACTTAAAGCCCTAGGGCTTTAGTATTACTGTACCCGAGAGGGGTGAAACTCTGAATTTTGGTGTTCAAATGTCGTGAATTTTTGTTGATTTTTTTTCGCAATTTTTGCTTTGATTTTTCCTCAATTTTTGATTTGTTCTGAATTTTTCTAAATTTCCCTGAATTCGTCGAAATTTTTCTAAACTTCCCTGAATTTGTCTGAATTTTTCAGATTTTTATGCTTGACTGGGTGTACAAAAATTTCATAGTTGTTTCCCCTTGGCATGCACGCAAGCGCGGGGTGTTGCCTACGTATGTGTTTCTGCGGGGGTGTCTTTGGCCGGCACTGGCGCCGGCGCCTGTGGGCGGAGCGCGCATGTTGTAGGGGTAGGGTGACCACTCCATGCGCATCCGGTCGCCGTCCTGCTCCACGCACTCGTTGGCCTGCAGCAGAGCGCGAACCGAATAGGGAAGTACAACAAGTGTTTCTGCGGGGGTTTCTGCGGTCCTAATTCTTCTCCTTACAGGTCATGGGCAACACCGCGACCTACATGATAATGCTGGTCCAGTACCCGATCCTGACCCCGGGGAAAGCCGCCGCCGTCCTGAACCAAACCGAGTCGAAAGCAGCAGCGGCGGCGGCGGCCGCAGCAGTCGCCCCTTGATCCGGGCCGGTCTACGGGAAACTACTTTTTGCATTTGAAATTGTAACACATAAAGGAAAAATGAAATACAAAGTAGTCTGATGGACATGTAAATCTTTCCTGTTCAAATGCAACCAGAAAAGAGCGCTAAAGTGTACGTGTGTACATCCGACACATTGTACAGAAAGCTGTTCACACAATTTGCTTCGCTCTTTTCGTAAGCAGAAATTCCTTGCGTACCCTGGCGTACCGTACTTCTGGGGAGAGGACCGATATTAACCAGAAAACAAAAATTATCATCGCAAAATTTCGTCGGGAGTGGTGGATAACCTGTGTACTACTTGCCCTCCCCCCACTCCCTACCACTCCGCAAAATCGAGCAGGAGCAGTACCACGGCTAGCAAACATGGCGGTCGTGCTAAGCTCAGCTTTCCGTCAAATTCCTGCAAAATTTCAAGGTGGAAAAATATTTTTGAAGAATGGAGGATCATTGTACTATGCAGGGTAAGTGTAAAGTGATGGTTTGGACTGTTATTACCCCCAGTCATAATAACAGACAGATGACACTTGTCACCTTAACTACGATGGTTCACAGATTTTATAAATCTTTGTATAACTTGTATCTTTTTAAAAACTTGGAACTCGATTGATGATTTAATTTTACTAAATATTTCTCATGAAGCTTTAGATCAAGTTTTCTTTGCTATCTTACATTGTGCAAGACCGAGCTTACATAACCTGAAGTTCAGTTTGGTACATAGTCTCATTTAGCAAAATTTGTAATTTTTCTTAAATGTGTTAATCTCCTTCCTTGATTTTTTTAAAAATATTGAAAACTATCCTCACATCTACACTCTCAGTGAATGTCATTGTGTTATTTTTATTCTTAGCAAGTTTAACTGTAATATTTAAAATTAACAAATATTATCTTCTGCCAAAGCAATGACACCCAGAAAAGGAATGCTGCTAAATGGATGCCGGATAATAGATGGTTAAAGCAGTTTGAGGGGCCCTGGGAAGGTGCAGCCAAGGAAGATTGGGCCCTCATGGCACCAAATCACCAACTGCAAGTGCCAACTGAGAGGAAGGTTCGCAATGCAATGCTTAACTTTGGTCCTCAGCACCCTGCTGCCCACGGAGTACTGCGACTTGTCTTGGAACTTGATGGAGAGGTATTTTCACCATATCATCAGAACTCTGCATAAGATAAAAGCTGATTTTTTTTCTTACTATTTTTATACTTAACTTTTAGACGGTGATTCGAGCAGATCCTCACATTGGCCTGCTCCATCGTGGCACAGAGAAACTTATTGAGTACAAAACCTATACCCAAGCACTCCCTTATTTTGATCGATTAGATTATGTATCCATGATGTGCAATGAGCAATGCTACTCGCTTGCTGTCGAAAAACTTTTAAACATTGAAGTTCCTCTGAGAGCAAAGTATATCAGAGGTAAAGTAATTATATTTTTTTCTGAAGAGATTTTTAAAGCATTTTTAACTTACCAAGATTTTTTTTAATTTTTAATTTATTTTTTATTTTTTAGTTCTCTTTGCGGAAATCACTCGTATTCTTAACCACATTATGGGTGTTGGTACACATGCCCTTGATGTTGGAGCTATCACTCCCTTCTTCTGGCTGTTTGAAGAACGTGAAAAGATGATGGAATTCTATGAGAGGGTGTCAGGAGCTCGTATGCACGCTGCTTATGTGAGACCTGGAGGAGTAGCATTGGTTGGTTCATTCATTTAAAGTATTCAGAATCGTCTGGTTTCACATGTCAATATCTATTCATTCTTCACTTAATTCTTCAACTACAGGATCTTCCATTGGGTCTAATGGAAGATATCTTCGAGTTTGCAACAAAGTTTGGTGAACGTCTTGATGAAGTTGAAGATCTTTTAACCAATAATCCCATTTGGTTAGCTCGAACAGTGGACATAGGTGTTATCAGTGCTGAAGATGCTCTCAATTATGGATTCAGGTAATTTTACTTCCTTAGAAAACTTTTTCACATTGAGTCCTAAGAGGTCCGATTTACAACAGAAATGTCATAGTTTAGGTATACATAGGGTTAATGTGGCACAATGTTGTCTTTAATATGCACATCAGGATGTTATTTTATTTTCTTCATTATTACTGTTTCAGTGGAGTTATGCTTCGTGGATCTGGTGTTAAGTGGGATCTAAGAAAGACTCAACCTTATGATGCATATGACCTTGTAGAATTTGATGTACCAGTTGGAGTAAATGGAGATTGTTATGACAGGTAATATGATCTGAAGTAAATTACCATCTTTTTGTTTTTATTTGTTTTACTTCATGAAAAAAATAAATTTATCTTCAGGTACCTTATCCGATTAGAGGAAATGAGGCAGTCACTGCGAATTATTGACCAGTGCCTTAACCAGATGCCCCCCGGAGAAATTAAAACTGACGATGCAAAAGTTGCTCCTCCTAGTAGAGCTGAGATGAAGGTCAGTGTGTAACACTTCACGTTTTTAATGTTAAGTGTCTTGTGCTTGTATGGAATCATGTTTCAAATTTACCCCTTTCTAGACTTCAATGGAGGCCCTTATTCATCACTTCAAGCTCTTTACCCAAGGCTACAGTGTTCCTCCTGGTTGCACCTACACAGCTATTGAAGCTCCCAAAGGTCAGACACTGTCCCAAGGATGTTTATGGGAATTGTATTATTTGCCGTTTGTTGTTACTATTTGTTGCTTACAGGTGAATTTGGTGTATATCTGATTTCTGACGGAAGTTCTAAGCCATACCGCTGCAAGATCAAGGCCCCTGGATTTGCCCACCTTGCAGCTATAGACAAACTAGGAAAGAATTTAATGTTGGCAGACATTGTTGCTATCATTGGTAAGTATTGTTTTCATTCTAAAGCAATGAAATCTTTGAAAACGCAGTATACATTCCTTTCCTTTTTCTGTGTTTAGGTACTCTTGATGTTGTGTTCGGAGAAATTGATCGTTGAATGTGAGCCACCTTAGATAATTATATTTGTACAGGGCTGTCAAAGTGATTCACCATTTTAGAATGTAAATAAAATGTAATATATCTTATTGATGCTTTTATTTGAAAAGAAATTATTGACATTTTTAATTGACAAAATTAAGAAAGTCATAAAAGAATAGACCTGTCCTGATGAACAATATACAAGTATATTATCCTCAACACAATGAGCAAGTTTGGAGACAATACAAATATCTAGCTAAATTACAGTATTTTCAGCTCAATTTTACTTCTTTTTCACAAACTTACCCTGATACATGGATGAAACAAATTTAATAGCTCTCTGGTTAGGACTAGCACTCCTAGATTTGAGTACTTTTTTGGGAGTATTGACCTTAATATAATTTTTAAGGACTCTTCCAGCCTTCACACGATGAATGGATGGTGCATCATTAGTACATTTCTCATCAGGTAAACAGTCCTTACCCTCAGTATGGTTGATCCAGTCGCCAAGCATAAGAGACTCGGGCACAGCACAGTACTTATCTTCTTCTCGCTGCCATGGTAAAACACCTAAAGGACTCTTATCCCATTCCAAATGACCTATAAAATTTATGGTCATATTTAAATTCCATTTTATTTTTCACCACAGTAATAAAATTATCCCAATAATTAAAAAAAAAAAAGAATTTAAACCTTGCTGGTACCAACCTTGACTGAGTAACCAAGGAGACTTTCTCTTGAGTTCAGTTGATTCTGGTGGTACAGATTCACCTCCACCTGTTCCCACATCCTTAATTGGGAGCTCCTTATACGGCAAAATAGCGCCATCAGAGAATTGTTCTACACCTGATTTATGATCAGAGTAATTATTGATTAAATCCAAAAGCAGCATCCTAGATTGCATAGGCATAGGGGGTATCACAAGTTCTATAGCACTGCAAAGTAAACATCATTAAATGTTAATGTAGTACAATTCTTTTTGAGGCAATTAATTAAAAAATTGAAAAGCAAAAATACAAACCATGGAAGGAAAAACCTGCTAAATTTAGAGGGTGGGAAGACAGCTTGTCTTGTTATATCCAAATGTGTTAGAACACTTGGAATTTGTGATATCTTCCAAGAATACCCTACTTTTAAATCTGGTCTCTGATTTTCAACAGCAGCAAAAGCAAGTGAAGTTAAAACTGCATTCCTATTTGCACCAGGAAGTGAAGATTTGTAATGGGTTGCAATGGCCTTGTAGTCCAAATTATCACGAATGGCCAATCGAACTTTTCTTGCTTCTCTCACCTGAAACAGATATACAGTAATACAATACCATTGAAGCCATTTAATGTAATGGATAATGCATAGCAAAGGGCACACCTTAATACAGGATGCTAAAATTTTTTGCACCCATAATGCTGCTACATTTCTCCTCAGATCCGTCTCATTTTGGTTCATAGAGACAGAAATCAGCTTACATGAGAAAGCAGGAATAGCACCTAAAGTCCATAGAGTATTCATCAAATCTGAACAACACTTAGTAAGCCGCAGAGGAAGTTCCAGCAAAACATCTGTTCAAAAACGTAAGCGTTATTGTTACAGGAACAATGAGATGCCTCTCCTACTTTTTACCTAACCATTGTAATATTTAATACAGAATATCCCGGATATGTTGAACTCGCCTATATCTAACTTTTTTGCCAGTCCCTTAGTTGTTTTAAATACTACTTTTCCCGCTTATATCAAATTTAAATCTTACTCAATGTTAGAATTGACTGAGGATATGTCCCTGATTTTGTCCCAAAGAGCCTAATTTCTAAATTTATAAAATTCCCATTAACATCAAATTTTTCTGCCCAGCCCCTGGAATTTACTGTATTTATTTCAAATTTGCAGATACCTTGCAGTTCATTCTCGCCAGACTTCAGTATGAGCATTAAACTCTCAGAGGGAAGAAAGAAATCTCCCCCTATAACTATGTCAGCCAAGAGGGTAGCCTTATCCATAGTGCCAGATCTAGTCTTGAAGAAACGTAGAAGCTTACGAAGGACAAGTGATAAGGCAGTTGATACTTTGGCTCGGCTTACTTGTACCTGGGGCAGAAAAACTATCTTCAAAAATCCTTGCCAATTTATTCACAAATACCTTAAATTTTTGTATTAGCATACTTCTGTTTCTTGCTTATCCCCTTTCCTGAGCATGTCATGAATAGATTTTACTGAGCTCCTGTTGACAAGATAATTCCATTACTTTAAAAAGTTAAGATGTGTCTCTAGTTAAATAGAGAAAAGGAAGGAAGACTTACTTCAAATCGTTGTCTGGAATTTGCCTCATGTTTTCAAAACCTGCTATATCATACAGACTAAGTGCTTCCCATGATTCAATTATATCACGGAGCTCCCTCTCTTCAGCTGACAAAGTGTATACCTCATCCTGTGTGACACGCCAGTCACTTACAATTTGACTTTCTTGCTCCCAATAATGCTCCTGGAGAAATTATAACAAATCAAAATACTTTACGCACAGATATTTTTCAGGTAAGTCTATTGACTGGTGAGTACCACTCACATTCAACCACTTAGAGATGAAAACAGATGCAGCACGAAGTAAGCTAAGATCTGGAAGGGAAATACCATGAGCAGCATCATGCCGGAGATTCACAATCCACTCCGGAATTCCAAGCTTTTCAGCTTTGCCATACATTGTTCCACCAAGATCTTCCTGATTAGGAACTTCAAGCATTAAGTTAAGGAACCTGACCAGGATAAAAACAAAAAGAAATATAGCATCTTAATCAAAGTAAACACATCAAAAAGCATGCCAAAAAATAACAAACCGCATAACAGCAGTTGAGTACATAAGCCGCAACTGATGCTCTGTCGCTACCGATAAACATTTCTCAGAGAGATGGTCTGGATCCTCAGTAAGAACTTGGAAAATACAAAGGGTACATTCCACGGCTGGCGGAAGTGATTGACACCTGTGCAGAATATACATATAGTCTCAGGAAACATGCAAAAGGATTATTTACCCAATGCCAGAAAATACAAAAACAACCTTGCTTTCCAGCCAATTAAATGGTTCAATCCACATTTCTGGTCTTCGTGACATTCGGAGTACACAAGATTGTACACCAATTTCCATTCATCCCTGGAAAAAAAGCATACATCAAAGAAAAATAATTATTTTAAATGTCAGCCTTTGTTTCTTGGCTGGAGAGAGAAATGCATAATAAAACTAATATTAACAACAATACACAACCAATAATAAATTTCAAACACGAGATAAAAAGAAAAAAATAAATCGGCGAATGCGGGGAGGCAATTCATACCCGCTACCAGCACTATTCAACAGAATAACTATTCCATCAACTTACATAGAAAACCACGGTACAATCCTCTTGTACAAAGTAGAATCCATGTTTTCGGAGACTCCTTTCATTTACAAGGGTCAAAATACTAAACAATTCAAGTAAGGTAAACTCGACATGGAAGGTGGTGGCAGTTAGATGCAGGATGAAGGGGATGAAGGATGAAGTTGGAGCCGCCTAACCTAACCGTACATGTGGGCTGGGCTGGTTATTGGCAGCAACTGTTACTTCTGCAGCTCGGTAAACAAGTGAGTTGAGAGTTGTCGGCCCGGCCAGTGACGTGACGCCTAGTCGCCCCTAGGGTTATTCCCCGGCTGGATTGGGCTGGGTTTTGCTAGGCTTGGAGGGTCGTCGGCGATTTTGTTGCTGATGTCAAAGGTCGCGTCTTGGCAGCGAAAGTAATAAGACCGATGTGGATTATAGTCCTCTCAAGAAAAAAATAAACAGGTGTGTTCTGGTTTTTCTCCGTGATTGATCATACTGCTTAACATTAATGCTGTGCTTAAGGTGTTGCATCAGCCTCTGCATTTATTTTATTTTCTAAACAATTGATTAATTTTATTGTTTGAGAGGACATCTGCATCCATAATGCTTTGTTATATTTGTAATTACTGTTCCTTGCCAGTTGCATCACAATTCTTTTTGTCCTTGTCCTGAGCAGAAACTATGGAGGGATTCATCGAACGTGACTACCAGACTGTATTAGCTGAGAAAGCTATGCAGCAAAACAGCATTCTTTTTCTCCCAACAGGAAGTGGTAAAACATTTATTTCAATTATGGTTTTAAAGAAAATCTTTCATCTTTTAGAACCGTAAGTCAATGTTGAACATGAATTCCTTCAGAGCCAAATAGGATTTCTTTCACAAGGAATTTTTCTCTTTTTCTCTCGTCAGTGATTTTTTTAATGGTGGTAAGAGAGCCTTCTTTTTGGTTAATACCGTTGCACTTGTTGATCAACAAGCAAAGGTGCTAGAAAGGCATTTATTACTTGAAAAAGTGGGACGATATTCAGGTGACATGAATTTAGATGGCTGGGATATACGTGTATGGAATGAAGAATTCTGTAAATTCCAGGTTAGTACCTCAACAAAAGATTTAATTATGAGAGCACTCTATATATTCATGCGTTTTGAAGCTACGCTTTTATCAGGATGATTATTCTCTTTATCATTATTCTCTTTATCATGTCTTTAGGTCATGGTTATGACAGCTGAAATCTTAAATCAGCTGTTGCTAAAGAAATACATCAGTTTGTCTAATATTGCACTGATGATTCTGGATGAATGTCATCATGCAGTTGAGGACCATCCAATGAGACAAGTAAGAGACAAAATATATTATATGTAACTAGTGTTGGATTGGGTTGTCAGTGCAGTGATAATGCCTTGCGTTGCTGTATGGGGGGATCTGGATGTCTGGCCTATACTAAACAGCAGGCCCGATACCCAAGGCACCCTAAACACCCAAGACACCAACGTACCTAGAAGCAGCTACATGGACAAAAGCTTCATTTTGCCACTTTGATTTTTATGCAGGTATTGAAGAAAAATGATATTAACTCCATTGTGTGGTTGTTCTGTTTTTGTTTTCTAGATAATGAGACTATTTGAAGACTGTCCACCAATAGACCAACCTAAAGTAATTGGATTGACAGCAACTCTCTTAAATGGAACTCCAAAATCACTTCCAAGGGTAAGGGATGAGGTAAAAAAACTTGAAGTGACGTTGCACAGCACGGTGGCAACCGTTGATAAATGGGGATTGGTCAAACAGTAAGTATTGCTTCTATAGCGAGTAGCAATCAATGTTATCATCATTGAACATGTTCAATATTTCTGAAAGTGTTTTTAAATAATGACAGATTTTCCACAAATCCGAAAGAGATGTTTAGATCCTTTCCTTGTACTTATGACTTAGTTCTGATGAATTTCATTGACAATAAGGTCAATGATGCATATGAATACACTAAAAACTTTACATTTGTGACCCAAGATAGTGCAGCTGTGAAACGTGTTGAAGGTTTTGTCCCTTTCTACACAAAAAAGGGTAATGATATACCTAATCTCCTACGACAAATTTCAGTGAGTTTTCTATGCTGTTAATGTCAATTTTAAGGTGGTGTGATTACATATGGTACTGAAATGTGTATCTATTTACAGAAACAACTTGGCTGGCTTGGTCCATATGGATGCTCTAAAACTCTTGAGGCAATATATGTAACATTAAGGTTGCAACAGCAAAAAATGGAGGATTCATCTAGCCTTGCTATGATCAACTCTATTATATGCCTTCTACTTTCTCTTAGGTAACAGATCCACAGTTGGAAAAGCAGCCATTGTGAAATTTTAATTTTATTTTATTTCTGTTGTGGTTTGTGACATATCTTTCAATCTGTAGCCGTTATTTGCAATCTCACATGATGGAAGATAGATTACCAGAAGCTACGAAAGCTTACAATTTTTCCTCTCCAAAAGTTTTGGCCCTTATTGATCTGCTTGACAAACATAATGAAGATTGCAAGGGAGGACCAGAAGAGATGCAAGCACTTATTTTCGTTGAGGAAAAAATGACTGCAAAGATATTGTGCAGTGTACTAAAGGTACTGTTTTTTTTTTTGTTTTTTTTTTTTTATAAATATTTTGTTGTAGTTTGTTTTAGTTTGTTACTTTAAAATTAAATACTCTTATTTGTAGAATATTGCCGAAAAAAGTGCCCGGTACTCCTTTATAAAAACTGGTTTTATGGTAGGAGGAACCTACAACCCATTTCAGGAAACTTGGGAGGGAGCATTCAACAAACACACAAATGATAAAATTGTAGAACGGTTAGCATATTTTTCTATTTTACACTTTAAAATAAAAGATAAAGTTTAATTTTGTCTCGTATTACAGATTTCGAAACCGAGAGATAAATGTTTTAGTTTGCACTGATGTTCTGGAAGAAGGCATTGATATACCTGCGTGCAACCTTGTCGTAAGATTTGATATGGCCAAGTCTTTCAGATCCTATGTTCAAAGTAAGGGCAGAGCAAGACATGACACAAGCCGGTTCTGTCTTATGTGTAGTGCCCAAGACCTAAGTGGGTACCGTGAAAAAATTTTCTACTTCAGACAAATATATGGTTGCCTTGAGGAAGTCAGTATCACTGAAAAAGAGTATTTAACTTTTAGACAGGTTTTCTTTGTTTGTAACTTTTCTTTTTTTATATAGCTACTTGTAGGCCACACAGATACAAGGGCAGCTCCATCTGATAGAGAGCTGAATGACCTGTATGAATCTGAGATTGAGCCATACTACACACCTTTAGGTTCAAAAGTAACAATGACCTCTTCAATATCTTTAGTGAACCAGTATGTGTCACCTCTTTCTTGTGTTATTCATAAGTCACATTTTCATTATAAAATGTATCCTTTTATTTATTGTTAAATTTTATTTTTCATGTAGTTACTGCTTATCCTTGGCTCATGATCGTTTCTGCCGAGTAGCACCCTCTTGGCACAAGAAAAGTATTGGCCCTAAAGTCCAGGTGGCCATTCAGTTGCCGAAATTGTCTCCCATTCAGGAGGTGGTGAAGGTGAGGGAAACATTTTATTTTATTGTCAGGAGCATTAGTGAAATATGGACCGTCTGCATCTCCAGGACCGGTAGTTTCTGTAATTAATAAGAAATGTCTTGCTATTATTTGGCAGGGTGCTCCAATGCAATATCTCAAATTTGCAAAGAGGGCTGCTGCTCTTGAAATGTGCAAAACATTGCACCAAGCTGGTGAACTAGATGACAATCTGTTACCCAACAAAAAATACTTGGAAGAACGTGACATGAATGAATTGCTTCCTCTCTGGGAATCGGAGGAAAAAGCATCAAAAGCCATAACTGGTACTACCAAGAAAACACGACCCTACCAACTTAAGGTGTGCTCATTCTCAATAACTATTGATATTTTTTGAGTGGAAGTACCGTACTTATATTTGGGCAGAGCTAGTATATTTAGAACATTGTCTCCACTGTTTCAATTGTAGATACCAGTGTGCTTTGAAAATTGTAAGCCATACGAAAATGAACAAGTTTACTTACATCACTTGGAAATACTTCCTGCCTATGATCCACCTAAATGTGATCAGAGGAAGTTAGTAATTCATGGAGTACTGGTGGAACAGAGAAGCTTTGCAATTATTTCATCTAAACCTTTAAGTCAGGTATTTATTCAATTTTTACAAACCTTATTTTCTATAACACTTTTTTGCTATATCTTAAACATACATAATTTTATTTCTAGGTGTGCCAGTTTCCTGTGTTTTCTAAGTTTGGAGCAATGAATGTAAAGATTAATAATAATGCAGCTCTCATCACCCTTTCAAAACACCAGTTATTCCTTGTCACACAATACCACTATAATCTGTTCACTTCCATGATTCCATTAGCAAAATCCTACTTAGTTTTTTCAAAAGATTCGTTTCTGATTGCACCAACCAAATTTGGTAACCTAAACAAAAATTGTTAAAATAATACCAAAATGCTTTTTGCATGCTTTTTAGTTGAGATACAACCCTAATTAATTTTTTTAAATTTATTTCTTCAAATGTAGACTCTAGGGGATCTGTTTCTTTGGATTGGGATTCAATGCAAAGGAAACTGGAGACTAAAGAAATTTTAGGAAATCTAGAAACTTGCATTGTCACTCCAATCCACCGAGGAGTGTCTGTTCTTCATGAGGTAACATGCACATTCTTTGTGTAATCTAGATTTTCTCAATGTTATCCCCTAACTAATAGGGACCAACTAATTCTGACAAGCATGGGGGGAACTTGAGGATTTTCAATCTTGCATTGTTTGTGATTAACCATTGTCTTTGTGTCAGGCATATTTTGTTACTCGCGTTTGCCATGAACTTACCAGTCGCAGTAAATTTCCCAATACTTCTTATTCAACATATGAAGACTATTTTCAAAAGCGTCACAAGTTCCAAATTTGTCAACCTACTCTGCCATTACTTGAGGTTCAACCAATAAAAATAATTTCCAATGACCTTATTCCCAGGTAAATTTTTTATGGACTATCTTTAATGAACTATAATATTGACTGTCATACATTTATCACCTGTGCGTTTTTTCCTCTTAGGTATGGGAAAGCAGAGTCCACCTCTAGTGATGTAACTCATTTCCCAAAAGAGGCCTGTAGGATACTTGACTCTGATGGATGTTTGTTTTTAAAAGCCATGTTATTGCCATCAGTTCTCCACCGACTAGAACGGATGTTAGTAGCTGATGATTTGCGAAGAGTTATATATAATGGTGCACGAATTGGGGAAGAAAATCTGAGCAGTGGTTAGTGTAGTTTTAAATCAAAATCAGTTTTGTATTCTTAGTCATATTATACCCCTAATTACAGGCATTCAATTCTTGCAGATAACTGTACTTTGTGGAAAACAACACATAGCATATTATCTCACAAACAGGAGGTTAAAAATATTGAACTTGATATTTCTCAAGTTAAAATTACAGTGCCTGAGAAGAAACAAAAACTTTCCACAAAGCTTTGGGAGGATTGGGAAGAGCCCGTAGATATTGAGCACAATTTTGAATCTGTCACTTTGGGAGATATAAAAAAATATGGAGAATTTGCTAATAAAAAAACTTCTTCTACCAACTCTCCTTTCAGGGTGAGTTAGAATTATCTTTCTAGCTAGGAACCATTATTTTTCTTTTACCTTGTATCATTTTTTAAATCTAAGTATGTTAATAATTATTATTTTCTCAGCAAAAGATTCAGCTGTCAGATTGTAACCTTCCTGCTCTTCTCCAAGGAGAGGGACTTATAAAATTACTTGATGGAAAAAATAGGAGTCCTCATCCATGCACTATATTAGAAGTAATTATTTTTCATTTTACTGTGTGCTTACATATGTTAGAGATTTCTTTAAGTTTTGCATTTTTCCTCAGGCAATAACATCAGCTTCAGCCGACGATTATTGGAATCTTGAAAGACTAGAAACTTTAGGAGATTCTTTCCTCAAATTTGCTGTTTCATTTATGTTATTCACCCGATTTCCCGATTTTACGGAAGGAAAGTTAACTCCAATCAAAGGTCAAATCCTTGGTAATCGTAACTTGTTTTACTGTGCTACAGCAAAAGACCTTGCACAATATCTCAAGGTAATTGCCTCAGAAACGTCTCCAGTTGTGAAGTCTAACTATTGATTAGAATAGTATGACCCAAGAAACTAGACTTAATTATGTGTAATAGATTGCCTTTTTTTTTAATAGGTCAAAAAAGTTGTCCCTTCAGAGGAATGGGTCCCTCCATCATTTGGTGTGCCTGATGTAATATTTGAAGAAGGTCTATTCGCTCATGCAAAGCATCTAGTATTGTCAATAGATGAGCAGTACAACAATGTTGTTAAAGATTCCACTCTAACTGAGCTGAAAAGGAAAGTATTATCAGCTGCAATTGCTCCAATCATTTCAGACCAGAATTCACTGACAAGTCAGAGAAATAGCAACCAGATAATTCCTGATAAAACTGTTGCTGACTCAGTTGAGTCATTGATAGGGGCATACTTGGAGGTACAGTAAAACCGGTTTAGATCGAACCCACATATATCAACTTCCCACTTCTCTTCAATATTCTTATTAATTAACTGGGTCCTGCTTATAGTAAATTTCCACTAATTTAGAATTTCTTTGTCTTGATATATGCAGGGTTTATTGAATTCTAATTCATAATGAGTCCAGAAATTTTATCTTTTATACTTAACATTTTAATAATATTATTACAGAAAAGTGGACCTAAAGCTGCCTTTTCATTTTTGGAGTGGATGAGAGTAGTACCCTTGGGTACTGGTGCTGCTCTGCTAATTCAAACTCAAAATGTATCTTCTCAACCAGCATTTGCCAGCCAGAGAGTACTATGCAAAGGGATACACCAATGTTTGGGATATAAGTTCAATAATGTCAGTCTTCTGAGTGAGGCAACAACACATGCTTCAAGTACCTCAGCATCAAAGACGTATGAACGATTAGAATTTTTGGGAGATGCTGTTTTAGGTAAAGACTCACAGGGTTTCAAACATTGTGGAGATTACTTTTATCGTATTTAATTTTGTCACATCTTTGATTATTTGTGTTATTTAGATTTTCTTATCACTGCTCACATTTATGAAAATTGTGGGAAACTAACTCCCGGTGAGCTGACTGATTTACGGTCAGCTTTGGTAAACAACATAACATTTGCTTGTTTATCTGTTCGCTACGGATTTTACAAATTCCTAAATGCTGGTTCTATTGCACTTATCGGTGCAATTGATAGATTTGTAAAATTCCAAGAAGACAGAAAGCATGTCATCGATGAAGAAGTTTGTACTCCTATAATTTCCGAAATTAGAACTCCACTTTTTTTTTTCTTTCTTTTTCCTTTTTTTAAATAAAGTTAGATAAATCTGTTTTTATTTTTTCCTAGGTTCTTATTTTACTAGAAGAACACGAGACCAGATTAGCAGAAACTGTTGATGTCCCAAAGGCTTTAGGTGATGTATTTGAAGCCCTGATAGGAGCAGTATTTCTGGATTCTGGAAGAAATCTTGCTGTAGTTTGGAAGGTTATTTATAGACTTCTCAAAACTGAACTAAGTAAGTTACTAAGAATTAGCAAATCAAGTAATATTTTTTTTCACTTCTTTTCTAATCTACTTGAACCTCTCTCCCAGGCACTTTTAGCAAATCTGTTCCAAAACAAGTCGTTCGGCAGTTGTATGAGTATGCTGGGGAGAAAAATATGAATTTTAGGTAATTTTTAATGCTGTATTGTTAAAACCATAGTAATACTTCAGAGACTCCAGCACTTAAATTGATTTCCTTTTCCAGAGTCTCCGAATCTACAAAGGAAATGCAAATGGAACAGATTCATGTTGTCTTAACTATAAAATTAAATGAAGGAGAAATGTATTTTGATGGATTTGGAGTTAATAAGACTCAGGCTAAGAAGTCCGCTGCAAAGCTGGCATTGCGGCGATTGAAATTCGGAAAGTAATTTTATTAAGAATTAAAGACAAGAAGGAGACAAATTTTTATCTAGGTTAATAAAAAATCACCCGCTTGATGTTGGAAGGACTGTATGAATTAGAGTATTTAAGTATCACTCTAGAGCAGTTAATGAGGGCTGCAAATTTTGATTTTCTTCCTGAATTCAAGGGGTGAGTGTTGATAGATGTATCATGGAATTGTTCTCTTTCAAGACCATACTGTTTGTAAGTTAGGGTTGTTCTGATTTTTTAGAAGGTTTTACTAATGTTTCACTCATATGAAATTTTTTATAAATTGTTTTTTGCAATTTAATGGAATTTTATAGTTTTATAGTATTATTAGCTATTCGCCAATAAAGATTGACTGGAAATCCGACTTGACCTCAATTGTTATCCATAATGTTAGAATGTTATTGGCAACATTCAACATTCTCATTTGTGAGGTTGGAAATGGACCATGAAAATTAGAAAGTATACAGTGCTAAATTTATTAAGCTCAAACTTTGGCAAATACATCATGTAAATAATTGTCTACATTTAGCTAGAGAAAAATGTAAAGCACAGAATTGTTATGGAATGGCACAAAGAATTGAGCATAGTTTCTGTATAAAATTTACAAAGTCTCTCTCCCCATTTTAACATTTGAGTTAAAAAGTTTGAGAGACCACAATGACTCAGATAAAGTCTTTATGAGACGTAAAAAATCTATTGGAATATAACATCAAAACCCTGTATAGTCATACCCAGGCTATTAGTTGGCAAGCGCTGGGCTGGTTGTCAAGCTCTATTCTGAGACATTTACCCAACCCATTTCACATTTAATACTAAAATCAAAACCATAAAAACTAATAAAAGAAATCATTGTTTAAAACATATACAACATAAAATTTACAGAGATATAAAACACTGTGATGATGCGAGGGCAGAGTAAAATGACACAAAATACATGGTGTATATACAAGGAAATTAGAATCAGCGTCTTTTGGAGATACAGCCTAATGACAGTGACGACTTCTAACTATACCTGTACAACTATACTATGAAACAGTCCCTTTCGTAAAATTCACAAAAATACATTTTAAAAACTTTTCAACGAGTCTCAGTTGACACCGACCGGCCCCGCTATGTGCCCGATGGAGGGCAGGGCGGCCCGGGTCACCCCGGACACCAGCCCGACCGCCCGCGCCAGGATGCCGACGAGGAGTGTCCAGAGCCTCCGCGCCACCTGGGAGTGCGCCAGGACCAGCCGCCAGGTGAGCGTCACCGTCAGGAACTGGCTCAGCCGGTGCACGAAGTACATCCTGCAAGCAAGACAGTAGCGTTAAGTCGGGGCGGGGCGGGGCGGGGCGGGGCGGGGCGGGGCGGGGCGGGGCGGGGCTGTCCTCCACCCTCACCGACCGCAGTGGACGGTTACTCACTTGCGCAGGTGCGCGCGCGCCTCGGGGAACGTGCTGGGGTCCTCCTTCAGAACGAACTTGCGGATGCCGAGGACGTACATGTTGAGGTACGAGTCCCAGTCCACCTCCCTGACGTCGAAGTCGAACACCTTGCGGTCCGCCGGCGTCATATCCTTCATGAGGGCCTGCACGTTGTCGTCGGTGAACTGCCACTCCCCCGTCGTGAAGAACTGCAGGCACTTGATGGCTTTCGACAACTTCTGCTGGATCTTCACCATTCTGCGAAGCGGGGAGAACGAGAAGTGTTACAGCGAGTGGACAAGAGAAGAAGTTTCAGAAAATTTCAGGAAAAAAAATTAAGAAAAATTGAAGAAAAATTTGCAAAACAAAATGAACTAAATCTCACAAAATTTCAGAAAAGTAAACAAAAATTCACGACATTTGTACACCAAAATTCAGAGTCATTTCCCCCTCGGCCCCGCGCCTGGGTCGGGGGCCTCACCGTCGCACACTCACATGGGCTTCTTGCCGGAGAGGCGCGCGGCGGCGTCCATGACGTAGGCGGGGAGGACGTGGAAGGCCAGCGCGCTCAGTTCGTGGTAGGCGCGCGAGCCCTTGAACGAGCCGCCCGGGTACCAGAGCACGCCGCTGTAGGGGTTGCGCCGCAGGTGCGCCAGCCCGATGTCTTCCAGCTGCCCCCACTTGATGGGGTTCTGCGCCCCGGACACGCAGTTGTACACCACGACCTGGTCGTCCGAGCTCTTGCCGTTCTGGTTGCGGGTGGCGGTGGCCGTCTTCCACGCGACCGCGATCAGCAGGTTGATGCAGATGTCGACGGGGATGAGGTCGGCGACCATGTCCCGGTGGCAGTACAGCGTCCGGAGCACGCCCTTGCCCGCGCCCACGAGCAGCCCCGTGGGGCCGTTCAGGTTGTCCACCCAGCCGGGCAGGGGCTCGCGCAGCGCGGCCGTCACTGGAACACCCCGCGTGACAGTGTCAGCACCGCGTCACAGTCACAGTGTCACCGCCGTGACGGTATCATCGCACTGGTGCTTACCGATCGAGGGCCTGACGATGACGACGGGGAGGTTGCCGGCCTCCTTGGCGACGTTGGTCTCGGCCAGGGCCTTGGTGAGCGTGTACGTGTTCGGCCGGTTCCCCAGGATCCTGTCAGCCAGAGCGGTTAGTCAACACGGAGGTCTTCATGAACTCCCCGAAGAGCAACGACAGACTCGTATTTCTTAGGCGTGGCCAGAACTCTCGGGGCGCCGCTGAGCACTCACTTGGCAGTCATGTGGTCCGCCATGTCCGCGTCCATCCAGTCCACGCACTGGACCAGCTTGTCAGGGTCCGTGGGCGGCGGGTACACCGTCTCCCGCACCTCGGCCCTGTCGCAGTTGCAGTACGCCGTCGACACGTGGACGAACGCCTGGAAGCAGAGCGACAGTGGTGGTTAGCAGGCCCGCTCCCCGTGGATAGGCAACCCTCCCGAGGCCCCGCTCCGCACGATCACCACCTCGAGCTTCTTCATCTGCTTGGCGAGCTGCAGCATCCGCTGCGTGCCCAGCATGTTCATCTCGATGGACAGCTTGAGCGCCTCGTCGAACTTGACGGTGGCGGCCGAGTGGAACACGACGGACACCTCCTCGGCGAGGAGCTCGCGGTCCGAGGCCGAGATGCCCAGGTCGGGGAACGTCATGTCCCCGGGGATGGCGACGACCTTGCGCAGCGCGTCCGGCCGGCTGCGCCGGATCTCGTCGAAGATCTGCGCAAAAATGGCTCATCGTCAAAGAAAATGAAACAAGTTTGACGGCAACGCACTGACCGTAGATGTTTCGCACACCTACAAATGTGAGAAAAATAAATTCGTGATCGCCATGCTCACTTACCGGGGTGCTGAGCAGGTCCTCGAGGCGGTGGCGCACGTCGTGGCCGCGCCGCGGCCGCAGCAGCAGGTACAGCGCGCTCACGTCCGGGCACGCGCGCAGGAGCTTCTCCACCAGCACCTTGCCCATGAAGCCCGTCGAGCCCGTGATGAACACGGACCGGCCGCGGTAGAAGTCGGCCACGGGGCTGCCCGTGCTGCCGCTGCTGTACTCCATCTGCGAGGGGAAGAAATTACGCTTCAGTGTGCTGGTCTCGGAACTGCGATGAACTTTGCCCCGGGGGAAGTCCGAGACTGGGTGCGCGGGGGGCCCTGCCGGGCGGGGCGGGGCGGGGCCGGAGGCGCGACATGGCCGTCCAGGCCCAGGAGGGTGTCGCGCAGTTGGCCAACCTGGGCTGGGCAGCGAGCCAAGGGCGCCAAGGGCACGTGGGGCCGCGCCGTAGCGTACCGGCATGGGCAGGCCTTGGCGGGGACGGTCACGTGGGAGGGGGGCGGGGACGCGCCGCACCGCGCCGCACCTCGCGCAAGATGCACCGCGCATAACCCATCCGTCACCGGCCACCTGGGGCATGACCACTATGTGGTCACGCTCCCGGCGATCAGAGCGTCCCGCACTGAACGTGTCCGCGCATCACGGGTTGCCTACTTACAGGGGGTTTGTCGTGCACATCGCCTACCTAGCAGGCGGCTCACTAGAGGATATGACAGGGAGGAGGGGGGCGGAAGTCAGGCTGGGTCATTTTTGAAGAATTATCCAGCCCCCGGGCCCGTCCGCGCCGAGGAAAAGCTGCCCTGGCCCGGCACCTACTACAGCAACAACCCTTGTAAACGACACATGGCATCGGACCAGACACAAGAAGGGCCGGGCGGGCCGGGCGCGCCGCGGAGGCCAAGGTGGTCCCCACCGCGGAGGCGGCGGAAGGCATTGTGACACGCGGCGAGACGAGACGCGTCTGTTGACCTCAACAAGGTCCTGGCGGACCACAATATTGACCCAGCGCTGAGCTGCGTTGACCGGACTCATTGGCGCTGCCGCTGCCGGTGCCTCACCCGGGCCGGGGTGCACCCTGACCTAGCCTGGGCCCGGCCGCCTCCTCCCTCCGCCTCACCTCCTCGATGTCGGTCATCTCCGTCACCAGGGCGACCGCGTCCGGCGGGAGTGCCGAGCAGACAAGGTAGGTGGACGCCGACGGCGCTGATACCGCCCGCGGCCCGCGGCCCGCCGCCCGGGAGCCCCCCTCCCCCTCCCGCTCCATGCGGCGATCAAGGTGAAGGTGACTGGGGAGGGGGTGGCGTTCACGTCGCGGTGCTAAATGCGTTGCACAAGATGCAGCATACCACGGGGGAGGGGGGGGGGGGGGTCCTCGCCCTGCCCCATCCCGCCCCGCCCCGCCCCGCCCCGCCCCGCCCGTGACAGGTGCGCCCTGCTGGACTGACCCAGTGGTCGTCCAGGACGTCAAGGCCTTGGGTGTCCAAGGTTCTTCCCCCTGGACCCAACGCTGTCCGCACTAGAGCAGCGTACTTTTCACCTGCAGTAACTTATTCGCCGGGCCGGGGCCGGGGTCTGAATCCACATCGCGATCTTCGGCCCGACTGTTCGAGTGCCACAGTGCGGAAAGAACCAGTGACATAACGCGTGCTGCCTCGGCACGTGCCGTCGCTGGGATAATTCAGCTTGTCTTTCTCAAGACACATTGAATAAAGAAACAACAGCGTTTAGAATCCGCAGCGACTCGTAAGCACGAACGGCCCGCGCATCGGATATTCAAATAGAGCAAAGCGCACTTAGCAATGTCTATGATGTACTCCTATGCTAATCTCTACTTCCACCTTCGTCGGGGCGGATTAGCTTTCAATGGGCTGTTACTGTTACGATACACGGGCGCAAAGTCCGCTATCCAAAAATTGCAATGACCCGACCCGAAACGGCGTGCGCCAAATCAAAAGTCGGAATAGTCGGAGGGGTGGAGGGTGGCGGGGAGGGGGGAGGGGGGAATCAGCATTCAGGATGGGCACTGGCCTGGTGCTGCCAGGCGCGTGGCGCGGCGTGCGGCACACTTTGAGGACTGCGTACGCAAACGCACCCCACCCGCCGGCGGGGCGTGGGCGGGCGGCCCCGGGGGGCAGCACTAGTTTCGGACGCGGCCCTGACGATCACTGCCACTGCATTCTAACGGACAGTGTGTCCGTGTCCCCGCGGCAGAGCCGGGCAGAAGACGGCGACGACGTCCTCCTCGACGCCCACCTCGACGTCCTCGACGCCCACCTCGAGCCTCCTCTGGTACATGTTGTCGGCGGGGCGGGGCTCACCTTCATGATGTCGGTGTGGATGAGGTCCTGCAGCACGTGGTCACTCACTCACTCCCTTCTCTGCCCCTCACTCTCACACGCGCGCGCGCACACACACGTGGGCCCTGGGGGCGGAGCTGGGCCCTGCTGGTGCGGGCGGCGGGGCGGGGCGGGCTCAGGCGGGCTGGACTGACGGACGCGGCGGACACCGACGGACTGTCACAGACTCGCCCTGATCTTCCCCACACGGCTGCGCTGCGCTGGGCTGGGCTGGGGGCCCGTCCGTCTGTCTGCCGTGTGGCCGGCGCTGTCCGACCGTCCGGCTGTCTGTCCCCCGGCCCGGACGGGAACAACGACGCGACGCGACGATCGGCGGGATTCCGGCGGCAGGTCCGAGGCGTCGCAGTGGAACACCCCGCCCCGCCCCGCCCCGCCCCGCCGCGCCCAGTCGCGACACGCGTGCAGGTGTCCGCGAACGCCCCACCGACCCCGACCGACCCCGAACGAAAAAAGGGTTTACTTTGTCTCCGCGTCGGGACGGTCTGCGGCTGTGGACCTCCCGCACACACCGCGGCCGGCGTGGCCGTGACCGCCAGGAGGGTGGAGCCCGTCCCCGCGGCCGCGGCGAGGACTGCACCCGGCGCGGCGCCCCGGGGCGTAATGACTACGGCAGGCCCGTCCGGTCGTCGCGCCCAGGGAGGCACCGGGCCCCGGGCCCGGGCGGACTGTCACAGAGAATTATGCAAACCTACGCACACCACAGCAGTGTGAACCTTGGCAATATCTAATCACTCGGGCTAAGGGCTTTTTCACCCTTGTGACGGTCACAGAGCACCCACCCCACCCGTCTGGGTGTATGTAAATTGTCCGACCTGGCGATTTCCCCGAAATCCGAAAAAGCGCTGTCCGACCTCGTTTGCACAGGTAAATTAGACGTAAGACCAATCTGAACGTCGAAGCAACTGGATTTTCCGAGTCGTCCCTATTTAGGTTAGGATGTTACAGTCATCCCAGCAGACGATCCTCTTGATTCTTGTGATGGATCGAGAGCCCCCCCCCCCCGCCCCCCGTCCTTACCCGACCAGGCTCAGTAATAGCTTTTAGATCTGCAAAATTCGTCAAAAATTATACAGTAATAATTTACGAAAAAGTCTTTTTTTCCGTAACGTTAGCTGCTTTCATTACCAAATTTGCAGGAAGCACATCCTCGCAAATCCGAAATTTTTAATGCCTCAGTAACAAGTGTAGTTAGGTTGGATTGAAGTTGGCATCCCTACAGTGACGGTTGCACTGCAGGTACAGTTTCAAATGAACAACGCTTAGTGTCGCCTACGTCTCGTTCGGTACGGCGTTTTTATTCTTTTTCGCGGTTTGAACAAAACTTTTCGCATCTGTGCGAAGTATCGGCGTGAACGTAAGATATTTAAGTCGTGTCAGATTATACTATTCTTCGGTAAAAGTCATAAATCGGGACTGTGTGTGATGTCAAGATCGCCAATAAGATGGCCCAACGTCATGCCGCTGGTAACCTATGTCAGCTGCCATTTTGTGGAACGTTGACTGGATGAACGTCTCCGGGGGACTTTTTTGGTAAGTGTTTTACCTCAACGGTCTTTAAGGCAAACGTCGCGCGAACAGCTGAGCTGCGGTGCCGTCTCGTCGCGCCCCGTCCTCCCTGTCGCGTCGCGCGCGTTTCTCGCAATCTCTACAACACGTTCATTGTTCGTTTTAAGTGTACCGGCGCGAATCTTAAGCTGTTCGAATTCGTTCGGATTAAGCTTCTGACGGGAAATAAACGGAAATCGTCGTGTCCAGTGCGTGTGCGTGTGCGTGATGTAAAATTCAAAGGTTACGTCTCATGTGAAATTCGTCAAGATGGCCGCCGTCACCTCTCGATCAAGATCAACTGGCTGCCACCGAGGGGACGTGATCAGCGGGAAATCGTCACACAGTTTCATCCCCCCGATCAAGGTAAGTGTCAACGGCCGAACAACAATACTCGTTCTCGCTCTCGCTCGGACCTTTGGACCTAGCGAGATTGAGAATTTTTTGCTGTGATGTGTACAGTACACTTCCCAAGTGTGTGAAAGGTCTAGGAAACTTCTCACCTACACTTTTGTTCAAGTGTACGAACGGAGGCTCACACACCTACACGTGTGAGACATGCACACGCTCGGGTCCTCCTCTAGTGCCTCTCGGCTCCGCACACGATGTCGCCCCCCTTTTCTCTGGCGCACGTTTCAAGGCCGATTATTTGCCGGGGCGGGGCGGGGCGGGGCGGGGCGGGGCGGGGCGGGGCGGGCGGGGGCGGGGCAGCTCTTGTCCACCACTCAAATCAAATTCGCTGACGCGTCGCGTAGCCCGGCCCGGCCCGGCCGGGGCCCACCAACCCCTCGAGAGCGCCGCCCCCTGGCTCCTCCCTTTCGACGCCGTGGTCTCCCCTCTTACAGTTTCTTCCTTTTTGTTTTATTCTTCTTTTCTCCCCGCTGCAGAACCCGTAAGAGCCACGCCCTCACTACAAAACTTTATATTTTACCGTGCCGCCTCAGAGCGCCGCTCGCTCATAATGCAGAGGTGACCGCCAGAGGTCGTGGGTGCAAACTGCGCACCTGGACGATGCGTAGAACCGGTCCTATAGGACCGCCACTGCCGCTTCCGCTCCCCGCTCCACTGCGGTCCTGTGTGGGAAAATTATTAGCCTTGGGTCGACACGTGCTTTGAATTTACATTATTATTTTTTTTGGAAGTTGCCGCGAAATAGATTTTTGTTATGTCCTGGACGAGGTCCTGAGAGACCTGATGGACGTGCGTGGCCGATCTGGCCGATGTGAGTGTAAGAGTCGAGATCCATAACCTAATGACTATGGAACGCGCCCTCCGAGAGCCGAGCCGACCCTCACCCACTCCCGTCACATATATATCCTTTCCGTCCGCACCCCCGTGGGGGCCAAAGGAGGCGGGAATCAAAAATATCCCCTGTCAAAGGGAAGGGGGCGTCGTCTGTATCGGAGAGCGAGTGGCGTGGCGGGGGCGGCGGGGGCGGCGCGCAGGGGGCGTAACCCCTGCTACATCCCGAGGACGCACAAATGCGCCCAAATGCATGAATGTAGCACACTTGTACTGTCAGTCGCAAAGGAGCTGAGGCTCGGGGCGTTACACAACCCCGCCCCGCCCCGCCCCGCGCCGTCCCGTCCTCCGCCATCGCAGGGGGAAGAGCATCGCTCTTCGCGGAGGTGCCGAACCCCGAGACCCCCACCGCCGGCCCGATGCGTGCGTGGAACACCCCGCCCCGCCCCGCCCCGCCCCACCGCACCCCATGGCCATGGCCGCAGAGGCGGGGGCGGGGGGGTTGTCGTCCTCGCCAGCGCTGCGCTGCACCGACGGCCGGGTGAACAGAACAGTTTGCCGCGTGTTTGACATTCCGCTCGGCTATTCGGCCGAGTTTGCAAAACACACTACCGGGGCGGGGCGGGACGGGGCGGGGCGGGGCGGGGCGTGCACCACAGCCCGGGGCCCGGGCGCGCCGCGTGATGAGCCCAGACCGTCGCGCCCCCGCCCCGCCCCACCCACGCCCGTGGTGCGGTGCGCCCGCACGTGACGTGGCGGGGCGGGGCGGGGCGGGGCGGGGCGGGGCGGGGCGGCGAGTCTGCCCCGAGCACCCCGACGCACGAGGCTCGAATTGCTGGAAGCGGACGTAGGGGGCAGGAGCAGGAGCACGTCACCGCCAGTCAGAGGCTGCGGCTGGAGGCGTCCCCTCCCCCTCCCCCTGCCCCCACCCCGCTCCCCTCCCCTTCCCCCCTCCCCTCCCCTCCCTCCTCCCTCCTCCCTCCCCTCCTCCCCTCCCTCCCCTCCCCTCCCTCCCCTCCCCTCCCCTCCCCTCCCGGCTCAGCCCCCGATGTTTGCAGGACAGTTAGCGAGGCTGTGGTCTCCCGCGCTCTGACCCCGACCGGCCCGCCCCTCGCCGCCCCGCCCTGCCCCGCCCCGCCCCGCGCCGCCCCGGTGACGCGCCTCGACCCGCCCCGCCTCGCATTGCCTTCCCTGGAAACGCAAAGTGCGTGAATGTCTTAGGCGTGTCACTTATTTCCATGGAAATACTGTTTTTGTGATAGTCATGTTTATCGCTCAAAATGAGCGACGTTTTTCTACATCGCTCCCTTAGAGCGGTATGCTAGTAGAAACGACTCAAAAAGAGTCATAGGTATAGCCGAAAATGTCCTCATAATGACTCTAATTGAGCGATGTTACTATTTCTCGCTCTCCTGAGAGTATTAAAATTTGGGTCACCGATTTACAGTGAAACAGGTGAATATGTGAATTTTTCATCTTCAGTAATTTTGCACATTTGTAGGCGACAACTAGCAGGAATGCCCGGGAATGCCAAGTCTTATGAGTTGTGTGTTACATGGATGGGTTTCTGGTGGCGTTCTCTTATTTTCGCGTCGCGTGCGCCCGTCGAACACATTGTGACGGAAGACGAACCAGCCCGCCCCGCCCCGCCCCGCCCCGCCCTGCCCGGCCCCGCCCCGCCCCGCCCCGCCCCGCCCCGCCCCGCCCCGCCCGGCACTCTAATCTTAAGCCAAAACTTTGACGCGCTGGACGTCGCCCGTCGCTGTTTTCTCTTCTGGGAATGAGTCTTCTGTTTCTGTTGACGGGACGCTCGCTCGCTCGCGACACTGGCGCCGCGCCGCGACGCGCGACTGCCTTCGCGACGCTGGGCGTCATGTTGTCGGGGCGGGAACTGTTGTTGATCCGTGGATCCGGAGTAGGCAATTTGCATCACAATCCGCCGGAAGGTAGGCAAGAGGCAAGGCAAGATCACCCATCAGGGATCGCCTGTCTGGGAGGAAGGCAAAAACCACGTACCTTTGATTATTACAAACATGTATATTTAGACAGAAAAAAAATATCACTTTTAGCCACTTCCCTCCCTCCCGATTTTCCCTCTTCAAAATTCACTCATCATTTTCTTAGAATTTGAATGTGCGAACATGAAGAGATCAGTTTTCTGGGTGTGTGGCATGGAAGTTGTTGACGAATCCTCGGTTCCACACAGTCATTCATCTTTGTCGGTGACATTTTCACTCCAGCTCGGACAACTTGAGTCAATGAGCTTCGTGTACGCGAATGCCCGTACGTCACGTCCACGGTGGTCGAATGAGCGGTAACCTCTGAAGGTGCGAACGACCCCCGACCGCGCCCCGCCCCGCCCCGCCCCGCCCCGCCCCGCCCCGCCTCGCTTCGGTGCTAGCTCATTCTAACACCCAACAAACTAGCAGCCTACGTCGCTTGCCGGCCGCGCCGGGTGGCGAGTCTCAGTGTCTCGAACATCACAGACTCACAGACTGCTAGGCTCGGCCCGCCTCGCTCTGTGCTAATCGACATACAGTCGTGACTGGCGCGGGGGGGTCCAGTCAAATAATTACTCACTGTGACCCCTGAGGTCTGCCGGCTGACCTCTGTGACTGCCGAAGTACTGAG
Organism: Frankliniella intonsa; assembly: GCA_033675135.1. Lineage (NCBI taxonomy): Eukaryota > Metazoa > Arthropoda > Insecta > Thysanoptera > Thripidae > Frankliniella > Frankliniella intonsa. The sequence continues at coordinate 5,669,664 of CM066257.1, forward strand.
GACAGCCTTATACATAGCACTTTAGAAGGTACAATAAAAAAATACCCACGGCGGAGCGACGCTTATGTGCGTGTGTGTTAGTTTAGATGCCCGGAATAGCTCGCATTGAAACGTTTTGTTTGTCCGATCATGCGGGTCGGGTATCATGTCGCCGACCTGCTCCACGCACTCGTTGGCCTGCAGCAGAGCGCGAACCGAATAGGGAAGTACAGTACGTATTTCTGCGGGGGTGTCTTTGGCCGGCCCTGGCGCCGGCGCCTGTGGGCGGAGCGCGACGGGATCGCGCGCATGTTGTAGGGCAGGGTGACCACCCTGTGCGACCCCGGTCGCCGTCCTGATCCACGCACTCGTTGGCCTGCAGCAGGGCGCGAACCGAATAGGGAAGTACAGTACGTGTTTCTGCGGAAGCGTCTTTAGCCGGCCCTGGCGCCGGCGCCTGTGTGCGTAACGTTCAATTTGCCGGACACATCACGAATCCTGCACAAAGCCAGGGCCTGTGCGGGCATGAATGTTGATTGGTAACTACTTCCCTGCGAGTGTGTGTGAAATTCCTAGGAAAACTCACACTTCTCATACGCTTTGGTCTTGTTTCGCGCGGCGCTGCGCGGCGCCTGGCTCGCCCCGTACCGACGGGCCGGCAGCCGCGCGCGGGTGGTGGATGGGTTGCCTACCCCGCCGGCGCGACGGAGAGGAGCCACCGCACTGTCGCACTGTAGGACCGCGGGCGCTGGAGGGAGGGAGGGCGCACTGAATTTTGCAGGAATTTTACACCCCAGTTCATTTCACGACCGAACAGGGTCCGCCTCGGCTCGCCCCGCCCCGCCCCGCCCCGCCCCGCCCACCACGCCCCTCACCGCCCTCCGCTGTCACTCTCCGGGATCTTGCTCTGTGAAATGCAGCATTAGGAGGGAATCCTTTCCTCCGACGCCCGCTGCTCGAGGCCCTCAGCGTGGGCGTCCCCGGGGGCGTGCGGGCGGCGTGGGCGGGGCGGTCGTGGGGGCGGGGCGGGGGCGGGGCTCCCGTACCCCAGACAAGCGGAGGCCTCCCCCAACACCCCCGCCCCACCCCGCAGGTGAGTGGGTGCCAAGGGGCGGACCAGGGAAGAGCAGGAGTGAAAGGACGCGAAAGCCCAGCCCGCGCTGTGAGCCCTCGCCCTGTAAAGCTCCTGCTCCCTCTCTCTCCCTCTCTCCCTCTCCCTCTCTCCCTCTCCCTCTCCCTCTCCCTCTCTCTGTTGGACGTTGAGGAGCGTCAGTAGAGCTCTCGTGTGGGTGGCCGGGCCGGGGGATGACTCACACAGAACTCTCTCTCTCCTTCGCCCGGAGCGCCTGGTGGGTAGGCCGCACGCGAGCACGGCTGCGCGCGGCCCGCCCGCGTTGCCTAACTACCAGGCGCTAGCGGCCCCGACCCGCTGGTCGCTGCTGGTCCTGGTCCTTCCCTCCTCGGCCTCGTCCGGGTCAGTTCTGACATTTTCTCGCGGCTGGTGGCGGAAAACGTGGCAAAGTTCGTCTGCATCGTTGTGCATCCCTGCTTTGTCGACGCTTAACTGAACCTTCCGTAGCGTCCTGCCTATATGACAAGCACGTGGTGCTTGCACCGTCCACCCTACCCTACCCAGCCAGGGGTGCTCAACACCCCCACCCCACCCCTAACCCACCCTGGCCACCCCCAACCCCATTCTAACCACCCGCGTCCTCCTCCTTCCCCCGCCCCGCCCCGCCCGCCGATCGAAGTGCTGTGCCCCTGCGGGGCGTGGCGGGGCGTGGCGGGGTGCGGCGGGGTGCGGCGGGGTGCGGCGGGCCGCGTGGGGCTCCGCTGGGGCTCGGAGGGCGCCGTTGGGGTAACCGCGCGCAGCCCCCCCCCCCTGCCTCAGCTATCAATGGGGGAGAGATCCCCATTCAGCATCGTCTGACACTAGGCCGAGCCCAGGCCCAGGCCCGCAACACCTGCACTACCAACGCGGCGCCAGGGCTCAGGCTGACAGTGCCGAGAAACCAAGTGTGTGAACATCACACTCCTGCAGGTGTATTACTTTTTTATTCGTACACCTCTTTGTTTGTGTGTGGTAATTTTTTTCCTAAGAAAATTCACACATTTTACTTGCGTACCAATTGGAAATCGATAGAAATTTCACACACCTTCACGTGCGACGTGCTTGACAGTCACACACTTGGGCTCTAGGTGAGCTGACCGTATCGTGCGGACTCCCGGCTCCGCTTGGTGCAGGCCCAGACCGTCCTGTCCAGGTCACCGTCAAAGAGTCCAGGTGCGTCCTGCCTGATCAGGTGCGGGGCGGGGAGGAGGCCAAGCCGTCCCTCTCCGTGGCATAACTGCCTCTTCAGCCGAACCCTCCCCTCTCCCCCGGCTCCGCCTGAACGCCGTTCCTTCAAAGCCACCCCGCCCCGCCCCGCCCCGCCCCGCCCCGAAGCGCCCGCCCCACCCCGGGATACGAAGACCTGACCCACATAGCGCGCCCCCTCCCCCTGGCACGGCCCGGTCTGACCTAGTAGCAGCCCCAGCCCCCCGCTGTGGGGGTGGGGTGGGAGGGGGGAGGGGGAGGGGGCTCGAGAGTGGGGCGGGGCGGGGTGGGGAGGGCTGGTGGTCATGAAGACAACGGAGGCGACAACATCAACACAACAACCGCTGCGGGCGGGCGGGGCGGGGCGGGGCGGGGCGGGGTGGCCCTTATCCGTGCTAACGGGGGCGACCCACTCCGCGCCGCCCCCACCCGAGAGCGAGAGGAGAGAGAGAGAGAGAGAGAGAGAGAGAGAGAGAGAGAGAGAGCGAGAGGGAAAGAGCGGGGGAGAGAGAGAGAGAGAGAGAGAGAGAGAGAGAGAGAGAGAGATGACACAACAGCCAACAGCGGGTGTCTCATTACCGACTGCGCGTGGAACAACTCTTTCGGAAAAATCGTTACGCACAAAGGCAACGCGAGTGCGAGTGCGTGTGTGTGTGTGTCATGGGAATATGAGAAACACGAGGAGGCTCGGGTGGCCTAGCGCCCCACCCCGCCCCACCCTGCCCCACCCCGCCCCGCCCCGCCCCGCCCCGTAACACCATTCTGGAACTGCCTCACCCTCCCCATGAATGGCCCCCTAGCAGCCCGCCGCGCCGACCCGCCACCCCCATCGGCCTAGCAGTGCCACCCCCCGCCCCGCCCCGCCCCGCCCCGCCTCACCCGCACATTCATAAGGCCCCGTTCATTCATTCCAGTGTATCCGCTCCTCTCCGCCCCGGACCCGGCTGGGCTGGGCTGTCGGTGGCATGTGGCTGTTGTCTCTGCGCCCCGCCCCCACCCACTGCTACACTGCAAACACTATTGTGTGTTTGTGTGTGTGTGATCGTCCTGCATGATAATGGTACCCCCTCGGCCTCCCTGTTAGCTATAGGGTGTTCAAAACTGACTTTTTGAACACGACTTAGAGCATGGTTCCCGATGTCGGATGGGGGCCCAACGCGGCTTGTTCGCAAGAGGGCCAAATCAGTTTTGAACAGCTAGGATACTGCGCGCGGTGCCCGGGCAGGACGGGACGGGGCCGTGGTTCCACCCTCGGTTCCACCTCGGCGTGCGGCGTGCCGCGTGCGCCCGCTGGAGGGTGGGGTAGGTGGCCACGTGGAGCGGGTGGGGGTGGGGCGTCCGCGACCCCATTCGGGGCCACCAAACACACCCCACCGCACCCACCCCCGCGCGGGCTGGGGCGGGCAGGTCGCCCCACTGACGGGGTGAGCCGCTGTGTTTTGAATGGGCCGCGCGGGGTGGAGCGGTGGGCACGTGCCCCGGGCTGCTCTGCCGTACATCTTCACGGGTAGGGACATGAGGGCGGCCAGGGCCAGGACGGTCCAGCAGGACTCGGGGACGGCGAGCAAGGTGTGCGATGTGCGATAGAAGAGGGCGTTCTCGCGGTGTTTCGGGTTCATTCATACCGCGCCGAGGGCGCTCGGGGAGGGGGTGTTCGGGCCGTGCTCGGGCTCGGTCGCGCGGTGGTGGGGTGGGGCGGGGTGGGGGTGAGTGTTGTGAATCACCACACCACTGGACGGCGGGCTGGCTGGGCGCGGGCGGGGCGGGGCGGGGCGGGGCGGCGGGCGGGGCGGCAGCCTGGCCTGGCCTGGCCTGGCCCCACTCACTCCGCCCTGTGTGCGCCCTCCGAGAGGAGAGGAGAGTCGAGAGCGCAGGCAGCGCAGGCAGCGCAGCGCGGTGGAGCCCGCAGCGAGGCTAGCACCGCCAGGCCCGCGCCGTGCAGTGCAGCCCCGCGCTAGCCTCGCGCAGCCCCGTCCCGTGCGCGTGCCTCCCGCGCGCCCCTCGCGTGCGTGCGTGCGTGTGTGTGTGTTCGTCTGCCGCGACCATGTAGCGTGAGTACGCGGGCGTGTTTTGGAGCGGGCGGACCCGCGCGCCGTCAGTGTCGTCACGATGTGACTGCCGCCCGTGACGCTCTGCGATCAGCTGATGTGACGTGACGGTGTGACAGTGGTGGTGTGCTGCTCTGGCGAGGCCTCGGCCGTGCCCGCAGGTGAGCGACTTACTCGTGAGCAGGGAATGACCATACAGGCCAAGGCCGTGTGACAGCCCCAGGCCCTGGCCGTGGTCGAGGCCGTGTGACAGCCCTAGGTTCTGGCCGTGGTCGAGGCCGTGTGACAGCCCTAGGGTCTGGCCGTGGTCGAGGCCGTGTGACAGGCCCTGGCCGTGGTCGCGGCCGTGCGACAGCCCCAAGCCCTGGCCGTATGACAGCTCCAGGCCCTGGCCGTGGTCGAGGCCGTGTGACAGCCCCAGGCCCTGGCCGTGGTCGAGGCCGTGTGACAGCCCTAGGGTCTGGCCGTGGTCGAGGCCGTCTGACAGGCCCTGGCCGTGGTCGAGGCCGTGTGACAGCCCCAGGCCCTGGCCGTGGTCGAGGCCGTGTGGCAGCCCCATGCCCTGGCCGTGGTTGAGGCCGTGTGACAGCCCCAGGCCCTGGCCGTGGTTAGGTTGCACACACCAGCGTTGCGTGACATTTATTGCACCCTGCGAGCGCGTTCAAGGGGTTGGCGAGCAGGTAACACGGGCGGGCGGGGCAGGCGGGGCGGGTGGGGCGGGGCGGGACGGGGCGGGTGGGGCGGGGCGCCCCCTTCGCACTGTATGCAGCGCACTATGAATAAGTATAACATTTCTCAACGTCAGCTCGTTTGATGAAATAGATTAGCAAAACTAGTCCCGTGCCGCCCCGCTCAGCCCTGTGGTTTACCATCTCTATGGCTCTTATCACCCCGCTTCCCCCTCCCTTCCTCCCTCCCTCTCTCTGCCCCGCACCAACTGCACTCCACCGGAACAACGGTTCCAGACAAGTCGCGTTCAGTTAAGCTGCGGAGGGACGGGCGGGGCGGGGCGGCTGTGACCAGTTCCAGCACCAATTAGATTTCCGCTGTAGCCCCCCCCCCTCCCCCCGCCCCCGGGCGGGGCACTGGCCCACTGGCCGCGCCAAAACGGACGGGACAGGGGAGTGCTGCCGCTGCCGCGCACGGTAAAAAAAAAAGTTTCTCGAATTTCAAGACCCGGTCTTTGATGGTATTTGCGCTCTCCATAATTTCCAAGACCGAGTCTTGAAATTTAAGATTTTTTTTTTTTTTTTTTGCCGTGCGCCGGGCCAGTCCCCCGGCAGCGCCGTGCGGGTAGGCAACCGACACACACCGGCGCGGCGCGGGACGGGACGGGAGGGGAGAGCGAGAGACGTCAAGCACGCACCGCCCAGTGCCGAGCGAAATTTGTACTACGCGCCCAAATTTTGTACTTAATTTGTACTTTGAGCAGTGCATATTCTGACCGGAAGAATTTGTACTGTTCCGCGAGAGAGGGAGAGCAGGTGCGGGGGGTCCGAGCGGGCCGGTCTGGTTCAGCGCCCTGGTTGATATCGGTGCGGCCGGCGAGGCGTTCACGCGACCTCACCTCCCTCCAATCCGAAGCGAGCAGACGACGCTCAGGTGAGGAGAAGAGGACGTCTATCTACTATCTATCCATTACCATTCTCCTCTTTCTTTCTCTCTCCCTCTCTTTCTCTCTCCCTCTCTTTCTCCCTCCCTCTCTCGCGCCACCCGCCCTTATCTGTGATCCTTAGCTCAGCTCCCGTCCCGTCACCCCGTCTGCTAGGCTGAGCTACTCAGTAACGGTCATGACGTCACCGCCGCTCTGGGCGCCGCGCCGGGCCGGGCCGGGCCGAGGTGTGAACGTGCCGAGCAGGAACCGTCGCCCCGCCCCGCCCCGCCCCGCCCTGCCCCGCCCTGCCCCGCCCGCAGCTGTTGTCATCCACTCAGAAAGATGAGTCGGTTAATTGTCAGAGCAGAGAGCTTACGCGTGCGGTTGTGACAGGCGCATTCAGGCCTGCGCGATAATCAACTTCACCTCCTACATAGAAAAAAAAAATAAAAAAAATAAATAACATGCGTCCAACAGAAGTTTACTTGAATCAAAAAATATTTTGACCGCGACGGGAGATGCAGTAAATTTTTCCCTGATTTTTCCTTTTAAAAAGTAGCTGTGCTTGTTTAAAAAGAAATACGCGTAGTAATTTCAGTCTAACAAGGCCCGGCTGGGCGTACGTGATTTTTCGGAGCGCGTGTTTTGCTTGTTCCGCTTAACGGCCTTCTCTTCTCTCCGTATTGCGGATTGAGTTCAGGGCCTGTTTACGTTCGCTTTTGAGAGGCCGCGCCTCGCCTCACGCTGCACCCGCGGGGCGCGGCAGCGCCCGCTGGGAACCCAAGTGTGTGAATGTCACGCACCTGTAGAGGTGCGTGGATGTCACACGCTTGTAGCTTATTTTGTGGGGAATGTGCCAAAAAAAATTTGCTGGCGTGTGAGAATGTCTTGTAGGTGAGAGGGTGACTTACACTTGTAGGTGCGTGATTGTCGCACGCTTGTAAGTGCGTGAATGTCACGCACTTGTAGCTTGCAGAGATGAAGAGTAGTCCTGTGGAAGAGGACGCGGGCTTGGCCGGCCGGAAGGTAGGGGCGTGGCGTGGGGGGGGGGGGGGGGGAGCGTTAAGGAAGACAGACGGAGGATGTGGAGCGGGTGGGGGAGGGGGGGACCTCGCGGCGGTTAATAACATAGTAGTTCCGGTTTTGTGGGAACAAGTGAGTGTGGGTGTGCGGGAGGCGCAGCGCGGCGCGGCGAGGGACTGCCGCCACTGCCGCTCCTGTCAGCCCCCCACACCAGGAAAAAAAAATAAAACCGAATGAGGCTCATCCTTGTGCTAGCACTGAAGATGCCACTGTACAAAAAAGGTTTTAAAAAAAAAAATGCTTTTGACCAGCATTAAATATGTTGTTCCCCAGCCTTTAAAACGCCCAATTAAGTATACCTTGCATGAAAATTCTTTCGAGTCAAAACTTGGAAAAATTCAGTCCGACGAGGGTTTTTTTTGGTCCAAGTCTTGATTGCGCCGCACCGCACCGCGACCACGGCCTACAAGTGAAGAAACATACGTGCGAATGGAAACCCACATGCCTGCATATGTGCCAGAGCCCTGGGGTTTTTTAGTGCGGGAAAAGATCGACGCACGCGCGCCGCGCCGCGCCGCGCCGCTCACACCTCTTGGCTGGTGGCCGCCCCGCCCCGCCCCGCCCCGCCCCGCCCCGCCCCGCCCCGCCACGCGCAGGACCCTGGGTGGGTGGGTGGCCCCATGGAGGTATACAAAGCTCTGGCCAGCCCAGCCCGGCCCCGCGCGGCCCATCCGGAAGGCAAATATTGGGTCCCTCCGCCCCGCCCCGCCCCGCCCCGCCCCGCCCCGCCCGTCGCTTTGATAAGGCATCAGCAGGAAGTTTCACACTGATAGAAAATCAATCGCTCCGCGCCTTTCCTTTCCTTCCCTCTCCTTTCCCTGCTCCCCGTCCCGCTTGCGAGTCCCACCCAGTTTGTTATTCCCTGCCGGCGGGGCGGGGCGGGGCGGGGCGGGGCGGGGAGGCCTGCTTGTGCGGCACTATGCTGCATAATAGTTTTACTCGCTGTTGCTGTAAGGTCATGTCGAGCTGAGCTAGTGTTGTTATGAGCGGGGTATTGTCATTTGCCTGGGCCAGGGTAGGGTGGCGCGTAGACTGACGAAAGAAAGACGACAACTCGAGATTTTTGGTTCGTTTTTATTTATTTTTTTGCGCTCTCTCTGCTCCATATCCGTGACACTTCCGCAGGGGAGATGCGCGGACAGCTCCGTGCGTGGGCGGGGCGAACACTCATCACATCACAGTCCGTGTGGGCGGGGCGGGGCGGGGCGGGGCGGGGGTGTTCCGTCCTGCGTACAGCGCGGTGCGCCGGGGCAGGAAGGGGAGGTTGGCTTTTGCACGGATTCACTCCCCCTTCCCTCTTTGCTTTGCGTGTCGCACGAAGGACACGCGGCTGGCGGGGCGGGGCGGGGGTGCGGGGGCGTGCGCCCGCGGGGCGGAGCACGGCGCAGCGGATGGGGGCCCGCCAGCCGCCCCGCCCCGCCCCGCCCCGCCCGCCATGGCGCAGGTCAGGGGCCGCGGCCGCCCCGCCCCGCCAAGCGTGGGTGACCCTTGGCACTTCCCCGCGACACCGCGCAGACGACACGACACGTGTTGTAGACGTCACCGCCGTCCTCCGCGCCCCGCCACGCCCCGCCCCGCCCGCAGGACAAGCTCCCCGTCTTCCTCTCACTCTCGGCGCTCTCGGCTCGGTTCGGCGCTGCAGCGCGCTGCCCCCGGGCGGGGCCCGCCCCGCCCCGCCCCGCCCGGCCCGGGCCTCGCGCCGTGGCCGCACGCGTGGCTATTTGTGTCTTTCCTGTCCCGCCTTGCGAAACGGGGGGCGGCTAAGGGTTGTCTCCGCGTGACCAGGCCGGGCCGGGCCGGGCCGGGGACGTCCTTGTCGCATCGCTCCACCCGGGGCCTAGCCAGGCCAGGCGAGAGGGGAGGACGTCCCGCCCCGCCTCCTACCCGCCCCGCCCCGCCCCGCCCCGCCAGGGTGGAATGATTGGATGGAGAGCGACGGGCCGCGCGCACAGGGCGGGGCGGAGCAGGGCGGGATCCACCCCCGCAGAGAGAGAGCGAGAGCGGAGGGAGTGAGAGAGTGAGAGAGAGGGGGGGGGGTCCGGGAGAGAAAATATAGAATGGGCGAGAGAGGGAGCAGAGCGGGGCGGGGCGGGGGGCCGGAGAGGCGGAGGCGAGCGGGCGTGAAGTGGGTGTCGCTGCCGCCAACCTCGCGGCCCCAACACGAGTACCCCGGTGGCGCCCCGCCCCGCACCCCCTGCACGACGCGGGGCCCCCGGGTGCAGCCCCGCCGGCCCGCCCAGGGGTACCCCGCTGCCCCCCGCCCCGCCCCCCGCAGCCCCCCGCCCGCCGCCCGCCCGCGGGGCCGCCGCGGCCGCGAGTTTTGGTATCCCACGGTTGTCGTCCTGCCGAGCCAACCATTCAATATGTCGACGGCCGCGGAGAGCAGCTCCTGCCCACAGACATGAACGATCGGCTGAAAATTGTTGCACTCGAGCACGTAATTGCGATTGTCACCGCTGCAGCGAGTCATGTCCGAGGGCCCCGGAGCGACTGAGCGCCCCGCCCCCGCCCGCACTCCGTCCGCGCCGTGCTGAAAGGTGGCGAACCTGCTCCGCACTGTGGTTTTGCGTGGTGTAGGAGAAGAGACTGCTTGGGTGTTTACGGGCTCGGCCTGCTCGGCTCGGACCAGCGGAGAGGAGTTTGCCGTGGTGACCTTGCCCGTCGAGTACTTGGGCCGCAGTGACAGCTTCTCCCTGTATCTCGCCTGACATGTGGCAGCGCCGCCCAGCACGGACCTGGTGCAAAGTGGTGCATTGTTTTGATTCTAGTCCGTTCGAGCTCGGGGCCGCCCTTTAAAGTCCTGGGGAGTTTACACGTAGGTAGGGGTTTGGGCTGTGCCGTGTTCCAGGAAATCACTGGATGTTCAGTCCCTTGCTGTCGCTCAAGTTGTCCTCCGCAGAATTGTGTGTCTGCAGGTTCAATTTATTGATCACACTCGTTGAAATCCGCGTAATTTTGTCTAATCGGGGTGTTCTAACCTATGATGTTTTGGGGTCATTTCTGTAATGTTTACCATAATATTTTGCCATTTTGCTGGGGCAACTTTGATTTTTCATATCCGTTTCCGATATTAATTTTTTTTTTACTCCCTGTACAATCATTTTACAGGGTTTAATCAATGCCGTTTTCTTTGTTTTCAGATGTGTTGACATCAAAATGGCCAATTGATGAGAAGACAGATGGGATTGCTACCACAATGTTCTCATAGTAGCGATGCTTGAATGAATCATAGTGGGGATTTTATTTCATATACTCAATCAAAATACTTGCAAGTATACTTTTCTTGTGATCTACTAAGGGAATCCTAAGAGTCCATGACACGGATGAAGGTAATCTTCAAAGAAACTTTATCAAATATTGTATTACACATCCTTAGAACAAAGTGTTAATTATATTCTTTATTCTAATAGAGAATAGCATGGAGAACGGGCCAGGAAAAGGCACTGCCGGCCAAAAGACGATGGCATCAGGCCGCAGACCAGACTCTGAACTTTCCAAGGAGAGTGCCTCAGGTTCTTCTGCAGAGAATGTCATCTGGAGTGAAAAACGATTGTTCAAGCAGCCCGGTTGGTACGAGTGGCAGTATCCAGTTCTCTTCTCATTTGGAGTCATTGCTGTGGGTTTTGTGGTACGTAGTTCTTTGACTGGTTGCTACCTGTAAGTACTATATTGCCTTAAATGCTACTTCAAATTTTTTTTTTCCTGGTTTTAGATGCTCCTCTGGTTTAAAAGCCAAATGTTACTCTCAAAGAAGAAGAAGGACTGTGAGGAGCTAGAGTCAATGACTGAGGCTCAGGATATTGTGTCTCAGACAACCAATACAGCAGTTGCAGCTGTTGTCTCTGAAGAAGTTACGTCCAGCCATTGTTGGAAACTTCAATCATCATCTTCAGCTGTACAGGAAACATGTATTGGTATGTGTTTTCAGTCTTATTTTGATTCAAGGGGTGCTGTAATTTTTTTTAAATTATGTATTCTTTAACAGTTGAAGCTCAACTCCCTGAAGCTCTGCGGCAAAGTGCTGTTGTGGCTGGTCCTAGCGCCTCTGTGTCAGGGACCCGATTTGCTTCTGAAATCCGCCCGGAACCTATTCGAATCAAAGCTAAAGGTCTTTTAGAAAGGAGAGGCTCAAGCGCCTCTCTTACAATTGACCTTCATCCAAGCCAAGAAAACATCTCAACTCTCTGCGGTCCGACTAGGGAATGGTAAGTGCATGCTAATTGGTAATGCATCAGCTCAGTCAAAGACAAAAAGCATTACTAATCTAGGAGTTTCTGCGCCCTTTTCATTTGACTGTCTTTTGTTTTACAGCAGTACAGATGAGTATCTTTTATCTGCTGGCAACATGCTTAGTCGCCTGCAGTTGCGCAAGTGCTTAGAGGATGTGCATGCACTTCACAGAGAGTTTTGGGAAATACCCTCCAATCACAGTGAACATGTGGGTGTTGCTGGATCTGGCTTTAAGAATAGATATAAGAGCATTCTCCCAAATGAACGAACCCGTGTTCAAATATCTCCTCCATACTCTGGAATGGTACCTGGCTCTGCTGAAGACCAGTTAGCGTGTTACATCAATGCCAACTACATAAGGGTATGTCAATCAGTTGAAATTTATGTTGTTTTTTTTGGCTTGGAAGATGGTTGTCTAAGTGAAAAAAAATTTGTGTATTCCATATCAGGGCTACGATGGTGAAGACAAGGCTTACATAGCCACTCAAGGTCCTCTACCCAATACCATTACAGACTTCTGGTTAATGGTGTGGGGTGAGGGAGTGCCAGTAATTGTCATGATCACAAGATTTGTTGAGACTTCCAAATGCAAGTGTGAGCCTTACATCCCAATGAATCCCCAACAAGAAGATGGGGAGTCTCCTCCTGATTCGCCCTCATTGAACCAATCATTGGGTGGCCCAGGGTCTATTGGAAAGTATGGTGATATTACTGTTACGGTCGAGAAAGTTTTGCCAAAAGATGGTTATGTTGTAAGAGAGTTGAGGGTTCAGGTAAGTGTAAAAAAGTTTGTGTATTTTCAAAACATGTGACAAACAGCTTACATGTCAATGTTTCTTCATCAGAGAGGTGACGAGACACGTCTAATCCAACACTACTGGTATGACACTTGGCCAGACCATAAAACTCCTGATACTGCCAAGAGCATTGTAGAGCTTGTTCGTGAAGTGGAAGCTTACCGCCAGAAGTCATTATCAGATCTTCGGAAACAATATGGTGACAATGTACCCCGTAAAGCTCCTGTTGTGGTCCATTGCAGTGCAGGGATTGGAAGAACTGGTTGTTTTTTAGCTGTTGCTATTGGTACAATTCAGCTAGCGGAAGAGAACAATGTTGATGTTCTGGGCATTGTATGCAGACTTCGACATGACAGGTACAGTCAAAATGACATTTAAGTATTATAATTTTTATATCATAGCTTTTGTTGGTTTCTTGTTCTGATACGTTTATTTTCCTTTTCAGAGGAGGTATGGTGCAGACTGCTGAGCAGTATGAGTTTATACATAGAGCATTATGTGAGTTTGAAAAGACTTTGCCCAATAGATCAGGAGAGGTCTTCGGCAAATATTCCAACAAGTTGTCATGAAAATAGTGCCATATGTCATTGCCCCTAGTGTTATATGTTTAACAGAGACATGAACTGAGACAAATTGTTCTCTGGTACTCTTTATGCAATGTTTCCTATAAATTTTACTTTCTTTCAGATTGAAGATATTATAAGGAAGAAATGAATTGCTTTGTGATAACAGTAAATTTCTTTGAACATATACATTTGATTGCAAATTATTAATGTCATGCATGGTTTTGTATCACAAGTTTCTAAGGTTTTTAAATTGGGTGTGGGTAGGGGAAGCATTACTCCTAAACTAATTCCTCATATCACTGGGTTTTACAAAATGTGCCGCAAATGTTAGTTTATTAGTAGTGCATATTTCCCCCAAACTTTGCTTTGACTTCATGCTGTTGATATTATGTCATCTAATGTTTCAATCAGAATTTTAAATATCTTTTTACAAGAAAATAATATTTTACCCATTCCCCATTCTATTAATTTATAGACATTGTTGTAAATTTTTAGTGACAGAATGGGATAAAATTAAGTTTTCTTTAAGTTTGAGCTCAAGGAGACAAAGTGGGCCCGATGAGGCACACTTAAATAGACTGGATATTAAACAGAAGATATGAGTGTTCAAGAAATGTATGATAGGTTGTTTGATAGTGGGAGCATTTAACTCCTGTATGCCATTTCTGAAAGTGATATATAATTTTGAATGTTAGTTGTATGTCTGTGTTGTATCACATGGCAGCTACAGTCTAGAACTGAGCCAATTGGTGTGATGAATTACAGATTTTTACCTTTTATAATCTCAAGTAAAAATACAGAACAGATTGTGATTTGTTATGAATTGTTTTATTTCTCTGCATGAATGTGTGTTGGTAGTATAATATATTTTGTTAAGAAGTGTGATCACTGATAGCTTCAGTAAGTACTGCTCTCAACTCAGCTTTTGCATTGTTTTTAGCATGGTGTGAGTTTGTTGAATTTTTTGGAATTAAATGTTTTCCAGATGTTGTGAATTATGGAATTTTTATTTAAGACATCTGTGTGTTTGAGGATATTGTGTTGGTGTTAATTGAGATTTAGAAGGTTTGCTTAATGTGTTCAATTAGTAACCTGTGGATAGCTTTCTGATATATGAATGAGTTGAGATCAAATTTGCTGTTGCTGTCAACGTCAAGTAGATGACAATAATATAAATGTAGACCTGGGCCCGTTCCTCATACACATTGGCAGCAGAACTTAGCTGCTGAAACGTTCACAGATCTTCTGAGATCAAGTGGTGCTCATTTAGAATAGTTGTATTTGTATCAGAGGGAATCAAGTTTTGACTTTTGTTAGAAATTTGTAGATCAGAGGCTGAAAATTAGGCCACATATGTTAAATCATGGTTGTTCTATAAATGCTGTTTCATGTTTCTTTTAGTTTCAAATAGTAATTTCTCTGCATTTTAAAGTGTTTTGCTTAATTTCAAGAAAACTTGGTGGATAGTTTTGACATTACTCATATGCTTTGCTATTATGAAAGCAAATACAATTAATCTTAACCTTTTACTTGCTGTAACAAAAGCAAAGTTTCATATTCATAGTGAAAAATTATGTACTGTGGGGTAGTCAGTGTTTATGATCTATTGGTAATAGTCGGTTTCAGCCACTGTCAACGGGATCAATTCAACTTTCTTTTTCACCCTGGAGCCATTGAATACAACGCACATTTCTACACACCCACCTTACTCTGAAACAGGCTCAAAGAAATTTGTTTCTTAAAATTACTACAGTATATTCCATGTATTAGATTAATAATGATTATAAGAATTTTCTGATTGTAATATCGCACAAGTTATTAATTTTTTTAATTCTCTGAAGCCTCTTGACTATTGTCAAGATTACCTCACTCATATCTGTACTCTGAGATTCCCAACCTGTCTACTTGCTGTTATATTTTAGTGCTGTTGTTTCACTCTAGACTGTATGTTTCAGTAAGTAATATCCCTCATTGAATTCATGGCCAGAAACCCAGAGTTTACATTTCCTGTTGCATTTTAAGTCTTCGACTTTCAGCTTTTAAAAGTTTTCCTTATATTCTTATAACTATGGTCATTGTTTTTATTTTAAATCATTATATTGTTCAGTATATAGTTGATTATATGAATGAATGACCTGTTGTGTCATCTGTGTTTTTTCTGATAGTACAAACATATTTTATCAAAATAATATATTTTAAGTGTAGGTCATGTTTCAGTGGAGATTGATGCCAGATTGTGCCATGTTTTGCACCCAATCCTATTTGGTACTCTTAAGATAATAGTTCTGTGGCAGTACATTACATACAGTGAAACCTGGATACTGAGAACCTGGATAGTAAGAATACCTCCTTACTAGGTAACTTTTCCAAGGACCCAAGTCAGAATTTCTATATCTAAGAAACTTGTAAAGACTACCTGTATACAACAGTCCAAGGCCTGGGTCCCAAGAAATTCTTACTATCCAGATTTCACTGTAGTTTATTTGCTCATGTTTAAATTTCAACTATCTTGGATTTACATTGAACCCAGGTATGAAATGTTACCCATGGATCTATGTATTTCTTTTCATTGTGATGTAGGCTAACAATTTTAAAATCAATTGTATCTGTTTATTCCTGTCATGAGCACTTTCTTACCTTCGTGATATTTTGATTTTTCTAAATCTGTTCCATTCCAAGTCCACCCATAGTCGATAATTTTCTTAAACCCTTTTGTTGAATTTTTAAATGTAGAAAGCCGTATGCCCTTTGTTCTTAAGGTAGTGGATTTTAAACCAAATCTTCTATACTTAGCAGTTCTATTCATGAAAAATTCTTATATTTCAATTCTAATCTACAGGGTTTCAAAAAAGCCACCTTGTTAAATGTCTCATGGCATTTTTGAATGAAAGTTACTGATATACTTATTGTCACGATGGATTGTTAGTATAGAGCAGAAATCTTGCATTGTGCACTTTTGATACCTGAGATATAATGAATAAAGAGTAATTAAATGAAAAATTGAGAAATTACTGTTAGGAATTTTGTGTCTCAAGACAGTTTGACAATATTAATGTTCTGAGTATCATCTCTTCTGCTAAACATGACCTTTGTATCATAGCAAACAATCAAACTGGATATTAAATGTCTGTACATAAACTGTAATTTTAGGGAGAAATATGTTTAGCATTATTTTTTACTTTGTAAATAGAGAAATATTGAATGTTACATATATAATTTGTATATACTTCTATTTGTGGCATAATTAAATGACATCCACACATTTGGAGGGCTTTTCTTGCCGAGAATCTGATATTTTGCTTTATTGCTACCATAAGAGGTAGAAACTTGTACGGTTGAAAACTCCTTAAATTGAATTAGACGTTATGTTCGTATATTTTATATCTTTGTGCTGCTGAAACTTCATGTCTCCTTGTTCTATGAATGTTTCTTTTTTCTCTCCTTTAATTGGATTCCCAAAACTTCATTCCATTGTTTAGCACTTTGTTGCATTTAATGTTTTATTGGGTGGTCTTTTCTCAGCTGCTAACATTACATTCTGGTTGACTTTGCCGTTTGACAATGCTGTTAAGTAATGCATGACCTTTATTGTTAAATGGTCAAGATAATCTAATATTGTGCCTTTGACAAGCACTTAAATTTTTGACGACTACTAACGGTTCCATATGATTTTCACTCAACATATCCTCTTAAAATTATAATTTTTTGCTGTTTTCCGCACACTGTACAAGATTAATGATATTTTGACCAGTATGGTACCTTAGATTTTCCAAATCATCTTATCGGAAAGCTACCAGCCCTGAAGTTGCCTAAAATTGAACAGCCTTGTCCTTCAAAAACAATATGCCAAGTGTTGGTACTCATGCAAAATGTGTCAAATTTTTGAAGTTTTCTTCTTGATCTGTTTTCAATCAGGATGCTGGACATATCATTCATCTCATGAAGATAAAATTGCAATTTGTTTCATATAATCCTCTTCCTTGGTTGGTGTTTAATTTGTACTTAGAATCATACACTTGAGTCAGCTGTTATTCCCCGAAATGAATCCCCTATATTTTTTACGTGAAAACTTTTTCATAAATTCTACCTTTAATACGCTTACATAATTTTAAACTCAATGTTAGGATAACATTTTATTTTGTAGGTGGGGTGTGGTTTTGATCTTTGGTTCTCATATATACATTTATGTATATATGAGTGAGCTACAATGCTGGTAATTAAATATGGGTCACAGTGAAAGGACCACTGATAACTTGCATTCAACACTGTGTTTATTGCTATGGCTTTTGTGTTAGTGCCTTCGTGTTAACGCTTAAGCTGAAGTACTCTCTAAACTCATTAATACCCTTGTTTTTAAAAGGTAAACCTTGTGTCTATGTCTTCCCAGATAAAGAAATTATGAAAACCTGCATTATATTTAGGACCTATTCTCTTCCCTCAAGAAAAGTTCAGCAAATGTATGTCCGAATATGGGTTGTATTGATAATACAATAGTTAACATTTCATGGAAGGTTCTGCAGTATATTCTCTTACTTTTTGACAGTTATGGCTACTTTTTATTGCAAAGTTGTAAGTAAGCAATACAGTACATGCCAAAAATTTCCAGTGGTCATGGATTATTGAGCTTATGTGTGTTTATAGAAAAATTTTTGTGCAATTTGTATGAAAATTTGTTATTTATTTTTAGTTAAATTTGCATTTACTTAAGTTCCGCATTATGTGTCTTGATATTTCTTGTCTGTTAAAGTCTTATCAAACACCGCACAAGCCCTCATGGACACAGCCAACTAGTGCCAAGTTTCATGTCTTTATTATTACTGGTTGTAAATGGCACTTGCTGTTTGGCAGAATTTTGGAAAAGTAAAACAGAATTTTTTTTCTGTGACAACATGTTATAGTCCTTTAAATGTTCTTTCTCTAAGATCTGGAGGAAGGTTTTATAAGCACATTGTTTTTACGAGAGGAAATTAAATTTTACTGTCACCAAATCTGTTTCAATGAACTCAGACTGTTTTCAGGTGATTTTGTGTGAAGTTTGACAAGCTGTTGATTTAGTCATCACTCAAGAAATAAATGAAATCCATAATTATTTCAAGTTTGTTATCTATGTTGCTTTCTTCTTCCTGATGATCCAATCTAATAACCCATGGAATTAAAGATTTAATGTAAAGAGTAATTTTAAAAAGAAGTAAGGGGCATTTATTAAAACAGACAACATGAATATTAATGCTAGATTGTTAACAGTCAGAAGCAAAGCAAATTGTGTTGCTAGATACATTTCTAAGTGGTTAGGTAACTTTCTTTGGTAACATTTCGTAATATAATATTGTGCACAATAGCAGGTACAGCGTAAATTTGACCTTAGTTGGTATGAAATTTTAATTAAATTCTGTGTCTAACTAAGCGTGTTAATTTTAGGCATTACATTATTCTTGGTTGTTTACAATAGTGCTTTAGAGTTTAGCTTCATAATATAATCCTGCCTGGGCAGCTAAACCCTTGTTTTCTGAGATGCTGGGACCTTTTCCAGAGGAGGGCAAAGGAAATGGCGAATGTTACTGGGCTTCACCATTCCATCTTGTTTTAAGCCCACACCTACAAAATATATTTTTGGAAAAAATTTGTGACAATATCGAAAAGTACACACCACGGAAGTATTACTCGAAAACTTTGAACTTACCTTCAAGATAATCTATAACAGCCTGCATTTGTACTGCGTCAACAACAGCGCCAATGCCAGGCACATGAAATAATCGCTTACTTTTTGCCATAGATTCCCGAGACAAGATTTCTGCAGAGATTGGCGTTTCATCCACATCTCCACGACCATTTGCAGCTCTCGAAGGGCTTGCCTTCTGTTTCAATGAAGTAGCAGCTGTATTTGGAGCAGATATACTAGTTGTTAACTTTGGCTCATCAACTGGACTCTGTTGCATCAAGCTGACACTTCTCTTTCCATCATCTAATCCAGAATGCAAGCCAGCAGATGAGCTTGT
Organism: Frankliniella intonsa; assembly: GCA_033675135.1. Lineage (NCBI taxonomy): Eukaryota > Metazoa > Arthropoda > Insecta > Thysanoptera > Thripidae > Frankliniella > Frankliniella intonsa. The sequence continues at coordinate 5,688,274 of CM066257.1, forward strand.
GTGAGGATCAGCCAGTTTCAAATGGTTTCCTTCAGTAGCCATTTCTTGACTAGAGTGTTGGCTGCCTTTTATTTCTGCATCATAAAATGTCTCTAGATGAACCCCATCCTCACTTTCTGGAAGCACACCTTTGTTGGCTGAAAAAGGCAAGAAAAATAATTTGGCATAGAGGTGTCAAGAAAAATAACTAATAATTCTATAAATATCAAACTCAAGTTAAATAAAAAAAAAAAAAATACTTCAAAAGTGCATACTTTGAGGTGTAAGAGTGGTTGTGCTAGCATTTTTTGCATTCTGAGGAGTGCAAGGACGTGTTGTTTTTGGACTGGGAAAGGGGCTGCTTGTCTCCATATACAGCTGATGTGCACTGTGGGATCCCCAGTTAACTTCATAAATGGAGGGGTCTGTCGGACACGACTCAATGCTTTCTCTTTTCAAGGGAGCTGAGTTACAGGAGTACAAGCTGATTCCATCCTTTTGCCCTGTTGAGGAGGAACAGCCAGCACTCAGGCAGCAAGCAGCAACATCCAAACCTCAATGTGAGGACAAGAATACCTTCTGCTATGGTATATTGACATTGTTCCTCGCTCTCTTCATCTCGATCATCAGGACCGCCACAGTCAAGAGATGCAAGGAAAGTATACAGCTTAGTAAATGTGTGCAGAGGTATCATAGCAGATCCACCATCAGGTTCGTCAGTCAAAAGGTTGCACAGCAGCACCATTGTCTGTGTAAGGTTCTGTAAACGCAAAATTTATTGTATTTTATTTTCTAGTTCAATTTCCAACTGCCCAAAAGGTTCATAAATTCAGATGAGTGGAATACTTGCATTGGAGAGGAAACCTGCAGCTACTGCTACAAAATGCAGCCAATCAAATGTTTCACCAAATTGTCCAACAGCAAGCATTTCTAGTAATGGTTCTTGGGCCAAACATATCCCATTCCATCGTTCCACTAACTGATCGGTAGTCACCATCCCGCCTTTCCCAAGCTATAAAAAAAGGCACCCCAGATAAGGTTGCATATCCTTCGTGAAGTACAAACTGCTTGCTGATGTTTCCAACTAAAATACCTGCTTAATCAACACTTTCAAATAACCTGGTGAGAGACCAGAGGGAGTGTCAGGGGGAGGATACTCCAGTCGGTCTTTAATTGGGGGCTCTTCTCCTTTGGCAAGAGCTCTGAAATACGAAGCTGACCACCTCAGTAGGTCATAGGGCTGAGTGCGGATGGCAGCTTTAGCATATTGCTTCAGTATAAAAGGAAAAGTTGGAGGAATGTTGATCTGCGGTGAGTTGAAAACCTCCTCCGTTGTGGTGTCAGGCATTTCTGTTAAATAAAAAAAATGGATATGGTATACTGATTTTGAAAATGACAGCATGAATGATGGTAAAGCCTCAATGAAGAAATGAGGGAATGCCAAGTCTTATGACAGAAAAACATAACCTTCAGTGACGCTGGAATTCCCCCCAACAAGATAGCTGTCAAACACCAGGGTGCCACAACGTGCTCGAAGACGGAGACACAACTCTACCACTTACTGAAAACTGTGTGACGTTCCACGAGACCGTGCAATCCGACTGCTCCTTACTACTTTGACAAGGACAAGACGAGCCCGCGCGACTCGGCGAGCAGAAGACAGCAGGTCCGCGTAGAAAGGAATGCGCAAGAATTCGCGTTGCCAAGGCAACCGTGGAGCAAAACACTGGGAAAACTGTCTGCAACACCCCGCCCATGACAGGAGTCCATCTGGGCGTCGCATGTCACACACTGGTAAGTAGGTCCAGCACATTCCGACAAATCGTCCAGGAAAACTGTCGCGAACATTTCCGCGGGCGTATCTCTCGATCGGCTGAACGGTGCCTCGGCAGTTCGCATGTTCGCATTCAGCTGTCGTTTGCGCGCGGTGGCGACTGCGCCGTGGCGCCCCCTGGTGGACGGAAACGCAACTGCGCGGCGGGCGGGCGCAGCGGGCACCGCTGGAGCGGCAGCGCAGGGGCCTAACCCACCGGCCTAACCTGCGGCTGCGCTCGCGAGAGGGCGGTGCGAGGCTAGGGCCGCCCCGCGCCTGCCCGCGCCGCGAGTAGTCTGTAGTCACGTGACGGGGCCTCTGACGTGCGACAAGTGGTGTTGACTGCGAGAAGGTAGTCGGAACCTCGGGGCCCAGCCGAGCCGAGCCGAGCCGAGCCTGGCCGAGCCGCTGGGACGGGACCGCTCCGGACAGGATCCCCGGGAGGGACCGGACAGTGCGCGCTTCGCGCTTCGCGTTCGCGCAGGTGTTGTGCGGCGGTGTTGGCAGGCGAGCTTCGCGGGGCTTCTATGCTTCGCGACGGGGCCGCGGTGGTCCAGGTCGCAGGCGCGCTCGTCCCGAGGTGAAGCAGCACAACCATGGCCTGAGGCTGCAGGGGCTGCAGCAGCGCGCGGCCGGAGCCGGACATGGACGATCTAGGAGAGGATCACGATCTACAGGCCGTCCTAGGTGAGTGAGTGAGTGAGTGAGTCGGGTGTCAGTGTGTTGTGGTGCGCCGCCGAGCCGAGCCGAGCCGAGCCGAGCTCAGCGGTAGGCGGTGCTCCATCGCAGCCTGCTGCTGAGCCGAGCCGAGCCGGGGCAGGCGCTCAGCCGGGAGGTGGGGGGGGGGGGGGGGCTGAGATCCTGCTTGAGGTCTCCCGGTCGGTCAGATTCCATTGAGGGCTCATCTTATGAGGATGAGATGAGGATTGCGGCTGCTGCGGCTGGGCCGCGGCTGGACCACGAGCGGGAGGGAGAGGGAGGCGGGGAGGATGCGCAGCTGAAAGGGAGGCCGAGCCGAGCCGAGCGTCGTGGTAGGCCAGGCCGGCCTAGTCCTAGTCGTAGAGCAGAGCGCTATTATAGGCGACGCGTGTGTGCGTGCGTCTGATTGTCCGTGTGTCTGCTCGCCCGTGCGTCTGATTGTCCGTGTGTCTGCTCGCCCGTGTGTCTGCTCGCCCGTGTGTCTGCTCGCCTGTGTGTCTGCTCGTCCGTGTGTCACCGACAGTTGTCACCCACATCGCATGCCCGGCCCGGTCCGGCCCGGCGGCTGGACAGTCGGACGGCCACGCGGATGGTTGGACACACAAAACAGTTTGGCCAAAAAGAAATTACAACAACAAAAAAATAGAAAAAAAAATAGGTCGTTTCCGTGATGCTGTAGTGGGACCTGGATGGCGGAGCAGCGGGTCTGTCTGTCAGCTCTGTCAAACCAGTCACTTCAGCCGGTCCTGTCAATACAGTCTTCCCAGCCATGTCCGTCAGTCCTGTCAGTTGTCATTATACCGCCACCTCCATCAAGTCCGCCAGCCGGCTGACTCTCGCCGCGGAGCTAAGCCTTTTGTGGGTTTCGCTCGCGAAACTGTAGCTTTTGCGATTTGGCGGAGAATGACCTTGACGGCTCCGCGCGAAGTAATCGCCGCTGCGAGGGAGTTCACTTTCTGCGCGCGCTGCCCCCCTCCCCAAAAGAACTACTCTTCCGTCTGCGCGCGCGCGATTTACCACGCGCGAACAATCACTTCCAGCGAGCGGCTCGATGAGTGGCATTTCACCTCGAGGAAGGCGTCGTGCCAGAGCGCTTAGCGGCGGGCGGGCTGAGCGGAGCATCACCGCAGAATCCCTATTCCTGCGAGCGGATTGATTTGGAACCCCCCAACACTCTACTCTCGTGTGTGTGTGTGTGTGTGTGTGTGTGTGTGTGTGTGTGTCTGCGCTGCTGCGCGGTTGGCTCCTGATAACGCCCCAGCTGCGCGCGGTGTGGGTCGCGGTGCTGCTTACATGTCTGTGCGTCTGTGCTGAGCAGTTTATCTGTCCTGGCTGAGCAGTCATCTGTCCTGGCTGAGCAGTCATCTGTCCTGGCTGAGCAGTCATCTGTCCTGGCTGAGCAGTCATCTGTCCTGGCTGAGCAGTCATCTGTCCTGGCTGAGCAGTCATGTGTTCTGGCTGAGCAGTCATCTGTCCTGGCTGAGCAGTCGTGCTGGCCTAAAGTTTTAAGAACATTTTGCTTAAGAGAAGCGCAGTTTGTCATTCAACTAAGTTCAATTTCTTAAATTAAGAAAAGTGTTTAAAAAAATTTTAAGGCCATGTTCTTATGAATCAAGAACACACAATTTTTGAGGGTGAGTGGTCATCTGGTCAGCCGCCGCGCCGTGCCGGTCAGCCGCGCGGACTGGTGACTGGTGACTGTTGCGGCGTGTTGGGGTGTACGATCAGCTGATGCTTAACTCGGCCGTGTGCCGGCCGCCCGGTCTGGTCCTGCAATTACCACTACTGCGGGCTGGACGGGCCGGCCGGGCGGACGCCGCGCCGCTGACTGTGGGAAGCGGTCGGTCTTAATTCCGAGCGGCGGAGGAAAGCCTCGCGTCTGCCCCGTACTGCCCTGTACTGCCCCTGTCGTGTCGTGTCGCCGGTGATTCCAGCAGGCCAAGGGGAAACAACTCGGAAATATTTTTGTAAATCTTGTGATTTAAAAAAAAATCAGGAAAAATTCAGAACATGTCAGGAAAAATTCAGGAAAAAAAATGTAGAAAAATTCAGAGAAATTCAGAAGAAAATAAAGCTAAAACTGCAGAAAAATTCAATAAAATTTCAATTTAAAAAATCAGAAAAATTGAGGAAAATTTCCCAAAAGTCACGACACTTTAGAGTTGTTTCCCCCTCGGATTCCAGGCCCGGCCCGGCCCAACCAGCGACATTGTATCGACGGACACGCCACGTGGCTGATAAAATATCAGGCAGGGGTGGGGCGCACTGTCTGGTCCCGTCAAGTCCTCCTGGAAATGGCGTGGCCACCAATGCTCTCGCAAAGCGCAGATTCAAAGCCCATCAGCAAAAACAAAAAAAAAATCTTTATTGAAACCTTATCTTTACTTTTCCCTTATCTTTGCTCTTAACTTTAAACTGAACCTTTGGCTTTCATACATGTATAGTTACATAGTTTCCCCTGTTAAATAACACGGGCTGGTGTTTACTACCGGCGCGGCGGTCCGATGCGCCCCGCCCCAACCTGCCGCCTCGCCGGGGACGCCCCAAGTGCCGCAGGTTCCAGGAACACCTCCCCCCTCCCCCACCAGCCTCCTGACGTATTGGAGAGAGAGAGAGAGAGAGAGAGAGAGAGAGAGAGAGAGAGAGAGAGAGAGAGAGAGAGAGAGAGAGCCACAGGGCTCTGTGTTTACGCCGTCGAAGAGTGCCGCGAAACGTGCCCCATGCTCCGCTCCGCTGGGACGCGCCTAGCAGGAAAAAGGACAAGCCTCAAATTCTTTATCTCAAAAAAAAAAAAAAATTAAAAAAAAAATGCTTATACTTATACAGCGTTGTTTATGATAAAAAAAAGGAATTAAAATTTTAGTAGGAGAATGAACACAAGGAAAATCTAGAATAAAGTGTGACCACATTGTGGCGGCGCCGTGCACTCGGCTTCCTCCTAGAGTCTGTGCAGAGGGGTTCAATGCGCGCGGGGTTATTGGTTATAGCCTGGTGAGTGGAATGGCATTCGGATCAGGTGTGTGTGTGTGTGTGTGTGTGTACCGGCCCGTCCGTCCGCGGGTATGTACCCGATAGCGAGCACTGTGCCTGACTAGCGGGGCGGGGCGGGGCGGGGCGGGGCGCGACCAGTCGACCTTGGGCCCCACGCCATGCACAGTCACTGCTCTGCTTGTGCCGCCCCGCCCCGCCCCGCCCCGCCCCGCCCCGCCCTGTCGATGCTCTGACGGCTGCTCTGTGCAGGGCTGTGGGCCGCAGCCCTACGGTGCCGAGGTAGGCCACCGGCGCGCAGCCCGGTTCAGCGGGTGGCCTACCCTCAGGTCCACAGGCGGCGGCGCGGTGGCGCGGCGCTCCCCTGTGTGCAGCAGGAGGGCGGGCGGTGGGGCCCGCAGGCCAGCAGGCCGCAGGACGCAGGCAGTCGCAGGAGGGCCAACATGGCGGCGCGTTCGTGCCGGGCCGGGCCGCGGAGCGCTGTGATTGGCCGGACTGATAAGATAAAAAAGACCCCATCCCCTCCCCCTGCGCGCCCTGCTGGGTGCCCGGCCCGCTCGCTAGCCACCCAGAAAAGTTTAACGTCGACCCCTGTCCCGCCCCCACCCCCGCCCCCGCCCCCATGGGAATGGCCGCACCAGAGTCCGCAACCAGGCCCTATACTGCCATCACTTTGCACAAAACTTTTAGTCACATTTTTTTTCTCCTTCGGCGATGTAATTTTTAATTCGTCCAAAACTTCTTGCGGCGACAGTGTTTCTCTTAATTTTTTTTCCATTATATTTTTTCGTTTTGAGTTTCTATTATTTTTTTTTTCATTATATTTTTTCGTTTTGAGTTTGGTTGGTAGTGCTGTTATCGAGGGTCCTCCTCTCTTCCCTGGCGTGCCCGCACGACACCCTACACGAGGCCCCGCGCGGCTCCTCCGCTCCGACCGCAGCCCTATAGCTGGTTGGTATGGCGCAATAATTTCATCATGTTGGTAGTGGAGCCCGTGAAAAACCCACGGAAATAAACCTTCCGAGATAAAGAGGCGAATCGACTGCTCGCATGTTTGTGGCGGACGCGTGGCGTGGCGTGGCGCGGCGCGGGTCCTGTCCTCTGCGGCGTGTCACGTGGTTGTTGTCCCCACTCCACTCCACTCCACTCCACTCCACTCCACTCCACTCCACTCCACTCCACTCCACTCCACTCCACTCCACTCCACTCCACTCCGCGCAGCGCAGCGCAGAGCAAAGCAACCCCTGCCGCTATTTGGTTGCGTGAATTATGGGGGTTTGACAGTGTGTTATCGATGCGTCGTATCGCTGCCGTAGAGCCCCGCCCCACCCCGCCCCACCCCGCCCCACCCCGCCCCGCCCCGCCCCGCCACGGGCCGCTGCCCCTTTCTACTTGTGCGCCCGTCCTGTCCTCTGTCGCGAGGGGAGCGCGCCGACCTGTGCTTTACGGGATCTGCATTTCTAAATGGCCCTCCCTCCCCCTCCTGCACCCCCGCCCCGCCCCTGTCTGCTGTCCTGCAAGACGACGAACTTGTCCACCCTCATATTCGTGCCCTCTGTCCCGGGCCGGGCCGGGCCGGGCTGCGTCAGAAACACTCCCGGGCGGCCTCGGCGCGTGGTGGCCGGGCCGGGGTGACCCGGGGCAGGTCGCCTCGCACGCGGCCCCTCCCCTTCAAGTCTCCGCTCCGAGTCCCATTCCTTTTCCGCGGCCATATTTCACATTAGTTATTACCCTTTCTCTCTCTCTCTCTCTCTCTCTCTCTCTCTCTGTCTCTCTCTCTCTCTCTCTCTCTCTCTCTCTCTCTCTCTCTCTCTCTGTCGCTCTCTCTCTCTCTCTCTCTCTCTCTCTCTCTCTCTCTCTCTCTCTCTCTCTCTCTCTCTCTCTCTGTCGCTCGATGTCACGGCACAGATGATCGTTTTAGATGATGCCCTCTGATAACAGAGCTCGCCCCGCCCCCAGGGCACGGCCTCACAATGCCAGACCCTGCTCCAGGCCCCTGGACAAAATATAAACAATAATTCTAAATTTTGGTGTACATGTAATTTTAGTTTTTCAGACTTTTTTCTAATTTTTTTTTGGCCGCGATACGGAACCGTGCTTACGTCAACAAACTAACTTACATAACAAATTTTTAAAAATAAATTTGCTGGGCAATAAGCGAAGCGTCTTATCGTTTTATTGCTATAAGGTATGACGTAGGTGCAGTTTTCTTTTATCTGTCAAACTATTTTTCACGTCGTGTCAGTGTGCGGAGGGCGGAGGCTCGCGGTGGTGGCAGGGGAGCGCCCGGGAGGTAGGCCACCCAACTGACGCGGCTCCCCCTCCCCCGCCTCCAGCTGAGCTCCAGGCCCGCTCCAGGCCCGCTCCGGCGGCGCCAGGCGTCGCTCCAGCGTCCCGTTAGTCCTGGCGCTAGGACCTGCTGCTGGAGCAAGTGCTGGAGCAGGACTGGAGGCTGAGCTGGAGGGGGAGGGGGACTCATCTTGCCGGCGACAACGTATTACCCGATTGTGTGCGGATGGAGGACGCCATTTCACGCTCGCCGTGGAAAATAGAACGTAACATTTTATCTACTTTTTTTGTTTTCGAGTCTTCTCTGTAGTTGTCACACTTATGTCAGTTATGTTACTCTCTGCGACCGATTTAGTACCGCATTCTAGCCTATGTATTTTTTCCCCTTTCGCGTCCGGCTTGCTTCTTCTTCTCCCTGAAGTAGTGTTTGTTTTTTATCACTTGGATTGCATCTCGCTTCCCTATAACATCGAATGCATTCCGACGAAACTGTCCCCTTGACTGACCGAACTCAGCCTGCGGAAACTACTGTGCGTGTGCGAGGGCTTGATACAACGGGCGTTTGATCTAGGAAAGTTTTAAAAAAAATTACCTGATCTACTCAAAACTATATTTGTTGCTTCCAAGAGAGAAAAAAAAGTTAAAAAAAAAACTATGTGTGTTTTGCACTTGTGCTGCTTCTCTCCGTGACGCTGGTGGTGGTGGTGGTGGTGGTGGTGGGGGGGGGGGGGGGGTTCGTGGGAACGGGCGCCATCTGTGTCTATGCTCGTGTGCAGTGCAGCGGCGTCAATGGGGGACGTGTGGCAGTCCGAGCACATCGAACGAGATTCGATCCGCCTGGATTTGACTGTTGTTGTTATTGTTTCCCCGGCACGTCCCACTTGACGAACAGAAGCCGTGTAACGGGAATTTTACGTGCGGAGTGAGAGGAGCATTTTCTTGAAAGCGTTACCTCTACTATTTGTTTTGTAAAAAAAATATTTTTGTATAGAAAAGAAATCTTTAAAAATCATAGACCAATTCAGGAAAAAATTAAAAATCAAACCGTAAGGAAAATCCTTTTATTTGTACGTGGTTCTTCACCCTAAATTTTCTGACATTGACTGATCAAAAATAATAAACAAAACAAAAAGAAAATCGGACAAATCGAGGTGTGGGTATATGTCGGCGTCCTCGCTACCCATATATACCCCTCACTGACAGGTGTCTCGCTGTCGTATTAGCGCCCGCTCCGCTCCGAAATGAAACTCACCCTCCCCCACCACCCTCCTCCTCACAGTGGTGCTCGCGTCTCTCTCCGACAGGGGTGCCACCACCACCCGCTCATCCTTTTGTCTTTGTCGTATTTTTCTCTTTTTTCGCTTATCGGTCACAACGTAATTGTGTCCCTGACATCCCCTTTAAACGCGCTGTCAGGCTCGCCGCTGAGCGGCAGGGCGGGAGGCGAGGCCCCCGCAGTTCCGCCCCGGGGGTTACAGGTCGCGAAGGGATCAGAAACCGCGCCAAAATGCTCGCTCTTCCCGTGCTTCTTAAAAAAAATTCGGTTGAGGTCATGGGAGCGATGCTTGAAGTCAAAGCACAACGCATTTTATGTCAGATTTTTCTCATTCTTTCATCACTGTGAAAAATATCTTCGTAGACTTAAAATAAATTTTGTAAATTTCGATTTACGAAATATGTTGTAAATTTACGATGGACCTTTTTTGCTCGTGACTGAATTTCAAGCCGATATGTAGTGCTTGTAATTTTACGATTTTCAATTGTAATTTTACAACTGCATTTCGTGGAAAATTTTCCCGTAAACTTACGACTATTTTTCACAGTGCATAAAATGTGATTACGTGAATTTTCTTTTTATCGTGCAGAAAGAGAAGACAGACGAAAGAGGCCAAGGTTGACGGTCGTCCGCGATACACCGTGATGCCGCACACACACACACACACACACGCGCGTCAGAGAAAGTGGTGGAGGAGGAGGATGAGCCCATTTCACTTTTCATGGAAGTTTGTTGGACTGTGTCGCTGCTCTGGCGCGACGCGACGTCTTGAGCAGACGCCACGCACCGCCACGCCACGCCACGCCAAGTGGAGCGTCGCGCTTGGGCGTCGCGGCGCCGGGCCGGCGTCGCCATGGCGACCACGCGCTGCTCCTTTTGTTTAAGCCCCGGCCGGCCGGCGCGTCCACACCTGAGCAGTGTAATGTCACGCACTAGTAGCCGTGTGAATGTCACACACATTACGTATCAGTGTGCGTCGCACTCTTGCACGAGTACAGGTGTCAATTCTCCTATGAATTGCACACACTTGTGGGTGCGAATAAAAATGGCCAACCCTAAAAAATAAAACAAATTGAGAAGAACGGTCTGGGTGGGTAGGCAACTGGGTTGCCTACCGAGAAGGGCGGTCGCCATTCGGTCCTGCGTCCGGCAGTTAGCAGGGGCGGACGAGAGGGGAGCTCTCTCTCTGTTTCTCTCTCTCTCTATTTCTTTCTCTCTCTCTCTCTCTCTGTTTCTCTCTCTCTCTATTTCTTTCTCTCTCTATTTCTACGCCGTGCCCGGGGGTGGTTTTGCAGCCCTGGCCAATGGGAGCGAGGGCGCGCCCGGGTCAGCCAATGGGAGGCCGCGTTAGTCGGAAACGCAACAGGCAGGAGGAGGGTGGGGGCGCGGGGTAGGACAGAAACAAAGGTAGAAAAGAGAGGGCATGGAAATGTGTGTGGAGAGGGAGAGAGAGGGGGAGATGGGGCGGTGTATTGATCTAGGGCGCTAGCGGGGACCCCCCGGCGGGGCGGGGCGGGGCGGGGCGGGCTGGGCAGGGCCTGGATGTCTGTCCATATCGGGCTGTGACTGACTCGCTGATGAGGTTTGGGAGGCCGGGCTACACCACCGCGCCCCACACACCTCGCACTGGAAACCCAAGTGTGAGAATATGTCACACACTTTTAGCTGAGTGAATAATTTTCGTTCGCACACCGAATTAAAGTAAAGGGAAATTTCACACACTTGAGGAGGCAAGAGTACGAATGAAAATTCACACACCTACAAGTATGCGAATTCACACACTTGGGTTTACTGTGTCCTTTTTTGCGGAGTGCACCCAAGTTCTTTTAAAAAAAATTCTCCTGATCCCACAACCAGCCATCGCTGCCCTCTGATTCTGACTCGGCTCCCTGATTTTTCTCTGGCTTTTATTTCCTCCTGCCGGCCTGGGCCTGCCGCTCGGAGGAAGTGACTTTCCCTCGGTCCGCGCCCACCCCCCGCCCCCACCCCAGCCCCCTCGGCTGTCACGTGACTTCCGGCCATGTCTGTCCGTCTTGCCGTTTTATGAAGGGTGCCTTGGAAGCGGCCGACTGAGAGAGAGAGAGAGAGAGAGAGAGAGAGAGAGAGAGAGAGAGAGAGAGAGAGAGAGAGAGAGAGAGAGAGAGAGAGAGAGAGCGGGAGAGGGGCGTTGTCGTCCAGTTTCCACCCCCCGACGCCCACTTCCTCCCCATTTTCCTTCCCTACTGCTGTTCCAGAAACGTCAACCAGTTTCACCCATTCCGTCGGACGATTTCTGCCCCCCTGTGTGTGTGTGTGTGCTTCGTTGACAAGGCGTATTGGTGGTGGTATAGGGCCCGGTTTATTTGTTTATTTCTGCTGTGGAGGGTGGCCGAGGGGTGGGCGGGATTGGTTTCAGAAGTCGAGGTCGTTTACTTACCTTTAATGTCAGGAATAATCCTTATCGTCATGTACATTACGCGCACAGTTTTAACCACCGAACCCATCAGCTCAAGGAGCAGGTCTTCCATAAGTAATGCACTGACATTTATGATCTGATCGCTGGAAGTGCATGCCAGGACACTTTGCATCGGCGACGACGCACTGACTAGGAGACCCCCTCCCCCAAACACACACACACACACACACACAATGTCGAATGCGCAGAGGAAGTGGCTGACAATGCCACGTTCGCCGGCAGACTGCCCGCCCGCACCCCACCATCCCCCTTTCGTTTCACCCCCTCCCCTCCCCGCCCCCTAGTCCCACCCCTTTAGCCACTGCACCCCTTTTGCTCTAGACCGCCCACATTCTAGATTTCTTTCTTCAATTTTGAAGGCTGAAATTCTACTATTGTGGAACTGTTTTTTTCGCTTCGAAAAATCTTGCGCAATTTTGTGGAAAGATTTCGTGACTTTTGCAAGTGCTTAAATATTTATCAAACAAAACGTGTCGTAAAAATAAAAACGCAACTCTTATTGCTCCCTGCAGGCAGCAGGTTGCGGCTCCGGCTGCGCTGAGCGCCTGCTTGCATGTGAGAGTAAAATAGCGGCGGGTCTGTTCTGTGCTGCCAGCTGCCAGCCGGGCGTGGCGTACCTGCCAGGCGCTTCTCAATGAAATATATTCCCGCTGGTCTCCGCCTCGACGCTGCTGACTCGCGGAGGATGAGCGATGGGCAGCTAGTGGCGCTAGCAGCACCGCCCCGCGAGCTGAAACAAAACGCCCCCAGCACCGCCTTGTAAAGCGGACGGCGCGTCTTCTGCTGTGTCGTCTGCTGTGTCGTCTGCTATGTCGTCTGCTGCGACGTTTATTTGTATTTTTGGTGGGAAGATTGAAGGTAAATGGTAGGAATTATACTGTCCGCCGCGCCGGAACGCCCTCCATCGTCCGAAAGGGAGGGAAGGGGCTGGTGGGGTGGGGTGCGGCGGGGCGGGGTGGGGTGGGGTGGGCCTTCCCCTCTCCGCCGCCGGATCGAAGCCCGCGCGCGCCCGCCGACCAATGGCAGCGCGCCGCCCTCCGGGGCGCGGGGTCGGCCGGCCAATCAGAGGCCGCGGCCGGCGGCGGCCTGGTCACCGATGACCAGGCGGCTGACCAACCGGAGAGCGGCCGGGGCCGGGGCCCAGGGCCGCGGGGCCGGCTCAGCCCCTATCGACCAGCGGCCCCGCCCGGCCCCGGCCCCGGCCTCGGCCTCGGTATGGACACCCTTCCAACACCACGAGTTTCTTCCTCGTGGCAGGCCTCGCCCCGGGCCCGACTGGGCCGCGGGGTGGTCGCCGACCACCATGGCAGCGCTGCCAGAAAAGTAGGCAATAAGTCGCTCTAACACAGTGGAGAAAAGTAGGCAATAAGTCGCCTTAACACAGCGTGGAGTAAAGCGGGCAGCCCCCGCGCCTGGCCACTAGGCAACATGCACGCACCTGTGCTGCGGTGTTGCCTACTAGGCAGCCTGCTACTCTACTGTGTTTCGGCGCCTCATTGCCTACTTTTCTGGCAGCACTGGCGGTGGCGGCCCAGCGTCCAGCGGCGCACCGGGGTGCGGCGGGCGGCCTATGCTGGACTCCACAGGCGCGTCGGCCGGATCAGACGCCAGATCCGGTCCGCCCCGCCGCGCGGTGGGCGTCCAGATCTGTTTTCGGCGCAGGGCGGCGGGGGCCTCTAAGCACTATGGCGCTCTATCAGCCGGCCTCGGGTCCGGGCGCCCCGCCCCGCCCCGCCCCGCCCGACCCGGGGTTAGTTTGGCGTCGCTTATGGCCAGATCGCGTGCTCGCCGCTCAAACCTGAAGACAGTTCGGCTGCGGCGGGGGGCCGGGGGGCGGTGGGGGGCGGGGGGTCCAGGGGCCGGGGGTAGGCAACCAGTTGGACACGGCTGGCGTGCGCGCGTGTCTGACAGCCAGGGGCAGCGGCTGGGGGCGGGGCGGGGGCGGGGCGGGGGCGGGGTAGACCTCATGCTGACTTCTTGATCATGAAAGCGATCCAGCGTGGTCTGGCTGCCCCCGTGCCCCGCCCCCGACCCCGCCCCCGCCTCCCTGCTACCCCCTGCGCGTCCACCGTTTCGCACCCGTCAGGTCTTAGTGACAGGAAAAACCGAAAACTGAAACACGATATTTGCACTGCAGATTAGGATTTGTCCTGCAATTCCGTTGGTTATGTTTTCGAAGAATTTAGCAATAGTACACACACACACACACACATCAGCCGCGCGGTCCTAGCTGCTGGGTCATATCGACAGGAACCCGGTGCTTCCTCCGCCCACCCCGCCCCCGCCCCGCCCCGCCCCGCCCGGAGCACGTGCCGCCGCTCTCACGCACTCCCCACCCCACCCCACCCCGCCCCGCCCCGCCCGCGGCTGCTCCAGGAATCGCCTCGGTACGTCGGGTCCCCCTCCTACCCCCCACCTTCCTGACCGACTCGGCTCAGACGTCCTCTGCTGCTGTACTTACTGTACAGTTCATTTCATATCATTCAAATTTTCACCGCGCGATGCAAAATTTTTAGTGTTCATTTTTCTTTCGAAGCCAGGAATGGTTTTTTCGAATAACTTTAATTATTGAGCCCAAAATTTCCGAACTGGTGCTGGACGCTTCTCTTCCTCGCCCCCCCCTCCTCCCCCGCCTCCTCAACCCTCTCTCCACGCATGTGTGGGCAGACAGGTGGGCGGTGAGGGGGAGGAGGACGAGGGGGTGGAGGAAACGCCGATTAACGGGGCCTGCGCGGTTTATTGTAGATGCCATTCGTACGACATAGATATAACGTGGAAACACACCGGGCGGCCGGCGGCGGGGCGGGGCGGGGCGGGGCGGGGCGGGGCGGGGCGGGGTGGCCGGGCGTGCGCAGTGAACTGGATAAATGCGCTACTGTGCGGGGGTGCAGGTGAGGGGAGGGAGGGGGTCCCGCGAGCAACGGCGGCTACCGGGGGACGGGGACGGGGAGGGGGTGTACCAGAGTCCTGCGCTGGCGTAGGGGAGGCGGGGGTGGAGAAAGGGGGTGTTGTTATTTCTTGTTTACCATCCCGTCGCTTCGAATCATTATGATTAGTCTAGTGGCGCTGCCTGAGACCCCCGGGGCGAACACACACACATACACACAAATAGGACGGCTGTGGTAGAGATTGTAGAATAAACTCGTTCAGTTTCTTTTTTTATCCCGCACGGTTTAACAGGGGGCGTGACCACGCAATGGTCATGCCGCATTTAATTTGTTATAAATGGTGTTCTTGATGAGTTAGATAGTGAATGTTCGATGTACAAACGTCGTGAAAGACCATGTGTAGAAAAGTCGTCGGCACTGAGACCTCAAGTCTGCAATATTTCCGGTACAATGTTGTGCTTGCTTATCGCCCGAAAAAACAAATCGCTTGCGACTCAAATTTTTTGGCGGGTAGTGACGCGCGTTGGTGTTGGTGTGCGGAGGCGGCCGGGACGCGGGGGCGGGAGCGGGGGTGGGGCGGGGCCTCAGGGGTGGTGGGGGCCGCAGTTTTGTTGGACACTTTGCCGCCCTTCCGAATATGTGGGCGCTGGCAGGCGGGTGCATGCGGCGTAGGGGAGTTTGGGTTGACGCGTCGAAGGACGGACAGGCAGGGCGGGGCGGGGCGGGGCGGGGCGGGGCGGGGCGGGGCGGGGCGGGGCGGGGCGGGTGATGGGTCCGCCTGGGTGATTGGCGTGCAGGACACAGGCGTGGCGGGGCGGGGTGGGCAGCGCCTTTCCCCCACCCCCGCCCCGCCACACTGCTCCACACACTTGATGTCTCATGCAAGACGCCTGTCAGAAGACGTTTGACTTTTCCTGGAGAATGGAACGCGCTTCGAACGCGCTCTTGCTTTTGGGCTCCTGTGACTCCCTGCGAAAAATTCGCGGTGCGCTCAAACTTGACGCACTCGGTGGAGCTCACGCCACTCTCGCTCTCGAACGCACCGCCCGGTTAGAGCGAGTGCCGCCAGCGCACTGCACTGAATGCTCAGCGTGCTCAGCGTGCTCAGCCGGCATGCAAGGGTACACTGTTATCATTTTCTTTCCTCCTTTACTAAATTCGGCTCCTGCTCGCGCTGGCCTTGACCGTTCCAATCTCTTTTTTTTTTTAATGTTATTATTATTTTTTTTTTCATTTTGTCAGCGTGCGCGGCGTTTTGATTTCCGCGGGCTGAAAAACGTTTTTGGGCTACACAGCAAAAAAACAAAAAGCAGTGTGAGACGATGCGTCGTGTTGGTCCTGTCAGATGGCCTGCGGGCGTTGCACCTACTCCCGCGGCCCCATCTGGGCAGCTGGGCAGCTGTCTCATGCTCAGGCCGGCCGGGCGGGGAGATGAACCCGGAAGGAGACGACCATAGCCACGGCATGAGCCTGGCTCCGGGCTGCCCCGCCACCCCGCCCCGCCACCCCGCCCCGCCCCACCCCACCCCGCCCCACCCCACCCCGCCCGGCCGTTGGCGGTCAGGCTCCGCGGCCGGCGCATCTCAGGCGGGACGGTGCGGACTGTGACACCCCGCCCCGCCCCGCCCCACCCCACCCCGCGGAGAGTAACCCGGTGTGTAACGCCCGGACACGCCCGACTGCTCCGGCACCTGCCCCGCCCCGCCCCGCCCCGCCCCGGAGGCCTTGGCCGTGGCCGATGAGCTGGGTGCGCACGGTTTGGTGACCTAAACGCACAGGTAGCCGTGCCGATGACGGGGACTGGGCCGACCGCGACCAGCGCGTCCCGTGGAGTTACGTACGACACCCAAGTGTGTGAATGTCGCACACTTAGACGTGTCATCTCCATTCGCGCACTCGAACAAGTAAAGGCGTGAATTTTCTTATAAATTTTCGCGCACTTAAAGGGTCTAGTGTACTCCGTCCTGCTCCACCCCGCCCCGCCCCGCCCCGCCTCGCCCCGCCTCGAAGCCACCCCGCCGAACCTCCACAACCCAACACACTAACTCCATTTTTATTTGGAAGGCCGTGGCGGGGCACAATGGCAGGACGCACCCGAGCCCGAGGGTTGGGCGCCGGGCGCGCCCCCGTCGGCCCCGGGTCGATGTGCGTCCCAGTGCGCCCACCCCGCCCCGCCCCGCCCCGCCCAGTGCCGCCCCGCCCTCAATAACCATGGCGGGTCTACGAGTCGCCGCATCACGGGCTGAAATCTCCGATCGGATTGGCATTTACATATAGAGCACAGGGAACGTCGGC